>CAWUFW010010044.1:0-730870 GCA_963921515.1 Calotriton arnoldi | reverse complement strand
AAATCATCGCGCTGCTGCCGCTGAGTGCTCGCAACACGAAACCATCGCTAACGCCCCTTTGCGAGCCGCTGCAGCCGAGACGCGCTGGAAAAATCATCGCGCGGCTGTCGCCGAGCGCTCGGAACCCCTACAGAATCATTGCTTCAAGACATCGCATTGCGGACGCCGTGCGTCCGCCATTTTCATCGCATCGCACCGGATTTCGTCGCTCCCTCGCGGAGCGCCATTTCTTCGCATCGCAACACGATCGCACAAAGCAACAGGCTCCTCGCATCGACTTCTCCTTCGCGGCAAGAAAGTCATCGCATCGGCGGCCTAGCGTGCAGAAGTTTGTTGCATCGTCTCCGCACACGCAACAGGATCGTCGCATCGCCTTTGCCCTCGCGGCAAGGTCTCAGCGCATCGGCGGCCTAGCGTGCAGAAGTTGGTCGCATCGTCTCCGCACGCATCAGCAGATCGGCGCATCATCCTCCCTTGCGGCAAGGATTTTAACGCATCGCCGGCCTCGCGTGAGGAAAATCATCGCTACCACTTCTTTGCGACATGTTGTTGGTTTTGCTACTAAACCCAGGTACTTTGTGAGAGAAAGGGTCGCAGAGACCACTGCCTTGAATTTGAACCTTATTTTTGCAACCTTTGAACTATTTTTTGACAGTCCTTCAACAGCCATCCTATTTTTGACAGTCTTATGAGAGAAAGGGTCGCAGAGACCACTGCCTTGAATTTGAACCTTATTTTTGCAACCTCTGAACGAGAAAGGGGCGCAGAGACCCCTGCCTTGAATTTGAACCTTATTCTTGCAACCTTTGAACTATCTTTGACAGCCCTTCAACAGCTATCCTATTTTTGACAGTATTGTGGCTTTTACAGTTATTGGTCTTGTGATAAATCTGCCTTTATATAAAGATACTTATTTTTTTATAACTAATTGTGTGGTGTCCCTTTGTAGTGTTCCTCACTGTGTTACTGTGTATGGTCATAAATGCTTCACACACTGCCTCTGAGATAAGCCTATCTGCTCGTGCTACGTTACCACAGGGTTGAGCAGGGGTATCAAGGAGGGTAGCCCTCTTACTCTGACTTAGGAAGAAGGGTCCCTATTTGGACAGTGGCCAGCCATTGCCAACTAGAGACCCCCATTTCTAACATTGGTGGTCAGCGGTGAGGATCTGGACTTGCATTTATGATCGCATACAATAATTATAGTGTACACTACTAGTGAGTGCAGACCATAACGTACCGCATACATTTTTTGAGAGTTTTTTTTGATCCTATATTGTAATTGATATTGCCGGTGATTTTTCACCCGCACACATTTCCTGAGAGTTTTTGGGATCCTATATTGTGATTGATATTGCCGGTGATTTTTCACCCGCGCCCATTTTTTGAGAGTTTTTGGATCCCATATTGTAATTGATATTGCCGGTGATTTTTCACCTGCGCACATTTTGAGAGTTTTTGGATCCCATATTGTAATTGATATTGCCGGAGATTTTTCACCCGCACACATTTCTGAGAGTTTTTTGGATCCTATATTGTGATTGATATTGCTGGTGATTTTTCACCCGCATACATTTTTTTTGAGAAGTTTTCTTCTATCTTTTATTGATATTGCCCGTGATTGTTACAATGGGCAAGCCTATGTTTTATTGATATTGCCGGTGATAGTACCCGCATAAATTTTTGAGAATTGTTGGATCCTATATTGTGATTGATATTGCCGGTGATTTTTTACCCGCATACATTTTCTTGAGAAGTTTTCTTCTATCTTTTATTGATATTGCCCGTGATTGTTACAATGGGCAAGCCTATGTTTTATTGATATTGCCGGTGATAGTACCCGCATACATTTTTGAGAATTGTTGGATCCTATATTGTGATTGATATTGCCGGTGATTTTTACCTGCATACATTTTCTTGAGAAGTTTTCTTCTATCTGTTATTGATATTGCCCGTGATTGTTACAACGGGCAAGCCTATTTGTTTTATTATTGATATTGCCAGATATTGCTACAATGGGTCTTGCTGAAATGAGACCTACCTTTTATATAGATGATCTGTTAACCTACAGTCTAGAGGAGCTAAGGGGGTTCTGTGAGGAGAAGGGCTTAGCAGTGAGTAGGAAGGAGACTCAGCTATCCCTGCAGACATCCCTGAGACTTTGGCAACAAGACAGATGGAGATTCTTGGAGTCCCAGTACACCTACCAAGAGGGTAGGTGGTCTGAGGGTGGCTCTAGAGAGTCTGAAGAGGAGGAAGAAAGTGTTATGGAATATCTCATAGGTGGGGAGTTCCTTGATGAGCCTAGTGCCTATGGTAGTGCCAGATTCCCCTCATGGTCCCCAGAGGAGTTGGGGGACAGGCGGGAAGGTCCCATAGGTAGGGAGTCCCTTGCTGGATCTAGTGCACAGGGTAGTGCCCAATCCCCTTCATGGTCCCCAGAGGAGTTGGACAGACAGAGGGAGAGGGAGTACCAGCTGGAATTGGAGAGGCTCCAAATAGAGATTGCCCAGCTGGAGGCGCACCTCAGCGCAGATAGCAGAAAAGGAGAAGTTAGCTCCAGAGGGGAGGTTACCCCTGGAGCGCAGTTTTAATTGTCTGGATTCCCCAGAGAGGGTGGGGTCCAGTGGTGGCAGCAAAATTGAAGAATATTGTGATGACAGTGTAGTACACCCACCCAGGGATGTGGCACCTGACTTGAAGGAGGGGGTTGATCTACACCAGGGGATTCAAGGACCTGAGATAGCTCCATTGGTGTGCAGTGTCCCTGAGGTGGATTGGGGAACTAGCGCAGGGGCCCATAGTCCTAGTGAAAGGAGGGATACTCTACCGACTCTGGATGAGAGGTGCAGGGAGAGGGGTTCCCCCGTGGTTGAAGTCCTGGTGTATGAGTGTGAGGACCGCCCAGAAGAGTGTGGGTTGAGTGATAGAGACAGTCAGTTAATGTCTCGCCCATTTCAAGAGAGTGGTGTGGGGTACGTGTGTGAGGCACTGGATTGTGAGGTAAAGGTTAGCACCTGTGTGGAGCTGTGTAATCCAATTGTGGGAGAGCATATTGTGAGTTCCTGTTTTCCAGAGCTAGGCCAACACCTGTCAGATTGCGAGTTCTCTGATCCTAGGGAACTTGCACAGGAGGCAGACCTCTGGGTGAGTACCAGAGGCTCTGTAGAGGCATTAGGGAATGACCCTAAGAGAAGTGGTTCAGACGTTTTCCAACCCAGAGTGCTGGGAAAAGTTAGGAAAGGTTAGGAGTGTTACAGCTGGGTCCCCTTGTTGTGAGGAGGTTGTAGGGCCTCACATCCTGTCTCGTAGGAGCAGGTCTCGTCACAACCCCGCCCACTCATTAATTCTCCCGCACAGGCGGGGAATTAATCCCGCGTGGGCGGCGCGCAGCCGTTATGACGAGACCAGCTCGTCATGAGCACAGCTCCACTGTGACTCATGACGAGCTGGTCTCGTCATGAGCATCGAAGCGGTTAATCTAACAATAAAAAACACAGCAACGCCCACAATACTTACAATTCTAAACAGATGTAATACAAGCCACGGAGCACGGTATGGAGCCATCCAAATCCCACAGCTTGTACTATAACAGAGCTTCAATTGCATAAATTCCCGGTTCCCGCTGTTCTCCTGAAAGAGTACATGCACCGTGAATATAGCATGTACACCGGGAGCCTTCTTAAACACATCACAGTGGGAGATGCAGTTATCCTGAAAACCTCAGAGGAGGTATGTGTCCAGCAGGTGAGGCTACAGCGTGACTCACCGCCTAGCAAGATCAATCCACAAGATGATGGTCAGCACCCTCTCACTTTATCTAACATGGCCAATGCTCGTCTCAGGTGTGGAAGCCACCAGTGCAGAGGGGGTGGCACAAAACCCTATCCTCGACCAGGGTCTGATGGGACGAGAACCACCGCTTTAGAAATCTGGTGAGGAGAGAGGCTTAGCCTGGATGTCAAGACACCAAAGGTACAAAAGTGGCCTCAGGCTCACCAGCAGCCCCTGACAAAGGAGTCCAGGGTGAGCCACTGTTTTCCATATTCATATTTACCCACTTTCCCTTGTCATATTGGCTCCTCTTGTTCTTACATACATGCCAACAGACTGATTCAGGAGGGAGACTCCTGATTTTTTAACAAAACATGCCTTTATTTTAACCATCTCCCACCTAAAATTTCCCATGCATCAATAGAAGTCAATAGGGAAAATATATTTCCCAGATATTTTTCCAAAATCCCTCACTTTCCTGTTCTAAAATGTTGGTATATATGTTCTTAGTAAACAGTGGCAGCTCCTGATGAGTCTAGGCCTGTGTCAGAATCCTGGAGCTGAGTGCACCTTATTGCTCTCTACGTCTGAACCAGTGAGCTTCACAGCTCTAACCCAACCATTCAAAACCAGGGTTTGCGATGGGTGAAAATATATTTTATAATTTATGGGTTACTGGGGACACAGATGGCTGTGGCCATCTTGAATCGCACTGGTCACGCCCCCATTTGCTGCATGTGTAGTAGAAAAGGTTGGCCCAAACTATTCCACACTATTTGCTCTATGTTCAATAAATTGAAAAATGAAGAAAGAAAATTCAAATGTGAAATAAATTGAATGTTTCTTTACTATGGCGCAATTTCCTTTATTGTCTAATAAAGGGTAAGATTGAAAACATGTCTAGAACTACTGACAGGGGTTGCTCCAGGTTGCTCTCATGAAATGGCGCTCAAAGCAAGCTGTATTTTAAAGACGTCCCTTCATGTTATGTACGAACCATTCGTACAACTTGTGTTCTGCCAACTATTCGCAATGCCAAATATTTGTTTGCAATCTCATCTGGTTGCAAAATAAAAGGTAGAGGTGATATTTGAATCATATTTTACGCTGAGTTTACAACATATTAGTGGTATGATCGCTTAGTACCAAATAGCAGTTGTCTGTGGTGGGTTTGTAAAGCCTTGCAAACAGGCATTTACCAACTCAGCCTCTTTTATGCGGGTTCTCGGTCAGATGACTGAGATTATGCCTGAAACGATCAGGATGGAAAAATGATGGAAAATGGAATGTAGGAGTAAAAATGAAGTTATATAAATGTAGAGCGGCATGCCAAGATTTTTGAACTACCTGTGATACCTGTAACAATTTTACACAGTTGTTAAAACAGTGGTGGAAAGTCCCAGTTAACACCATTAGGTAAGCTTTCTTTCGGGTTGGAGGAGCTTAACCCTCAAAACATGGTGTGTCTTCCTTGACACAACTTGAAATTAAATAAATATGTTTGAGTTTGCCTACACAATGTATACATTTAAGACAACTTAAGTGAAAAATGATTTAATAAATACACATTTTGGTCTCATGATTATAAAATGTTCTCGGAGGCGGGGGGAATGGTTCTGATGTGTTGTCCCACTACTTTCAAAGCCCATGAGCTGCCAAGGTATGACTTATTCATTCACATTTCGTGACCATTAATTTAATGCATGAACATTTAGTCTATTCAACAATTACACCAGTAGTAAAACTGTAATTATTTCTGCCTCGTTGATGTTGTTCGTGTTCCAGGTAACAGGAGGGCAATGGGCCTTCTTCCATTCCCAGCTCCTGCTCCTGATGAGTCACTCCCAAACTTGACTGTGTACACAACAGGGTTCTGTTTATGGTGAAATTTACATTGCAGTAGAGTGAATTGCTCATGAAAGGCAGGACACAATCTAATTGTTATGCAGAGGTCACGGACTACAAAAACCTTCAATATCAAGGTCATCATGCCCCTTAATCTCAGCTGAGAGAGGATAAACTTCCCACAACTGGCAGGGGCCTTAAACGCTCATAATCTTTTCTTGACAAAGCCAAACCAAAGCTAAGCTCGCACGTTGGCCCTCATACACGCATTTGAAGTTAATACCGCCGAGAGAAATACTTACCCCTCCCCCCTTTCCCGGAGTTCCATGAGGTAATACGAGGGAAAATGCAACAATACAGCACTTTTTAACATTTTTTCCTAGCTGCTAAACTCAGAAATTTGTGGTGTGGCGCCCTACAAATTTCTCCTTTGTGAAAGGAACTGGCACTGGGTGGTTTGCACTGTTTTGCACATCAACTGGAAACCCATATTTAGCCAAAAGCTTTGTGCGCGCCTGATTCAGGAATTCTGAGGTTCTGGGAATGAAGGCACTTCTACATATTTTCAGGTGGAGATGCTGCCCCTCGGAGATGGTACTGATAAACATGCAAGGCCTTTAAATTGATGTAACAAGTTCATGTTTAATTTACTCACTAGGAATTTCTAATGGAAAACCAATCTGACAAAATCATAAACTTATTAAGCAAGGAACAGACAATGGAAATTCAGAAAAAATCCGAATTCAAATACAACTGCATCGCAATCTGGTTTCGCAGCACTTTCCAATTCAGTTAGTTGTCTTCTGGAGTAATGGATGAACAAAGAAAGGTGATGTCTAAACTCTAGCTTGAACAGTGAGGGAGCATGGGTGCTACGGGTCCTAATGCAAGTAAAGAAAGTGGTGCTCCATTCACCTGTTGGTTAGACCAAACATCCACCAATTGGGTTCAGAGGACTCATCACACCCTGGGGTCCACTGTCACCTGACCTGCTCTATCATTGATAGACTGGGTGACATCAACAGGGAGGAGGGTGGGCTGTCTATGCACTGTTTAAAGTGTGCATGTCTTTTTGGCCGACCGCCTTGTGACGGCCAGCCACACATGCGCACTTTAAACAACTCTAACCCAGCTGTGTTTAGACAGCTGGGTAAGAGCAAGTGCAGGCCTCCAGAGTGGTGTGGTGCACCGAGGGAGGCCACTCCCTCCAATCAAGGTGCTGCTCTCATGCTGCATTAGTTCAGCGCCAGGATTAGTCAAGGGAGTTTCAGGATCCAGTTTCTGGAAGAAGAGGTCCGGAGCGGAGGACGTCGTCTTACTCTTCAGGTAAGTGTTAGTGTTTTTTTATTTTTTTTATATATATTATTTTCACTACCCCCTCGTAGATGAGAGCAGTCACTGGTCAGGGCACAGACCTGGGTGACGACTCAGATTCTGACGCACCAGCGGAGAATGATGCCGATCCGTCTGTAGTGTCTGGGAATGTAATCGAGCCCCCCTCCGCCCAAACTCCCCTGCTCCCTCCACCACCAGTGGGTCCCCTTAAGAGTTATGGACGGATTCCCTGCATAGTATTCCACTGACGACACTGGAGTGAGTGTGTCTGCCTGATGTTTGTCTGGGCTACTTGTTCCCTAGCCTCCACCTGGGGCCCCCCCACCCGCCACCATTTTTAGGTCTCGCCTACGCAGCGCGCATGCGCTGCATAGGAGGAGACCTTTAGTAATCGATTCCCTTTTTCTGCCAAAAACGTGCACGCTTTGCATTGCTTTCAATGGCAACGCGTGCACGTTTGGCGATTCCCTTGCGGGAGCGAGCTTTGAAACCACCTGTTTGTAATTAAAAGATGGTTCCTGCTCGCTCCCGCAAGGGAAACAGGTGCAGGCCACCTCCTCTCTCCCCTCCCCCTGCTGCCTCCTCCTGTCCTCGTGAAACGTTTTTTTTTTTTTTTTTTACTTTCAGCTCGAGGAACGCGCGCTTGTTTTACTATTTAAGGCGAGTTCAAAGGCATTTGTCCACAATAGTCGTTGGTATCAAAGTTGCACACGTGCAAACACAATCCCTTCTGAACTTCTCTTGCAGTCTTCCTCCAAACACGCTTCCCCGCCCCTCCACCCACCTCTGACCTCCTTGTCACCCATGCCCCTCATTCTACAGGTCGATGTTATTCTTCTTGCGCCACGCTGTAACCCTTTCTAGAACGCGCAGGTACAATCGGCCTACTCTCATTGGGTGGTCGTTTACTCTTCAAAACAGAGGTCACAAATTGCTTACCGGAGAAAGCGAACAGCGCTGCAATTGGCCAAGCTATCGCTGGGGCCGTGAAGGTGGTTCGATGGCGGGAAGACATGCTGTGCTACAGTGCAAAAAAGCTCAGCAGAAGAAACTACTATTACGCCAAGTCCGCGCCCAGCTGCTAGTAGGTAAACAACAGGGGCGTCTGCGCGTGATGGGAAGCGCGAGCCGCAGCTCTAGGGAATGTTCCAATCTGCGCTTTGTTTACGGATCTTTACACAAGGACCTTTCGGGGGCCTGAACATACCACTTTCGCAAACCCCTTGCAAGGCCAACGTCAGTACCTTTCAGACATAACCACACGAAACTTTGCGCACTTGCCATGCCTGTTTCCGGCAGTCACTCTAAAGGGAGAGAAAAAGTTGATCATTCTTAACAGTCATGTTATCAAGCTCACACTAGGGGGTGGGGGGTGAGGGGGTAGAGTTGTTGAGCAAATAGTAGACTGCATGCCATCCCCGGCATTCAGTGCTGTTGGCCTTATTAATACACTAATATGAATGCAGTAGTGCACCTCCAAGTACTTGCAGATGATAACCCCCCCATCGCACCATCCATTCATGGTATCCCGCTAGTCGCCCGCTGGGGTGTCGCCTAATTCATGTATTAACACGGTTCTCGTTCTGTTCTGCAACTTCCATTTGACTATTAAGAATTCGGTTTACTGACAGTGTGTGCTGGGAAAACTGCAACAAGGCATGATATTTGATGGGATTTGTAATCTCTTACTTTAAACCCCATTTGGCCCATAATAATGTATTGGTCATGTAAATTTTATTACCCTACCCGCGCCGAAGCAGTTGTTACCTCTGACATGATAAAATATTTGCCCACGTCCTAAATCAACAGAACTATGAGGCACGTGAATCCGCTCACCAGATCAGCCTAAATCAAAAGTATACGAGACAGACCCAGGCGGGGTGAAAAGTGCTGCACAGCCTCATCTGACAGTTGGCAAGAAGTGTATTGGTAAAGCCAGCAGAGGCACACTAGGAATAATATACCACACATGACCACCCTTTAAGCCCACTGAGACTACTCTCTCCACCAACCTGTAAATAACCCAGTAGTGTTCTTCTACAGCCCTACTGTTATAAATTAGGGTTACCGTATTTTCCTCAGGAGAAACCGGGTTACTGCCTGTCAGACGTTTGTCTAAAAAATGTAGGTGAAGTCAGGCGCTTCAGAGGGCGATCCCATTAAGGTCAATAGGGAATAAACACTTTTTTGGGAGGGTGATGTAGGTTGCAAAAGCAGGTAATTCCATTGAATCTATCTAGTCATTTTGTCAGGTGCATGAATAACAGAAGCAGGTGATACCAGCCAAATGCGGTGGTAGACAGGTATGGTATTGTTTGAGACATTAGCATGGAAGCATTTAGAATTTTAGAGCAAAACGCACATGCCAAAAACACTGCATGTGACCAACTCTTGAGTAAATTACCCCCAAACTGTGAGCAAGTGTGGTGGGTGACCCACCCCCAGAAAGTCTGCTCCTTCAGTCAGTCAGTCAGATGCCAGGGCTGTCATATTGGTATGTACTGCCAATGTATTTAATTTATAGGTCTTCTAATGTTTCGGTCAACATCCAGGGAGTACATTTCAATTTCACGTGAGATCCACTGGAGATCAGTTTAACTTTAGGAGAGCTCAAAACTTTACTAGATGTAACATCATATCTGCTGTCAAAGTGCTGTTAAGGTCTATTATTTTCAACGGTGCTTAGAAACCAGAAATAGTAAGCAATGTGCTCACCCAGGCACAGCATAGTCACTTAGATACTCATGTTCCACCCTCCCAGTCTAATCAAACACACATACAACCCCAGTGCACTAGTCAGAGCACCCACACTGAAACCCAATTGTGACCAACGTTTTAACCCACGTGCATCATCAATTTCAAAATCCACTGCTCTTGTGCACCACCCAATGCCAGCTCCTAGACATTAAACTCCCACCATGTAGGCCACCCAGTCAGCAGTCATCCACATTGAAATACTCATGTTACAGCAGCCACTCAAAAGAACGGCTTTCTGCATCATCCAGTTAATACCTATAAATAGAACCCCTCTGAGCACACTTACATTGCTATCTAGGCACACCGTCCCAAGCATAGAAAGACCCACACATTCATTACCCAGTTACATCATTCAAAATGTCCTAAAGCGTACCATACAATTATAGTACCTATTGAATGAGCCACCATGTGCTTCACTCTTTCACAGCACTCATGCACACAGAACTGAGATGTGTACTATCCAGTCACAGATAGAACACTGAGATCCAATGTGCACCTTCCAATCACAATGCAGTAACTTCAAATCCTAGCGCCCCATTTATCCCAGGTGTACTAGTCCACGTCATCTACACCTAGTCATAGCACCCTAACTTTATTCACTTGTATGTCACACCCAATCACATATTCCACTCATATAGAACTTTTCCCATTTGCACCCCCCAGTCCTACTGTTCACATCCCATTGATGCCATTATGTGCACTAGTAATTCACAGCACGTGCATATTCAAGGCCATACAAAGGACCACCTGTGCACTAGCCACACTTCTAAAAACCATTGCTGCCACCAATTGCAGGGTTTTGTGTCAGGAACAAAATGCTTCTTAGTGGGTACCTTGGTCAGTTGGAGCTACTGAACTTTCAAAACATGTGTCATAAATGGCAGCTGTGAACAGTGACAGCTGGTGAAGTCTAACAAGTGAAGTTTAATTTCTCCAAGTGCTTTGTGTGAGGTAGTAGGGTTAGTAGACTCGTGGATGGTTGTTAGAATATATTCTATAAATGTTTCTTAATATTGCTTTTTGGATTATAATTTATACGTAAACTGGTGGCGAAGTGTTCCCCAATTCAGGACATTGGTCAGTCACAGCTGCTGAATTTTCAAAACGAAAAGATGGAAGGTTGATAGAAAGGGCAACCATCAACAGTGGTAGTTGGTGAAATAGTGGGGCGTAAATACGTGCTACTAATTTCACTAGCTCACAGTGGATGAGCTATGCAAGTGAGTCACATTTTCCCTAGATGGAACCGGGGTGTTTGTGGAAGTTTCTCAATATAGTCAAGTTTTTTTTTTTTTTTTTTATTCATGTTTCTTAATTACCAATGTCCAATCAGATTCAGTACATCATTTGAATTGCAACCATTATGCCAGGGCCAAAGAGGTGCACCACATGAAACCCTAGGTATTAGGACTCATTGATAGGAGATACTGCATGTTGGAGGGGACAGACACACTTGCATTCGTTTTACTGTTAGCTGAAAAATAAAAACAGCCAAAATTGTTCACACAAAAGATCTCAGACATAACATTGAGTCAAAACAAGTTAGGGCACTGATTCATGAAATCAAGTGAAGTTCAAGTACCAGGTGGCCAGCGCTTAAACCATTAACAAACTCTCTACGCACAGAGCCTCATATTTAGGTCAAGCCTAGCGGCAGAGCGCATGCGCTACTCGCTCTGCAACACTACTGTAGTAGAGTATGGGACAGAAGCCGAGCCCACTCTCCTCCCATATTTTTCATTGGCTTGTGTCATTGTCTTTCGTAAATGCTGCCTTCGGATTCGTTAATAGGCTTATTAGTCCCTCCTTAGTACTGCCTTGTCTTCATTTGTACCCTCCCATGGCTACTGGCCCCTTTACTTCAGTTGGTACACAGGACCTGTTATTTAGTCTGTAAGCACTATTTACTTTATTGATTTTCTCTTACTACAGGCCGGACATGTGCTGCTTCAGCTGAAACCGCTTGTGTTTTTTTAAGCAGCATGGCCGCCCCCGTAACACGGGCGCCCGCTTTCAATCACTTTAACCCGGCATTATCTTGTGTCTGTTTCAACCCCTCAAGTAAAATGGATTTAGAAATGATTAGCAAATTAAGTCATGTGAATTCCAGGTAGCACATAATCGTGTGCTAATGGGCTGAAGCTGACAACAGCACATCTGTGTTACATGTCATCTGTACTAAAGCCACCTGACGGGTTGTTTTCAAAAGCCAATAGGTCTCGCCTGTGGGACCTTATAAGTGTTTAGCCATGCAACAGTTGATGTTGTTGCACCAAGGATATTGTGCTGCATAACTAAATACTTATAAGGTCCCAAAAGCGAGACCTATTGGCTATGCCAATGCTTGTTTTAACAAAGGATGGTGGAAACGTGGAATTACTTCTGCATCTGACTCCACCCCTTCTCCCGCGCATCAGTGACATCAGAGTGCCACAGTCACAGATAACCAACTGGACACGGAGGAGCAAGGAGGCAAGAGCTCTCTCCCGCACCGGTGGGGAAGAAAAATGCCTGAAACTGCCTCCCCACATTTGAGGGAGGCCACTTTGGAAAGGGGAAAGACTCCCCTTTCTAATGAGGCCTTCCTGAAATAGTTTCCTTGCTGTGGATCACGGTCGCACCATGATCCACAGCCAGGAAACCCACTAACCACCAGGGACTAGTATTTGGGGGGGAGACAGAGGGGTTCAGCCCTCGGGGTGAATGGGCCGACCCCCCCCTTGGGGACATAAATAAAATAAAAATAACATGTTTTTCCCCAGGGAATTGTGATTGTGCCCCCAGGGGAAGTAAAAACATTTAAAAAAAGAAATACGTAAAGTAAAATTGTCAGTGAGTTGGCTCTTCTGACATACAGGCTGACCGACCCCCTGTTGGACTCATATTTGTTTTGGAAATGTGTGTTTTCCCTGGAAGGGGGGGTGGGGGGGTGGTCACGCCCCCAGGAAATCCTAAATTTCCCCAAAAAATATAAAATAAATGTGGGTGAGAGGACATAGGTCGACCCACTTTAGGGCTCATTTTTTTTTTTTTTAAAGTGTGTTTTCCCCTGGTGGGGCAATTGAGCCCCCAATAGGAAAACACACATTTATAAAATATGCCACACTGTACACACACGGCAAAAATGTGCTACATTATGCTGCATAAGTTGTCTTTTCTTGTCGTATAATGTAGTCAACACTGTCGCATAATTGGGTGCTCTACAGCTGCATAATTCCAGTGGCCCTGGTGACAGCACTGTGTGGTTTCTCAAGGAGCACGCCTGAGCACAAAGTTGCAGGGGCTACTATGCGAATGTGAGCTTCTTGAGATCAAAGGTAGAATTTTGGCTTTATGAAATTAGTTATATACCGGCAAAGGCCCAGCAACTCCACCAACAATAAAGTTTTGTATAAGCCATGACAAACGTATGCTATGGCATTGGGTATGTGGCAAGGTGAAGTACTACTGTGTCTTTTTTTTTGGCTTTTTTAATGTCTTTGGAGAACCAGGAGATTTAGGGAACCAGATACGTAATTTTGTGTTTATTTACTGTTCCATACCCATCACACACACACACCCACTGACTGATTTTGAACATTTCTTCTGCCTTCTACGTAGCACAGTGTTTTAGAAGGAAGGTTTTAGCCAGTAAGTAGAGGTGGCGTTTCAGCGGATGAACGCTGCCCAGGTCCTAACTCGGGTTGTAGAGGACAGCTCTGAGGCAGGATCTGCGACTGAGACAGCAGATACTGAGCCAGCATCTGAGGGAGCGGAAAATGGAGCAGAATCTGGAAGTGATTTTTCAGTCTGCGGAGTTCCATGTGATGACTTGTCTTTGAGCGATTTTCAGGGACATGATTATGGCAGTCGTGCTCTCCCTTTACAAGCACAGTCTGTGCAGCAAAGCGACCATAGCAGGGTAAACCAACACAGACAGCGGGCACGTGCATCGGCAAGCACAGGCGATGTCCTCTCTTGGCAGACCCCTAATTTAGTTTGGCTCCAAATTCCACCGTTCACTGGAGACGCTGGGTGTACAGTCGATACAGCCAAGATTTTGTCAATTGACTACATCCATCTCCTTTTGAATGTTGACTTCCTTGACCAAATTGTGCAGCAGACAAATGTGTGTGCCGCACAATGTCCGAGGGATCATGGAGGCACTCTAGGGCCTCATTCTAGGTCACATCAGTGGACTACCACTTCACTTGAGGAGTTGAAGATATTTTTGGGCCTTAAGCTTAAAATGGGGTTAGTGAACAAACCAGGCTTGCAGCCCTACTGGTCTACTCGCATGGTTTGGGTAACACCCATCTTCGCACCGTACATGAGCAGAGATCGGTTTTTGCTATTGCAGGGTATGCTGCATTTCAATAACCATTCTGCTGCATTGGCCCGGGACTATCCAGACCATGACTGGTTGTTTAAGATTTGGCCTGTTTTGGAACATTTGTCTGCCAAGTTTCCAGAGATGCATACTCCTGGAAAGAAGATAGAGATGGATTAGTTCTTGATCCTGCACAAAGGGTGGCTGCTGTTCAGGCAGTGCATTGCAAACAAATGAGCTCGCTGTGGCATCAAGTAGTACATGTTGTGTGAGAGCTCTACTGGCTATGTGTACTGTTTGAGAGTGGATACAGGGAAGGACTCCACTCAAAATCCTGTAGCTTGCCCTCCCACGCTAGGAGTCACGGGAAAGATTGGATGGAAGCTTGTCCAGCCACTCCTTCACAAAGGTTACAACCTTTATGTGAACAACTTCTATAAGGGAGTGGAGCTGTACAAAGCCCGCACTATGGCATGTGGTACAGTTTGTTGTTGCCGCAAATGATTTCCACAGGTTTGTACGAAGCTCCTAAAATCCCACAGCACTGAGTGGCGTTCCAACGCACTGCTCACAGTCAAGTTCTCCGATAGGTGTGATTTGTACGTGCTCACTAAAATTCATAATGAGAGCACTTCCCCGATCACAGTTTAGGGTCTAATGGCTGAAGTTCACAAGCTACTTGATTATAAAAAGTACATGGGTGGAGTCGATAACAATGACTAGGTTCTTCAGCCATGCAGGCAACATACAATGTTTATGACAGTGACGTAACAAAAATGTTAAGGATGCCCCCCTGCATTGTACATGGAGGGGCCCCAGCTCCGGATTTAATCCAGAGCTCTCACGCGAGAGTACTGTGCTGAGGGGGCCCCCTGCAGCTCGGGGCTCACCCGCACCGCAGGGGCTGCGGGGGACTGTGTTATGCCACTGGTTAGGTCGAGCCTAGCAGCGCGCATGTGCTGCTTTGCGAGGCTTGATGTATCTACTCGGGGTGTTAAGACCACGCCTACCACTTTCCATTTGCTTCTTTCTGTGCCTTTCGGAATTCCTTTATTTTTATTGGTAGAACGTTGGTGTTTGTCCCGCCTTTGGGTGTGTTTTTCAGGTTGTGGTGACTGCCCCTGTTACAGGTAGCCTTACTATTTGACTTACTTATCGTTTGTTGGCGCACTCTTTTTTTTTCAATAAATTGGTCCCGTGCCGCGAACAGAGCTTTATCATGGCCGTGCTATATTTTTCAACACTTATAGATACTGTTGTGGCTGCCTGGGCAGCAGACAGCAGGCATGAAAGGCGTAACCGTGCCCCTTGTTTAAGCGGGGCAGGAACACGAAGAAGCAGAGCAGGGCACCACGATGACTCTGAGCACCACTCCTACGACCACGGTGGCCGCCATCAACCCGGGGACCACATGCAGTGATTTCACAGACACCCGCAGCACCACATCGCTCAAACACGAGTCAGCCATCACACCCGGAGACAGGAGAGAATGAGGCCTGCTCTCCTAGGCTCCCTCTGAGGGGATGTTCCTCGTATTTGACCGGGCTGCTGACTTCACCCCCATTTTGCTGGTGGATTCTTTCTTTAAACAATGCATAAAAACAAAGTATCCGTGGTGCCTCTATAAGTGGCGGTTTGCTACCTAATAGCTGCCCTGGTATTTACAAAGCATTGAAACTTTCTGAAGTGCTCGTCTAGCAACAGTTACTCTGAGCCAAAATGGGAGGTATGCGATAGGAACAGCTGCTAGGGATTCTGGGATATTGAGTTTTTAGTAGTCTTCTGCTGAGAACAGCTGCCAAACATTTCACGCGTTGGAAAAAGAAGCATAGGAGACCAAGTATTTTCAGTCATATAATATTGGTTCTTTTCGTGTTTTTGTTTGTTTCACGGTGTGTTCAAAAGGGTGATGAGTTTTACATGGACAGAGTAGCGCTCACTACATATCCCGGCAGCGCATAGGCTCAACTATGAGCGAGACTTGGAAATATAGGCTGACTGCCCGTTTAGAACTCGGGAGAGGTGTCAAGTTTTAACCAATGACGAGAAG
Organism: Calotriton arnoldi; assembly: GCA_963921515.1. Classification (NCBI taxonomy): domain Eukaryota; kingdom Metazoa; phylum Chordata; class Amphibia; order Caudata; family Salamandridae; genus Calotriton; species Calotriton arnoldi. The sequence goes on along the minus strand of CAWUFW010010044.1, from coordinate 714,800 downwards.
GCAGGGGCGGGGCCACACGGCCCTGTGCGCTTCAAGATTCAGGACTGTACGTATTCCACTGTGTGGGGGATTGGTAACTAACTCACAGGCACACTTAGTTATTGTTTAAAGAGTTTAAGAAACTTGGTAACAGTACCATGCATTTAGCATAGCCTCTAACTAGAGCTGAAAACATTAACGCTGCAGTGCGCATGTAGGAGAGTAGGATCTGCTTCACATGGGTACCCCCACTTTTTGCTGATGCTTCACTGTTTTTCGACCTTAGTTTGGCTGGGGCCCTGCTAATCAGAACCCCAGCCTAGCTGCTTCCTCTCTAAAATGGTTTCCATGTGCCTTAGGCACATCTCTGATTGGAATCTGGAGTGCCCTTATAAGTCCCTAGTATATGGTATACTATGTACCCAGGGCATAGGTACCTCAGAGGCCTACCAGGGGCTGCAGCATGTATTGTGCCACCCCTGGAAGGCCATCCAAACTGACACCACAGGTCTGCTACTGCAGCGTGGGTAAGGTGGTGCATGCACCCTTACTGTGATATAGGCTACCTATATCACTATATACATACACACATATAAACCTATAAGTCACTCCTATGGCAGGCCTTATCAATCCTGAAGGCAGAGTGCGTGGTTCCTATGTGAGAGGGTGCCCCTGCATGAGCAGGGCCCCTCTGCAGCGTTCGGAGACCCTTCTCTGATGCTGTTTGTAGTGCAGCCTAACCATATACTCTTAAGCGCATTATAACCTCGCGTTAAATGCTAACTTTGGGATGGCTGCACAGAAACATGTCGTGTTTGGTGTCAAACATCTTGGAATACTACCCCCCCGCCAGTTCTGGCAGCGGGGGTAGCATTCCACCCTTCTAGAGGGAAAGACATGTACACACCGGTATGCCCGGTACTGACTTTCCAAGCCCTGGCATCACAAAATGGATGCAGCTGCCACAGACACGAGTCTGGCCTCCTGCTGCTGACCGAAACTCCGGCAGGGGAGGCCTGGACAATAGGTTTCCTGTCCCAGGGAGGTGTGACCACCTCCCCAGACAGGATAGTGTGTATTGGGGCTGGGCGGGAGCACTCTCTGTTGCTTTGAAGTCCTGCACTGGGGGCACACTTGGTGTCCCTGTGCATACCCCAGTTCAAACCGGCTCAGGGGCTTCCAGCCCCTGCTCTGGCGCGAAACTGGACAAAGGGAAAGGGTGTAACCACCCCTCTGCCCTGACCCTCCCATAGGTGGGGTCACAGAGTATGTCCAACCCCTACCTTAGTATAAGTAAGGGAACCCAGTCCTTAGGACTTTAGATTTACCTGGACGAAACTCTGATACAGAATCCTGGACCTTCGACGCTCTACTTTAAGATTAGAGGACTGAAGAATCTCCCTTGGGGTCAAGGAGTGACTCCCCTGCTTGGCAGGCACCAAAGAAGCAATTGTCCGGTCTGCATCGCTGAAGCTCCCGTCGGACGCCGAAGTCTTTGCATCACCAGAGGTGGATTTCCAGACTTCCCCGAGGCTGCCCTGAGTCCCCAGCAAAGCTGAGGCCCGTAGCTGTCGTGGGTAACGTGGAACCGTGACCCTGGACACCGATCGCATTTGCAAGTGCATCCTCTTCTGGGTCTCCCACGAAGTCGTGCTTTGGGCTCCGAGTAGCCCCAGCCTCCAGCACCAACTGCACCGAAGATCACTGGCCTCCACTCCACGAGTGTCCTGTGAGCCAGCTCCACGTGCACCGTCTTGAGGCTCCTTCGCGGTCGCTAGTCCGTTGGCTAGTAGGCCCTCCCGAAGGCCAATCTTTTTCTGCTTGGGCTCCCTGGTTGCTCCAGGTGTGCCCTGACTTATCCTCGCTGGGTGAGTCCCCAGACCTTGCTGGTCTGCAACATCGTCCTTCTTCGCTTTCCACGAGACTTGCCGTTGCCAAGGCTTGTTGGGTCCAATCCGGTCGCCGACACACCTGCAATCGACAGACGTCATGGGACAGCTCGAATCCAGCTCCTGGTTGTCGTCGACGCCTCCTGGACCTCGTGGCTGAAGAGTCAAGACGACCGTCAACCTACCTGAAGCACTCGACATCGGTGGGCATCTGCTCATCGCCTTCCTGGTCACTGGCTAGTGACCCAGTCTCTGTCCCCTCTGCTTTCAGGTTCTTCAGATCTTCGATCCACCTTTGGATCCACCCGAACACTTTCGACTTGGTCGCCAGCAGCACTTTGCAGCAGATCGCCATAGAAAGCGACGACGAAACCCGACCCCGAAAGACACCTATGCACCCGGCTTCCCTGGGTGAGGTAACTCGAGTACTCCGGTGCTCCCGTGGGTATAGACACTAGAACAGCCTAGTTCTCAAAGGGTTTGCTCCAAGTCCTCCTCTAAGTGTCCCTTTTCTTTTAAATTCTAATCGCGACTTTCCCCATAGAAGTTAACGGTGGTTCGCGGTTGTGTTCATACACTGCACGCGTCCCCGTGGGTCCCCTGTGTCACTGCCTTGGGTGGTTCCTTGTGGTCCAAGCACTTCTACAGGCTCTAGGCCTTGTGTCTAGGCTCAGTCGTGGTTCTTATACCACTTTATTGGTATATGGTTTGGTACGCCCCTGGGGCTCAAACGTGTATTTGTGCTATTACTGTAGATAACTAACTCGTAACGTATGTACTTCGAACTCTAGCCTCATAAAGAGACTAGAGGGGTGTGTTTAGTAATAAATACATATATTTTGAATATATACCTGGTGTGGTCCTCTTTCATTTGGTCACTCAAGAGATTATAGACTGGTAAAACAAGCTGCTTTACATTCCTTCAAGACTTAGCCTGAAGGCTGCTCTCCATAGCTACCACTAGGATAGCTTTCAATAAAGGTTGTCTTTAACCTATCTCCAATAAGGGGTTGTTTGGACTGGTGCAAGGTGCCCACTATAATTAGTGATACAAAAGGGGATGATGGACGGAACATTTGAGCCAATCAAACACTCACCCCCAGTCAACTGATCTGGGTTTAATCCATCATCATTCTTTAGCTCACTCCACCATCCCAATTCAGACATGGCCATATGCAAATCAGTCTGACCCTGTGCCTCATGGGAACAGTCCAGCCCGAACTGCCAAGCCATGTCTTCCCTGGACCGGAAACAAGCATCCTAGGACCGGTTTCTGGCATTTCAGCCGTCATCAGCCAGGCTTGCTTGAATCCAGTTGCAAAGTGAGCAAGGGACCCACGTCTGGGCATACCCCCGCCAACTTAGGGCGACCAAGCGATACAAAAGGGGATGATGGACGGAACGTTTGAGCCTATCAAACACTCACCCCCAATCAACTGATCTGGGTTTAATCCATCATCATTCTTTAGCTCACTCCACCACCCCAGTTCAGACATGGCCATATGCAAATCAGTCTGACCCTGTGCCTCATGGGAACAGTCCAGCCCGAACTGCCAAGCCATGTCTTCCCTGGACCGGAAACAAGCATCCTAGGACCGGTTTCTGGCATTTCAGCCGTCATCAGCCAGGCTTGCTTGAATCCAGTGGCAAAGTGAGCAAGGGACCCACGTCTGGGCATACCCCGCCAACTTAGGGCGACCAAAGCGATACAAAGGGGATGATGGACGGAACGTTTGAGCCAATCAAACACTCACCCCCAGTCAACTGATCTGGGTTTAATCCATCATCATTCTTTAGCTCACTCCACCACCCCAGTTCAGACATGGCCATATGCAAATCAGTCTGACCCTGTGCCTCATGGGAACAGTCCAGCCCGAACTGCCAAGCCATGTCTTCCCTGGACCGGAAACAAGCATCCTAGGACCGGTTTCTGGCATTTCAGCCGTCATCAGCCAATGTGAGTGTTTGATTGGCTCAAACGTTCCGTCCATCATCCCCTTTTGTATCGCTTTGGTCGCCCTAAGTTGGCGGGGGTATGCCCAGACGTGGGTCCCTTGCTCACTTTGCCACTGGATTCAAGCAAGCCTGGCTGATGACGGCTGAAATGCCAGAAACCGGTCCTAGGATGCTTGTTTCCGGTCCAGGGAAGACATGGCTTGGCAGTTCGGGCTGGACTGTTCCCATGAGGCACAGGGTCAGACTGATTTGCATATGGCCATGTCTGAACTGGGGTGGTGGAGTGAGCTAAAGAATGATGATGGATTAAACCCAGATCAGTTGACTGGGGGTGAGTGTTTGATTGGCTCAAACGTTCCGTCCATCATCCCCTTTTGTATCGCTTTGGTCGCCCTAAGTTGGCGGGGGTATGCCCAGACGTGGGTCCCTTGCTCACTTTGCCACTGGATTCAAGCAAGCCTGGCTGATGACGGCTGAAATGCCAGAAACCGGTCCTAGGATGCTTGTTTCCGGTCCAGGGAAGACATGGCTTGGCAGTTCGGGCTGGACTGTTCCCATGAGGCACAGGGTCAGACTGATTTGCATATGGCCATGTCTGAACTGGGGTGGTGGAGTGAGCTAAAGAATGATGATGGATTAAACCCAGATCAGTTGACTGGGGGTGAGTGTTTGATTGGCTCAAACGTTCCGTCCATCATCCCCTTTTGTATCGCTTTGGTCGCCCTAAGTTGGCGGGGGTATGCCCAGACGTGGGTCCCTTGCTCACTTTGCCACTGGATTCAAGCAAGCCTGGCTGATGACGGCTGAAATGCCAGAAACCGGTCCTAGGATGCTTGTTTCCGGTCCAGGGAAGACATGGTTTGGCAGTTCGGGCTGGACTGTTCCCATGAGGCACAGGGTCAGACTGATTTGCATATGGCCATGTCTGAACTGGGGTGGTGGAGTGAGCTAAAGAATGATGATGGATTAAACCCAGATCAGTTGACTGGGGGTGAGTGTTTGATTGGCTCAAACGTTCCGTCCATCATCCCCTTTTGTATCGCTTTGGTCGCCCTAAGTTGGCGGGGTATGCCCAGACGTGGGTCCCTTGCTCACTTTGCCACTGGATTCAAGCAAGCCTGGCTGATGACGGCTGAAATGCCAGAAACCGGTCCTAGGATGCTTGTTTCCGGTCCAGGGAAGACATGGCTTGGCAGTTCGGGCTGGACTGTTCCCATGAGGCACAGGGTCAGACTGATTTGCATATGGCCATGTCTGAACTGGGGTGGTGGAGTGAGCTAAAGAATGATGATGGATTAAACCCAGATCAGTTGACTGGGGGTGAGTGTTTGATTGGCTCAAACGTTCCGTCCATCATCCCCTTTTGTATTGCTTTGGTCGCCCTAAGTTGGCGGGGGTATGCCCAGACGTGGGTCCCTTGCTCACTTTGCCACTGGATTCAAGCAAGCCTGGCTGATGACGGCTGAAATGCCAGAAACCGGTCCTAGGATGCTTGTTTCCGGTCCAGGGAAGACATGGCTTGGCAGTTCGGGCTGGACTGTTCCCATGAGGCACAGGGTCAGACTGATTTGCATATGGCCAAGTCTGAACTGGGGTGGTGGAGTGAGCTAAAGAATGATGATGGATTAAACCCAGATCAGTTGACTGGGGGTGAGTGTTTGATTGGCTCAAACGTTCCGTCCATCATCCCCTTTTGTATCGCTTTGGTCGCGCTAAGTTGGCGGGGGTATGCCCAGACGTGGGTCCCTTGCTCACTTTGCCACTGGATTCAAGCAAGCCTGGCTGATGATGGCTGAAATGCCAGAAACCGGTCCTAGGATGCTTGTTTCCGGTCCAGGGAAGACATGGCTTGGCAGTTCGGGCTGGACTGTTCCCATGAGGCACAGGGTCAGACTGATTTGCATATGGCCATGTCTGAACTGGGGTGGTGGAGTGAGCTAAAGAATGATGATGGATTAAACCCAGATCAGTTGACTGGGGGTGAGTGTTTGATTGGCTCAAACGTTCCGTCCATCATCCCCTTTTGTATCACTATAATTAGTGGACAGCATATGCCAGGCCAACTTCTCACATTGGTGTGCAGCGTGTGGGATTCCAGCTTGCTATTGTTTTACCAGATAATCTCAATTGAATTGATCAACTGAAAACCACTAAGGGTACCTAAGGTACATATAATCAAGCTTAGTAATACAGTAAGTTCTACTGAACTTAGAGTTGTGTGTTAAGGGACAGCACACCCTTTCTACAACTCAAGAGAGTTTAGTAGGCCACACTAGAGTAGGTAGTGCATACACCACACCTCACTAGTGATGTCTTCAAAGCCAGGACCCAGTGAGTCCTTGCCAGAAGCCAGTGGGCTTCTTCCCTCCAAGTATGATAAACTCCCATTCTTGGAATTAAGAGCCTTATGCACTACTAGGAAGTTGAAGTCAGGCAAAAGTGCCAGCACCCAGCACCTCAGGGAGGTGTTACTAGCTGATGATCTCAGCAGGCCCCTAGGGTCTGAAGGGGTAGGCAAGGAGGGTGGGGCAGAAGATGAGGGAGGGGCCAGGGGTGAAGAAACCCAGGACCCCCTCTGAAACTGGCCAGGAAGGTGAAAATGACCTTGTCCTGGAGAATCCAATTCCTCCTGTGGAGGAGGAGGAGGAGAGGATCAGACTGACCTCCCCTTTGTCCCCCAGGAAGAGTTCTGAGTGTGCCCAGAAGGTCTAGGTCTCCTTCTCAGGAGTCTAACCACTCTGACACCTCAATAGGGTCCTCTGTCTCCTCTCATAGGAGGGAATCCTCTCATGAGAGAAGAAAGAGACTGATTCAATATGAGCAAACTCAGCTTGAACTCAGGAAACAGCAATTGGCTATAGACAGGAGTCCCTAGATCTCTATAGAGAGAGACAAAAGTTGGGACTAGAGTCCCATGGTGGCAGCAGTTTCCCCAAAGATAGGGAAAGGTCTTATGACCATAGAAACCTGAGCAAGATTGTCCCTCCCTACCAGAGTGGGGATGATATCCACAAATGGATAACTGCTCTAGAGAGGGCCTGTAAAGTACAGAGGATCCCTCAGGAGCAATGGGCAGCAATCTTGTGGCTCTCCTTTGCAGACAAAGGTAGAGACAAGCTCCTCACTGTTAGAGAGGAGGATGCTGATAATTACAAAGTCTTGAAGAGTGCTCTAATTGATGGGTTTGGCCTAACCACTGAACAATACAGGTTAAAGTTCAGGGATACCCAAAAGCACAGACTCAAGACTGGGTGGACTTTGTTGATTGTTCTGCCAAGGCTCTGGAAGGTTGGTTATTGGGCAGTAAGGTATGTGACTTCACAGGATTGTACAATCTGATAATGAGGGAGCAGATTCTTAATAACTGTCAAAATCAGCTGTTGCATCAGCACCTGGTAGACTCTGATCTGACCTCTCCCCAAGAATTGGGAAAGAAAGCAGACAAATGGGTCAGAACCAGGGTGAAGCAGAAGGTACAGAACCAAGGTGGTGACCCTAAGAAGCAAGATTCGAAAACCTCTGATAAGGGTGGGGAGAAGGGTAAAGATCAAAAGTCTTCACAAGGCCCCCAAAAATCTTCTTCAGGTGGGGATTCACAGTCTACCAAAGGGAAAGGCCAAAGAAAACCATGGTGCAAGGTCTGTAAGCAAAAGACCCACTGGACCAGTGATTGCACCAAGTCCAAAGACTCGACTCCAGCCCCCACCAATGCCCCTAAGGCACCTGCTCCCCTAGTGCAGTTACAGTTGGTGGTGGGACTACACAAGCCAAGGGTTTAGTAGGGTTGACCCTGGGTAAAGAGATGAGCTCTGACCTAGTCAGAGAACTCACTCAGGCTGTCCTAGTCTGTGATGGAGGCATGGATATGACCTCCTCTGTGAGTCCCAGTAATCTGGGCAAGTACAGACAACAGCCTTTAATCAATGGAAGAGAGGCTTTGGCATTTAGGGACACAGGGGCAAGTGTCACCATGGTGACACAAGACCTTGTGAATCCTGGGCAGATTATACTTGGTGAAATGTACCAAGTGACCAATGCTAGCAACGTCAGAACAGACCATACTCTGGCAGTTGTTAACTTCTCCTGGGGAGGGGTAACTGGCCTTAAGAAGGTTGTGGCAAGTGCAGACCTACCCGTTGAATGCTTGCTTGGCAATGACTTAGAAACTTCAGCTTGGGCAGAAGTGGAGCTCAGGACCCATGCAGAAATGCTGGGGATCCCTGCAGATGTGTTTGCTGTGACCAGGTCACAAGCCAAAATGTCTAGCACTGAACAGGCCTTGGATTCTGGAATAATGGACCAAGTGCCTTCCAAGAAGAGGAGTAGTAGGGTAAAGGCAGTGCCTTCCCCTTGGCTCAGAAGGAAGATCAATCCCTTGAGGGGATGATCTCAGTCCTGAGGAAGGAACTGTCCCAGAGGAGCTTGAACCTGAACAGGTTGAGTTCTTGGGGACAGGGGGACCTTCCAGGGCAGATCTGAGCCAGGAGCAGCAGAGCTGCCCTCTCTTGAACCCCTCAGACAGCAAGCTGCTGCTGAGGCTGCTGGGAAAGCTAGTGGTCCCCATACTGTGTATTGGGATGATGGACTCTTGTACTCAGAGTGTAGAGACCCCAAGCCTGGTGCTACCAGGAGGTTGGTTATACCTTTGAAGTTCAGGGGCTTCCTATTGACCCTAGCCCATGATATTCCCTTAGCAGGTCACCTGGGCCAGAACAAGACTTGGGACAGAATTGTCCCTCACTTACACTGGCCCCACATGTCTGAAGACACCAAGGAGTTTTGTCGCTCCTGTGTAACCTGCCAGGCCAGTGGCAAGGCAGGTGGCACTACAAAGGCCCCCCTGATACAACTACCTGTGGTGGGGGTTCCCTTTGAAAGGGTGGGGATTGACATTGTTGGTCCCATGGATCCCCAAACAGCATCTGGGCACATGTTTATCCTGGTGGTAGTGGATCATGCCACCAGGTACCCAGAGGCTATACCCCTTAGGACCACTACAGCACCTGTGGTGGCAAGGGCCCTCCTGGGAATTTTCTCAAGAGTGGGCTTCCCTAAGGAGGTTGTATCAGGCAGGGATGCACACTTTATGTCTGGATACTTAAAAGCAATGTGGAAGGAGTGTGGAGTGACTTACAAGTTCACCACACCCTATCACCCACAATGCAATGGTTTAGTTGAGAGATTCAACAAAACCTTGAAGGGCATGATTAAAGGGCTCCCAGAAAAGCTTAGATGGGACATACTCTTGCCCTGCCTTTTATTTGCGTACAGGGAGGTGCCTCAAAAGGGGGTTGGCTACAGCCCTTTTGAACTTTTGTTTGGTCACCCTGTCAGGGGTCCACTGTGCTTGGTGAAGGAAGGATGGGAGTTACCTCTGCTTCACATGGGTACCCCCACTTTTTGCTGATGCTTCACTGTTTTTCGACCTTAGTCTGGCTGGGGCCCTGCTAATCAGAAACCCAGCCTAGCTGCTTCCTCTCTAAAATGGTTTCCATGTGCCTTAGGCACATCTCTGATTGGAATCTGGAGTGCCCTTATAAGTCCCTAGTATATGGTATACTATGTACCCAGGGCATAGGTATCTCAGAGGCCTACCAGGGGCTGTAGCATGTATTGTGCCACCCCTGGAAGGCCATCCAAACTGACACCACAGGTCTGCTACTGCAGCCTGGGTAAGGTGGTGCATGCACCCCTTACTGTGATATAGGCTACCTATATCACTATATACATACACACATATAAACCTATAAGTCACTCCTATGGCAGGCCTTATCAATCCTGAAGGCAGAGTGCGTGGTTCCTATGTGAGAGGGTGCCCCTGCATGAGCAGGGCCCCTCTGCAGCGTTCGGAGACCCTTCTCTGATGCTGTTTGTAGTGCAGCCTGACCATATACTCTTAAGCGCATTATAACCTCGCGTTAAATGCTAACTTTGGGATGGCTGCACGGAAACATGTCGTGTTTGGTGTCAAACATCTTGGAATACTACCCCCACCAGTTCTGGCGGCGGGGGTAGCAATCCACCCTTCTAGAGGGAAAGACATGTACACACCGGTATGCCCGGTACTGACTTTCCAAGCCCTGGCATCACAAAATGGATGCCGCTGCCACAGACACGAGTCTGGCCTCCTGCTGCTGACCGAAACTCCGGCAGGGGAGGCCTGGACAATAGGTTTCCTGTCCCAGGGAGGTGTGACCACCTCCCCAGACAGGATAGTGTGTATTGGGGCTGGGCGGGAGCACTCTCTGGTGCTTTGAAGTCCTGCACTGGGGGCACACTTGGTGTCCCTGTGCATACCCCAGTTCAAACCGGCTCAGGGGCTTCCAGCCCCTGCTCTGGCGCGAAACTGGACAAAGGGAAAGGGTGTAACCACCCCTCTGCCCTGACCCTCCCATAGGTGGGGTCACAGAGTATGTCCAACCCCTACCTTAGTATAAGTAAAGGAACCCAGTCCTTAGGACTTTAGATTTACCTGGACGAAACTCTGATACAGAATCCTGGACCTTCGACGCTCTACTTTAAGATTAGAGGACTGAAGAATCTCCCTTGGGGTCAAGGAGTGACTCCCCTGCTTGGCAGGCACCAAAGAAGCAATTCTCCGGTCTGCATCGCTGAAGCTCCCGTCGGACGCCGAAGTCTTTGCATCACCAGAGGTGGATTTCCAGACTTCCCCGAGGCTGCCCTGAGTCCCCAGCAAAGCTGAGGCCCGTAGCTGTCGTGGGTAAGGTGGAACCGTGACCCCTGGACACCGATCGCATTTGCAAGTGCATCCTCTTCTGGGTCTCCCACGAAGTCGTGCTTTGGGCTCGGAGTAGCCCCAGCCTCCAGCACCAACTGCACCGAAGATCACTGGCCTCCACTCCACGAGTGTCCTGTGAGCCAGCTCCACGTGCACCGTCCTCGAGGCTCCTTCGCGGTCGCTAGTCCGTTGGCTAGTAGGCCCTCCCGAAGGCCAATCTTTTTCTGCTTGGGCTCCCTGGTTGCTCCAGGTGTGCCCTGACTTATCCTCGCTGGGTGAGTCCCCCAGACCTTGCTGGTCTGCAACATCGTCCTTCTTCGCTTTCCACGAGACTTGCCGTTGCCAAGGCTTGTTGGGTCCAATCCGGTCGCCGACACCCCTGCAATCGACAGACGTCGTGGGACAGCTCGAATCCAGCTCCTGGTTGTCGTCGATGCCTCCTGGACCTCGTGGCTGAAGAGTCAAGACGACCGTCAACCTACCTGAAGCACTCGACATCGGTGGGCATCTGCTCATCGCCTTCCTGGTCACTGGCTAGTGACCCAGACTCTGTCCCCTCTGCTTTCAGGTTCTTCAGATCTTCGATCCACCTTTGGATCCACCCGAACACTTTCGACTTGGTCGCCAGCAGCACTTTGCAGCAGATCGCCATAGAAAGCGACGACGAAACCCGACCCCGAAAGACACCTATGCACCCAGCTTCCCTGGGTGAGGTAACTCGAGTACTCTGGTGCTCCCGTGGGTATAGACACTAGAACAGCCTAGTTCTCAAAGGGTTTGCTCCAAGTCCTCCTCTAAGTGTCCCTTTTCTTTTAAATTCTAATCGCGACTTTCCCCATAGAAGTTAACGGTGGTTCGCGGTTGTGTTCATACACTGCACGCGTCCCCCGTGGGTCCCCTGTGTCACTGCCTTGGGTGGTTCCTTGTGGTCCAAGCACTTCTACAGGCTCTAGGCCTTGTGTCTAGCTCAGTCGTGGTTCTTATACCACTTTATTGGTATATGGTTTGGTACGCCCTGGGGCTCAAACATGTATTTGTGCTATTACTGTAGATAACTAACTCGTAACGTATGTACTTCGAACTCTAGCCTCATAAAGAGACTAGAGGGTGTGTTTAGTAATAAATACATATATTTTGAATATATACCTGGTGTGGTCCTCTTTCATTTGGTCACTCAAGAGATTATAGACTGGTAAAACAAGCTGCTTTACATTCCTTCAAGACTTAGCCTGAAGGCTGCTCTCCATAGCTACCACTAGGATAGCTTTCAATAAAGGTTGTCTTTAACCTATCTCCAATAAGGGGTTGTTTGGACTGGTGCAAGGTGCCCACTATAATTAGTGGACAGCAAATGCCAGGCCAACTTCTCACAGCGCACTTCTCTGTTGTCCCTGATGTGTTTGTTTTTAGGTAAGCCCGGCGCAGTTTCTTCGGGGTGGGCTTGAAATATGTGTCACTGGAGCGTCTTGTTCCAGGAGGCAACGGATTTGCAGTTGAAACGCTGTGCTTTCCAGGAGGCATGCAGGGCTGATGCCGGCAGTGCCGGGGCTTCTGAACTTCGGAGGGACATCCGTGCTCTGGATCAGAGGGCTGCACGGCTCTACGAGAAGCACAGATGTACTATGTGCACTTGAAAACAGCCCTCGTCAGAAAGCCATTTGTGCTCTGAAGGGATGACCGGCGCTGCATTGCCCAGGACTTGTTGCACGCAGTGGGCCCCGGCCGGCAGTAGAGCCTTGCTCCTGTGGTGTGCGCTTCTCTTTGCCCTCCATCTGCTGGCGCTGGTCGCGTCCCTGGGCTCTTGGAAGACACTGGGCCCGAGCAGTGAAAGAGACAGTCCGCAGGAATGCTCGAAGTGGACATCTGATTCCACAAAGATGTGGAAAAACATGCACGCCATGCACCTTGAGGCCACCTGGATTCTCCACAGCATCAAGAGACTCCAGCGTCACCCAGAAGTGCTTTACAAGTGGCCACATGGACGGACACGGACTCAGTCTGCTCTCAGGTAAGTAAGGGCACAGATCACAAATTTTGATTTATATAGCGGTTGCTGCCAGAGTCATGTTGGTTCACAGCCAGTCGCCATGTTTTTACAAATAACAGGTGTTACTATCACCTATGCCAGTCGTGACAATTTGATGGCATAAAAATTTGTGCTGGGTTCAGTGCTGGAATTGGAAAAAATACTCGGGGAACCCATAAATTGGGGGTCAAGGTTTGGCAGATGAAAACTGGTGGAGTCAAGTGGGGAGGAGTCATGTAAAGTAGAGTCTAACAATCAACTTATACATTTATTTTTGAAAAATATGCTGCAAAGACAAGGGGAAGAAAGTCATATGTGACAGTAAACCTGTTCTGGCTTAATTGGTTACAAAGAGGCAGCATTTTGAAACAACTTACAGGCAGTGGTGGCTGGTGACATTTGAAAGTGGTGGGGCGTAAAGGTTCAGGATGAGTGCCCTGTGGCGAGCAAGTGAGCCCAGCTGTTATAAGATGGTTTTGGGGGGCGGAGGCTCTCCCCTGGGAAAAGTTTGAAAAAAGAGTGGGCAAATGGTTCATTTTTAAGCAAATTTGAGAAAGCAAAAAGGTTAATAAAGCAACTGTGAAAGTGTTGTTAAGAAATCAGTAAAGAGATTTCATATAATGACGTAGGTAGCTGCTTATTCAGTATAATTGGAGAATTTCATAACACACTTTGAGATAACAATGATGAGTACCTCACAGATTTCCTTATTTATGGATTTACCTTTACAAATAAAATCTACTGAGGAAATACAAGTTATTGGGATTTCTCAGACTGGACAAAATGAGACCGCATTAAAAGGCAGTAGAGCACCCTACAAGGAACTTTGTCTCATTCAGGTCACTTGTAACCTGGTGATTCAATTGGTACTGGGTGGTTAGGGGTGATTTATGTCACTTGACCTTGTAACTATCTGCGTTGCACACTTTGTTGTACAGCATCACATAGTGTGTTAGCGCATAAAGGTTCTGACAAGTGTTACGCTTTTGTTTTTTAGTAGCCAGCTAGCAGCATGCTAATGAAACACAAAAGCATAAACCATGTCAGAACCTTTACAAGCTTACACACAATATTTATTTCCTTCCTTGACCAGCACTACGGTGATAGAGGGCTCAAGACACAGTGGGGCACACTTATAGCAGGCGCCTGAAAGGGGACTGTGCCTGTCCCGCAACGCTAATTGTTTGTTTAAACTCTTAGTTCAACTACACAAGCATTAACATGAATAATTGATTAGGAATTGACTGTACAGAATGGGCAACACCAGCGCTGGAGGAGTGAACAATTAAGAGGAGTCTGGAACCCCCATTGAACCCCACCTTCTCTCGCACAGAGAAAAGGAGACCCCAGAGCGCAATGTTGTCATGAATCGTCAAAATAAATGAACATGTTCAACACAAAACATACTGTACTAGTGGAGACGAGCTGAATTAATGTTTGTTGGTCCCTTTCACGAGCAAACAGATCGATATGAGAAGAAATGAGTATTGAGCAACCATTAAAGTAAAATTAATTCACCATTATCTCTTTAATAAATGTAAATTCCTCAGACCTCTGAGTCCTAATCATCCTTCACTCTTATACTAAGGCTGCTCTACTATATTGTATTTTTTTGCCTTCCACAACAGCAATGCTGAACTATACACCCAGTGACTTCCAAAATGCTCAATTCAATTATTGAAAGATCTAGAGCAGCTAAATCTGAGGGTATTGAATGGCCGATTCAAAGAGGACATCCCGCCAGCACTAACATATTTCTCTTCAACCACTTCTTCTTACCTCGATTTTACCCTGGTAACTCTTCCATTGTTTGACATCATAGGTTCATTTAGAATGGGTGAAAATGGACAAAGCGACCACCTACCACAAGAAATGACACTAAGTGTAACCAGTGGAAAAGACATGGAAACAAGGGAAAGCGCTGGTACAGAGTACACCGCGAACTTTAGACGGATAAAGTGTAACGTCAATAATATTGAAGAACTATCAACCAACGCAAAGTTAATTATTCATCAAAAAATCAGCTTGATAAAGAATCCACCAGAGGCTTGGGAAGGATTTGTAAAGGACCTCGGAACAGCATACGCTACATTGCCAAAAATCCTTAAAGGGAACGAACCAGGCTACCTACAAGGAAAGGTAACCTCACCTGAGATAAAAAATCTGAAACGGAAAATAAACCGAACCTTAAGACAGCTTCGTAGAACGAGCACACGACGAAGTCCTGCAAAAGGAGTTACGGAATTTAAAGGCATTGCAAAAAAGAAGATCTGGGAAAAGAAAAGGCAAATGAATGAAGAACTCTGGGTGAAAATAATGCATGATTCAAAAATGAGGAACAGCGCCAAGTTCTGGAAGACAATTCATAGCCTTCAACGGCCTGGCAATAACGGAGTAAACTCAAACATATCAGAATCTGATTGGGCATATTATTTATCTAATCATTTTAACGATAAAAACCCAGAGGGGGACTCACTTAGAGGAAAATTAAAGATAATCGAGAAGAATTCATGTGAAAACAACACAGGAAAAAACAAACATGTAAAATGTGCAGGCACCAACCAGGTTGAGACCCCGGGTGAACAAGCTGACCAGGAGGTGGAAGGAACAACGAGCTCAAAAACAACATCAAGCAGGACGGAAAAGAACAATGAAATAACAGCAGCTAGGATAAAGCTACAAATATCAAAAGGAAAATCGGAAGGAGCTCCCGGCCCCAACGGAATACCTCCAATAATGTTCAAACATGATGCTGACTTTTGGAGCAATATATTGGTACCAGTCTTCAAGGGAATCAAGGAATCAGCGATATGTCCATTGTCCTGGACAGGTTCAATAATAAGCCCAATTTATAAGCAAGGCGATAGGAGTAACCCTAGCAATTATCGACTTATCGCCCTAATTGACACAGAGGCAAAGTACTACGCGGGGCTACTCCTGGAGGAATTAATATCTTGGGCAACCTTAAAACGTATCATTCCCGCAAACCAAACAGGGTTTTGCAGAGGACAGGGTACAACAACGAACATCATGGCGCTAACCCTACTGATAGAAGCGGGGAAAATTGCAAAGAGCTCGCTATTCCTATGCTTCATAGATTATAGCGCAGCGTTCGATCATGTAGATCGCGCCAAACTGTGGCAGAAACTGGAAACGTGGGGAATACCAAGACCTCTCCTGAAACAGCTGATTCAATTGCATACCAACACTTGGGTCAAGATCAAGCTGGGATCAGGGATGCACCTCTCAAGGCGAATTAACACCACCAAAGGCCTAAAACAAGGGTGCGTTCTAGCCCCCATGCTGTTTAACCTTTTTCTAGCAGACCTGCCTGGGGAACTGGATAAAACCAAATCTCATGCCCCAAGGTTGGGAAATATCTCGTTATCAAATCTTTTAAATGCAGTCGACTTGGTTTTAATAAGCCAGTCTCCAATTGGACTCCAACACCTTTTAGATACCACCAATAAATTTTCACAACATAATGCATTAAAGATTAACTTAAACAAATCAAAAGTAATGACAGTGAATTATAACAAGACAAAGAAACTCTCATGGTTCCTGGACGGGCAGAGGCTAGGCCGGGTAACCAACTACAAGTATCTTGGGGTACTATTGGACAGCAGAGGTTCATTTAAACCTCAACTAGAGGCCATGCGTCGGAAGGGCACCACATTCTGCTTTTCAATGAAGCCCCTGAAGAAAGTCCTCCCTGACCGGACATTGGACCCTCTCTTACAAGTGATCAGAGCACGACTACTCCCAATGCTCACATATGGGAGTGAACCAATGCTAGGGAAAGATGCGTTAGTTTTAGACAAAATAATCAGTAGAACATACAGAGCAATTTTCCAGCTGCCCAACTACGTGTCGCCTGCCCAAATACGCCTTGAATTTGGCCTTCAGAGACAAAGGGCCTGATACACAGAACTAACTTACGTCAAAAACGTAAAGTTAGTACTTTTTGGTATTCACAGAATACACTTACTCATTTTGGTATTCACAGAATGAACTTACTCATTTCGGTATTCACAGAAGTTAGTAGTCCTAACTTTAGGACTCCTAAATGCCTTCTGTGAATACCGAAAGTCTTAAAGTTAGGATTTTTCTCAGTTTAGGAGTAGTAAAGTTAGAACTTTACTACTCCTAAACTGAGAAAAATCCTAACTTTAAGACTTTCGGTATTCACAGAAGGCATTTAGAGTCCTAAAGTTAGGACTACTAACTTCTGTGAATACCGAAATGAGTAAGTTCATTCTGGGAGCTCCTTCCGATTTTCCTTTTGATATTTGTAGCTTTATCCTAGCTGCTGTTATTTCATTGTTCTTTTCCGTCCTGCTTGATGTTGTTTTTGAGCTCGTTGTTCCTTCCACCTCCTGGTCAGCTTGTTCACCCGGGGTCTCAACCTGGTTGGTGCCTGCACATTTTACATGTTTGTTTTTTCCTGTGTTGTTTTCACATGAATTCTTCTCGATTATCTTTAATTTTCCTCTAACTGAGTCCCCCTCTGGGTTTTTATCGTTAAAATGATTAGATAAATAATATGCCCAATCAGATTCTGATATGTTTGAGTTTACTCCGTTATTGCCAGGCCGTTGAAGGCTATGAATTGTCTTCCAGAACTTTAAGATTTTCGGTATTCACAGAAGGCATTTAGGAGTCCTAAAGTTAGGACTACTAACTTCTGTGAATACCGAAATGAGTAAGTTCATTCTGTGAATACCAAAATGAGTAAGTGTATTCTGTGAATACCAAAAAGTACTAACTTTACGTTTTTGACGTAAGTTAGTTCTGTGAATCAGGCCCATACAGTGGAGAGAAGAGGCGCTTACATAAAAAGTTGGCGTAAAATCAGAGGCGCAGAGCAAGGATCCTTAAATGCCCACCTTTGGACAGAGCTGTCAACCCGAGAAAAATCACCTGCCAAGAAGTATCTGTTGGAATCACTGGAGTATCTCGAATTGACAAACCTCTGGGAGACATCCGCAGATAATAAGAGCTTTAAAAAGATAGTAACAAAAGTAACAAAAATGATATCAATAATAGAAGATGAGGAAATTCTGGCCAAGAGGGCTCATGGATGGACAGTGTTGAATGATTATAAAGCTCTTAAGCCACAAGCATATCTGAAAACAGGACTTACACGGAAGACAAAAGAAAACTTCTTAAAACTGCGCTCGGTGTTCTACCAATCCTTCCTCACTTGGCACCCTGGAAAAGGAGAGATAAAGAACAGTCCTGCCGCTTCTGTGGAACAGGAAAAGAGGACTTAACACACATAATCTGTATTTGCCCAAACCTGATGGACATAAGGCACGCCCTACTCCGAGTAATATGGAACGAAAAGGGCATAAGAAGCTGCAGGCAGGCTGTGAAGCTGTGTTTTAATCCAGAGGAAACTCAATTAAACTGTCGACTAACAAAATATTTCGACATAGTGGCTAGCAGACTTAAGACTTATAAAAAGGTGCAGTAAGAATAGCATGCAGCTATAACATTTTATTAATTACAGAGGCAGTCTGTCTAGAATTAGGCTCGTGAAAATTAAGACCTGTACTCTGAAGCACATGCACTTTATTACCCTTGAAATGGACTGCACAGATAATGAAATTGAGATCGATACGATTTTTTATTCAAGAGAATTTTTTTTTTTTAAATGTAATCGTACAAAGATAAGGCTGAACATAATTTTAATTTCAACGTTTAATGTCTTTTTATATTGTGAGTTTTAATTAACTGTACAATAAATTCTATATATTACACTCAGTGACTTCCAGAAAAGTAAAAGTATATGTCCCCTGGGTCGAAGGTAGGGGGTTTGGGGTTTTAAACGAAAACGTATCCATTAGCCATATGTTCAATCAAAAAAAAAAACATCACGTGCGGGCATTAAGAACACAAGGAGAAGGGAAACAAACTTTATGCCCCACTATGTGTGCATGAAAGTTGTAGTTTCCAAACACACTACTTATGTACTTGATGCACAAAATACGTCACTGCAAGTTATGTACCACTCCAAATTCTGTCAAAAAAACTGGGCAAAACACCAGTACACCAACCCTGCTTAATTTGGCACTCTCTTAATAAATTAGTTCCACTCAGCGCAGTTTATGTACTCAAATAATTTGAAGAAAATATCCATACACCCACGCATTTCACAGACCAGTCACTGAGTGTGGAAAACGTCTGTGGTGCCATTCAAGTTCCGGTTATCTTAAAAAGAAAACAGTTAAGGGAGGCACTTATTAATATTACGACTATATAGCCCAAATGCAAACACGAGATATTTTACATTTTTATTACTTAGTTGAAGTATATTTCACTTGTACTACTGTTTCTGTAATCAATTCGCTCTAAGAAAGTGCAGCTAAGTATGTTTCTAAGTGCCCCCCATTTGTGTACAGTAAAGTAACAGATGCATAAAAATTAAGAAAATATGTCTATATCACCGTCGCTCCACACAGGCTTTCACACAAAAATTGCAAAGACGAATTAGCTGTACGCGCGCGCACCAGTAGTGAAGCAATAATGCATGCAAATAGGGTAGCAACATACTGTAATTATCTGGGTTCAATTGGCCTCTCAGGCATCGGTGTCACTGCACCTGCTGCACCAAGGTATCTGCGGCACCGAGATGTATGAACCTTCCTTCAAGGCACTAGCTACATTCAAAAGTATGCATGCGAAGACTTCCAGATAATAAATAACTCGTTATTGCCAAATGTTCCTACCTGGTCACTGCCCGTTAATAAACAGCGCGCCCACCAATATCCAAAGTAATATTGCAAAGAGTTTCTGGAGCTTCATTCTGCCTTCGGGGTGGGAGGGGGGGTCGCGGGTGGGGAACAAAACAATTAAAATAAAACGTACCTGAGTGCAGGGTACTGCACCGCCTCCGCTCCTGGCCGGTCACGCTGACGCTGTACTGGTGCAGTGGCAGCTGGGTCCGCGTGTTCCTGCTGCAGGGACAGGAATCAACCAGCAGGCAGCTTCTCTCCCCTACGTAAGCCAATCACAATGCTGCAATGGCAGCGTTGTGATTGGTAGGCGCAGCAGGAGAGCGCCCCAGCCGGGACAATTTCTCTGCATAGAGAAAAAGAAAGAGTGGGCTGTCCTGCTCGAGGGCAGGGGGGAGTGGCTTACCCACTGTTGTGGGTACTGACTGTTTGGTCGGCTCCAAGGCTGACCAAACAGTCAGTACCCACAACAGTGGGCAAGCCACTCCCCCCCCCCTGCCCTCGAGCAGGACCGCCCACCCCCAACCAGGCACAGAGGCACTTCTGCTTTCTCGCAAAGCGAGAAGGCAGAAACATATATGGTAGTTTTTACCGTTTATGTTTCTGCCTTCTCGCACCGGTAGGATAACTCCTAGTGGTTAATGCAGTTCCGGGAGAGTTCTGTGTTTTGTCCAGTTTTAACTCATAAGGTGGCATAGAGGGTAATGTGCTTGCTGCAAAGCACATCTTGTGACATGCAGGCAACAGATTTGTGCCCTCTGTGGATAGAGAAGCGCCCTATCTATAAACAATCTGAAGAATGCCCTAATTGAGGGTGGTACAGATATGCCTCGGATTGAACATCGTTTGATCCCAGTATTGCTTTATGCAGACCAATATCAAACACCAGTATCAGTCACAAAATGGGGGTGAATCAGGTCAAAAAGGACGACTTTCTCCCAAGCCTTCAGTCTGAAATTTACTGACCATTGTGAGTGTGATTGCAATCATCTTTTATTTGCAAACCTTGTTTAACCTCACAGGCAGTAACTTCATTTGTTGTAATATTGTGTTTTTCGTGTCAGGAGTGTGTTATTGTTAGTCGTTGGTTTGTAGTGTACATAGCCAGGGTCCTAGATTTACTGTTATATTGTTTTATACAGTTGTTTTATTGTATGTTGTGTATTTTCTATCATTTGAATTTCTATTTGTGCTTTTAATATGTTCTTATATAATATTGTATTGTATCATTTATGTTGATCTACCTGCCCCTATGTAGTGCACTGAAGTGCATTTTCAAATGGGTAGCACAATATATCATCGATAAATGCACTGTTGGTAGATTATTGTATTTGTTATGATCCTATGTGGGAAGTGTTTTGGTGTCATGTATGAGTGACTAGAGAGGTGCTCTTATCTTATTTTGGGGTTCTGCACCCAGCAGTGTGATGGAGGAGGAGGTGTGAGCAATGGGTCTGTACATTGTAATTATAGCTAGAACTATAGCATATAGGCAGCTAAACACCAGTATCCTAGCCAGTGAGGTAATGTGTGCTCATACACCATAAAGGGAAGGTTATCCGAGAATACCTGTAATCCATATGGCCAAATTCACAAGGTAGAGATGCTGTCAAATGAGTAAAATGATGCCAGCTGGGCAAGAATTGGAATTGCTGACATCAATAGAAACCATGAGTATTTTCTAAAGGCATGGATACTGCCTACTGTAGAAATGCTTCTAATGAACAAGGAAAGAAGTGGGAGAGAAATCACGGCTGCAACTTGAGAAAAACTAAACAGTCTTTACAAGGCCCAGATTCCAGCTACACCTGCTAGGCAGAAGGAAAACAAAAATGTTTAGTTTAAGCTCTTCTCATGCTACCAAAGGCAAATAAGCACCAGTTGGGACAGCCCTAGTCAGAACATGGCGCAGAGCTCAACCAGGCAGGCACTCTCTCGACACATGTGAGGATGAGAGATGAAGCGTATGGTAAGTTGCTGTCCTCAGCCTGCTCCGTCTTACGCTTCTGTCCCCACCCCTCCATGCGAGATGAATATTTTTCCTAGACTCTAGGGACCTTTTCTACTTTACATATGGAGGCATTCTCCTGCACTTCTAGAATTTCCTCCCAGACAACTTCCACTTTCATTATCAGTTGTGATGCACAAGTTACTAACTTGTGTAACGATATATCTGTAAGAGACAGTAGTTAGTGACAGATTCCTTACCTTAGAATATCCCCAGGCGTCAGGCTGGATCCGGAAAGTTTTTGCGTAGCAGTACCCTTGCGCGTCGGTAGGCGGCGTCGTGCGGCTCCGCTTCCGTCGTCGGCGTCGTGATCGCCGGGATGACGTCGCGGGCAGTACTTAGGCGCCGCCCCTGCGCGCTGACGTCAGTTCTGTACACGACTTTCCGCGCCAGGAACGCAGAGCCATGCAAGAAGCTGACATAGGTGTCTGAAAAATACTAGGGCCCTGAAAGGGATATCCTTAACCCTAGAAATCAGTTCGCAGAACGGGGAGGATGGGTGGGCGGTAAGGAATCTGTCACTAACTACTGTCTCTTACAGATATATCGTTACACAAGTTAGTAACTTGTGCATCTGAAAGAGACACGTTAGTGACAGATTCCTTACCTTAGAATAGATACCCCAGCAATACCAACCCCGGTGGTGGGTCTGCGAACAAAGATCAGACAAGGAAGTCCTGGAGGACAGAACGGCCAAAGAAGCCGTCCCTCCGGACCTGACTGTCAAGGCAGTAATGCTTTGTAAACGTGTGCAGCGAGGCCCACGTAGCTGCCTGACAGATAACCGGCAGCGGAACACCGCGGCCCAAGGCCGTGGTAGCAGCCGTTGCCCTGGTGGAATGGGCACGCAGCCCAACAGGAGGCTCCTTCTTAGCCAAAGAATAGCAGGTCTTGATGCACAAGGTAACCCAGCGGGAGATGGTCCTCTTGTGCACCGCCCGACCTTTTGGCGCCCACGTAGCCAACAAAGAGCTGGTCATCCACCCGGAAGTGTTTTGTGCGGTCGATCTAGAAGGAGAGCGCACGTTTTGGGTCCAGACGGTGGAGCCTCTCTTCCTCTCTAGAAGGATGCGGAGGCGGAAAGAAGGTGGGCAAAGTGATGGTCTGCCCAATGTGGAAAGCAGTAACCACCTTTGGCAAGAAGGACGGACGCGTCCGAAGAACAACCTTGTCTGGATGAACAGACAGAAAGGGAGGTTTGCAAGATAGAGCCTGGAGCTCACTCACCCGCCGAGCGGAGGTGATGGCCACCAGAAAGGCTGTCTTCAGAGTCAGAAGACAAAGAGGACAGTTATGTAGAGGCTCAAAGGGAGCGCACATTAAAAAGGTAAGAACCAAGTTCAAGTCCCACTGAGGCATCACAAACGGAACAGGAGGGAAGAGGTGAGTAATGCCTTTTAAGAACCTGTTAACAACAGGGGACTTGAAAAGGGAGGGCTGATCAGGGAGCCTGAGGAAGGCCGAGATAGCACAAAGATAACCCTTGATGGTACCCAGGGCAGAACCCTGTTGGGCCAGAGAGAGAAGGAACAGAAGGACCTCAGAAAGAGGGGCAGAAAGGGATTCACAGCCTTTGCTGTGCACCATGCCACAAATTTGTTCCACCTGCAGGCGTATACCACCTTAGTGGAGGGACGCCTGGCTGCCAGAATCACATCACAAACTTCGGGAGGCAAGTCGAAAGGAATCAACTGCCGCCGCTCAATCTCCACGCAAGCAGGTGTAGACTGGACAGGTTCGGGTGGAGGACCGTCCCCTGCTGCTGCGACAGAAGATCCTCCCGAAGAGGCAGACGGATCGGGGGATCTACGCTCATATTGAGTAGCTCGGGATACCAAACTCTTCGAGCCCAGTCCGGAGCCACAAGAATGACTTGGGCCCGGTCGTGCCGAATCTTCTTCAACACTCTGGGTAGAAGTGGTATAGGCGGAAAGGCGTACAATAGACCGCAACTCCACTCGTGACGAAAGCGTCGCCGAGCGAGTGCCGCCTTGGAAATTCCAACGCGCAGAACTGATGACATTGCGCGTTCTCTTCGATGGCGAATAGATCTAACCAAGGCTCTCCCCACTGTAGAAAGAGTCCTTGCGCCACTTCCGAGTGAAGACGCCATTCGTGATCCATCATGCACCTGCGGCTGAGTTCGTCCGCCCTGGCGTTCAGGGAACCTGCCAGGTGTTGAACCACCAGGAACATACCCTGATGTTCCAGCCATGTCCAGAGGCGCAGAGCCTCCTGACAAAGGGTCCATGACCCCACCCCGCCTTGTTTGTTGCAGTACCACATGGCGGTGGTGTTGTCTGTGAACACCTGCACCACCTTCCCTTTGACAGAGGGAAGGAATGCCTTGAGTGCAAGTCGGATCGCCCGGAGCTCCAGAAGGTTGATATGGAGCCGGGACTCCGCCGGAGACCAGAGGCCTCTGATCTCCGCCTCTCCCATGTGACCGCCCCATCCCAGAAGGGACGCGTCCGTCACAACTGTGTGCTCTGGCTGGGGAAGGGAGAGGGATCTGCCCATGACCCATTGCTGGTTCGAGAGCCACCACTGCAACTGTATTGCAGTCCCCTCCGAGATCTGGACGTGATCGGACAGGTTGCCCCGGTGCTGCGCCCACTGGAACTTCAGGTCCCACTGCAGAGCCCGCATATGCCATCTGGCATGATTGACCAGCAGGATGCAGGAGGCCATGAGGCCCAGCAGCCTCAGGGTCATCCGTACCGAAACCCAGGACAAAGGCTGAAAGATCGGAATCATAGCCTGAATATCCCGGACTCGCCGTTCGGGAGGATAGGCCCGAAACTGCGTCGTGTCCAGAACTGCTCCGATGAAAAGGAGCTGTGGAGAAGGAATCAGATGCGACTTCGGCACATTGATGGAGAACCCCAGCGAGTGCAGGAGTTCGGCCGTAGTCTGGAGGTGGGAGACGACTGCCTGGGACGAGCCCGCCTTCAGCAGCCAGTCGTCGAGGTAGGGGAAGACTGAAACCCCTGCCCGGCGCAGATGAGCTGCGACCACCGCCATCACTTTCGTGAACACCCGAGGGGCACTGGTAAGGCCAAAGGGGAGCACGGTGAACTGAAAATGCTCGAGGCCTACCGTGAACCGAAGGTAACGCCGGTGGGCCGGCAGGACGGGGATGTGGAAATAGGCGTCCTGCAAGTCCAACGCTACCAACCAGTCTCCGGGGTCGAGGGCAGTCAAGACCTGAGCTAGGGTGAGCATCTTGAACTTCTCCTTCCGGAGGAAGCGATTGACGTTCCGGAGGTCCAAGATAGGACGCATGTTTTCCTTGTCCTTTTGGGCACCAGAAAGTAGTGGGAGTAGCAACCACGCCCTACTTCTGGGGTCGGAACATGCTCGATGGCCCTCTTGGCCAAGAGGGCCGTGACTTCCTTCTGTAGAAGCGCCAAGTGATCCCCTGACATGCGGTGGAATTGAGGTGGCATGGCTGGGGGGTGGTCTCGAAGGGGAGGGAGTAGCCCCTTCGGACAATGTCCAAGACCCACCTGTCCGAGGTGATGGGACGCCAGAGGTGAAGGTGATGGCGGACCCTGCCCTCGACTGGCGTACTGTGCACCTGAAAGGAGGGACTAGGAGGGCTTGGAGGCCGCGGACGGGTTGGAGGTGGTGGCCTGACCCGCACGCTGGTTGCCCGAACCGCCACGGCGGTATCCACGTCCTCGGCCACGCGAAGGCGCTTGCTGCGCGGGGCCGTTGGCGGGCTGCGGACGTGACTGGGCGCCCCTTCCGTGGCCACGAAAGGGGCGAAAAGCAGACGTGAGCGGAGGGCGCACAACAGCAAGGCCCAGGGACTTAGCAGTAGCCCGAGAGTCCTTGAAACGCTCCAGCGCATGGTCTGCCTTCGAACCAAAAAGACCGACACCATCAAAGGGCATGTCCATGAGTGTATTCTGGACATCTCCCGAAAACCAGTGGTTCTCAGCCAGGCGAGGCGACGCAGCGCCACCGTCGTTGCAAGCGATCTGCCCAGCGAGTCGGCGGTATCAAGGCCACAGCGGATGGTATATTTAGCCGCATCACGCCCTTCCGCAATGGCGCGGGTAAGCAGTGTCTGGACCTCCTCAGAACACTGCGGCAAAACAGTTGCCACCGAATCCCACAGGGAGTGGGTGTATCGGCCCAAGAGGCAAGCGGTATTAACAGACCGCAAGCCAGCACTGGAGGAAGAGAAAGCCTTCTTCCCAAAGTGATCCAGGCGCTTGTATTCCCTATCCGGAGGGGCGGTAGGGAAGGCGGTTTGGGAGGCAGAGGCTTGGACAACCAAGCTCTCAGGGGTGGGGTGTTGGGAGAGAAACAGGGGGTCGCCCGGAGCAGGGCGATGGCGTCGGGCCACGTTCCTATCCACAGGAGCCCCTGTGGTGGGTTTGGACCAGGCACCCAAAAGAACGTCAGTCAGTGCCTCGTTGAACGGCAGCACAGTCTCCGAAGAGGAGGCCGCCGGCTGAAGCACTTCAGTCAGGATGTTAGACCTGACGACCACTGTAGGCAACTGGAGATTCAAGGCTCCAGCAGCTCTACGCAACACCGTTGCAAAATTAGCCCCCTCCTCCGTTGCCACGGGAGGAGACAGCATGCCAGAGTCAGGGGAGGTATCCAGACCACTGGCATCCCCAAGTTCCTCAACCCAGTCCGGGTCAAACTCGCACTGTTGTGTGAGAGGGTCGTCAGACCCCTCCCAGCTCTCCTGGTCCTCCTCAGGTTGAAAATATGGAGGAGGAGGGACATCAGGGACCCAAGGTCTCATCGGCGCCGGATACGGCGTCGGGCGACGCCGTTCCGGCTCCATGTCCGGACCCGGAGAGAACCGGGGACGACGCCGCCCGGAGCCCCGGACGGCGTCGGAAACGGCACCGGGGACATCGGCGTCGGCGGTGGCGTGGTTAGGTCAACCGGCGTCGATGGGGGTTGCGGCACCACCGGAGCCGGGGTCGAGGCCGGGACCGGAGCCGAGGCCGGGACGAAGGCTGGTGGGACAGGCGACGCCGGGACCGGAGTCGACGGCGACGCCGGACCAACCCCATCAGGGCCCGCGGGGCCCGGAGGCGCACCGGAGGGACCTTAAGGCCCGAAGAGGCGGGCCATGGCCGACAGGAATTCCTGTATATCGGCCTGAGTCGCCCCCGAGCCCGGGTAGGGCGGGTACTGCGGGGTAACTCGACAGGCACGTCCGGGGCCGCGGGGACGGTGCCGACAGGGACCTCAGCCGAGTCGCGAGACCGGCGAGGCGAAGTCTTAGAGCGATGACGCCGCTTAGACTTCTTGTGCTTCGACTTACCGGAGGAGCGCGAAGACTTTGAATCCGACGAACGGCGGGGACTCCGCGTCCGGCCCCTCGACCTCTCCCGGGACCGGGGCTTGGTGCGGCACGGAGCCGAATGCCGGACTTCAAGGAGCTTTCGAGACCGCTCTCGCAAAGCCTTAGGATGAAGTTTCCGGCAGTCAGGACACGACCTCGTGTCGTGGTCTCGGCCGAGACAAAAGAGACACTCGAGGTGCGGGTCCGTGATCGACATCATGCGACCACATTCCTCGCAGGGCTTAAAGCCGGGCATCCCTACGACACCTTAGGAGTCGTGAAGACTCGTTGAAGAAACAGTGAAAAAATTCACCAAAAAGATAGTCAAAAAGTGACTAGGGCACTGCTCTTCCCGGATCTGCGCTTACTGGCGCGGAAAAAGAAGAACTGACGTCAGCGCGCAGGGGCGGCGCCTAAGTACTGCCCGCGACGTCATCCCGGCGATCACGACGCCGACGACGGACGTGGAGCCGCACGACGCCGCCTACCGACGCGCAAGGGTACTGCTACGCAAAAAACTTTCCGGATCCAGCCTGACGCCTGGGGATATTCTAAGGTAAGGAATCTGTCACTAACGTGTCTCTTTCAGATGTATATGTATGTATATATATATATATCTCAATACCAAAAGAAATGCACCAGCACTCACGGGGGGTTAAATCCTCATCCGGATTTATTTGCACTTGTCACAAACGCGTTTCAGCGGTTCGCCTTCCTCAGTACACATATAACATCATTTATGTTGTATTGTATTTGTCTCACGATAATGTTCTGTATAGCTAAACACATAAGATCCAAAAGGCGAGACCTATTGGATATGCCAATGCTTGTTTAATTTTATTGCCTTTCACACTAATGTCGAGATGATACACGATAACATGCTGGTGCACCGTTTTTGTGTTGTGTATATTGTATTGAAAAATTTATATAATGCTGTGCGGTAAACAAGGAGGGCTCTGGCTTTCGATGCTGGGTGACGACAAGCAGCCTGAAAACGAGATTCAAAGGTGCAACACTAGTAAAACCAACCGCAGTGTATACATTTTCTATAAATCCATATTTAATTTCTCTGTGCCTCTACTCTTTGCCTCATCAGTATTTCCCCTGCAGGGGAAGAGCTCCAGCATTACATCCT
This sequence comes from Calotriton arnoldi, assembly GCA_963921515.1. NCBI lineage: Eukaryota > Metazoa > Chordata > Amphibia > Caudata > Salamandridae > Calotriton > Calotriton arnoldi. The sequence goes on along the minus strand of CAWUFW010010044.1, from coordinate 687,011 downwards.
GTGTAATGAAAAACTACATACATACCCATGGAAGCAAACACGTCATAATGTAACAATTTTTCAAAATACATGTAATAAATAAACAACTTAATACTTTAAACCATTGAGCAGCTATATAAATAAATGTAATTCCCTAAAGCGCAACATTCATTGTTTGTAATAACCATTGGGAAGTCGCAACAAAAATGAAATATAGCTATCCATCCATAGGCTTTCGATTCGCATAATGCGCTGGAGTGGGATCATTTCCCAAACTTTAAGCGAAAACTGCACTGGTATCATTTAAACTTCCCACTGGCAATAGTTATCATGTGCTTACAAATTGGAGCTAGTCCCAAGTTCTTAAGATTTCTCCCTTTCCATAAGTAAATGCTCCTGGCAGTTGTCCTTAGTTTTTCTGAGGCTTTCTATCATGTAACGGTTGGGTGTTTGGCGGCATATAATTTACATCCTACAACATGAATGTAGTTCACATTTTATCATCTCATAGGAACCTATAATGAAGAAAGTTTTTTTTTTTCTCTTCAATATCGATCGTGTAAGGCCGAATGTTTAGTTAGAAAAACTTCTGACTGAGTAACACAGTTTTCCAATATCATCAATACAGATGGCCAATCATTTGGTAGCAAGGGAAAAATTTCAGTAAAATTTAAAGCTCAGGACTTAATAACAGATCCCTGCAGGAAAAATGGAATGAATCCCAACTGCATGCAGGCATCCTAATAATAACATATTTACTCACTGAATAGGTTTTCTACTGGTTTTGCCTTACGATTAAATTCGTAATGCGTTTATCCTCTCATATACACAGCTACCTTCACCATGCAATAGGCATCTACTTACTGTCAGCTTGGCAGTTTCCCTGTGGGACCCTTTAGCTTGTCCACCCTCTAAATGAGTGACTTCGATCTCTCATCCCACTTTAGTAACAATAAAGGATTTGGCCCCGATCACCAAGAGAATTTAATGTAATAAACCATAGGGAGGAAGTGGAGGGCTTCCTCATAACTTGAGGAAGAAGGCCCCAAGAAATGCCAGAATGGTAGATACCTAGGGGAAATTCCTCTCTTCAGGAACATCATAATCTGAATCTTCTTCTTAATCTGCCAACTCTCATTTTACCTCTCAGCCATCACTGTTGCTTTAAAGATTGAGTTAGCATGAAACACCTACAATCACTTCACATCATCCGCTCATGATTTGTTACATAAGCAGCAACCCTTGAATTATGATTATTAATTACAGATAAATTACCTACACAACAAACTACCTCAATTTACAATGCAGTAAAATGACCATGAGAATAAGCAGCACAATAGAACTTGAATAATGTAAAGTACCAAACATATAGTGGGAAATAATTGAGCAGGCCAAGTCTCCATAGCCGCTCGCAGAATAATTAGACACAAACTAATGACAATATTGAATGAGCTACAGGTTGTGGGCTTTTCACAGCATAGTAAGGTGAGTTTGTGGCCATTCATAACCTCCTCTCTGGGCCTTTACCACCCTGGAAACTGTCGGCGATTAACTCCTGTGAAGGTCAGAGTTAAATAATTTTTCAGGATGGGAAGGAGAATTGAACACCCTGAAATTTTAGCTGTGGAGGGGTGTGGTGGAAAAAAAATCAAAACAAGAAAAATGTGTTCTATGTTTTCCCAATGCAGAATTGTACTATGCATACAATTCCACACTGGGGAAATGCTAACTGAACAAAATGGGTTCATGTGACCAAAGGATTATTCTGGAAAGGAGTGATGGTATAACATGGAACGTTTTGTGATAGAAATATGGTAAACTATGCCCATGTGAGATAGACAATATCTAGATGTAGTTTAATACATGTCTTTGTGAAACAGGTCCTCTGTCTTTAAGCCTCAGTCCTTGATTATCAACTTGCTTCCTTATGTTGGTGGCAGGATGGCTCAGAGAACTGGCTTAAAATGAACGCTGAGAAGACCGAGATTGTGGTATTTGATGCGGAAAAGTCGGTTTGGACTAACCTGTGGTGGCCTGAGACATGCGGTCCGTTACTCCTACTGGTTGCCTCCACTAAAAATCTTGGGGTGATATTCGATAATACTCTGACATTTGATTCACAGGCCAATAGAACTGTGAGCTCCTGCTTTTGGATCATCAAGAGTTTGAAGAAGATCTTTCCCTTTCTACCGGGTAATTAAGAGCTTCGGTGGTCATTGCGCTTATTACATCTCGCCTCGACTACTGTAATGCCCTCTATTTAAATGCCAACCAGTACTCGCTCAATAAGCTGCCGGTCATCCAAAATGCAGCTGCTTGGTTGGTTCTTGGCGTTCCAAAACATCTTTCGGTGAGGGACGGATTGTGTTCACTCCATTGGCTACCAGTGAGGAAGCAGGTCATTTTCAAGGGCCTCTGTTTGGTTTACAAGGCTCTTCACAAGCCGGGCACTAGCTATCTGCGAAATGCCTTTAAATTGGTACTTTCCTAATAGGCTGCTAAGCTCGACAGGGCGGAGGAAAGGGGCTGTCCCTATGGTTCCCGAAGGCCAGATGGGGTGAACGAGCATTTTCGGTGGCAGCGGCCAGGTTATGGAACACTCTCCCTGAACATATTGCGAGTCTCAAGTCTTATTCCGTGTTTCGCAGGCACTTAAAAACCTGGTTATTTTCGCAACAACTAATGCTTATGCTTGCTTCCCTCATTTTGCTCTTGTCAGTGATAGTGCTTTGATGCCTTTTTTGGTTTTATGCGCTTTATAAATTCAAAATTCAATTCAATTCAACTGAACAGACTTCGAGGTGAAGTGAAGATCATGAGTTAGATGCCAAGAAAGACTGACTCATCCTTCCATTTTTGCATAGGGCATTACATTGAGTGCCATATATAGGCTAATAGCAACATCTTTTGTTTACATCACTTAGAAATGACAGAAGTGTCAGTCTGACTTTTTCAGCTTTGTGAGGGTGAAGCTGATGAAGTTTACAAACAAAAAAAGGGGTAGGAAGGAAAAAGGATCCCTTTTCAGATCCAAGCCATTCCCTTCCGACTACTGGACATCTTAAAGTGGGACTTTCAGTAGCATGGCATGGGGTAGCTGCTGAGCTAGGCTATTAGGTTTTCCCACTGTAGCCCCAGGTTACGGTAGACCTGAGTGACACTGTGCATAAATATTGCCTGAAATTATTGTAATGTTGAGCAGATCTTCCACAAGGACGTAGTTTTCTGACTTTGACCGACCACAAATACGATGTATTGGACTTCAGACACTCCTAGCCATCACTCATTTTACAATTATAAACTTTGTTGAACAGAATGCAAAAAAAAAAGCTTGGACCTCTCATTTAGAGAGCTTCAATAAAGCTGTGGTAATGGTACACATGTGCAGTAATTGGACTACAACTCATATTTACTGTTGCTATTGATTTAAACCAGTAAAGCATTTCCTCTAGCAGATTACAGAAATTCTGCCACTGATTACTGTCAGCAAAAGGCTGAGAGCAAGAGGAAAATGTGGAATAAATCAGCACTAACTTTCTTGCCACAAATTATTTCCCATCTCTTCCTGCTGAAATGCTACATTTAGTGGTAATAACATATTGTAACGTAATTACCGCTGCTGGGTACTACCAATGAATTTAATGCAAAATAAAAAAAATAAGGGCTTGAATGTACTCTTTTAAAGTCAGATTATGCAAAACAGAAGGATGTCGCTGTAATTGATGTATGATAAACCTCAGCACACCAGAGGGCTCCCCTTTAATATTTTCTTTTACTGATATGTCTCATTGTGGACAGATTTTCACATGCACACCTTTTACATGCTTGTAAATTGACAGTTGATGTCATCAGCCTGATGCCTCACTCTCATGTCTAAGGTATGATGTGGGAGGGGAAGTGAGTAGGCACCGTTTAACAGAAACTGTTCATTTTGCTCTTATTTGGCAGGAAATTACATAATAGAATACCTTCTTGCCAGCAGAAAGATGAACTGTTGAAGAAATGTCCCTCCTTAGTGACCTAAGATTTTGTTTAAGTAAATTTCTCAGTCTGTTTTCTTGAAAACTGGATAGGAAGTATATTTGGTGTTGTTTTTACATTAAGTAAAAAGAGTGGCGTGCAGGGGGGGCGTGGCTTGTGCCCAAGAGTGATGGCTGCCTGACCTGCCGGCTCTGTGCTCCATCCACTTGCTTCATATCCTCAATTCATCTATTCGGACAAAGAAGCGACCCTCCTACATCCCAGAAAAATGCAGCATATCAGTGGCACAACTAAAGATGTTTTCAACGTGCTGATTGACCGGTAAACTACATTTTGATTCCCCGGGGCCTCTGATGGCACTGCCGCACAAGACAGCATCTGCCACTTTAACAAGCAATTACCTGCAAGCCTCTTGCCCCATGCCAGCCTCATGATCAACAACTGGGGTTTCTCTGAACATCTTCAACCTCCGCTCTCTAGCGACATAAAAGCGGGGTCAACATTACTCTCGCCGCACTGCCACAGTACTGACTTCTACATCTCCAACAGTTGCAGTGGGTAGCCGCAGCAAGCAACTTCATGACCAGATAAGTAGCGGGCCCTCAAAAGGCCCTGCAGGCAACACATATTACCCCATCCAGCACCTCTCTGCCCTCCCCGCTCCCGTTTGTGTGCCACAGCATCACGTGCATAATATCTGCCCTCCCGAACCTTGTGGACAACAGGCTGCCGCATCGGCCATGTGGGGGCCTGCTTAATCCGCGATCTTCACGGCGCCTGATTGCCGGGCCTCCGGTGTGGCCCTCAAACCCTGAAGTCTGTCAGACAAGGGCTGAGCGCACAGCAGCAGCCTCCCTGCCCACAGTGGAGATCGTGCTGCCGCATTGGCCACACGGAGGATCATTTGAGGTCTACACAACAGCTACTACCGTGACAACCTGCTCGCTGGACCTCCTATGCGGCCCGTGAATCCTCCTGCTTGACCTTAAATCTCCTTAAGCCCGCCAGATCGTCAACAACGGCGGTGCACTATGCACTTGCCCCCTATTTGCCCCCCGATTCCAACTGAGTTTGTGCTGCTGCATCGGCCACGTGGAACATTAGAGGCTTGCTCAAACGCTGATCTCTGGGCCTTCCTTGCGGCACATGAACCCGCCAATCGCTAACAGCTATCATACCAGTGTTACTGCTTACTGAATGCTCTTGCTGTTATTGCTACACCTCGCTTATTTCATATTTTGATGAGCAGATGTCTGTCCCTTTCAGACCTTTGTTCAGGCCACTTGTAGCACATCACCTGATGCCTGAACTCAAAATGGCAGCCATACAGTGACGCTCCATAGCTCGACCTGTGCCCACACTGCAATCTCGGGGTACCCTGATCATCTCTGCATCTGGGCCGGCAGATCTGCTTCTGATGTAATCAACTACAAGATCTCTCCAGCCACCAGACTCGAACTCTACCTTGCCTTTACACGCCTTTCTGTCAAGGGGCTGGAACTGTATTCTCTCCAACAGAGACATTGGGTAATCAAACTTTTTGTCAAGTGACTGGTAACATTTCTACACAAACAGACACAGAGTCATTGACATTTCTTTCAAGTGCCTGTTGGGTACCTCTGAGGTAGCGGTCAGGTGACTGTCGGTGGCTGCAAAGGGGCTACCAAGGGGCTGGAACTGTCCCCACACCATCAACATAGAGACTATTTGGCAGGACATCAGCACTAATTGACAGGAGTCCAGCGCAATTAACAAAAGTCCGGTTCGTGTAGCTTCCATGCACTGAACAAACGTGCGTCAGACAACAACCAGCAAATAATAAGCAAAACAAGAATTGACAACAAGCAGTGCTCAAGGGGGGACTACTCCAGTTATCCTGTGCTTCCCTAAAGCATCTTCATTGTCTCGTAGCCCTCTGCAGTCCTCACACTGGCACAGTACTCGCATCTAGCAGCCAGCTGCCTCATACTTCAACCCACAGTCTGCTTCCTTTCATTGATGGCTGTCCACAAAGGGAAAGAATCTAAAGAGCACAAAGAGCATAGGGACAACAAAGCACCTCACAAGCATGCCAAACCTGATTCCCCAATCCCGGACTCACCAATTAAATCAAAAGGAGATATGTCTGCCAACACTGAAGTCATCATTCAGCGCATGCTTGCTCTCTATAACTTAGCCAAAGATACTAAATCCAGTACCAACGCTATGTGACAGGATATCCAAGCTCTTCGAGATGACATGAGGGGTTTTTCCAGCAGACTCACCGAGGCTGAGTCTAGAATTAGATCCATGGAAGATTCCAACACCTCGACTGTAAGCTGTTTGGATCACCCATAGAGCTCAATGAAGACAATGGTGGGAGAACTCAAAGACCGCAACCGGAGAGAAAATCTAGGTATCTTTGGCATACCTGAGAATGCTGAAAAAGACGGCAACTTGTGCGTTGAGTTTCAGTAATCCTGGATCCCCCTCACACTGGGCCTCAAAGTCGACAAAGAGTTTGAAATCGAATGGGTGCAAAGGATCCCTTCGAGTAAACTGCCCAACTCCGCCCAGTCACCCAAGAACAATGATTTTTAGACTGTTACGTTATTGTCATACCGAATTAATCCTCGCCCACATGCAGAAAAATCAACAAGTCATATGGAACGGATCGCGCATATTGATTGCCCAGGACTACTCAAAGAAACAAAGTCTGAGACCGTAAAATTTCCTTCTCCTTCATCGGCCCAGGGAGGTTTTGCATTTTCTTTAAGGGCAAAGAAATTGTCTTCTCCAATCCTGCTGACCTACAAGCCTTTCTGGACACAGCCACTCAATCAGATATGTCGACTTGACTTTCTTCCTCTTTGATCATCTGGGTTGACCTCCATAACAGACACGACCTAGACCCTTGGTGCTCTACCTTGGTCAGCCAACAGTGTTCCTGCTTTTCTCATCATGCCGGTCACCCGTGGTACTCTCTATGTTCTTGTTCATATGCCTGTGTTTGTACTTTGGTTCATATATGTACTGCTCGCAAGTGCGTAAACTGCCATGAACCCCGTTGCTTTATCTTAACTAGCATAACACTGTATCGACACACCGGTACGAGTATCACTGTCTGTAACTGTTTAACCATACTGTCCAGTTCTAACCCTATAACATCTTTTGGGTACTCCTCACTACTCAGCACCTACATGCATCTCTGAATGCATCACATCATGTGCTTGCTAAAGTCCAAATTTTTCTTGTTTAGATGCTATGGCACTCTTGTACTCCTATGAGAGAGAAAAAGGTACCCCCTATGTACTTTCAGGTCCAAGAGGAGGGGGAAATAACAAAAAATGAGAAGAACCTCTAAACTGACCTATCTAATTACAATTATGGCTCAAAGCTCATACATAAGATATGTCCCCTTATACAAAATCTTATCACGTGTTTATTTAATAAAACATTATTTTATTGTTTATCAAAAATGCATTTTTTACTTTTTATTTATATTTTTGTTTGCTTTTTTTGGTACTCATAAAGTCATCATATAAAAACAAACATGTATAACAAATTCATATAAATTGTGCACATTAGAGATACAAATCTCAAAAGCTTTTAAATAACCCCACAAGCAACCATCATACCTGCATTCTCACCTATCACTCTGTCCAGCCATACTGTCATACATACATACAACACAGAAATGACAATAAAATACTAAATATATCTGGGATCCTATATAAATTTGACTTCTACAGACACTTGACAATTTAATCATCCGTCTCAAACAAATCTTCTTTTATCTGGGTTTCTTTTAGGATTCCCACAAGTCTGGAAATGGTCTACGCACGTTTCGGTGGGAGATTATACCACCTTCATCAGGACCAAATACAGATTTCAATACATAACACAAAAAGTGGGCGGGGGTTATCTGAATGGATCTGTGTTGTTCTCAGCAGATAGATCTGTAGCTATGATATATCATTATCATCTTTTAAAACAGTCCACAATATGGATATTCCGTAAAAGGCAAATTGGTTCTATCCCAATTGGGAGCCAACAAGTTGTTCGTTCATATCCATAAAATGAATTATTTCTGTATCTAAAGTTGCAATATTCCAACTGATTCCATCTAGAAAAGCAAGGCACTCATGACTTGTGCTTCATCCTATTTTAACCTTGATACTGCAAAGGACCATATACTTGTGTGGTACACGATGTTCCAGTAGGTTTATTCAGTTAAATGGTTTTAACCGCGACCAAATCCATCAGCGTAATCTCGTGTTTCATATGCCTGTGTTTGTACTTTGGTTCATATATGTACTGCTCGCAAGTGCGTAAACTGCCATGAACCCCGTTGCTTTATCTTAACTAGCATAACACTGTATCGACACACCGGTACAAGTATCACTGTCTGTAACTGTTTAACCATACTGTCCAGTTCTAACCCTATAACATCTTTTGGGTACTCTGCACTACTCAGCACCTACATGCATCTCTGAATGCATCACAGCATGTGCTTACTAATGTCCAAATTTTTCTTGTTTAGATGCTATGGCACTCTTGTACTCCTACACACGCTTTGCTTAACTACAACCCCACTTCAGCTAAAGTGTTTCGTGCCACTTCGCTTTCTGGAGTGCCTTCCTGCATATGCTTGCTCAGGTACTTTTTATGTATCTTTGTACTTGTTTATGTGCATGCTTTTGGCATCAGTGTAATGACGTTTCTTTTGTACTCTCGTGCAAGCTTCAAGATGATTCCTTCACCTTTCAGCTAAAGTACCTTGATGCACTGTAGGTTCCACTCAAAGGTTGCTTACCCACACACAGTACGTTATTCTCCCTACTGTTTCATCCTAGTTACGTCTCATAGGTCCATCCTATGACTGAGTTAATGCATTTTGCCTGTATTTTGTGTCTACAACATGTTATACATTTAAGCTAGGATTTCATATAGGATGGAGCTCCTCTGTCAATGTTTAGGCCCGTCCTTCTCGTGGCCTTCCACTCCTCCTTTCTATACAGGGTGTGGAAGTGTGGTTCTTCCCCACTTCAAGGGTTCTTCTTCCCACTCAATGGTATCTTCGAGGTGCAAGGTCCCCCAGGTAGGTCTACAAGGCATCTCCAATTATCCATGATCCCACTCCCACACTTGCAGTCCATTGTCCCAGACTCCAAGTCAGGCCTTCCATAAGGGTCATTTGCCAACTCCCACCTGCACTCCGTCATGGAGTCAGCACTTTAATCTGGAAAACATCCGAGATATCCGTCCTTTCCCAGTCACATGACCATCAGGGACGATGGTTATTCACGAAGATACTAAAGAATAACAGGGAGGTGGTCATAGTGAATATCTACAATCCTAACAATAACTTGGTCACCTTCTGGAAGGACTTGGACACACTCCTCTCAGAAATTTCAGATAACGTTGGTATCATTGTGGAGGGGACTTCAACCTTCCCATGGATGGTGTCCAAGATAGAATCTCCGCTCACAAATTTCATGGCAGCAGGTCTCACAATCAGATGAAACTATGCTGCAAGAATAACAATCTAATCGACACATGGAGATTATTCAACCCGAGTGATAATGGCTACACATTTTACTCCACCACACATCATACCTTCACAAGAATTGATAATAGACTTGCAGCCTATCATAGCTGGCTCCACCGGCCTTTAAAGGCCCACTCCAGCGTTAAAGGTCAGAGTCAAAGGCGAGGGCCTTTAACAAGGGAACAGCCTTTAATGGCTGGTAGAGCCCGCTACGGAGGGCTCTAACGCTATTAGAACATTCCGCCCCTAGAAGGCAGAATGTTCTAATTTATAAAACAAAGGCTTCACGGAGCTCGAGATTCCCTCGGGCTCCGTGAGGCCTTTGTTCACAGCTGTTGCTGTGAACAAATATTGGAATGTTGATGCTCCGGGCTTCTACCAGCCATTAGAAGCCTGGAGCACTCCACTGTCTTCAATAGAGCGCTCAACATTCCAATGTTCTAATATATCCTAGTAGATACATCTCTAGTTCCCGTGGAATAGAACACCAAGATTGAGCCCATTCCAATTAGCGACCATGCATGCATATCTCTTGAGCTCTCACTCTCAGACACCCTCCCATCCTCAAAAATATGGCACCTTAACGATTCATTCCAAGAAAACGACCTATCCAAATCTAAAATTAGCAAAACAATTCCTGCAAGAAAACCGAGCTGGGGATACCACAGACTCGGTTAGGTGGGACACCCTAAAGGCCACTCTTAAGGGCACCTTAATGAACTTAGCTGCCTCCAGAAACAAATCCATGAACAAAAGTCTTAACTCTATCGAATCAGAGTTTAAGTCCCTAAACAAATCCATCAGACACTGCACTGGTTCTCATGACATCCCTAAGCTGCGTAAACTACAATACGAGTACAACCAAATACTAAGTGTCAAAGCGCAGAAATGGGTGGATATTGCCAATGCGGAGAAATCAACCACTAGAAACAGAGCCGGGAAGGCTCTTGCCAATTATCTGAAATATTCCAAAAATAATATTATCACCTTGGCTATTAAAAACAAATCAGACATCCCAGTAACTTCCCCTAGTAATATCCTGGAGGTCTTCCATAACTTCTACTCGGACCTCTATACCCCTAAACACCACAATTAGGCCGAATGATTGCGCTTCTTACCTGAACTCCTGCTCACTCCCATCAGCCTCAGCAGAGGACAGATCCCAACTCGATGCCCCAATTACCTCTGAAGAAATACATTCGGCCACTAAATCTCTCAAATCAAGCAAGGCTCCAGGTCCGGACAGGTACACTGTGACCTTCTACAAAACATTCCCCGTCATTCTAACAGATCCCCTGCTTGCCTTGTTCTGATCATACACATTCACTGGGCGCGCCTCTAGCAAGGATGCCAAGGCCACAATAGTTGTTATACCGACAGAAGGGGAGGATGCATTGGACATCAAAAACTACAGGCTGATATCGCTTATCAATATCGACTGGAAACTATATGCCAAAATTTTGGCACAAAGACTTGAAAAAGTGTTACTAAAATTAATCAAGTATGCTATCCATAAACTTATCGAACCACTTATTTAATGCAGTAGACAAGGCCATTTCGAAATTCATTTAGAAGTGGAAGAGGCCTAGTATTACTGGTCCCTCCTAAAACTGAACAAAACCAGAGGGGGCCTAAACATACCTGAATTCGATAGATATCAGCAAGCTTTCCTAGCTGCCCAGGGTAGCTTAAGAAGACCACAGACTCTCTCCCTCCCTCCCCAGCTGCAAATTGAATCCCATCTACTATCCCCTCTTCCCCTACAATACATACTAACTATCTACGGCCTAATAAAACTGCCTATGGCCCACTCTTACCCCATTATAGCAGATACGGTAGCAGCCCTTCTTCACGCTGATACATTTTTGCCCAACTTCCTTGCCAACTCTACCTAAGCATCTTTGTGGCATAATCATAAAATCAAACTAGAAGGCAGAATCCTATTCTGAAAACTATGGGTTGAAAGAGGCCTCAACTCCATTGGTGACCCAGGTACAACACTAAACACCATCCCCTTTGCTGACTTGAGTTTGTGTTACAAACTCCTCCCAATCAAATTAAAAAAACATTTTTAACTCAAAAAATCAATTAGGAAGCTCTCGAAACCACACAATCCAGACCTCCCTGACCTTTTAAGGAAACTCAAAAGAATAGGTCATGTTGGATCTCACATCTATAAACCTCTAGACACGACTACACCTCATTAAAAACTTTAAAAAGAAATGGTCGCCATATATACCAGAAGAGCGGATCCCACACTTCTGACTCTACATGGCATAGAATTTGACATTCTCCCTTTCTAGCAAAAATTACTCCAGCTATTGCACAGTCTAGATTTTGGTAGATGCACAAATCCTACTGGACACCATCTAGGCTACACAAGCTGGGGATCGTACAATCAGATATTTACTGGCGTTATAAGGAATCATCCTGATCGATCGAACACATGTTCTTCACATGCAAAATGATTTACCCGCTATGGGCCAAGATGGAACAAACCATTCAAGACATCTTTAAAATCCACTTTTCCCCCTCCCTACTGACCGCAACACTTGGCCTAGAGACTCACCACCCTTAAATCAAGCTATCTCCACAAGACTCGCTTCTACTCAACCTCATGTTATGCTTTGGTAAAAAAAACAGTCCTACTAGATAGGAAATCTAACCAAGAAGTCCCTTTGAAAAGATGACGCATCATGTATAAAAAAGTACATAACTACATGCTCACATTACCTATGGGACACTCTCGACCTTTATCTCCAAAAGGTAGACCCTTCATAGCTCCCAAATACCAGTGATACAGCGTTCCACAGGTCTCATGCCTTGCAGACCTACCCTAATTAATTCATCCCAACACAATAGGGGATCACCTCTCCCCCCCCCCCTTTCTCGTTTCTATCTTTCTCTTTCTTACTTTTTGATCTAACCTCGCGCATACTCTGGAATGTCAAACATTTTGTTTGCTTTAACGCTGTTAGTCAATGAATTGTATGATGCTCTACACCTAACTCTGTAGTGTGCAATTCATTTATACTTTGTATCCGTTTTTTTTGTTTTCCTTATCTATATTTTGAAATAAATTTGTTTGAACTTAAAACAAAAAAAAAGTGGCGTGCAGTAGTTTTTAGACTATAAATGTTGGTATGTTGGTTGATGACTTCAGATGAGCTACTGCAAGCAATCTTCCACATTTTAATTCTGGATGTTTGCATATCACAAGCCTAGATTCACAGAGGAACTGAGGACTGAACAAAGCAATAGATAGTGATTCAATGCAGCAATGTGTATGTTAACCGAACATAAATAGATTCTGTGGAAGGTGATCCAGTTTCGTTATGGTGAAAAACTTACGGATGAAGCAGCATGCAGATGCAACACCATTGAAATGAGTACTCAAGCTTCTTGATGCCTTATTTAGATAAAAAGGAGCACTAGAAATCATAGCTTTCTGGAAGATGAAGGCAGCACCTAGACGTCCAATACAAAAGGTATTGCCACAGAAAATGTCAGCTTGCAAGCTTTCTTTGAAATTAGAATCAGGTAGGTAGGGTTTAATTTTATGAAGGAGAATTAGTTCATATCAAGTGGTTTGAGGCATTTTATTGATGGGGACTGTAATATGAATATTGAGGCATCTATATGGAATCCAAGTGATCTGACACAATTAGTGAGTGCTGGAAAAGCTTTGAAAAACGTTTTCAGTGAGCAAAGAATTTGCATAGCAGTTTAATGAACTGGTGGTGAGGATGACTGAGGGTATCTGACTGCAGAAATGGAGTGAGCTGACTGACTTGACATGAGCTGTGCTTAGGCAACTCCACTGTCCAAACATAAACCAACAAGGTTTAAACAAGTTTTCTCTATGGATTGCTTGGCTCACCATTGATTCTTCCAGAAAGAAACTTCAGAACTGCTGTGCAAGCCCTTGTACTTTAGCCTCTGGTTGGTGGTAATGCCCTACTCCACATCCTCCCAGACTCCACTTTGGCACCCCTCAAGGCATCCTAGATGCCGCAGGACATCTCATACAGGGCTGGACGAAATATGATCACATCACTTTCATTCTGATGGAACTTTATTGGCTCCTTTTGCAGGCTCCTAACATCTTCAAAACCAGCTGCATCATTTACAAAGCCATCAGAACCAACAACACTGCTTACCTTGCAAACCAGCTCACCATCTCTGGTGATTCTCGGCACACCTACAGCCAGGAAACCATCAGACTACAAACTAATAGGTGAAAAAAAAATAAGACAACATGCCTTTTCCATCTATGCACCCTGAATCTGGAACAACACGCCTGTATCCGCAAGCACTGCCACAACACTACTCCAATTTTGAAGAGTCAATACTTGTCTTTTTAAAGAACACTACATCACAGTGCATTAATCATCCACAACCTAACCTCTTGTCCTATTACTCATGAGTTTAGGCTTGCCTCTGACCATGTACAGCTTTCCACTGGCTTTTGGCTAGGCTTGCCCTGTAGAAATACCATATGCATACATCGCATGGGCTGATCAAAAGCTCCAATATAAACTCTGTCCTCTTGGCGGGTGCCATTCCCATGAATCCAGCACCCCATCCATCTTCCTCTACTTGGTGAATTCTATAATTGAGCTCCACCGGATTGAACCACCCAAAACATGTACATACTATTGAATTAACTAGCCAGTCTGTCTTTAGAAAAATAGGTTTGGATTTAACTGTGTGCAATCCTCAACTCGCCAGGCTTTCCTATTTGCTATAGGTGATCTTTGTTTGCTATAGGTGATCTTTGTTTGCTATCTGTTCCCCTTCCAGCTAAGGCTCATGTAATCTCGGTTTCTTGTCCCACCCACTTCTTTCCGTAGTCATCTGGTCTTCTGCTGTCTCTCTCTATGGGCCTCACTGCTTTTCAGAGTCCATTCCTCCTACATAGTTTCCAACATTTCTACTGACTGTGTGGAGAATATTCTTGAGCCCACCATGTTGGTATTAGAGGTAGTATTAGAGTGCTGGAGGCTTAGGGCAGTATCAAACTATAAAAAAAATACTAAATCCTCTCATGGAGGTCGGGCCAGAACAGACAATCCACCCTTGACTGGATCATTTCTAAGGAATCCTCAGTCAAGCTTATCTCCTTAGACCCATGTGACTGGTCTGACCACCACACCATCTCCTTCGTTGTACCTGGGACCCTCAAGACAAAGACACCGCAACCGGTGATTCCCAAACGCTGGGTCAGAGACACTAAGAACCTTGACCTTATGAAACTGGAGGCTCGCTGAAATCTGACCTCCCCCCCTCGCACATAACTACGGTCAGTGACCTCAATGCTCATTACTCGGCGTCTATATCAAACATTCTGGACGACCTTGCCCCCCTAAAACTAAAAAGAACACAAATCAAAGACAGAAACCCTTGGTTCACTGGTTCCCTCAACTTGGAGAGGAGATCCCTACGGCAATCTGAAAGAATCTGGAGACAGCACCCCTCTGCTACGCATCTAAAACTTCTCCGCCAGGCGAGAAACTCCTACAACAAACATATCCTCAATTCAAAAGAAGAATACTTCAGATCGGAATTGGGGAATGCCAAGAATAGACCCCGCAAGCTCTTTGAACTGGTCAAACACCAATCAAATAAACTGGCTAAAACACCGAAAGAATCTCCCAAGTCTCTAATATCATCTGAAGAATTCTCCTCCTTCTTCACTGATAAAATCACGGCATTAGGAATTGAACTCAATACCTCCACTCACTCTCAACCCCTTCCGGACCTGCCCCCCTTTCCCGCACTACCTCCACTGACCTCACCTAAAAACCAAGCACGCTGGACCGACTTCGAATACTATGACGAAGACTCCATCTCTAAAATCCTCTCTACCTTAAACCCAAACAACAACTTTAATGACCCGCTACCATCCAACTGCCTCGCGGCTGCCTCCCAATCCATTGTCCCTTGCTGGACTGCAATAATCAACGCCTCTCTCCAACAGGGATCGATTCCGGACCCCTTGAAAGCCGGCCAAGTCCTTCCTATTTTAAAAAACCATCGCTGGATCCAGCCTCCCCCGACAATTTCAGACCTATCTCCAATATCCCTCTGCTAGCCAAAGTATTAGAGAAGTGTGTACAACAGCAACTAAGTCAGCACATCAACAACTTCCACCTACTTGATGACTTCCAATCTGGATTCAGACCGGGGCACAGCACTGAAACCACTATGCTCCACATCGTGGACGACGCCCTCAAGCCCTAGACCAAGGCAAAACCTGCCTTCTAATCCTCTTAGACCTATCCTCCGCCTTCGATACTGTGAACCATGCAAAACTACTCGAACGCCTTAAACTCAGGATGGGTTTGGATGGCGTTGTCCTAGAATGGTTCAGGTCCTTCCTCCACAACCGATCTCAGAGATTCCTCATTAATGGCAACCTATCAGCTCCCACCCCGGTCACTGTTGGAGTCCCCCAAGGTTCAACCCTGTCCCCCACCCTCTTTAATCTTTACTTAGAGCCACTCACCGAAGTTCTTCGTACTGCCAACATCTCCTACCATATGTACGCGGACGACACCCAAATATACATCAATATTTCATCACTCGAGGAGATCCTCTCCCTGAACGAGACCCTGAAACTGACTGTCCAATGGCTAGCCGCTAACCAACTCAAACTCAACGCAAAGAAAACTGAATTTCTCCTAATCTCCCCTTCAAAAGCCAACCCGGAGATTCAGTTGTGGATCAAGGCCATCACAGCCTTAAACTGCCCGCCGACCATTGTGGACTCTGCCAAATCTCTGGGCATAATCCTCGACTGTAACCTGAACATGCGAGACCACATTAACTCGATGGCTAAATCAGCCAGATTCCACCTGAACTACCTGTGGAAGCTGAAACCTTTCATCGATGCTCCTGACCTAAAAATGGCAGTCCAAGCACTAGTCATCTCTAGACTGGAATATGGATGTTCCACCCTCACGGGATTACCCAAGATCTCCTTGGCACCTCTAAAAGCCTGCCTCAACGCGGCCGCCAGACTACTCACCGGCACCAGGAAATTCGACCACATCTCTCCACATATGAAAGCGCTGAACTGGCTCCCTCTAGAGGCCAGAATACAGCTGAAACTGGCATGCATCACACACAAGGCTCTACACGCAAACTCCCCTACTTACCTGGCACAGAAACTAGTGGTATCTGGAGGAAGCAGGAACTCCCGGTCCGCTAGAAACCTCTTGCTCCAACCTGCCCGTTTTCAGAAAAAAGAACCTACAATAGGGCTTTCTCCGGAGCAGCACCAAGAATTTGGAACTCTTTCCCCCCGCCATCAGAAGAATCCCTTCTCTAGCACGTTTCAAGAAGGAGGCCAAAACTTTCCTCATGGGTAAATTCCTCGTCTAAGGCCGCCCTCAACCACCAAAATGTGCCCGACGAATCTAAGACTATTGCTTCTACCTCAGACCACCAAGTCACCCCGCCGAGAAAATGTGGGGCTCTTGTTTTTACTGATTCTAACCATAACTGTAACCATAAACTTGTATCCCCTTTTCCCCCATGTTCCCAGCACCCCCGCCCCTCGCCAGCCGTTTTGTATATTTTTGTATACTTCTGTACTTTAGACTTTTTGTTTGTTCACCCCTGTATACCGTGTAAAGCGCTCTGATACCCTCACGGGTCAAGTTCGCGCTCTATAAAACACAAAAAAAAAAAAATGATGTCACCTGCAGGTTAACACCACTGGGCAGATGTTAAGAGCTTGGGTCAGTCACAGCATTTCATCTGGAAATCAATTCAGCAGGTCAGCAGCCTGTACGGCAATTACAGATGCAGATACAGTGAACCAATGGCTTAGGGAACATACTTTGAGGACAAAAAGTTCAGGCAAAAATCTGTTTCATATTCTGTGAGGTTTTGCTTTTCTCTGGAGAATGCTCCCGGTTTTCCTGTGTTCAGAAATCTGCAGATTGGTTATTTTCCTGCAACTAATCAAATTTTTCCAATACAATGCCTAACTAGTATCAATGTAACAGGGGAATTGTTTGCCCGAAGTACACTTATTAACGGAAAATCGAGTGGCATAGTTGATTTTTCACTGAAATAATATAGGGTGTTGAGTGGGAAGAGGGCCGATCTAGGAAGAGTGACAACAGTGTAAGGTTTGGGCATTTGCAAAGATTCATAATCCCTTTTACTTGATTTGAGCAACTTTCTTGAGTGACAAAAACGACTGGTGTTAATTGTGGATGAAAATACCCCAAATAAACACATTTATTCGAGGGGTGTAGAGGGTAAGGGTTTTCTCCATTGGAATTTTTTTTCCATGTGAAGTAAAATTGTGAACAGAAAAATATGTGCAAATTCACATTTCTTCTAACTCTCAAATTAGTTATTGTCCACATGCGATAGGATGTGGGCAAAATATGTAGCCATTTATGATTTTAAGGTATTGAAAGCACTGCCAAAGATAGATTACATTCTTAGTCACATGATTTATAAGCAGGGTCACAGTACTTATGCGACTTTGTGGTCGCTGAGTTTTTTTCTGCATTATTAGGGATTCGCCGCATTCGCCAGATAATTCAACATCTGCTGCATAATCTGCAAATTTTAACAAAAAAGTTTTTCTAGGTAAAGCGGATGAAAAGTTACTAAAAGAGCAGCGACATGTGTTGCCGTGAACTGGAAGGTCCTTTGCAAAGGTTGACTGGTCACCTCTCGTTTACTGCTATATTTAGATGTTAGACTGGTATTAGTGATGCAAAAGCTTTGCCTAGACAGTGTTAGCATGTGTAAAATGTCAAAGTAGTAAAGGAATGCTATAGCAAAATATGCTGCATTACACTACATAATTTGCCTTTACTTGCAGCATAATTTGGTCCTCTCCCATGCCGCATTAACGCAGTATCCATGTTTATTAGTAATGTTTGATTAGTTATTTGGATTGGAAAAGTGGCATCTGTACAGTGGGCACAGTACCAGAATATCAGAACTACAAAATACTCTGACAATATTCTGCCCCAAATATAATTCACAAAAGTATCAACCCTTAGCAGCTAATAACAGAAAATCAACATCCAAGTGGACGATATTTTTGTAAATGATATTCAGGGCATGATGTTTGTGCCAGATGATATTTTTGCCAACGATGTTCTTCTGACTAAAATTCACAGTAATTGTGTGCTTAGGTACCAGTGCAGAGAAGGAACAAATGCAAACAGTAGAGCTCTGACTGACGTCTGACATCATGCTAACGATTGCGGTAAATACAGTGAACAATAATTGGATAAATGAAGCAATGCTTCAAATCACACCTGCTGGACATGAGTATGTTCTGCATGGAAAGGTAGCGATTTATTTTTCCCATCGGTGCTATTTGCCCCAGAGACACAGTTGCCTGAGGAGCCTTATATACTGTCAAGTACAGAAATAAATTAACCGCAAGACGAAGTTTGTATAGGAGCAACATTCTGAGCTTTAGAAACATGTTCCAGTAGACAATACCACGGGGATCTTCTTGATGGATCTATATTTTAGACCACCACATGTTTCTTCACCTCAGTGGATGTCCCCATCTTTGTAGGTAAAAGTGGCTGTCTTGGATGGTGCACTACTTCATAGAACCTGACACACGTCTTTATATTGTCTCAGTCCGTTAATATGTCTATTTGCCGAGGTTGCATTTCTTCATCTGCATAACAGCTGGACTTCTTACTGTCTTGGTTGGTTATTATTTTAATATCTTTAACAGTACAGCAATGTTCTGATAAAGGAGCATCTTATGCATAAAAAATGTCCAAAAGACAAGTGGCTAAAATAATTCCCCAAAAATCTAGTGAACAGCACTGGTTGTCTTAGCTAATAAAACTGTGGAATAATAAAGCCCTTCTCTCCACTAATTGAAAGGATGAGATGCAAAGTCCTCCGGCTACATTTAAAATAGAGCTCTGTCATTTCCCTCATACACCTGCCTCTAAATTCTTCCACCCAATCTCATCCCAGTGTTACTATTCAAGCGTGCAGGTGATGTAGACAAATACTTTGTAGTCCATGTGCATGGACTCTGGATTCACCTAACCATATAGAATGAAATCTCTCCCTAAATGTGTCACTATCATGAAAGTACTTAAATCCCCCAAAGTTCCACAAGGTCCTTATATGGTCTCCTCAAGTAACTTTAATGGAGCCGTTCACACCTATAGAATATTATATGTGCAGTGTGCATGTAGCACAACATATCTCCCCTCCAATTAAATGGGAGGATATGTGATTACATGCCCACTAATTCCTCAGTGCCTTATCTGTGTTAGCACAAATGGCAATCATGGGACAATAAACTAAACAAAAGAGACAATGTCTTGGCCATGGTATGCCATACTCTGCCTTTTGCAATTAATAACTATCATGAATGTGTGGGAATTCTCAGCCAGTTTCTCAAATCCTGTGCTAAAATTAAAGAGGCATACTTTTGCAGCAAACATGAAGCTGGAAAACGAATGAAACCTCTGTTACAAATGTGGGGTCCAATTTTACACTGTGTATGAGCTAGAATGTCGTAAGATGGCTGGCAAGTTGGTGGGCTAGACGTAGTTTCCTTGAGCTCTGTCTGAAAGACAAGATCCTGACTGAATCCTGTAGCCCCTGGAGCCCATCTGGCCCCAGAAACCACTGAAAACTGCTCCGTAGAGTGCTTGGCACCCTCCGACGCCCGAGCTGATGACTGGTGGCCGCTTCCTGGGCTGTGATTCGGGCTTGTGTCAGAACAGGTGCGGGCCGCAACCGCAAGGAGGTGGCCATGTGGTGCAGGTCTCAGTAATCCGGAGCAGTAAGGCCCACTACCGAGCTGGTGAAGTGGCTTCCGTTCCCATGAGTCTGGAGGAACCCTGAAATGAGGAGGGGTCACGCCTTGGGCCAGGCTGTGGCTGCATTTGGCGTACTCAATGGAGGTGGGGAGAGTCCGCCGCGGCAAGCTGGGCCGCTCTGAGAGAGGCGGCGGCCTCCGGGGAGGCCTGAAGAAGAATCGAGCAGATCCATGAGCACATTGACAGTGTATGCCGGCGGGGAGAGAGCAACAGCAGAAAGAGACCTGAAGGAGCAGCTGCTCAGTGAGGACAATATCCTCCTTTATATCACCGAGCCCACAACAATAATCCCGGTCGTCTAGCAGACCTTTGAGGCATATGGCAGTTATTCGGATTATAACATACTGGGGAGTGTTATTCCAGCCGCATGGTTCTTTTGCCCTGAATGCCCTCCCCAGGAGACTACGGGTCGTGACGGTTTTAAATACCTTGGAATCAATGTGACTCAGATTAGTGATTTGTGCCTGTCTAGGAACCTGAGGAGGGTAATTCAGAATTTTCAGGGAGAAGTGGAGCGCTGGCATTGGCTACCCTTGATGATTGTGGGGAGGGCGGCCATCTTTAAAATGATCATTGTTAGACCTGGCATCCTTGGCGTGGTTTTCCCTGACTTTTTTGCCTCTACCCCCTGTGTTTTTGATGCTGTGCTGGATTTTGTTTTTGCTGGCTTAGATGCCGTGGGCACTTTGCCACTGCTGATCAGTGTCAAAGTGCAAGTGTTCCCTGTGTAAATTGATATTGTGATTGGTTCTCCCTGATTGGCATATTTGTTTTACCAGTAGGTCCCTAGTAAAGTGCACTAAGTGTGCCAGGGCTGGTAAATCAAATGCTACTAGTGGGCTTGCAGCACTGATTGTGCCACCCACAGGAGTAGCCCTTAAAATAGGTCTCAGGCCTGCCACCGCAGTGCCTGTGCGCAGTTTGTTAACTGCCATGTCGACCTGGCAAGTGCACCCACTTGCCAGGCCCTACCCTTTACTTGCACATAGGACACCCCTATGGTAGGCCCAAGGTACTCCCCTGGGCAGGGTGCAGTGTATGTGAAAGGTAGGATATGTACTGGTGTGTGTAACATGTCCTGATAGTGAAATACTGCAAATTTCGTTTTTCACTACTGAAAGGCTATCTTGCCCATAGGACAGAATGGGGAATGTTTTGTGACATTTAACAAGCATATCTTCCCATAGGAGTAAGATAGAAAATTGGAGTCTGGTACCCCTGAACTCAGAACTTAATAACACATCTTTTAGTAAAGATGGTTTTTAAATTATGTGTTTGAAAATAGCACTTTTAGAAAGTGGCTATTTTCTTGTTCAACCTTTCTGTGTGCCTCTGCCTGTTTTTGGATCGACTGTCTGGTTGCAGAGTGACAGAGACAGAGGATGTGCATTCCCTGTAGACAGCCTCTGGGGGGGTTTAGGTGTGCCTGGTCCTTCCTGGATGACCCAGACCTGAGCTGAATAGACCCTGGCTGCATTTAGAGTGGTGGGAGGAGATTTACCCTGCACCTGAATGGGGCATGTCTCCCTTGCACAACGCTGTCTCCACCTCCTGTGGTCATCTTGCACCAGTGAAGGCAGAACTGGTTTGAACTGGGCTCAGAGCCCCTTGCACAACGAGAACAAAGACATTTTGGGGTAATAAGTATTAGACCTAAAACCCCTGAACTTCAGATCATTCCTGGATTTCAAGAGGAACCTGTGCCAAGGAGAAGAGCTGGAGAAACTGAGGAGAAGTACTGCCCTTGCTGTGTGTCTGGGGCTGGCCTGCAGTTGCTGTTTCTGCCAAGGAAAGGAGAAGGACTTTGCTGTGTGCTGTGTCCCCTGCTTGAAGAAGATCTCCAAGGGCCTGAAGTGAGCTGGCCTCCTGTTCATAAGTCTCAGGGACACAAAGACTTCACCCCCAGCTCCCCTGAACTCTGTTGTTGTGAGTTCTAACCTGCCTTGAGGTGCCTGTGCCAGTTTTGGGCCTCTGGAGGTTGTTTCTGCTGTTGGGAGCAGGAAGAAACCCAAGAGAAGCAAGAAAATCTGTTTCCGACGCCGTCAACGACGCCGATGTGACGCCGCGATCTGCACCGAGGCCCGGGGAGCCGCCCGTGAAGTGAACGACGCATCGCCCAGCCTGCTCCGCAGCTCCGACACCCTACGATGCCCGCCGACGCCGGCAGTGATCGGCTGTGCCCGATGCCAGCGCTCGCATCGACTCCGTCATCGCCGGCACCTACATCCTGTTATAGCGGCGCCGATAACCGCCTACGAACTTCCTGACGTTGCATCGTCAACGGAGCCGACATCGGCCATTTTCGGCGCTGTGCATCATCACCGACTTCGTTTCCAAGCTACTGTTTGTTTGGGTTTCTGTCTGACTCCACGCCCAACGCCGCGACCCTCGCGGTTGGCGCCGTACTTTGGATTTCTTGATATCACGACGTCGCAATAGCCCCAGTTGGTGCTATTTGATTTCTACAAGCTTATTTTTGCAATATCTTTTTGAAAGTCATTTTTATGAATATCTGTATGTTGGATTTTTGTCGTTTTGGTCTTGTTTAGTTTAGATAAAGATATTTTATTTTTCTAAACTGGTGTGGTGTCCTTTTGTGGTGTTTTCACTGTGTTACTATGAGTGTTGGTACAAATACTTTACACATTGCCTTTGGGATAAGCCTGTCTGCTCGTGCCAAGCTACCGAGGGGGTGAGCAGGGGTTATCTAGAGTGTGTATCCCCCTTACCCTGTCTAGAAGCAAGGGTCCCTATTTGGACAAAGGTACCTACATCTACCAACTAGAGACCCCCATTTCTAACATTGGTGGTCAGCCGTGAGGATGTGAACCTGTATTTGTACTTGACCCACAGTGGTTGGTGTACATCACTAGTTTAGTGCAGACCACTACGCAACCACATACTGTGTTTTGTTTTTGGTTCTATTTTTGAGTGACCCTTAAAAGTATCCTCGCATCATGTCTCAGAAGGGTAAACCAGCAAGTGAGGCTGCAGAATTGGAGTTTGAGATTGAAATGTTGCATTCCTACAAAGTAGATCAGCTCAAGCAATTTTGCAAAGATTTTGGATGTCCCATGAAGAGCAGCTCCAAGGAGGAGGAGCTACAGTAGGCCTTAAGGGCCTGGTGGGAGGCCAAGCAGGCTGGGGAGACAGGTGATGCTGAGGTGGATGAGGATGCACAAAGGGATGGTTTCAGGTCACAGGATCTGCCTGTGTCAAGAGCAACCTCCAGGGCTGGCAGCGTCCATTCCACTGGAAGTCTTTCTCCCGAGGAGCGGGAGGAGAACCAAAGGGTCAGAGAGGATGAGCTGGAGGTCATGAGGCTCCAGGCCAAGACGGAGGAGAGCAAGAATGCTCGTGCCTTGGAAGAGAAGAAAATGCTTTTGGCTCATGAGTTGAGCATGAGGGAACTGGACATTAAGGCCAAACAAGTGGAGTCCAGTTCAAATGGTGGCAGTGCACAGCCTGTGCAAGGGGGTAAGGTGTACATACCCAAGGACTTAGTGCAGAATTACCAGAAGGGTGATGATATTTATGCATGGTTTACGGCATATGAGATAGCCTTGAGAATGAATGAGGTTCCTGAGAAGCATTTGGGGGCGGGCCTGTGGAAACACTTTGAGGCCACTGGGAGGGTCACCCTACCACCTTTAGAGCAGGCGAGTACACTGACCTATCCCAACATGAAGGAGGCTTTATGCCTCAGGTATGGGCTCACTCCAGAGCAGTACAGAGAGAAGTTCAGGAACTTAAAGAAGCTTAATTCAAGTACTTGGGTTGAATGTGTGAACATGTATACGTGTGCACTGGAAGGTTGGATAAAGGGCAGCAAGGTAACTGATTACCAGGGGTTGTGCAACTTGATTAGTTGGGAGCACTTGAGTAGTCTGTGTGTTCCAGAGCTGCGCCAGCATCTATTAGATAGTAAGCTAACTGATCCCAGGGAGCTTGCTAAGGAGGCGGACCGCTGGACTAGCACCAGGGTCCACAAGGGGATTGTGGGTAACCCAGCCAAGGGTGGGCAGGGTCCCCAGCAGAAGAGTTGGGAGGACATGGGTAACCAAAAGGAGTTCTCTAAAGGGCCCCAAAACAGTTCCCAGGGTAAGGAGTCCCAGCCCCCCAAGCCTAAGGTGTCCTGGCCCCCTAAGGGGAGGCACGACAACAGGGGTCCCCCCAAGTGTTATTCATGTGGTCAGGTGGGCCACATTGCAAGAGATCCCAAGTGCCCCAACGCACCCCCAGCACCCACTGGTGCTCCGTCACCGGGCTAAGTGAGTGTAGCGCTGGGGGAGGAATTGGTTCCTAATGAAGGGGGGAGCAAACAGTTATGACCCTTGTCTCATTAGGAGACAGAGAGATGGTCCAGGAGTCCTATCTGCCTGAGAACACTAAGAAATACAGGCAGTGGGTGACCATCAATGGGAGGAGGGTGGAGGCTCTGAGAGACACAGGAGCCAGTGTGACATCTGTCAGGTGTCAATGGGTGTCTGAAGAGCAGGTTATTCCCAAAGTACTTCACCCTGTAGTTGCAGCAGACAACTCGGAGCGCTTATGTAAGGTGGCGCTAGTTCCCTTTGAGTGGGGGGGTATCAGGTTCCTTGAAGGTCGTTGTTAGTCCATCCATGCCTGTAGACTGTCTGCTTGGAAATGACCTGGAGAGTACCCCATGAAGGGAGGTGGAACGCCAGGCTCATTTGGAGATGTTGGGTCTGCCTGAGTGTGTCTGTGTGACCACTCGGTCAATGGCAGCCAGTAGGGGTAATCAAGAGGACCTGGAGCCTGAAACAGTGGCCCAGGTGCCTGCCAGGAAGAGGAAGGGCAGGGGGCATGGGAAACCAGCCCCAGAAGTTCCCACGGTCCAGGAGGAGGCAGAACCTGAGGGGGATGCCCTGGAACCTACAGGGGAACAAGAGGCCGAACTGGGAGACCTGCCTGAGCTGACCAAATGGCAGCAGGAAGGGGGTCCCTCCAGGGAGGAGTTCTGCAAAGCACAGATGGAGTGCACTACTCTTGTTGGTCTGCAGCAACAGGCTGCAGACCAGGCAGCAGGTGATCAGTCCGGATCATATCTGATTTACTGGGAAGATGAATTGTTATATAGTGAGCCTAAGGTCCTTGAGCCCGGTGCAGCCCGTGTGCTGGTGGTTCCCGAGCGCTTCAGGACCTTCCTACTGGGTCTGGCTCATGATGTGCCTCTCGCAGGACATTTGGGGTGCACAAGACCTTTCAGAGGCTTGTCACCCACATTTACTGGCCCCAAATGAGAAGGCACGTTGGTACGCATTGTAGGTCTTGTCAGACTTGCCAGGCAAGTGGCAAGACTGGAGGTAAGTGTAAGGCTCCTCTCCAACCCTTTCCTGTGGTGAGCACCCCTTTTGAGCAGGTGGTAATTGACATTGTGGGGCCACTGGAACCCACGACAGCCTTAGGCAACAAGTTTATCTTGGTCTTGGTGGACCATGCCACCCGGTACCCGGAAGCTGTCCCTCTCCGGACAATCACAGCCCCCGTGGTGGGCCGTGCATTGATGGGGATCTTTTCCCGTGTGGGGTTCCCCAGAGAGGTGGTCTCTGACCGTGGTACAAACGTCATTTCGAAGTACATGACATCTTTGTGGGAGGAGTGCGTGTGGCATACAAGTTCACCACTCCTTACCACCCTCACGGGAATGGGTTGGTTGAGAGATTCAACCGAACACTGAAGGCCATGATCAAGGGTCTTGCAGAACCCATGAGACGGAAGTGGGACGTCTTTTTGCCATGCCTGTTGTTTGCATACAGGGAGGTACCCCAGAAGTCCTTAGGATTCAGTCCCTTTGAACTACTGTATGGTCACCCTGTGAGAGGACCTCTGAGTCTGGTGAAGGAGGGTTGGGAGAGAACTCCTGGTAAGACCCCACAAGATGTGTTCAGCTATGTGCTGGCCTTCAGAAACCAGACTCAACGCTTCAGGAAACTCGCTCAGGCGAACCTAGAAGCTAGCCAGGAAGAAATGAAAAGATGGTACGACCAGACTGCCCCTCTGGTAGAATTTCAGCCTGGCCAGAAAGTGTGGGTGATGGCACCAGTGGAGCCTTGTGCGCTCCAAGATAAGTGGACTGGTCCATATGAGGTGGTGGAGCGCAAGAGTGAGGTGACCTATTTGGTTGACTTGCAGACTCCTAGGAACCCTTTGAGGGTCCTGCACGTGAACCGCCTCAAGCCACACTTTGAGAGGTCTGAAGCAACTATGCTCCTTGCAACAGATGATGGAATGGAGGAGGAGAGTGAGCCTCTTCCTGACCTCCTGTCAGCAAAGGAACATGATGGGTCAGTGGATGGGGTGAACCTCTCTACTACCCTGACCCCAGAGCAGCAGAGGGACTGTCGCCAGGTGCTGGGACAGTTCGCCTCCCTGTTCTCCCTGACACCAGGAGTCACCAATTGGTGCGTCCATGATGTGGACACTGGGGACAGTCTACCTGTGAAGCAGAAATTTTACAGGGTAGCTGACAAAGTCAGGGCCAGCATCAAGGAAGAAGTTTCCAAGATGTTGGCGTTAGGGGTGATAGAGCCCTCAAGCAGCCCCTGGGCTAGCCCAGTGGTCTTAGTGCCAAAAGCTGCTGCGCCAGGTGCCACTCCAGAACTTCGGTTTTGTGTGGACTACCGTGGGCTCAATGTGGTCACCAAGACTGACGCGCACCCCATCCCCTGAGCTGATGAGCTCATGGATCGGTTAGGAGCTGCCCGGTACCTCAGTACATTTGATTTAACGTCTGGGTACTGGCAGATTGCCTTAACCGAGGGGGCCAAAGAGAGGTCAGCATTTTCAACACCTGAGGGGCACTACCAGTTCCGTGTTATGCCCTATGGGTTGAAAAACGCCCCTGCCACCTTCCAGAGACTGGCCAACCAGGTACTGTCCGGACTGGAGGAATTCAGCACCGCCTACCTGGATGACATTGCTGTGTTCAGCTCCAGTTGGGAGGAACATTTGCAACACCTCTGTGAAGTGTTGAAGGCTCTGCAAAGGCAGGCCTCACTATCAAGGCGAGTAAGTGCCAGATAGGGCAGGGATCTGTGGTGTACTTGGGACACCAGGTAGGGAGCGGTCAGGTGATGCCCCTACAAGCAAAGATTGACCCCATTCTGGCTTGGGAGCCCCCCAAGACCCAGACAGAGGTGAGAGCCTTTTTAGGTCTCACTGGGTACTACAGACAGTTTGTTAAGGGGTATGGCACCATTGTTGCCCCCCTGACAGAACTGACTTCAAGGAAGCAGCCCAGGAAGGTGATCTGGACTGATGCCTGCCAGACCGCTTTTGATGCCCTGAAATCTGCCATGTGCACGGCGCCCGTGCTTAAGGCACCTGACTTTTCCAAAGAATTTGTTGTGCAGACAGATGCTTCAGAGCATGGTGTGGGAGCAGTACTCTCTGTCAGGATTGCGCGGCGGCCGGAACTACTAAAATGGCCGCCGATGCTGCTCGCGCATGCGCAGGGACTGGTCCGGAAGGTTAAAACCCGGCCTTTCCCGATCAGCTGTGCTTCGCGTACTGATTGTTCCTGTCTCCTGAAGCTCTTCCGGGTCGTCGCTATCCTCGCGTCGGTCATCGTTGCCTCCGTTTGTCTGGTGTCGGGTACTCCTCTCCTGACGTCCCTCGTGGCCCGCTTCCAGTATCGCTCGCCTGCGTTGTTGTTCTGTGGAGAAAGTAAACAGAGAGAAAGACGGTATTAGTGTTTGCGGTAACAGCGCACCGCGCTGCTTTATTATTTGAGTTTTGCTTGACTTACCTGTTCTGTAGTCTCCACCTCGTTGGAGGTGCGCCTTTCTCTGAAAAGTAACGGGATAGGCATTATACTTTATTTCGTTACGTCGTGCTTTGCACTTGGTGGTATACGTTCACGTATATATAGGTCACTTACCTAGTCCTGTGCTCTGGCGCTGTGGGGATCCGCTCCGCCTCTTAGGATCTGGGATAGAAAGACTACACTTCTATTTTTAGTTAACCTGAATGAAGGAATATTTACTTTATGAAACTATATGGGAAGAATAGGTAGGTGAATGCCCTAATCCCTGCATAGAACACTTTCCCATGCATACATTAGTCCTTTATTTATAGTACTGTCTATTCCTAGCCTTAGATCCACACCCTGAAACATCGTTCGATGAAACATCCAATAGGAAGGACACCGTAAGGTAGGGAACACATGGGGATAGAAAGTATAACCTGTTATGCCTCTGATATAATACTTTTGTATATTGATATCTTGTTTTACTTACAGCTTCTTGCCTGATACCAACGAGCCCTGAGGGTGTCTGAGTCATCAAGTGGAATTCTTTCCCTTCTACCCTTGTTTTGTTTCCCTCCTTCCCCAGATTACCTGATGCCACCTCGTTTTGCCTTTGGTGCCATTGGGTGATTTGGTGAGGTTGTGGACTTATACTTCTCGTCTGTGGCGTCCCCGCGGAAACATAGGTGAGATCTCGACACTCTCACAATTGAACGACGAAGGCTTGGACCAACCTGTAGCTTTCATAAGTAGGAGGCTACTTCCCAGGGAACAGAGGTGGAGTGCAATTGAAAGGGAAGCTTTTGCTGTAGTCTGGGCACTGAAGAAGCTAAGGCCCTACTTGTTTGGGACTCACTTCCGGGTTCAGACAGACCACAGGCCCCTCAGATGGTTGATGCAGATGAGGGGTGAGAACCCAAAACTGTTGAGGTGGTCCATCTCCCTACAGGGAATGGACTTTACGGTGGAACACCGCCCTGGTACAGAACACGCCAATGCTGATGGTCTGTCCAGATTCTTCCGCCTTAGTGATGAGAACTCCCAAGAGGGTGGGTAGTTCTCCCCACTTTTCAGCTGGAGGGGACACGTGTTAGACCTGGCATCCTTGGCGTGGTTTTCCCTGACTTTTTTGCCTCTACCTCCTGTGTTTTTGATGCTGTGCTGGATTTTGTTTTTGCTGGCTTAGATGCTTTGGGCACTTTGCCACTGCTGATCAGTGTCAAAATGCAAGTGCTCCCTGTGTAAATTTATATTGTAATTGGTTCTCCCTGATTGGCATATTTGTTTTACCAGTAGGTCCCTAGTAAAGTGCACTAAGTGTGCCAGGGCTGGTAAATCAAATGCTACTAGTGGGCTTGCAGCACTGATTGTGCCACCCACAGGAGTAGCCCTGAAAAGAGGTCTCATGCCTGCCACTGCAGTGCCTGTGCGCAGTTTAACTGCCATGTCGACCTGGCAAGCGCACCCACTTGCCAGGCCCTACCTTCCCTTTACTTGCACATAGGACACCCCTATGGTAGGCCCAAGGAACCCCCCTGGGCAGGGTGCAGTGTATGTGAAAGGTAGGACATGTACTGGTGTGGGTAACATGTCCTGATAGTGAAATACTCCCAATTTCGTTTTTCACTATTGAAAGGCTATCTTGCCGATAGGACAGAATGGGGAATGCTTTGTGACATTTAACAAGCATATCTTCCCATAGTAGTAAGATAGAAAATTGGAGTCTGGTACCCCTGAACTCAGAATTTAATAACACATCTTTTAGTAAAGATGGTTTTTAAATTATGTGTTTGAAAATAGCACTTTTAGAAAGTGGCTATTTTCTTGTTCAACCTTTCTGTGTGCCTCTGCCTGTTTGTGGATTGACTGTCTGGTTTCAGTGTGACAGAAACAGAGGATGTGCATTCCCTGTAGACAGCCTCTTGGGGGGGGGGGGGTTAGGTGTGCCTGGCCCTTCCTGGATGACCCAGCCCTGAGCTGAATAGACCCTGGCTGCATATAGAGTGGTGGAAGGAGATTTACCCTGCACCTGAATGGGGCCTGTCTCCCTTGCACAATGCTGTCTCCACCTCCTGTGGTCATCTTGCACCAGTGAAGGCAGAACTGGTTTGAACTGGGCTCAGAGCCTCTTGCACAAAGAGAACAAAGGCATTTTGGGGTATAAGTATTAGACATAAAACCCCTGAACTTTAGATCATTCCTGGAATTCAAGAGGAACCTTTGCCAAGGAGAAGAGCTGGAGAAACTGAGGAGAAGTACTGCCCTTGCTGTGTGTCTGGGGTTGGCCTGCAGTTACTGTTTCTGCCAAGGAAAGGAGAAGGACTTTGCTGTGTGCTGTGTCCCCTGCTTGTAGAAGATCTCCAAGGGCCTGAAGTGAGCTGGCCTCCTGTTCAAAAGTCTCAGGGACACAAAGACTTCACCCCCAGCTCCCCTGAACTCTGCTGTTGTGAGTTCGGACCTGCCTTGAGGTGCCTGTGCCAGGTTTGGGCCTCTGGAGGTTGTTTCTGCTTTTGGGAGCCGGAAGAAACCCAAGAGAAGCAAGAAAATCTGTTTCTGACGCCGTCAACGATGCCGCTGTGATGCCGCAATCTGCACCGAGGCCCGGGGAGCCGCTCGTGAAGTGAATGACACATCACCCAGCCTGCTCCGCAGCTCCGACGCCCTACGACGCCGGCAGTGATCGGCCGTGCCAGACGCCAGCGCTCGCATCGACTTCGTCATCGCCAGCGCCTACATCCTGTTATTGCGGTGCCGATAACCGCCAAGGGCGACTCTACGAACTTGCCGACGTCGCATCGTCAACGGAGCCGACATCAGCCATCTTCGACGCCGTGCATCGTCACCGACTTCGTTTCCAAGGTACTGTTTGTTTGGGGGTCTGTGTGACTCCACGCCCGACGCTGCGATCCTCGCGGTTGGCGCCGTACTTTGGATTTCTTACTATCACGACGTCGCAATAGCCCCAGTTGGTGCTATTTGATTTCTACAAGCTTATTTTTGCAATATCCTTTGGAAAGTCATTTTTCTGAATATCTGTATGTTGGATTTTTGTCGTTTTGGTCTTGTTTAGTTTAGATAAAGATATTTTATTTTTCTAAACTGGTGTGGTGTCCTTTTGTGGTGTTTTCACTGTGTTACTATGAGTGTTGGTACAAATACTTTACACATTGCCTTTGGGATAAGCCTGTCTGCTCGTGCCAAGCTACCGAGGGGGTGAGCAGGGGTTATCTAGAGTGTGTATCCCCTTTACCCTGACTAGAAGCAAGGGTCCCTATTTGGACAAAGGTACTTACCTCTGCCAACTAGAGACACCCATTTCTAACAATCATATTTCCCAAACTACTCTATGCCCTCCATAACATGTATTATAAAATCCGAGAGTAGATGTTTACCAAAATAGATCTGGAGTTGAGAACTTGATTGTAGAATAAGGGACACCCCAGAGTAGCACTGAAGATGCTGTAGTGTAACCCTTATAATGGGGGGATTTCCCTCCCGGATGTAAGGACCTACTATTGGGTCGTGCATCTGATAACAATAAACAACTGGATATTTGCACCCCAGGATGACTTGACATGCAATTCAGAACGGGATCAGTGCCTGACGCGATCGCATTTGCACTACATATATCGGAGGAAGGGTATCCAACAACTGCTGCTGGCGACACAGGTGGCACTGGTGTCTTGGACGAAAACCACCAAATGTATAGGATGGGCGAACAAAGTGACCAGAGAAACGAGTTTGTGGGAAAGGGGGGGTGGGGATAATGTGGGAACTAGGAAACGCTGAGGGGTTTTGAGGCCTGGGACATGATTTTAATTTCCAAGATCAGGGACCTCTTGGAAGACAAATACCTTATGCCCCTACCCTCCCTTCAGAGGGGTACCATCTGAACCCGAATAAATACCAAAAGTTGCGCAGTTAAGCCATGTGTGGCAGACCAAGAGAAGTAGATATACAAGAATTTGCTCTGCTAGAGGGTAGGTTACTCATGGGAGAGCTCGAGAAAGGGGCAGTTTTCCTCACATATAAAACTCTCAACAATAACATGCCCGACACATTAATTTGGCTGCAAGAGAGGTGGGAGGGAGATGTGGGAGAGAAGGACAACATGGACTGGGAGGCGGCCGTGATGCATCCAAGGGTGGTAGCTATAAAGTCCAGATTACGGCTGATACAGTTTAAGATACTGCACCAGGTCTACTATGACAGCAACTGACTACATAAGATGGGGAGAGTGGTGTCCCCGGACTGCATCAGATGTAATGGGGCCAGGGGTACTTTTATGCACACACTCTGGGGTTGCCCTATCATTCAAGTCTGCTGGACCAAGGTAATACAAGAACTACATACCATCCTGGGTGTCAACATTCCGATTGAGCCAAAGTACATTCTCCTTGGTATTACAAATAATGTGGATTTCCCACGGGCCAAACTCCTCTTTAGTACCTGGGTCTGGTGGTGGCAAAGCGAGATGTAGCCAAATAAGGGGGGTGTCGGAGGTCCCAACACTACAAGAGGACTGGGATGGACATGTATAATGCCGGCTGAGAAGGTGACCTATAAAAGTAGGGGCTGTCAAATTGTTCAAAGTTGGGGGGTACTGGATAACGATTTGGACCCCACTGATGGCGAGGTTGGCCTCCAAAGTGACAAGCTCAACATTCTGTACCTATGTCTGCTGTAAGTCTGCTTTTGTACTAAATGTATTGCTGGAAGCCCTGCAATGTATGTGCATAAAGTAATGCTGTATTATCTAACCTCTCTCTGATGTTTATTGCTGTTATGGGTGCAGGCGCACGCCCAACTTTGTTGTTCGCACTTATAAACCAAATTCACGGATTTAAAAAACGAATGTCAGAAGATTTCAAGCAGATTTTCAACCTGAAGAAGGTCTATGATTCATGTAGGTGCTTGAAACCTGGGGAAAGACTTCCAGTGAATGTCTTTCATATGCCAAACTTCCAATGCAACAAGGGAAATGAATGAACAAGGTGGTGCAGTTCTAGACCTTTCAAAACTATTCACACTGTTAAAGTTTTAAAATACAACACTATCCACTGGAAACACCAATAAGGAAGATTTCCAGTCCTCCGAATGTGCACAACTGGACCCATTAAAACATTTTCACTTGTCTTTAATTAAAAGCTTTCTAGGCATAGTCCTAGCTTTCATTTCACACCAGGAGGTAAACTCTAATATAATTTATAAAATAAATTTTTCATTGCATTAGATTTCGACTGAGTTAGCCCCTTGACAGGAAATAATACCCCAGTTTACTAACTACACAAACTTTACTCTACAGGGTGCATATGCCTCTACCACCTTCCCCTACACTCATCACCTGCTTGGAGCATTTGGTATTAATGCTGTTCTTCTGGACCCTCGGTGGCCAGATTTTGTAGCTGGGTAGCAAAATGCTGAATCAATCTCAAATGATCAACGAAGATTTGAGTTTTCCGAGTATAAACCTATACATTCTGTACAAGTAAATTAATCTGTGATGACAACATTAATACTGGTGTTTTTGTGGATTATGTTAGTCATACCCATAGGAAGTATACAACTGCAACAAGTTAAGCCACCCAGATTACCTGATCCTCATTCAGCTTGAGTTTTGTATGTATTTACCAAGTTGGTTAGATCTAGAAGAGCAACAAAGGCAGTTGTGATGTCACCTGAGATTGCTCTCTTAAAAAACATTAGGGTAATACCTTGTTTGCCACTTTGATGGTTATGGCCCAAGAGCCAGTGAAGGTGGCAAGAAATTTGGAAGTGATTTTCAACAGCACTGCCAGTCATTCATTCATCAAAAAGAATACTTTAGTGAAAGCACTGAGCACCATCTCCGACTGATGAAACACTTGCTATGCTTATTTATCCTACCAAAAAGGTTGCTTGTTCTAGGTTCATACTTTGTTTAGTACAAGTCGTGTTCACTTGGGCTTCTGATGAAGACTGAACATCCACCAAAATGTGAAGAATCATTCTGTCACAGTGGAAATGGTGATGAAATGTAAGGAAAATATCTTGCTAGTTCTAACAGCACAAAAAATACAGTTTAAGTTTCTATTCAATTTCTTGGATACGGAAGGAAGTCTCTAAAAATTGTCATCCAACAGCTCAAACATTAACAGCCTACAAAAACCATATATCCCAAATTCAAAGAAAACTGGTCTAAGAGGGAGCTTAGCTTATTTGAATACACACAAGGATAGGATACAATCGCTCTATTTCATTTCCACCAGCACATCCCAACCCAAAAACCTGCGATAAACTCAAAACCAACACTCTTTCAGGAAAGGGTGGAAAACTGCTGTATTCTGACAAGCACGCCAATATGACACCAATACCCTTGGTTTGAGCTCAAATGATCTTTGAATCATAAAGCATACTAACGCTCACATCTACTAGTGGAGACACATATTATTCAAGCACCAGTATTATTTAAATTGCATTGTCATACTAGTAAGTAACTACAGAAACATTTTATGTAAACTGAAAGAAAAATGAAATTAATCATACCTCTCCTTAATGCTGTCAGCAATGGCATTCACATATTGAGGGTCAACCTGAAACAACAAGCATTGGTAAATGCATTAGGTTAGGCCTATGTGATTAATAATAAGCTGTATTTTGTTGTAAGTTGTAGCTTGGTGAATAGTTGTGCAATATAAGTTACTGAAAGTCTGTTCAAGTGTTTGTGTTGACGTCAAAGCTATGTATATTTCCTGGTGCAAAAGTCATATCACAGGAGCCTGATCTCATTTTCATTCACTAGCTTTGAGCCATGTGTGTGTTTTTTGTATTCCTATAGAATTGTTTTGCAGAAATACTGTGAGCACATTACATCATCTTTGCAAAAATATGAGGGATGTGCTTGAAAAACAAAAACTGTTAAAGGGTGAAAACTAGATGTCTGGTTCAATGTTGTAAATGTGGTGGGTGAAGCAGTTATGGACGGGATGCAAATGAGGATCGATCTGCAAATGTGTTCATCCTTTCTCAGAGAAAGTAGGAGGTGATGCGATCTTTTAGCGTAATATAAGAATACCACAAGTTTTGACAGTATTTATTGGTTAAAGTGAATGGAGGAAGAGATTAATTATTCCGCCAAATGGAATAGTGATGGTGCAAAAAGAATCTGTACCTGCAAACGTTTAGTGACTATGTAATACCCATGAGAACTTTTTTACAACTTGGTGTTCTATTTTTTGGAAGTAAAATGTGTTCTAGGCCACTAGTCCTGTTTTTTGTGTTAATATTGTGCAAACAGTGTTTGTAAGTATGTCCGTGCGGGATGTGTACGAGTTCATTTGCTTAAAAATGCGCTGTTGATGTAAGGAAAAGAATATTTAAAAGGTGTTAGATAATATCCAAAAAGCAGTTTTAGATGAATATAGTGCCTCCAATTTGTGTTAGTTTACAATATAGAGTACACAAGTATACAATACTATCCAGCCATAAACAGAATTGTCCGAAGCGAGGGGACTTTAAGGGGCAAGATTGAGTCTATCCGTGCAGCCAGGGTGATATAATGTAAAGAGCGAACAACATAAATATAATAATATGAAGCTGTAGATAATCTTGTGTAACATCTGTGAGTTTGAGGGGTACCCCACAGTAAATGTGTGCTGCCATTATTGTAAGCAACTTGAAATTAAGAAGTTGTTTGTAAACACAAAACATACAGTTAAAACATAAATGTAGTAAGGCGAACCCTGGGAGATAATGTAAAGAGCCTAGTATTTTTCAGAAATGAAATAAAGGTGAGAACGTTGTGCAACCATATTATAACCCTTTAATCCATGTTAGCATAGTATACGCAAGCATAACAAAACATATGCTGCGTTCAAGAGATAAACCTGCAAAATATTGTAAATGCATGTTGGCCCGACATTCTGCATCTAAGAAATGTGTGTTGTATTGATGTTATGCAGTCATCAAGCAAAATATACTATCCGTCGTCCATAAGAATTTTTTTTATAATAAAGTAAATGTGAGCAGATGGTAGCAGAATAGAGAAAGGGTAGAGTATAAACCAAAAAGAAGTTCACCCAACAAACATGCTGTAAATGAGTGTCAATACGAGAAAATAATTTTGAAGTTGTGGAAGATAAAATAAGAAAATCTTTTTAAATGCGTCAGAAGAGCTCTAAAAATTGTTTAGTTGTTAATGCTTAAAATGCGTGGTGAAAGAAGGCGACAAAGCAAGAACATGCAGCCAACAAACACGTGTAATATGTCTGCTTGCAAAAGTAGAGTTTGTACATTGTGTCTGTAAAAATATAATGTGGGAGTTGAAGCGAATATATGTAAGGTGAAAATAGTATTAGGAGGGTCAAGGGTTCAAGTCCCTGTTTGGGCATTCAAACTTTTTTTATACATATTTATAACTATTGTTATAATTTAGCCAGTATAAAATATGTTTATCAATTTGTTCCTATCTAAAAAATAATAATAATAAAACACACCTCTCCAAAGCTATTATGTGCTTTTTATTCACATACATGTTGCTTAATTGTTTTTTCGATTCAGACAGAAACACAGTTCAACTTCATATCACAAGGTGGTGTTACAATTCAAACAAGGAAATCACTGAGCTGCAACCAGTTGTGTGTTTCTTAGGCTACCGAGAAGTTATGTAGACAATAAAAACATAAAATCGTGAAAAGTACAGTAGCACCCATTTTAAGACATAACAAATAAGAAAAATATGAGTGATGCATCTGCAAAAGCAGTTTCCTTACGTGCAGCCAGGAAAAGTAAACAAAAAAAAAGTTCCACACAAAAGCAGATGAACACAGTACTTCGGCCATGGGAACTGATAAGAGCACCCTTTTGAGATTTACTAATACAAGAGATTTCACAAGCAGAGCACAAGCGCTGTGCAGGCAAAACCTAAAACATTTGATAGTATCACGGTTTAGGCATGTGCAGTAGGATTTAACTCATACTATGTCTGGCAGAGACAGCTTGGTCTATCTCAGAGAGTGCATACAATCTTTACAGAGAAGAGAGCTGAACTCAGCCACCCTATACCCATTGGTTATTTATTGTATGTGTCATGCATCACTTTCATCAGTCATTTGTTAATAACTCATGAACTATAGAGCTTTGTCACTGCACTAAGACATATGGTTATTGCATTGGTGCAGTACTGAGATGAGTAGGGAGAGGTGAGCTCGTTTTTTTGTTTTCTTTGTTTTGCAGAGCTGTTAGCTGTCTTAAGGGAAGAGTAGCATTTTCAGCATATGAAACGGCGCAAGTTTAATATGATTGCTCTTGATGTGGTTGCCACCCAAAGCACACTCATGATTTCCCTTGCTTACTCAGTGATTAGTTGCTTTGTGTAAAGTTCAATAGTTACCCGGTCTATATTTGAAATGTATATTTACTGAGAGTTTTGGAATGGTATTTAACTAAAGCATTTTACGCAGCAGACTATTGGGATGTGAATCAATTAACATGCATTTTTATAGCATTTAATTTTTTCCATAATCTGCAATAGTAAACAATGTCACACTTTTCTCTGGAGGCTAGGCTACACACTGTCAGCAGAAGGGTGTAATTTACTCTGACCCAGGAGATTCAACCCGCTCGAATCGACAGGACCTGCAGACTCAAGTTACTTCAAAATATTTTTTTTTTCATGTCTCCTACATTATAGCATCCTAAAAGTGCTCTTAGAATTTCATTGCTACATCAACGAGTTTGTAATAAGAAAGTATTCTATTTGCAATGCTTAGGGTTAGGGTATAATCTCCTTAACATTTGCAATGCTTAGGCTT
This sequence comes from Calotriton arnoldi, assembly GCA_963921515.1. Classification (NCBI taxonomy): domain Eukaryota; kingdom Metazoa; phylum Chordata; class Amphibia; order Caudata; family Salamandridae; genus Calotriton; species Calotriton arnoldi. Next base: position 649,115 of record CAWUFW010010044.1, on the reverse strand, counting down.
AGGGTATAATCTCCTTAACAGAATTAAATGTTATTGTAGCATATTGCAAAGCGTAATATCATCTGACTAACATTGTGTCTTAATTAACGTTCCCAAAAAATATTGCTGCGTTGGGTGTAGATTTACTATTATTAGCTCCAACCGGTAGATATTTTTTTATATTTAGACACCATATTTATGACATGTGGTATCTGGACAATGATATTCAGGTAAAACACCACAGAGCAAACATACAACCCGATAATGGGCTCATTTTACAGCTTATGGGTTAAATAATGTGACCTTTACTCTTGAGTTATAAAAATGCTTATTTGAGTACATATATATTGTTAAATGTATACTTATTAAAACACAAAGGTATATTACTCAGCCTTTATGATCAAAAAGTGATAAAACCATGGGAGTTGCGTTTGTAGATACCCAGACCTGCATTCACGAACCTCAGGTTCCCTTTGGCCTGAGCATGGATCATTTACACAGACAGGTGCTTTCATCAGTCCTCAGAATAAATACTGCAGAATTTTACAAACCATAAAATGAATAATCTTATTTTAATATGCATAGTTTATGGGAAGACGAAAAGAGCAACATTATGCAATAATTTCACAAGCCTGTGTCCCGTTTCTCATGTCCATATGGCTTTCATTTATTAGGGCGAGCCTAGGCAGCGCGCATGAACTGTCTTCAAGTCCTGCTCTAATCAATAATACTACTCTATTCCCACCTGCTGCTTACCATAGGCCAGAGGTCTTCAATCTGTGGGGCGCGACCCCCAGGGGGGCCGTGGAGGCATGGGAAGGGGGTCGCCCTCTTCATTTGCTGGAAAAAAAACGTCCCAGACGTAGTTAAAATGCTTTCCCTGGAGTTTTATTCAGGGACTCTCCTGTGCTGGGAAATCGAAGCCAGACAGACATCTAAACACGCCTTTCTACCAGTGTGTTGCTGGCCTAAAAGAAATGTAAATGTGCACAACGAGTTAATCTGCAAATGCAAAGGATTTGCAGATTAACTCGTTGTGCACATTTACATTTCTTTCAGGCCAGCAGCACACTGGCAGAAAGGTGTGTTAGCTGTCTGTCTGGCTTTGAGTTCTCAAGGACTGGAGAGTGCTGTTGTAGTTAATAGACAGTGGCTTAAACAAAACGTGAGGGTGCCCCCCTGAAAGATATGTTTAAGGGGCCCCTCACATGTGGGTGGGGCGGGGGGTGTCTTTGTTAGACCCCTGGTTGCTGTGAGTAGCATGCGCATCTGCCAAGCAAATGATGGCAGCAGTGACTAACATTCAGTCTAACACTGCACCGAGCCCCACATCCTTATATAGGATTATTTTTTGCGTTAAATATTTTGTGATTAGAGGAGCAATTTTCTGCATGCTATTTATTTACATTTGGGCATTTCTAAAGCGCTATAGCCAGGTAGGTACCTTAGCGCTCATTTTTCAAAGACCATTTCTGCAAATCACTAACCAGTCATATAAAATCACAGGAGCCTTGTAGTGGAAAAGCCAGGTGTTTAGTAGCTCTCTAGGCTAAATCTCAGCACAGTGTGTTCTCTTCTCAGATTCAGTGTAAACCAGTTCTAGAGCATTGCTGCAGCCACTGAAAAAATCTGTCCCCATAAAGTTCTCTGAAACTTGGGAAGGGTGAATAACCAAGCTTTTTCTGGGCGCAGACTGCACTTGGGGGTATAGAACCTAGATATGTGGGTAAGAGGGCTATGTCTACCGCCATATAATGCTTTATGAACTAAGCATATGTATTTAAAGTTAACCCTCTGAAAAATCTGAAGCCAATGATGTTTATTTAGGCACTTTGATAATGACTTTTGTTTTTTAATGTTTAGTATGAGTCACGTTGTGACATTTTGTACTAATTGCGGTTTATTCTAGGCTTTTGCAGGATCCCCAGATGTACAGCATTACTGTAATCAAACCTCATAGTCACAAAACATTGAAAATCTGTATTCTTTTCTGGATGTTGAACAGAAACCTAACTCGTTTTAGTATACTTAATTGAAAAAAACTATTCTTAGTAATTGAGCAAATCGATTTATACACTGGTAGGTCAAAATTAAATTTGATTACAAGATTCTTTATCAAATGTACAGGGGGGGACTCTGATCTAAAGAGACTACTCCCACACTATTCACAGAGGAAGTGGTGCCAGAATTTCTACCTGGTTTTCCTACTATTCCTATTGTCCAAATCTTGTCTCATGTTTTGTAAACACTGAACCAAAACGGCATGGTAGCTCAGTGAGTTGAGTGCGCATTGCTGAAAGCTGTGTGACCTGTAAATTGCTGGATAAAAGCAAGGAAACGTAATTCAGAGTTTCATCCGTCTAAGGTTGTTAAAGTCAGTGGCATTTTAAATGGGAAACACTATTGATTGTTTATGAAAATGTTCTATGTAAAAGTACAGAAGAATTAGCAGATTGTTATACTGCTTTGTGATAGTGAGAAAGGAATGTCTTTGTATGGTATACATGCATATGTATGTCCTTCCGAGCATGCACCTGACGTACCGACATGGCAGAGTTAAATGCAAATTGTAAAATTGTAAGATAATAATTTCTGACTAGAGAGGAAGAGATTGGTAATTTAAAGAGGCTATGTATTGAGTTCAGTTGTCCTGGGAGGCACGTTATTGATCCACGCAGAGTGAGGAAGCATTGGAGGGTTACCCAGAATGTCTGACAAAATGGAAGCAGCTAATGCTTTTTTCCAAAGATGATGGTGGGAGAAGACCTTTCAGGCAGTGAAGACTTAGGCGACAGAATGACAGACAGACAATGTAATACACTAACTATAGGAGCTCTGACCAAAAAATGCCCTTGTTCCGTGCAAAACAGAATGTAAAGGGCGATAGCACGCCCAATAAGGGTGAAAAAACATTTGCTCTCGTTATTCCACAATACTTACCACCAATGCTGTGATCAGATGCTAGTCAACTGATAGCCAGCAGTAAAATTGTTGGCACCCAGGTGATTTTACTTCTGTTATTACCTCAGGTGACGTAAAATCCTCTGACTATATGCAAGAAATGCGTTTTTTCCCTAAAATGACCTCATTTTAGGAGTAAGTCAATGGAGACCAAGCTGTTAGCTGCTCTCATGTGTTTAAACAAAACATTTGAAAACTATTGTAATTTAACTATTTTGAGCAGACTCGCTGTAGATTTTTGGAACACTCTAACAACAATATTTTGTGGAACACTTAAACACATAATAGCTGGCCTTTAATGAAGTGGTCGGTGCCAAAATATTGAAGCGCTGTAGCTCAGTAAATAACACACGTTACTCAATTCAGTTGTATTCTATTGCAATTTTACAATTTTATTAAACACACTTCGGACATTCTGACCTTCAGCACTAGTGTAACGAAACTTGAGATGTATTTACTCAAAAGGTTTAAAAGTTACTAAAAAGCAGCAACAGGTGCTGCCGCTCTGTAGAAGGCCCTTTGTAAAGCTGTACTGGTCCCCTTTTTGTTGCTTATTGCTATATTTTGGTACTAATGAGGTGCAACCACAGATTGACCGTTTCTCTGGAGAACATTTATGGTTGTCAATGATAAGGTCTACCAGGTTCTAGAAATTTTTGTCAGGAGGGGGTCCTTACGCCTAAAAATTTTTGATGGGGGGGTCTCGGCATCAAAAAGTTTGAAGACCACTGCCATAGGCTCACTGCAGCATCGCTCTACTTCGCTGCCTCCTAACTCGCTCCTGCAGCCGATACCTCACTTCCATTTACGGGTGAGGAGTACCTGCCAATTACAGTTTCCATATGCTAACATTCTTTGTGTGTTTGGCAGAACTCTTTTTCAAAATGTTGCTTTCCTCCAGTCACTGCTTGTTAAGTTTAACTTCTCCATTCCGCTTTGCGTTATAATCCTTCCTCCCCACCCGCCACATACTCCAGAAGCTAGTCTACAAACCCCCTCTCTCTTTGCTGCTTCAGCGTGCCGTGTTGTTTTTTTTTTACTTTGAACCTGAGCACAGCGCCCGCTTCAGGGAAGCCGCTTGCTTTATGTTTCAGCATTGTCTTGTGCATTCCTACGCATGATCGAGTGTGCACTTTACAGATGGCAGCCTGCAACGTGGGGGAGAGCTGCGCCTGGCTGCTGCTGCTCAGCTCGTACTCTGTCTTCCATGTAGTCTTTCTTAGAGTATGCGTCTGTAATGTCCCAGGGGCACATTAAGGACCAATACTCTGACCCTTCTGTGGTAAAAATAGAGCTGGCGCACATGGAGTGTCAGAACTACTTTACAGGGAAGTACTCTTATTTACATGGATGTGTGGCCCAATGCAAGTAAGGGAAACACTTCCTCTGCACCCATGCCTTATAGGTGAAGAGGCAAAGAGGCTGTCAGGAGACGCACTCACTGTGCATTACAAATGGGCGGCGCACACTCAGTGCACCCCTTGAAGACAATCCTCTGGAGAGGTGCAGGGGATCCCATTAGCCCACTCCTCCCTATCCCCGACATCACCCTGCAGGCAGGTGCAGTCACACACTGCAGCGACCTGCTGAGGGATCTCTAGCCCACTTGAAGTATAGGGAACGTTCCGCCTGCTTGTTGAAAGGACCAGCAGCTTAAATCAGCATATCTGTCTCTCCCTAATGTACTGTCCCCACGGCAGCGTGAGCTTGTGGCTGTCCATGGGTCAGTGCATTATCAGTAGTAGCACATATTTTCTCTGTATGTCCCAGCTCACCTAGTTAAAGGTGCGCACTGCACATATAAAGGCATTGCGCCCTTACTGAAATACGGCCCCAGGTGCCCAGTTTTCCGAATGACTTCATTGCATTTCAAAAATAAAATACATCACAATTCCTGTTGCGTTGCTTGGCTTGACTTGACAGATGGAGTCCTTGTTAGGTGTAATATCTAGGACACATAATAAAAAAAACTCTCTTATGGCAGTTCTGTACTATCATTTACCTAGAGAACAAATCTCGAGGCAATGGGGACATACTGAATAGGGGCAAAATTGTAAGACTTTTGGCTGGTAATAAAGACTTGAACCACTCGACTTTGAACAACATAGTAACCACTGATTTCAGCCAACTTATCAGTGGTAAACAGAATGAAACAACAATAGTGACTTGGTCATCGCCTGATAAAACAGTCCTTATGCTCTCAAAAGGCCAAGCCTTTGCAGACTGGGGCCTTGTGGTAACCCAGCCAAAAGAGGAGAGATACCCATCAGTGTTGCTTGTAAATATAAAAGCTCAAGTAACTCGAAGAACGGCACCTCGGAGGAACAAAGCTGCCCTCAAGAGCTCCACCTTGATTTCTAAATATGCAACGAGTGCTGGAGAAGATAACAGACGTTTACCTAGGGAATCAATAACTATTTCCTTGAACAAGTTGAAAGGGCGCAGTTGCACAATGACCACAACACCAAATGGTCATTCAATTGACTGGGGATGTGACTCAACTATGCTTAATTACAACACATTTCCTTGACTACCCATTGATGAACAAGCCTGTGCTCCCTCCCCTTCAACAGCCAGTTTTAAAGACCAAGAACTACAAAAATGTTTTAACCTCCAGTGATGTTATGTTCCTGCAAGAAACATGGAAGGAGAAACAACCCTTGGACGGCTTATGTGGAGTTTTTCATACCAGTGGAAAAGCCAAAGAAAAAGGGCCACCCCAAAGGGAGGCTGTCCATATATGTGACCCTCAGGAAGGCATTCAAAGTTAGAAAACTGGACCTGAAAATCCCTAATGTACTTGGAATAATAGTGGAAAACTGGGGTTTTGGAAAATATACTGGTACAGTGTTAACAATTAATCTCTACATCAACCCGAAATCTGATCAGACAAAAACTGCATCAGTATTTTGGAGCACAATATGATAGACTAAACTTGAAAATATTCCCTAGATATCAACAGGAGACTTGAACCGAAATTTGGCCAATGTTGCAGAAGAGATAACATTATACAGAACAAGGATGCCAAGTGGAGGATTCCAATCCAGCCTTTTAAATATATGAACGTTGACAAATTGGATCATCCGCTCCTCGGCAGTTTGGAAGCTTTACGACTGAGCGCTTTAAACGAGCATTCCCCCAGATAAACCAACGTCACACAAAATATTGCTAATAAGTATCAAACGGTGCTGGATTACACCTTTGTCTCATTTTCATTATTTCATGAAGTTGAAAGCCTCATGGTGATACCCAGATGTAAAAGTGATCACTATCCCTAGCACGTCTGCATAAGGAATAACAACAGTCTGGTGAAACCATTAAAAGCAATTGGATAAGGAAAGTACTATTCACCTATTAGGCACCTGCACCTTCTTGTTAAATGACTGCGAGCTCCTCCATCGAAATGTTTTTCATCCCTACGGAATCAGAATTTCCTATTAAACGCAGATTTTTTTGCATGAGAGGAGAATTTGCTCATGTAACTACACATTTTGTCAAATTTATGAACATTGCAGCAAGCCCGCTGTTAGCTAAATCTGACAATAAGAATCCTTCGCTAGCACAAAAGTTAATAATGGTGCACAGCAGTCGCAATGTGGGCTGTTGGGTGGGAACACTCCGCAACCCCAACCTCTCCAGAGCAGCTGGCTACATGAAAACAAGTTTCCTCAGCAATGAAACTCCTTCTCCTCAACAAATACTTGAACCCACCTCCCTTGTAGCATAGACTGGCCTGTGCTGCCACCCGCACGCCTTTCTTAAACCTCAGCAATACCTGAGGAAAACAGTGCCCCCCCCCCCTCTATGAGGTCCATCCCTGGCTACCATTGAACTATACCTCCCATCCATTTTGCTGTATGTCGTAACTTTCTGTTTTATTATGGTTACTATGTATTTCTACATATTCCCCTTATAATCTTGTGCCACTGCTACTATGTGTTGTAATACAATACCTGTTATGTATGCTATACCTACCACAAAACTGGATCAACAACACATCCTAGTGCCTTTCGCATATCTTTTTTACCTACTATCACTATGTATTTATACCTACTCCAAATGTAACCCACATAATTACTATTATGCAAACTATGTGAAGCGCTCTGATGCCATCGGGTCAAGTTTATGCTATATAAAAGTCAATAAATAAAAGAAATAAATGGTTTGCAAGCATTTTACTCTGAGGGAGCAGGCATAAATCAGTGCGTGGGTCTAAAATGGCTGCAGAACAACTTTGTTTATGTTTTTGATGTGCCGGTCCCACTAGAGTCCCACAACAGTAGATATCTATCAGTTCTGACCCTTAATTTCTCAAAAACTGCTAAACGGATGTATGCCAAATCACAAAAAGCATGCTTTCTACGTAGAGATCTAGCTTTCTGCCAAATTTGGTATTATTCTGTTCAGCAATCTTTTTCCCTAGTTTCGTCTAAAGTTTCAATAGAAACTGCATACGGAAAACATGTTTTAGGATCCCCCTTTTTCTCGGCCACCCCCACTTGACAGATCACCTCAAAACTTTCCTTGAAGGAGCGAAGGTGGATACATTTATTTTTGGAACATCTTGTGAAGATTCTTCAAACTGCACCAAAATTATTAGTAAAACAAAAAAACATTAGTTACAACTACATAGTGGCAATCAGCACTTTGCAATATATATATATATATATATATATATATATATATATATATATATAATCTACTGGCGGTCGCCAGTAGATAGTTATAGTTACAACCTATTATCCATAGGAAATCCGCGACATTCTATTTGAGATAACTCTCTTGCCGGTTGACGTATCTTCGCGAAATTTTCAAACTTTGTGGCCCGCTCCGGTCCGCTCCTACCCTGAAAGTCTCGGGGGATTCGTCAAGCGGGGCCGAGAAAAAGGGGGGTCCCAAAACGCGTTTTCCCCATGCATTTTTCCATAGGAAACTTTAGACACGGCTACAGCCCGAACTGCTGAACGGAATTACACCAAATTTGGCAAACAGGTAGTTCTTGGTTCAGAAAGAACCCTTTTTGTTAAATGGTGTAAATCCGTTCAGTAGTTGCTGAGAAAATGAAAAGTAAAAAGTTAGTGATATCTATGGCCGAGTAGGGTCCGCGTACCCTCAGCGCACCCTGCGCGCACCGTCCCGATCACGAGCTGCATGTTAATTGGCTGTCAGCTGGCTGTCAACATTCCGATTCAGGAAATGTTGGCAGCCATTTTATCCCTCGGTAGAACCGAGGGACAGAAACAAGTGCGCAAAGCGCACAAAGGGGGCAGGGTAGAAACACCCTGACCCCCTAGGTTTGCTCAGGGGGTCCCACAAGGACCCCCTGGGCAAAAAATAATAATTTTTTTTTAAAAAAATCGGCAGGATGCGCTCAGGGTGCGCGAATCCTGCCGAAAAAAAAAATCGAAGCGCGGTCTCCGCGCTTCGATGTTAGTTGGCCCCTGGGTGGCCCAAGTCCCGGGGGCATGGTGGGGGGATAATTTAATGTGTGGGGGCCTCAAGGGCCCCCAAGCCCCGGGGACCGCCACCCCCGGGGCTTTTTGAAAAATGGTGCGGGAGGGCTCTGACCCCTCCCGCAGCCCCGGGGACCACCACCTCCCCGGGGCTTTTTTTAAATTAAAAATAAAACCAGTGTGGGGGGCTCCAGCCCCCACACGCCCGGGGACCGCCACCTCCCCGGGGCACTAAACATTTCAATATGGGGGTCCGTTACGGACCCCAGAGCCCCGAGGACCACCACCTCCCCGGGGCTGTGTACTGAATGGGAGGGGGCCGCGCGGCCCCCTCCTGGAGCCCTTGATGGCCCTGGGGACCACCACCCCCAGGGACGGCTCCTGCAGTGTCCCGGGGTGCCTACCCCCGGGACACTGTAGTTTGCTATGGCAGGACGGGAGCCTCGCGGCTCCCGTCCTGCCATAGCAAACTGCTTTGGATATTGGAAGAGAGAGCAGGAAACCTGCTCTCTCTTCCAATATCCAAAGCGATTGCTTTCCACATGGGGAGCAGCATGTCAGCTGCTCCCCATGTGGAACTAGCTATGCCGGCTCCCAAGGGACGTGGGGAGCCGGCGGGACTGTGGGGGATTGGGGACCCCCCACAGTCCCCAACGGAGAGGGCCAGCCCGGGGGATGGGGTCCCCGGGGCAAGTAGTGGCCCGGGAGGGGGCCACGCGGCCCCCTCTCCAAAAAAGAGAAAAAAATGTTAAAAAAAAATGGAAAGGCCGGCCCCGGGAGATGGGGTCCCCGGGGCCTTAAAATGGCCAGAGGAGGGGGCCACGCTGCCCCCTCAAAATAATAAATATAGAGGCCATGCCCCGGGGGATGGGGTCCCCGGGGCCAATTCAGGCCCAGGGAAGGGGGGCCACGCGGCCCCCTTCCCGTTTTTTTTTTTGTAATTTAAAAAGGGGTAAGGCCCTGGGGGATGGGGTCCCCAGGGCCCAAAAAGAAAAAAGGAAGGGGGCTACACAGCCCCCCTTCAGGAGACAAAAAAAAAAAAAAACCATCGGGCCCGCAGGCCCCGCCCCTTCCTTCACCACTCTGCAAACGCGCCCCTGGCGCGTTTGCAGAGAGGGAACAAATTCCCCTTGAATATTGGGGGTCCCTGGGGCCAACTAGCCCACCAGGAACCTCCAGTATGCGCCAGGGAGCTGCCTTGCAGAGACGTGTAGAGAGGCCACACCCCTTTTTACACCTCTCTGCAACGCAGCTCTGTGGCGCTTTTGGAGGTATATGGTGGGCTAGTTGGACTCCGGGGACCCTCAGGATTCAAGGGGACTTAATCCCCAACTTAAAACGCGCCACGGGGCGCGTTTGCACAGTGGTGAAGGAGGGGGCGGGGCTTCAGGTGACATGTGTGCAAACAGGCCCCGTGGCGCGTTTTAAGATGGGGAATTAAATCCCCTTCAATCCTGAGGGTCCCTGGGGGCCAACTAGCCCAACAGGTACATCCAGAAAGCGCCACAGAGCTGCGTTGCAGAGAGGTGTAAAAGGGGTGTGGCCTCTCTACACGTCTCTGCAACGCAGCCCCTGGCGCATATTGGAGGTTCCTGGTGGGCTAGTTGGCCCCTAGGGACCCTCAGGATTCAAGGGGACTTAATCCCCCAACTTAAAACGCGCCACGGGGCGCGTTTGCACAGATGTCACCTCAGGCCCCGCCCCTCCCTTCACCATTGTGCAAATATTCCTCTAAAATCAGCCGAAATACGAATTCCGATTTACTCACCTGTTATAAGGAGAGACCTCAGTGCTGTATCTTTCAGCCCAGTACTGGTCCTGAAAAGTAATTTTAACCGTACTTACCAGTAACTTGAATTTCCTTCCATAGGCTAACATTGACTGGTTTCAATTGGAAATTCTTCTAAGTGTGGAGTTTTGGAACTTTAAAATATTCCTGTAAAATCAGCCGAAATATGAATTCCTATTTACTCACCTGTTATCAGGAGAGACCTCAGTGATGCATCTTTCAGCCCAGTACTGGTCCTGAAAAGTAATTTTAACCGTACTTACCGGTAACTTGAATTTCCTTCATAGGCTAACATTGACTGGTTTCACTTGGAAATTCTTCTAAGTGTGGAGTTTTGGAACTTTAAAATATTCCTCTAAAATCAGCCGAAATACGAATTCCGATTTACTCACCTGTTATCAGGAGAGACCTCAGTGCTGAATCTTTCAGCCCAGTACTGATCCTGAAAAGTAATTTTAACCGTACTTACCGGTAACTTGAATTTCCTTCATAGGCTAACATTGACTGGTTTCACTTGGAAATTCTTCTAAGTGTGGAGTTTTGGAACTTTAAAATATTCCTCTAAAATCAGCCGAAATACGAATTCCGATTTACTCACCTGTTATCAGGAGAGACCTCAGTGCTGCATCTTTCAGCCCAGTACTGATCCTGAAAAGTAATTTTAACCGTACTTACCGGTAACTTGAATTTCCTTCATAGGCTAACATTGACTGGTTTCACTTGGAAATTCTTCTAAGTGTTGATTTTTGAAACATACAAATATTCCTCTAAAATCAGCCGAAATCCGAATTCTGATTTACTCACCTGTTATCAGGAGAGACCTCAGTGCTGCATCTTTCAGCCCAGTACTGGTCCTGAAAAGTAATTTTAACCGTACTTACCAGTAACTTGAATTTCCTTCCATAGGCTAACATTGACTGGTTTCACTTGGAAATTCTTCTAAGTGTGGTGTTTTGGAACTTTAAAATATTCCTCTAAAATCAGCCGAAATACGAATTCCGATTTACTCACCTGTTATCAGGAGAGACCTCAGTGCTGCATGTTTCAGCCCAGTACTGATCCTCAAAAGTAATTTTAACCGTACTTACCGGTAACTTGAATTTCCTTCCATAGGATATCATTGCCTGCTTTTTGCTGAAAAAGTTTCTAAGTGTTGATTTTGGAACTTTAAAATATTCCTCTAAAATCAGCCGAAATCCGAATTCTGATTTACTCACCTGTTATCAGGAGAGACCTCAGTGCTGCATCTTTCAGCCCAGTACTGATCCTCAAAATTAATTTTAACCGTACTTACCGGTAACTTGAATTTCCTTCATAGGCTAACATTGACTGGTTTCACTTGGAAATTCTTCTAAGTGTGGAGTTTTGGAACTTTAAAATATTCCTCTAAAATCAGCCGAAATACGAATTCCGATTTACTCACCTGTTATCAGGAGAGACCTCAGTGCTGCATCTTTCAGCCCAGTACTGATCCTGAAAAGTAATTTTAACCGTACTTACCGGTAACTTGAATTTCCTTCATAGGCTAACATTGACTGGTTTCACTTGGAAATTCTTCTAAGTGTGGAGTTTTGGAACTTTATAATATTCCTCTAAAATCAACCAAAGTACGAATTCCAATTTACTCACCTGTTATCAGGAGAGAACCCAGTGCTGCATCTTTTAGCCCAGCACTGACCCTGAAAAGTAATTTTAACCGTACTTACCAGTAACTTATATTTTCTTCCATAGGAATCCTTTGTCTGGTTTTCAGCAGAAAAGTTTCAAAGTGTCGATTTTCACAAACTACAAATATTCCTTAAAAATCGCCTGTATGACTTAAACGCATTCTTTCAACTGTTTACAGGAGATGCACCAGTGCTGGATCCAGGATCCAACACTGAGTAACAAAAAGTAACGATAACAGTTTTTACCTCCTAAGTGAATTTCCTTCCATAGGATAACATTGGTCATTCTATGAGAAAAAGTTTCGAAGTGTCAACTTTTAAAGTACAATAATTTTCCTTAAAAATCACGACTGTAACCAAAACGCTTTTACTCAACTGTTTACAGGAGATGTCCCAGGACTGAATCTAGGATCCAGTCCTGTGGTTAGAAAAAGTAATCCATAAAGTAACTAATTGCATTTAACTAGAAATTCACATTGAGCTGAATGTTGCATTGTGTTTGAAAATGTGTTGCCCATTGCAACAACTGTAACTACTGTACTTAAAAGTCTATTGCCTATGTGCAAAGTATTTAAACTAAAGTAATTCATTCTGAGAAAGTATTTTTGTAATGTATAATATAATTACAATGTAATTTAAAAAATAAAATATGTAAAAAAAAATGTTTTCTAAAAAATTTCGAAATCAGTATGAAAAAAATTTATATAACAATTAATACATTTAAAAATTGTCATTTACAAAACCTTTGAAATTCACTGAAAAAACCGTAGGTTTCAGACATGTTATAGTTACAAATTAGCATTTAAAAAACTTTGAAATTCACTGAAAAAACCATAGGTTTTAGGGACGTTATAGTTACAAATTAGCATTTAAAAAACCTTTGAAATTCACTGAAAAAACCATAGGTTTTAGGGACAGTTATAGTTAGTTGGACATTGCACTCGTACAAAACCCGTGAAATTCCCCCGTTATAGTTAGTTCAGCTAACTATAACTCGCGCCCGCAATGCACTGCTGATGACGTCACATATTACATCACTCATGACATGGTCAGTGACATCACTGATGACATCACTGATGACATCTCAAATGACATCACTGATGACATCATCCAGTGACTGTGTGTTTCTGTAAAGTTTAAATATTTTTTATATATATAGGGAAAGGCGTATTGAAGAATGAGTGGGTGTATAAGTGTCTGTATGGATGATTTAGTAGGTGCGTGACTAATTCTATAAGTGAGTGATTAAACGTATCTTACTGAATGCATGGGTTAGTGACTAAACTGGGTGAATGTCTGTATCTGTCTGTTGCTGTCTGTCTGTTGCTGTGTAAGTGGCTGCATGGGTTTGTGAATAGCTACATGAGTGTCTATAAGACATTTTTAGACGAGTATCGGCTCCTGCGCAGGGGCCGACAGACTACGAGGATGACACTCAAACTAAAGAACAAGAACAAAGCGTCGACGCAGACAGGAAGAGGACGGGGAAGAGGCCAGGGTACCAGGTCAAGAGGAGGAAGAGAATCAAACAAAGGAGAAATAAGAGGGTGCGATGCGGAGCCCATGGGAAACACTCCAAGGCCACATCATAATGGATGATATCATGGTAAATCGAACTATCATTAAACTTTCTGAAAGACAAATGGATGACCTGGAGAAAAGAACATTATGTCTTGGCCTCTCTTTCTGTCCAGCTGAACCCCTCAAGTATGTGGACACACGCATTGACCTCTTCAAGTTCTGTAGAAAACTCAAACTGAAAAAATGGCACAAACTTAGACCTGTTCACAACAGTGAATCCCATTCGGCCACTGACGTCATTGCTGGCAGCGAACTGAACATTGGTGACATTGACACCCTGGTCACGCTACATGAACTTGAAGGGAGCGGTGGGGGTACGAGCGAAAGTGTGTATCAAATTTTAGACAACCTTGATATATCTTATGACAAAGTGGCAAACACTAGCTTCAAACCCAAGTCAACATTATTGCCCAACATGCCACACGACAACATAGATACTTTTCAAGACATGGTCAGCACCCAGCTTCTCAAATTCAGACAGAAGAACTGGTTCAACAAAATGAGCAGGTTTAGACACAATCTTACACTTCCCCAAAAGAATGCCATCAAAGACCTAGCCAGTGACAGCAGTATCATCATCAGACCTGCTGACAAGGGGGGCAACATTATTATTCTCAACAGGGAAGTGTATATTAATGAAGCCAACTCAGTGATCCAGGTTTTTACACCATCACCAACAAAATAGAATACAGCAATAGCATTACTGGTATCTGGGGCAGATTGGTGGATTGGAAAGACAGAGGTCTTTTAGAGTGGGAAGAGTATTGCTTCCTCAAAAAGGACTACCCCAAACTTCCGGTTCTATACCTTTTACCGAAAGTTCACAAGAACAAGGCCAACCCTCCAGGGCGGCCCATTGTATCCTCCAGAGGAAGTGCTCTCAAGAACATCTCAAGATACGTAGACCACTTCCTCAGGAATCATGTTGTCACTTTACCTTCTAACGTCAGGGACACACAGGATTTTCTTATGAAAATCAACAATCTCAAATGGCATGAGGATTACCTCTTCGTCACCATGGATGTGAACTCCCTGTACACTGTCATAGAGCATGAACAGGGGGTTACTGCCTGTGCCAAGTATTTATCCAAGAGACCTATCTGGCATATGGATCATACACTCATGTTCCTCGACATGATTAAGTACTGCCTGCACAACAACTTCTTTACGTTCAACGGCAACATATACAGACAGACCCTGGGCACCACTATGGGAAAATGCTTTGCACCGAGTTTTGCCAACCTGTTCCTAGGTGCCTGGGAGGAGGAAATCAGGAGTGACACTACGTTCACAAACTATTTCACCAAGGTGGTCCTATGGCTCAGGTACATTGACGACCTGTTCATTGTCTGGAATGGCAGTGAACAGGATGCTCATAACTTTGTTGAGAGACTTAATTCCAATGCACACAATCTCAAACTTACCAGCATAGTGGGCAGGAAGGAAGTGGAATACCTGGACACCAAGATTGAAATAATCGAGAAGGAGATCCACACTAGCCTCTTTAGAAAAAACACTGCTGGCAACACTTTGCTTCATGCAATGAGTAGCCATCCGGATAACCTCAAATGGAGCATCCCCTATGGGGAACTTCTAAGAGCCAAGGGTAATTGCAGCTCAGAAACTGCCTTTGAGACCAAACAAATTACGATGATTTCCAGATTCAGGGAAAGAGGCTATCCCAATTGGGTGTTAAAAAGGGCCATAGACAAAGTGAGAAGAGTCAACAGAAGCACTACCTTGATGGACAACTCTAGAGAGACCCAACTCATAGAGGAAAACAACGAAACCAGAGTTATTCTGACCTATAATGGGAACTCTAAGGACATCCAGAAAATCATATCTAACAATTGGGGTATGCTCACCAAAGATCCCATCATAGGCGATACCATCTCAGATAGGATCAAGATCACGTACAGAGAGGGTGCAGTCTCCGGGACCTCCTGGTACATAGGGATATCACCACAACCAATGAGAACAGGGGCATCAATTTACAGGTCTTTTTTTCTTGCGGACACTGCAAGGCCTGTTGCAGTAGTCGCATGAAAAAAGAATATTACAATACCAGCAGCGACACCATGATTCCCATCAAACAATTTTTAACGTGCAGTACCACCTTCGTGGTATATGTTTTAGAATGCCCCTGTAACCTCAGATACGTTGGGAGTACCACACACATGGCCAAAAAAAGAATTCTAGAGCACGTGAGGGCCATCACAAACAAAGATCAACATTACCCCATTGCAAGACACTTTGAAGTCCACCATTTCTCAGACGGCTCGAAATTGAGCTACTATGCCATCGAACAAGTACATACTAATTCCAGAGGGGGCAACAGGGTTCTCCAACTGAGAAAAAGGGAATCCAGACACATCAGTCTAGGAACCCTGTATCCAGAGGGCCAAAATATGGATGAAGAAATGGCAGGTCATTTACAGGAATAACAGTTTTGCCGCCACTGTCCGAGCAACACGACACAAACTCTCTGGGGGTGGACACATTCTCAAATTCTCCTGTTTAGCCTTTTCTCTTGTATGTCAGCAATCTCTGTATGTTTTAATTCTCCTTGCATTCCTTGGATTAACCCCCCCCTTTTTTAGTCTATCTTTTGCAGGAGGAAAGGAAGGGACCTGAGATCTGAACCTGTGGCTTTATTGGGTTCGATATCCTTTTCTTCGTGTCATCTGTATGATGCATCGTACCACACAGATAAGAAATTTCTCACGCTTTTGATTCTTTTTACATTCTTCTTGATTAGTGCACTACGTCTGGGTTTTGTAGGGTGTGATATCACTATAGCGCTGTCTCTTCGTCTTTGCAAATACATTTTTATTCAACTGTAGGCTTCAACAACATGTCCTTTTGACCCTCATGGCCATTCCCGTTTACAAACACAACATACCATGATACATGGGGCACTTGCCGTGTGTACCTCGTTGCCCATCGCAGGCTTGGATTTTCCTTCAACCGCAACTTGCTTGGCACTTTGCCTAGTTATAGGATGTTTGGGGGTATTCGGCAGCATATCGACACTATTTGTCAAATGCACTCGCACATCGTCGGGCACATCTTAGCTGCTCTGTGACCCTCCAATGCTTTTTGTTTAAAACTGGCTGCCATGTATGAATTGGAAACTCATATGTATACAACGATACTGAGCTAACTGCACTTTTTCCCTGCATTTTAGGATTCAACCTATATATTTAGTACGTATGAGGACGTGGTGTCTGCTCGTTACTATCTGCCCAATTGTGTACATTCCACGGGGCACACACAAGCTCAGCAGTTAATAGTGATGTTATCTTTTAATTTTAATTACGATGTTCCAACATGGCTGCCATATGTATTGGGAACTCTCCTGTGTACTACATCACCGAGTCAGTCTCTCATGTCTTTTACATTTGCATGTCAGGATTCATAATTTATATACAATGTTTAGACTTGACGCATCATTAGCTCTCAACTACATTCCCAATCGTCGGCTACTCAGGCAGAAGACACACGCACTCTGCGCCAATGCACTTATGTACCTACTCAAACATGGCTACTGTTTTCACTCGGACTCCAGTAGCAGTGTCACTAGAAGTCCTTTGTCTATTTTCTAAAACATGTATGTAATGACTTGAGACTCAGCACTACGTTGTGTGATCAAGCTCGGTCCACGGGCGAAACGCGTCACAGAGGATTTATGCCATCAATAATTCCCCTTATTCGTTGATCCGTTTCTGTCATCTTTGGCCTGAGAGCGCGTTACAGTGATTTGCAGTTGTACTGGAAGCTGGTTGTCTCCGCCGGCCAATGCGCCACTCTCCATGGGCACTGGTTCCCGGAAGGAGTCTCTTTGTATGTGGATATATATATATATATATATATATATATATATATATATATATATATATATATATATATATATATATATTAATACACAATATTCAAGGAGTGATATAGGATTATAGGATGCTTACGAGGAGTTGTGGCTGGGTATAAGGATGTGGGAATCTAAGTATGGCCTAAGTGTTGTGGACCCTTTTCATGATAGGCAGTGGCTTCTCGTATTGTGTTGCTGTAGGTATGTAGCTGCACATATATGTGTAGTGGTGCAAAGGTTAAGCCAAAAATAGCTGTGCATATTGTGTTCCTACCATCCTTTTGGGAGCTTTGGTTCCAGTTCTGTAGGTGATATGATACAAATGTCTGTGCCATCCATTCCTTTGGACAGCACAAGACTCAGGTTCTATTGATTGGTACAACCATTCATTTCTCTGTCGGGGAAGAACCAGGTCTTAACTGCCTTTTTTAAATTCCCAGTGTTTTTAGCATCAGTTGCCAGGAGAGAGTTCCAGAATTCCATTGCACGGCTGAAGAAGGAGGTTTCACTGATGAGGAGGGACAGTGATCCATGGTCCTGGCACAGAGTGGAGGGTTCTCATCTGTGAATATGATTACAGTGTTACTTGGATGAAGCTTCGGCCCTTGACGTTGTTGGCCCTGGAGCAACATACAGTGCCTTGAAAGTGGTGCATCTGAACATGGATAACCTATGAAGCACTTAGATGTTTAGAAGCTGGAAGGTTAGTCTAATGTGGTCATTTAGGCAAAGGTGTGGGAGTGTCTTGGTGCAGCATTTTGGAAAGCTTTCAGTGTTCAAAGGAGGAAGAGCGGGGCTCCTAGAGAGAGTCCATTTGTGTAGTCTACATAAGATTGGAATGTGTGATGGTTGCCTGTATCTTCTGTGTATAACTTCGATGAGGAAAAATGTGTTGAAGAGCTCACATGGTGTAGAGAGCACTTTTTATGACTTGGTTCACTAGGTTAACTAGTGATAAGCTTGACTCCATGATCCCTCCCACCTTGTTATTACAAGTGTGGTGCAGCGGCCAGGGCAGCTGACTTCGGAGCACAGGGCTCACGGTTCGATCCCCGGCTCCGGCGGCAGCTCAGCTCAGCACCATGTGACTCTGGGCAATAGCTCACTTAATTTCCACGACGGCCCCCAGCGCCTTGAGACCCGTAAGGGTGAGTAGTTCGCGCTTTACAAATACGGATTTACATTTACATTACAATCGACGATGCAGGTGGTGGGCCGAGCTTCTGAAGCCACACAGTTGTAGTTTGCTACTTATATTCTCCACAGGTTATCATCTCTATTTTGAAAGAGTTAAGTTTAACGTAGTTCTTCAGCATACACTAGCTGATAGCAGGATTGTAGTGAGGCAGCTAGCTCTGTCAGATTTTCCAGCTTTAGTGTGACTTAAGTGTCAATGGCATAGATCAATAAGGTTAGATTAAAGAACTTGATGTCTGGAGCAGGGTGGGGAAAGCGTTGAAAAGGAGTAGTCACAAGATAATGTCATAAAACATGTCAGAGTTGTAATCTAAGAGGTAGTCTAAATGGGATGCTACACCTACCTGTCAGTGTTCAGAAGAAATCTAGTCTCAGCCGGTCCCCTGGATAACATGTTCCCCCAGTCCTCAGCAGGAAATGGTGGCGGACTGTGGAAAGGTGCTGGAACAGCACACCAGTGCTGAGACATATGCTTTAAATCCCCCAAATGCCCCTTCAAAGGGCTGGACTCAACTATTGCCTTATATTACTCAGTGACCCAGAGACTAAGACCACAATGAAGAATGAGTCTTTGCACTGTGATTGCTGTGCATTTGCCAATGGCACAGCTTTAATATCCCTTTGGTGTTTTCAAGGCTTGTTGAAGTAGCAGGACCTCTAGGTTTACATAGCAATCTCAAACTCTGTTCTGCCACAATCCTTGCTTCTCAGCATGATGTGGTATCTGTAACAAACTCCGCAGTTGCAGTTAAATAGTGCAATTACATATGAACTGTAGTTTATTACTAGCCCATGCTTTTAAAAGCTGCTGCAAGAAGGGTTAAGGTACGGGGCACTCAAATATCCTCTGCTTCCACTTTTTACTACGCCATGGAGAATTACATTGCGTTACACAGTTGCACTTGTCTTTACCCGTACGGGCACAATAGACAGCAATATGCTGCCCATTGCTGTTCAAAATGTATCACAAGCGCAGTATGATGTTATTAGTGAGTGCAGAAATAAGGAGCACATCTTGTTCACGTACTCATACAGCAAGGTGTTGTTTTTTTAAAAGTGTCCAGTGCAACAAATCAGCAGGTGAGAGATCTAGCAGCACAGTAAACAACACTGCCCCAACAAAAATATAACACCTGGACAGTGGCTGGCGGTGCCACAGCCAGCCAAAAGCTAGAATCCTAAGCATGAAAAACATTGAGAAGAAATATGAGAAGTAAGATGCGATGACATGTTTTAAGACATTTGCCTCAGGATAATATGTTTGCAATTGAAAAAAAAATGTTACTTCATATGGAGGATGGTAGTGTACGTGTTGGTGATATTTTCTGTGTTACTCTCACTAAACATCAACTGTAGAAACAATTGCATTCATGAGTTGCAAACCAGATGCTAGTGAACAGAAAGTGCCTCCCCCAATCCATGTCCTAGTTTCCAGGTGCTTCTGAGCATTCGTTTAAAATGGAATATCTCAACCAGTATCTAAAAGAGTGTGCTCCCTGCCATATGCCTTTTATCTCGTAGCATTTTGTGCCAGTCTATAGGCCCCACAGAACCTAACATCACCTGCTCCTGACATTCTTTAACTTAAACATTTCATTCTAGATTTACTGGTCATCTTCATAGTAATCCTAAAAAGGCTGAAAGAGTAGCCAAGTGCTAGAGCATAAAATGCCTAGATCACAATGTAACAAATGAGAAAACGTGTGTGCCCAGTGCTTCTCTAGGTTCTCTCAACAAGGTATGTAGTAAGTCTTCCTATAAGTTTACCACATGGAATGAAAAAGATCACCCTACTGCTTGAGCCCTCCTGGCTATAGTTGGAGTCAGCGGATTTTTGTCATTGGAACATGACATTCTATGTGGGAAGTATCTTTTTTCTTCTGTTGTGAAGAGACGGGAGGGTTTAATCAAAGAACACCTTTTGCATTAGAGTACTAATTTTAAAGTGAAATTGAGGCCTACCTGTCAGATGCTAAATCTTTTCAAGGATTAAGGAGATTTGTTCACTAAGAGGGGTTATGGGACCTGATTTAGCTGTAGTAGTACACATCAAATCTCTTTATCAGTGTTATTTGTAAATAGAGGGCTGCCGTTATCAATTTTCGACCTCCCGATAGCCCATCCTCTAGACTCTTTCTATTCTTCATTTGAAATACATTTTGAGTAGTAATTTGTTGTAGATTTGGAAAATGAAACTATTATATAAGGCTGGTGCTCTATCAATAGAATTGAATAAAACTTACTCCTGACATTTTAATTGTTTCGAATAGAATTGTGAGTTTTCCTGCCACTGGAAATTATTTATACTGCTATCCCATTTGAGGAAGTGTGTTTACAACAAGAGTAAATCTCTTTTCTTCTCATTAAAGCTAAACTAATTTTGGTGTCTTCACTAATGATTTACTTAGAATGGCATACTAAATGATCTTGTAGTTGTCAGCTTAGCATACATGATTCACATTACCTCATGCCATAATCATGCACAACAGCCACTCATTTATATGGGGAAACTCAAGGCACCGAGTAGCAATCCAAAAACTATACTTGCCCACAGACCAGGGAGGTCTGGCCGCCCCGAATTTAGAGCAGTATTATCTGGCTGCTCAACTGCAGTGGATAGCCAGATGGCTGGCGAATCGGCACAGAGAAGACACAACTACCACTCTTTCTCCCGTACAACTTCCAGAGCTGTTAAGGCTATTTCACCCATGCACCAGAACCAGAACCACAGACCCGCTGTTATTAGGAGTGGCACATAAATGCTTTCGCAGAGCACTGTTCATAGCTCGAACAACTATCCCATACGCCCCCGCCCTCCCGTTGGAAGGCACGCCCGGGGCCCTAACACTACATCTGCCGCCGAGCTGCAACAATGGCAAGATGCGGGAATTCAGGACTTGGGGGATCTGTCCCTGGATGGGTCGTTGTGACCATACACGACACTAGTAACAGAGGAGGAACTGCCCCCCGGGCAGTTCCTACTACACCGCTCTCTTATAGCGGTGCTAACCACCAAATGGGGGGGATTTATCCACAGAACTAGACATGCACCACACAATTCAATATATACACGTCATGGGACAAGGGAGACACCTAACAAAATGGTTTGCGGCTTCGCTGCCGCACCACACAGCAGCTGACCTGTTGCCCCTTAGGCGACACTGGGAGTCCGAGACAGACCGCCAACACTCAGACACAGAGTGGAACTCGGTACTGCAGAGTCCCATTTATATCCCCAGAAACGTGCGCCTCCGACAGATCCAATTCTTCATCATGCATAGAGCATACCTCACGCCTGCAAAGATCAATAAATACTTTAATTGTCAAGATGCAAAATGCCCCAGATGCACACTCATAGATGCAGATCAGCTGCATATGTTATGGAGATGTCCTACACTAAGTATTGGAGAGAAGTAGCGGACGACTTAATGTGTTGCACTACCAGGGATCTCCCCCTAGACTGGACCACGTATGTTTTACATTTGTATCGTAGGAATCGTAATAACAAAGTCACTTCCCGGTTCTTAGACCTAGGAATTGCAGTGGCAAAGAGACTTATCACCAAGAAATGGAAGGCTCTCCTTCACCCCACAATCACAATGTGGAGACATTCAATGCACACCTGGGCAAAAGCAGAGAGTGTGGCTCTTGGCAGAGAAGACACACTGGGGCTCCGCAAGTTCCTGATAGCAAACAGCTGGGATGAGATCCTAGCAACTCTATTGAGCATAGACAACAATGACGACTCCCCCTCACCGAGCCAACAGCAAGGCTGAGATGAATAAAGTCACATGGCCAGATCAGACCAAAACACTGAGCTGATTGAAAAGATACACGAATAGCCAATATCACTGGGTGAAAAATGTCCCCCTCATACAACCCAACAAGCACCATGTAGTACAAGCCAGACATATGCACACATATGACCTGCGACGGACGGTCAGGGCACCCCAGCGACAATATTCATCACCCAGCTACAAAGTACACTAGCATGTATCTCTAGTTCTTATCTCTTTTTATGACCTCACTCCCACAGTTCAATCTGTTAGTAAACACACACGCGATAAAGCGATGGCAAAGTAGTGCAAACTACACTGTTTAGGAAAAACTAGATTGAGACTTAAACGGCACGAGTAGCGAGGAAAGATAATGCTGACAAGATTGCACACTGCACAGTTACAATATCAGTCTCGAGCTTTTCTCTAAGGTGCCAACACGAATAGCACTTTCCCACCACACAGCTCACTCAAAGATGCAGCCACACCTTGTGTTTCTAATGTTATAGAACAGCCTAACTAAGGTATGTACTAAGGCAACTCTAGTAAGTTCCAACTGAACATGTAAGTGGTATCTATGCATAGCTTGGCATAATGCAAAAGTTTAAAAATCAATAAATACAGATTTAAAAAAATAAATAAACTGCTCCTCCTTGACAACAAGAGAAGAGGACCTGGGTTATGAAAGCAGAAGACAGATCCAGTAACATGAACAAAGGTGTATCACATTCACCAATAATTTTTTAGATCAGGGGTATGTAACTGGTAGCTCTGGAGCTCCTATTAGCTCACCAGTACCCTGGAAGTAGCTCCTTAAAATGCGGACCAGCACAGTATGTCATTCAAAAGTTCTAGCCCTATAGAAGAAGGCAGTGCTACACATCTCTGTACCCTTGGAGTTTACCCCAGCCAAATCAATGATGGGGCGATATGCTTCCACACAAACACATACTGTGACTGCCTACAGCACTTACAACATGACCTCCTGATTCCACTCTAAATTTAGAAAACGTACATGGAGAACGGTCACTCTGCAAGCCCCACTCTATCAGTCATACAATGCATGCGAAAACTGGGCAAGAAAAGGAGTACCAGTAATAGCTAGAATGGAGTTGCTAGAGTGTGGAATTGCTAGAGATACAATGGAAGTGTGTGAGAACCATATCTTAGCAACCATGTACCCAATTACAGCAAGGACTGGATTGAGAGTGGAGGCCAGTAATTGTATTGTTTTAGTTGATGAGAGTGATGTGTCCATGTATGTATTTGCTTAAATATTTTTGTGTGCATGTGTTTATAGGTGTGCTTTAATGTATGTGTTGTGCATGTGTCTGGTGTCATACTATTCAGTGAAATATATTGTTTCTTCCTGGAAGCCATTCCTGGTGTCAGGTAACACCAAATTGATTAGCTGCCCTCCAACTGAGGGGTTCATTTCTGGCACAATGATGTCTATTTCTGACATAATGTTGACACTGGCATAATGGCGGTAAAATCTTGACATATGCTGGATATCTTATCATGGCATAATGGTTACTATCCATGCCATACTGTGACCTTGCCTGGACTAATTGTGGCCATCCTTGACATAATAATGTCCATGACTGACATGATGCAGTGCTTTCTTAGCATCACGATGGGCAGCCATGGCACACTTGAGGCTATGATATAATGGTGGGAATCCTTTGCATAATGTAGGCATCTTTGGCATTATGGCGAGCATCTCTGCCATGTGATGGTAAAACCTGGGCAAGTAGAGCAGAGTCTATGTGATGTATTTGTACTAAGGACATCACAAGCTGAGATTTAGGGCCCATGCATGAAATCTGATTTTAGAGGCAAAACATGAGTTTTTTTCGAAAGAGAGTGTTAACCCAAAATGGAAAGTGCTTATTTAATAGAACACTATGAATTTTTAGAAAGTGGTATACTGATGTTTGAAAACAACATGATTTAAAATCCAAAACATATTTAAGTAGTCATTTGAATGTTATTTATTCATCATATGGAAGCATTTTGTTATGATAAAGCTTTTTCTAACATTGAGTCTTTTGCATTGGGTTGGTTGGCGTTCTAATAAAATATTCAATTTTAAATATCATCTAGCCAAAATGTTGTATATACAATATAGACTACAACAATATCATGAAAGTAGATGTATACAGTTTCTTTCAGTTTTATTCATATTTGTTATTTAACATCTACTTATCTTGAAGATATATAAATCTTCAAGATGGGCAAATGTGGAGTATAGAATAGTAAACCTATACACATTTATATGTACCTTCATAATATTTTATTAGTCAATATCCTAGACATGATATCTTGGCATCATTCAATATTGTGACATACATCTGGGTGGTCACTGCTAGTAATTCTGCAAGGTATGGTCACTACTGTGATTACCCTTGATGTGATCAGCACTGCCACAGTTGTCAAAGTCATTGGTAGCTCAGGACTCTTTTCATCAATCAGAAGTAGCTCATTATAGAAATGGTTGGAGACCCCTGGTGAAGATGTAGCGCCACACATCAGAAAGGGCCACTTTATGCTAATTTTGATCTGCAATTCAGATTGTCAGGCTGAGTGAGGCTTCTCATAGGGTAATTATGCTATATTCCTTATTCTGTAGGAAAGCCATAGAAATGTTTCCTAAATCACACAACACTGCCTGCCAAAGCCAGACAAAATATTATTTTCTGCCAATAAGATATTGTGGACCACAAGAGGAGGTCTGACTTCAGACAAGTGCTGGCAGATTCACACTCATAAGTAAGGCAGCCCGGAAACCCCCAACTGCCAGAGGAGATGAAAGTGTAGAGAATTATGACTAAAAATGTCAATCACCATGTAGGAGAACAAAAGCAGCAGACAGGCAAGTCTGAATACAGCACAGGAAAGGATAGGTAAGCATGAGAGGATCTCAACCACAAATGTAGAAACCATTAGAATAAAAGATAGTGGATGTGGATGCAGCTTCATGCACTTCTAACTATGAGTGACCTGCCACAGAGGTAAGGCATAACTTAGTGGGATGCACTTACCAAAGAGGGCTCACAATATTACCTAATTTGGTGGGTGGGGGAGAGGGAAGAAGAGAGAGAGAGAGTGAAAGAGAAAAGCTTGGTTCATGTGCATTCCATGTTAGGGAACTTATTTGGGTGGATATTGCCCAATCGAATCTTCCAGAACATAATGTATAATTCTAGAACATGGAGTCCCATTCATACACACCAATATATAAGAGAAAGGATTTAACTTTTCTTCCATTTCTAAGCATGTGGCATATGACTAGGGAAACTGTGAATATAACCCTTCATACATACATGAGAGGGGTGAGGCCCCTCGCCCCCTTTTCTGCTAAATATGTGGCACACAATGGCTCAAGGTATCAAACCCTAGGCTTAAACAAAATATTGCTACCCATTAGGAATGTGGACAGCTTTAAAGCACTGACTAGCTAGGACTTTGCCCTCCTTCAGTACTATCCCACAGTTAACTCTGTCCGAATTATCTTGATTTCAAAACTGAGGAATCTACATGTTTAAATCAGCTAATCCCCATGGTGCTACCTCCCACAAACAAGATGGGGGACCTAATCCAGGGACCTACCCACACGTGGCATTTCTTATTCTCTGTGGTGACCAATGCAAGATGTCCTCTTTCTGAGTTTCCATTGGAATCTGTCTGCTCTATTCTATCCAGGAACTGCATACCCAGTTGATGGCCACTCCAGAACTTGAGGAAATAGATATTCTGAGGTATGCTGTTTGCTCTGAAATCTTGTGGACACCTATGAGCATAAAACACACTCACATGGCTATTCATAATCATTCATTTATGATACAGGCATCTTCAGCTTCCTCTTCTTTTTTGTAAGGAATAGCCAACAGCGATCTCACTTTTAGACCGTGTAGCTTTGGGGCTAGCAAGAAAGAGATAGACTGATCACCATAATAAATCAGACATTCTTGTGACCTGGCACAGCAAATATACATCATCTACCCTCATGCTCATTCAACATTCTTTCTATAGGATCATGCCCTATAGAAAGTCTTGACATTTGCAGTCCTAATCAACTTTTCTTTGGGGTGCAAATCAGAATTAAGGTCAATTGATTCTTCTTATGTTTGTTCCTACTAGGATGTTCTGTGCATTTCTAAACTGACTTTTGTTGATCAGTTAATAAAGCAATTCTTTCTCTAGGTTCCTAAAAACAACTAATGAAATTAAATACAAATCCTACTGCCAAATAATTCTGATATCCCTGGAAAAATGTCACATCCTGTAAATTTGCTTTATCCCAGTCGTATGATTTTCTTCCCATTGTTAGTCTGTGTAAGGGCTAAACACGCTGTGAATATATTGCTTAGAGGAGTTCCACTTTAAATCCAACTACAACAATCAAGTTGACTACCTAATTTAGCAGAAGAATTCCTCACCACAGTTCATTATTGAACTGTTTATGAAAAAGCAAATGATGCAAATCCTTAGAAACACTCTGAAGGTAAACCTTTTTTCCTCTAACCAGGTAAAACTAGTTAAGCTGCTTAAAACTGACAGACAGCTGATTAAAAGCCTGCCAAAACATGCACTATCTTAATAGAGACAATTATTTTTCACTGTCGAGCACAGCTCAAGCAAAAACTATTTGATTTAAAACAATGGGCAATAAACTTTGTTACATTCTTTTTCTTGCTATCATTTCAAACCTCTCGGTTTCTTAATACGCTTTATATCATTATCCATGATGATATCATATCAGGAACAAATGGCATAAAATCTGTGCCTTGCCTTGATAACGGACCTTTCAGGTTCCTTAAGCATATCTAGCCAGTTGAGCCCCTATTCTACTGTATATCTCCTACCTTTTATCTATCCATAAATTAGTTAACTCACTTGTAACTGAAGAAGGCAATTGTCACTACACAAATTAACCTGTGCTCTACCCTCTGGTAGCTTGGCACAAAGCAGTCTGGTTTAACTTACAGGAAATGTGTAAAGTATTTATGCAGCACTTAAAACAGTTCTACACAACATAAGAAAAAAGTCACACCAATTTAGAAAAATAGAATACAATGTAATTAATCATTTAAGACCAACACAAAAAAATACAATTAGTAGAACTAGAGATATGCAATTTTAAAGATTTAAGTGAAAATAGTGCCTAAAGGCACAAAGCGCCAACTGTGGTTATCTGGTCTTTCCAGACCAAGACACAGTCACAAGTTCAGGCCAACCGCGATGGAGTCTGAGTCGGATACAGGGACCAAATTAGGCCCGCTGAGCAAAGTACCTTAAATCCTGGTTTGCGGAGCGTTTGGATGTCCCGTGTCCAGGATATATCATGCAGTGGCGGTTACGAGGAAACTGCGGTGTTGTGATGCGGAGTCCTGCATCGTCAACAAGGATGCCAAAGATGAGGTGATTGCGATGCGACATCTGGCATCGAGGATGCGTTGCACAGCAGCCATTCTGAGGTAGCTGCAGTGCTGCGATGCGGAGTCTTGCGCCATCGTCGAGGGTGCCATCGACGAGGGGCTTGCGATACAAAGGCCAGTTTCGAGGATATGACACGCAGCAGTGGTTCCAAAGAGGCTGAGGGCTGTGATGCGTGGTCCTGCATCGGGGATGCGTCACGCAACAGCGGTCCTGATGCAGCTGCAAGGAGATGCGCTGCACTGCGTCGGTTCTGCTCACAGGACCACAGCTGGGCTGGCAGAGCACATTCAGGCCCACTTCCAAGGGTCCAGGACTGGGGTGGCACTACCTGGGGAGCAAGACTCACCACAGGGAAAGTCCACATGGCTGGAGCCTTTTCTGTCCCTGAGGATCTGATCAGGGGGCCTGCCAACTAGCCCTTGGAATCATTATGGTGGTCCTGGGTTCAAGATGCAGGTCCAGTCCTTCTCACTTAGGCTGCAGGGCAGCAGAGTATGAGACCTTCTTGCAGAGCAGCACAGTAGTTCTTCTGAGTCTCCTACAGGTCCAGAGGTGTACTGAAGAGTTGGGTCTGAGGGTCCATTATTAATACCTGCTGCTCACTCTGAAGTAGGAGAAGGTTCCGGAGGTTTCCACCCCGAGGTGTTAGGAATTTCCAGTCTCCCTACCCTGGCCCCAGCTTGTCTGGGGTCACAAAAGGCTAGTGTCAAGTCCTATGTTAGTATGCTCAGGCAACAGTCTTAGTGATGTGCAAGTGTGGTAGGTGACAGCTCCTCCCCTCATCAAGTCAGTGATGGCCCATCCTGCCAACATCTTTTTCCCCTTTATCCCACTGTCTGGGAGCAATACACAAAGATCAACTGCCAGCTACACCTAGTCATGTGACCCAGTGTACAGGCTGCTGGCACCAAATGGTTAGGACAAGAAAATACCAACTTTCTAAAAGTTGCATTTTCAGAATTGTGACTTAAAATTAGACTTTACCATTAAAGAGGATTTAAAATTAAAATTCTTTAGACAACAAACTCAACATTCCTATCTGCTACTAATTGAAAGTTTTCACTTATTAAATGCAAAAATTTAACCTAAGGTCATCCTAACGGAGAGGTAGGTCTTACAGTAGTGAAAAACAAATTAAAGAGTTTTTCACTACCAGGACATGTAATAGTTTAAAGTACATGTTCAACTTTTTAAATACACTGCACCCTGCCCTATGGGCTATTAGGGCCTACTCTACGGGTGACTTATATGTATTAAAAAGGAAGGATTAGGTCTGGCAAAATGTTTATTTTGCCAGGTCGAAATGGCAGTTTAAGCTGCACGGACCGGCTGAAATGGCAGGACTGAGACATATTTAAAGGGCTACTTAAGTGGGTGGCACAATGAGTGCTGCAGGCCCACCAGTGGCATTTACTTTACAGGCTCTGGGTGCATGTAGTATCACTTTACTAGGGACTTACAAGTAAATTAAATGTGCAGATTGGGTGTTAACCAATTTCACCATATTTTAGGGAGTGAGCACACACACTTTAGCACTGTTCAGCAGTGGTAAGTGCACACAGTCCTATTTCCAACAAAACCTAGATCAGCATCTGGGGGAAGACCACCTTAAGGTTGACAGGTCTACCACCTATTGTTTTAAATGTCTTTCTTCTTCCCTTGGGTGCTACCAATTCGCTAAATAAGGTTTCGCCTTTGTATTTTTTGTAACTTTTTTTTGTTTGAAAGTCATGGTAATTACAGTGGAAACTCGATATGCAAAGGCAATCAGCAGCTAGGGTGCCAAGTATCAAATTGGGATATCTCAAACAGTAAGCAAATGCACATGAATATTATTATAACACAAATAAATCAACATCCTATTAATAGTCCTCTATCAGAGCACATGTCTCAGGCACAGACAGGATTGGAGGTGCATTTTCCATATAGGCCCCCACACCCTTGAAATAGGGAGACATCCATAAATGCTATCCTGAGGCCATGACCATGATAATTAATATAGCAGTTGGGGAGAACAGAAAGGCTAAGGGAGAAATGAGTAATTACATTCAATGAGTAGGGGGACTAAAAAGTGGAATTTCTTTAAAGGACACTTTTTTCAAGGACACTTTACAGAACACACATGTTCCAGAATTTATTATTACAGAATGTGAATCATTTCTAATCTGCTTCCTTGTCTCACCTACGTTCTCATGCACATTCTGCTGGTACACACACCTCTGCCAAACAACCTCATTTTCAGAGCTACTTTCTCAACGAAGTCTCGAACATCATAGACACCATAGTGATCTACGCATCCTGAGAGAACTGAACAATGGTTCAACAGCCCTAACCTCTCTCTCAACCAACTCAACTCAACAGAACATACCGTGCATGCAGTATTTGCTGCTCCTGGACTCATCACAGTTGTAGGAAAATTCCTTGTAATTTGAAGTGATCACCATTGTATTTCTTTTTTTGCTGTTTTATTGAGAGGAGATTAAGTGATCTGCTCATAATCACACAATGTTGAACTGAGGCTGTGATTCAAACATGGTTCTCAAGTGCCAATGTCAGCAGCTCTAGGTGCTAAGCCACATATTCCCCTTTGTTGTAAAACTCCCAAGAAGAACAAATACTACAGCAGCAGTGACCAACAAGTCTACCTGCTAACATTAAAATATGCTCAATCTCAAAGCTCTCAGCTCCTTAATCACCATCATCTCACTCTCCCCAACCAATCACAGAAATAGAAGCATTCTGCAACTGGCAATCTGAAGGCTTTGACAAACTATTTAACATGCCCAAGTATGTTAACCTTAGATCAAAGACTCTACAATTTAATACAAAATAAAGGCACCAAAGACAGACGTCAGTGCACCATAAAGTCAATGGAAGATCAAACAACCAAAATGGCAAAACCTGCCTTCAAAGCCACACCAAGATTTACAAATGATTCATAAAGATGGCAGAAAAACTCCACAGATCTCCTAGGACAAATGCCATGGATCCTCAGAGAATATTCCAACTAAGAGTGTGTGCCCATCAAAAGGCTGTGCTCCTATGCCTTCTGTGATGCCATCACAGATGAACTCATCTCCAAAGCAAATATCTTAAAACCGTACATCAGGTGAAAGGTGCCTAACAATCAACCTTTTCAGACAAGGATTAACAAGATGAATTACACAGCCAAACATCAGTACATGGCCACTTTCAAATAGTTGTTAAAATCCCAATTTTAAAAAAGTCAATAGGCCTCTAGCGAGATTTCTGTTTGACTCCTGTAAAGGAAAAATCTTCAAGGGCTGCCTACTCCCAGCAAAGTCCGCCACACAAACAAGAGCCATTCTCAACCATTCTCTAAATTCAGGCACCTTTACTTCCATCTTCAAGGTCTCTTACATAAGACCACTATTCAAAATCACCTTGTTTCATCAGACCAAACCAGCTGCTGAATTATCTCCAATAGCCTGTTCTGAGGAGAAAGTCTTGGAAAAGTGACCTTCACTTCAATCTCCTATTTCATGGAAGGAAGGAACCTACTCTCCAATCCGCTGAATTTGTAGAGATTTCCATCTGGGATGGAACAGAAACCATGGCAGACAGAAATGGATTGGCTGCACTACTGCTGCTGGAGCACTCTTCTGTCATCCACACAGCCCACCAGCATACCTTTCTATAGAGCTAGATAAACTTGCCTTAGAAGAACCACACAAAAACTGCGCTTTTACCATTTAAAGCACCACATACAAATATTTTCCTAACTGAATTCTTCTTTTAATGTACAGAAAGAAAATAATTGTATTCAAGGTCCATTAGAATATGGAAATAGTGTATACTTTGACCTCGTAAACAATCTGCTGTCCCAATTGTAAAGTGTTCAAACTGCAGCAAGATTTGTAATTTACCTAGACAATAGGACCAGAAGACTGTAGTCTGGACAAGCTCAACTGCTTTCCATGGTGAAACAAGTATCTTTTTAAGCCCCAAGCACAAAGTAATTTAGACGTCTGCATTTTTGTGTGATGTTCATGCCTCTCAATTTCTTCAACATACAACAAAGTGATTGAAGGAATGCCTTAGTTGATGCCTTAGGTAATCTCAGTCACTGACACCAGTGGCTGTAAATAATTTCAAGCATTACTTCCACCACTATGTTTGTTGCTATTGATGCCCCAAGGATGTTTCAAGGCGTCGGTCCCATGCTCACTGTGCCACAATACTGAAGCTATACCTTATATGTCTACAGTGGAATAGTGTGTGAAAAGTAAGGGACTGGTAAGCAGCTTCATGTGGTCATCAGTGTGTGAGATTAAGTTAAGCTTTCCTTCTACCAAGCAATCGTAAACGTCTGTGATTATATTACACATTCCTTCCATCATTTTGTTGTTTATCTCAATCTGTACATTCATGGTACTTAATCACAGTGAAGGTTCCTAAAACAAAATTGTAAAAGCAGAAGAGATGGCTTTCAGAGAGGAAGTGGCAAGTCTCTGCATCTCACTATTGTTTAAACTCCAACCCTTTCAGAGCCTCCTAAACGTTAATTAAAACCTAACTGTTAGACCACAAGCAATGTTATCGGTCAGCTGACCCTTAAGAATTGCATATGAGCTTTTCTATCAACCGCGTCAAGAAACCGTGGTGAGCTAAATAAAAACTGGTTTGTGTTGAATTAAGATTTACCACTAATCACCTTAAATCCCATCAGTATCTGAAAACCCTGCATTTTGCACATTAGTCCGCATTTTCCCCCTTCCATGTTGCTCTACTTTTGAGGCCTGGCGTTAGCCAAGACCTTTTGATTTTTTATAAATAAACATATACAATAGACTTATTTAAAGGGACTTTCAGCCAGCTGTCTTTATCCATTGGTATGATGGTGTGTCATTCACACTTTACATACAGCATAGGGCAGGGGGTCTGCCCACTTCAGCCACTGGATAACTTCCCTTTGAGTAACTGCATTTTGCCCTTTCACAAGGATCACATTTACACACAAGGTAGTTCTCTTCAGTGCCAGTGTTTTTGTTTTTACTTTATTGCTTTGGTGTTGCCTTTGTGTTTAGAGTTTAATGTGCTAGTAGCCTTCTTTATACCAGCTCTTCCATGTTCAGCACAGGGCACATTCCAGCTTTAGCAGTTCCTATATCCTGCTAATGATGTTGTAAATTCCTTTTGTGTGGCCTTTGTTTGCCTGGCTGCTGCTAATTAACAATATATCAAATTGTGTCCATTTGAAACTGTTCTCATGAAGTTGTCATTTTTTAGGTCAAAGCATGCCAGACAGCACACCTGTCTGGTTGCAAAGACACATTGAGGACAATCTGAAAGCTTACATAGGAATGCATTCCGTCCATTGCTTACCATTGGCTTTTTGTTTTGTCATTCACAGTTGCTTGCTTTCTATTCACTGGCTCTGTCTGTTTGTATTAGCCCATCTAGCATGTCTTAGTCCCTCCCATGCAGCATAGCCTATTTGCCACCTCTCCGATTGGCTCCTTCTGCTCTTCCACGAGTGCTTGTTTTTCAGGAACTCTTTTTTCTGAAGCACACCATGCAAGCATTTGTTTTTAGCTGTCTCTATTGTAGGCCCCTCTATGTCACTTCCAAGCCCAGTGTGCTTCTGTGCAATCCCCACGCTCCACATTAGTGTTTCATCCGTGTGCTTCTAATTGCAGCTAACACAAGATGAAAAGTGTTTTCAAAGTCGTTTTGAACCGTGGTCGCGAGGCATATGAAGCAGGGAACACAAGTCTGAAATAGGTTGGATGAAAT
Source organism: Calotriton arnoldi (assembly GCA_963921515.1). Classification (NCBI taxonomy): domain Eukaryota; kingdom Metazoa; phylum Chordata; class Amphibia; order Caudata; family Salamandridae; genus Calotriton; species Calotriton arnoldi. Next base: position 615,645 of record CAWUFW010010044.1, on the reverse strand, counting down.
TCACAAATTTGGTTTGGAGCGCGAAAAGTTTCTTTTTACCGAAAATCGATTGGCACTCATCCGTTTTGAAGCTTTGTTGGAAATTCAGCTGCTCAACAAGCTGCTGCTTTCAGAGTATCCTTACCACATACTGTTAAGAAAGTTATAAAAAAAAACAATACAAAAACATAAAAATAAAAGGCAATTGACCACTTAGTAAATGTTGATTTGAGTCTCATGAATCATGATATTCAAATGGAGGTTCTCAGATTTGACTTCAGTTGCAAGTTCTTGTTGATTTGTAATATCATTAATTAAGACTTGGAAAAAGGTCAGGCTGAAGTGGAGTCAGTCTCACCTCATGCACAGTATGCCTCACAATTTAGATGACATAAGCACTGCAAACAAATTTTATCAAGGCTGGTCAACCTCCATCCTTAATATATAAACAGTCCACAAGCAGTCTAAAATGTGATATTTCTACATTTTGTGGGAGTTATACATGCTGTGCCCTATGTAATTCTGTGGATGTCTGTCTCCTGCTGTTGTGCAACCAGGCCCTTCATCTCAGATGGCCTTTTTGTGTAAAAGAAGACCAGCTTGGGCTGTGACAGGAATGCAGCACTTTGCTTTTACAGGCCTGGAAAAATCTACTTGCCCACTCTCAATGGTGAGCCAGCTTTTATCGGTTCGAGCTATTTTTAGAACCTACTAGTCACTTCTGGCAAGTGTACTTTAGCTGGATAGGAGCATTAGTTCATTCAGAAAGTGAATGAGCAATAAAGATGCCATTAAATCTTGTTTTTATCTTGACATATTTGCTGTCTGTTCAAGGAAATAGGTCAATTGTCAGTTGTGATTCTACTAATTGCTTCTTGCAAAATGGAGTTTATTTTTCTCTTACTAAAGTTAGAGGTTTTTTGCCAAGTGAGCTGTCTGAAGATGTCAGTTTTATTTCTAACACATAACATTTAAATAGCCTGTAAGTGAAGGGAATTATGAAAGCACATTTTTTTTTTTTTTTTTTAATTAAGAAGTGTGATGCAAACAAAGACTTAAATAGGAGCAATACAATTACTTGGTGATGTGTAAATGACACATATTTGCAGAAACTTGATTTCCAAACATTATTGTTTGTACACTATATCATTATATCAGTACAATCGCATATTTGTGGGACATTTTGAGGCCATTTTAACGTAAAATCAGCTGATTGCAAATGACAGTGTGCTACCACTTCATGCTTTAGTTATGTATTTATTAAAAGTGAGTTTTTAAACATGATTTGAGAAACATTCTTGCCCCCTGTCCTGATGACAATGCTGTTAATGAACTACGAGGCAAGTCAGGGGTCTTCAGTATACTATATGTGGCTAGATTTCTATTATATATTTGGAGCAAAAGTTTAGTTTATTAAATCAAACAAAAGAGTTTGTTGTCCAGCAGACATGCTGAACTCGCATGTTTGAAGGTGCTCTCATATGTAATAATGAAGAAAATGGCGGCCAGTGAATTCAAATATTTGCCCATGATCACATCATTTGAAACTAGTCTGTGGGTCAAGAGCATTATGATTAGGTTGAGTAGGTTATTTAAGTCACTAGACCTGAAGGTCTAGTAACATTTTCATAACATAACGTGTATTTGTAAAGCTCACGTTCACTCAAGGGTATCTTGCCACTGAATAACAGATGTTAATTGTTACCCAACTCAATGGTACTCATTTTATGGACCTCAGCAGGATGAAAGGCAGAGTGGACCCATTGGGATTTAATCCTGTGGCCATGAGGTCGAACACAGGCTCCTACAGTGGATGCATTAGTCCACTAAGCCACCAGACCTGACCATTATGATTTTTCGAAGCCTGTTTTAGTAAAAAAATAATTAAAATAGCATGGAGCAAGAGGTTTAGCCCTCTGACAACTGGCTAGCTGGCACCTACCCAAAGATAAAACGGCACGGCCCACTGGACAGCACAGCTGAGAATAAACAGGGTAATTCAGGGGGCCGAGCAAGGGCAGTGTGTTACATGCAGATTTTACAAAAACTGAATAGATAATATATCTTGATGGAAAGCTTCTGGCATTGTTTCGGATGACTGATGCATCCATTTAGCACACTGGTTTGAATCTTGGTCCTGATACCACCCTACGTGGCCTCTCTAGAAGCAATTTGGCGCGCATTGCTGAATGTAGTCCAATTTGTAGTGAACTCATGGTAGATTAATTTATCTAAGTTTACCTGTGAGATCCCCCTGTGTGCGATAATCCATTTTTGATGTTGTCCTTGGAAGTAATTTGTGACACTTTTACATGTATAGGATTCTTCTTCTTGCCAAAAATCCGTGGCATGCCAATATCCATTTTGAAGTTGTTATAGGATATTTTGACATTTGCTTGTTTGTGGGAATTTCCGCCCCTGGCCTTTGGTGTTCCGATATAAATTTTGTGTCCCGATGATGACTCTGCTTTAAATATCAATGCTCAGGGGTCGAAACATTGACAAATAACATATATGGACTGTGTTTTTAAGAATTTGATGGTGGATAGCACTGTTGACTTAAGACATTCTATTGTCCCTATCAGCCACATGTATAGATCTTTGTACATAGCAGGTATGCACATTTTATTCACCATATATCACTTTCACTGCACTGTCACCTGTTAGAAGCACCATGTATAAGTAGTATACCATACTGTTGAATTGATTCATATATTCTTAAATGAGATATGTATAAATAAATGCACTAAATGCATAAGTGAAACTTACTCATCAGAGGATTTTTTCTATTCCTGCTTTAACACTATTGCTGTGGCAGTCAAGGGCTACACTTCCTCCATAGGTACCACTTTATCATTCAACAATTGTCCAGCCCAGGTCCCTTGTAACTGGGTTGCCCCTTTTATTCTGGGAATAAACACTGGCAGCTCCAAGATGGCTACAGGGCTGGATCCGGTTTCTCTCAAGGATTGTTTATGTTCTGAACAGCAAATGTCCCAGACTGAGGCTCACCAGGATGGGCGAGGGATCCCTCAAACTTTGAGAAAACAAAGGCTTGCTTTTCTCATTTTTAAACAGGCCGCCACGTGTCATTTGATTCAATTTTAGTAACTTCAGGAGACCAGACATAAATTTTGAAAGCAGATGAGACCTCTCCACTTCTCTACCAAGACGTTATGTTTGTCCAACTGTGGGATATTTAGCGGGAACTGCTGGGTCTGACAAGAGGGTGGCATAGAGGCAGGGCAAATGTGAAGCATACCTATGTTTACTTTCACAGATTCTAAAGGCACACAAGTGTGCATAGTGACTGTCCAGGTACCGAAGGAGACAATCACTTTACTAGGCCCCCAACTCGGATACAGCCCCACTGCACACATCAACCAGGGGGCTTTCCATTCGCCCACCTTCAAGATACACCGTGAAGACACTGGCGGTGGCCCGGTGCAGATCCGATATAACATAGAATGACAACAATACACCAACAGAGCAAACAAAGTTAAAAGAGAACACAATATTGAAAACTGAAAGTGCCTGCCCTGAAGCAGGGATTAGGTGGTGTTGAGTGCCCAGTGGTGGGTCCCCGACCCTGAAGAAACAAAGAGGCAAGTTAGTGGTCGCGTTTCTTTAAACTTATTTCCAGGGCTCGGCAGCAAGGATGCTGACCAGTCCTTCCTCTTCCTGTGCCCTGCATGTAAATGTGTTCATGTGTGAGTGTTTCCTTCTCCTCCCTCCTGCTGCCCGGAAACTGTGTCCAGTGTGTGGCAGGTCCTAGTGCCTTACCAATGTGACATCGCCCTCCTTTCTGGCAAACGAAAACACCTTCCTGTGGGAGAGAGATAGAAAGATGGACCAAACATAACACTTACTCCTTCTGGTCTTAGGTCACATTTATTCGATCAGTGTCTTGGGCTTTCAAGTCATTCGCGATGGGTGCAAGATTTCTTGGTTCGCTGGCGGGCAGCTGCCTGACCCTGAATCTGTCCCTTTGTCATGGAGGGGCATGCACCGTTGGGTTGAGCCGTCACGTCAGCTCACTGGGAGACGTCATGTGTGACTTGCACTTGTGCATTCCTCGTCCCATTGCCCTCATTGTGTGCTGGCAGCAGGAACTCCCTGAAGTGACAGCTGTTCCTGGTGATGGAGTAGAGTCCTGCCGCTGCTATGATCATCGACCGTTTGACATTTGCGATGGTTGCATGAGAATGGAGTATCTTACTTACGTGTTTGTCACAGGCGTACCACTACGATGTCTCCTGGCTTGAGCCTGCGTTTAGTCGCTTGCCATCGAGCGTCTGCTTGTTTCTTAATCTTAGCCTTGGCTTCTTGGTCACAAGCGACTATGGAACGGTGCCCCGATGGGGCTGCGTTTGCCAGTTGTGGCAGTAGTGTCCTGCTCTTTATTCCTAGTAACTGCTCCACTGGGCATGGCCCAGTGGAGCTATGTGGGATGTTGCGATAATCCCGCAGAACTTGACATAGGGCTCAGCCAACTGAGATTTGTGTTAGCTTGGCTCTTTGCACTGCTTTCTTTATGTTGCCCATAAACCTCTCAGCCATGCCATTTGCTTGCAGCCACAGTGGTGGTATCTTCCGATGGTGTATGCCTAGGTAGTTCATAAGTTTATGAAATTTCTCCCCTGAGAACAGAGGTCCATTGTCAGTCTTGAGCATTAGCGGGATGCCCCGCCCTGAGAAGATTTCAGCTAGGATAGTTAAAATGGTCGCTGTTGATGTGAGCGCCACCTGGCCACTAGGGCGAAACAAGAGTATTCATCAATTATGACCAGTAGGTATCGCCCAGTGTCTAGTGGCCCAAAGAAGTCTGTGGCTAGATTAAAACAACCACACGGCATTCAGGAGGTCAGATATTCGTAGTTGCTCCAACTTGGAGGGCCTCCCATTGGCCTGGCAGAGGTGGCAAGTCAGGATCACTTCTTCCACCAGGCGGTCTAGACCCGGGAACCATACTCTTACTCTCAACATTTACTCAGTTGCAACCATCCCCCTGTGGCTCTCGTGCATGAGATTAATTGTTCATCGGCAAAGAGCCAGTGGTATGACTATCCTGGTGCTTCGAAGGAGTATTCTGTGCTCTGTTTCAGACAATTCTTCTTGCACGTGTTTGAATGTGAGGATCTCCTCTTTATTGACCTATTAGTTGAACTGGCTGTTGTTTGCATGCCTCCACCGTTGCTGCTTCAAGATGCTTTTCAATGCTTTCAGTGTGATATCAGTCTCGGATTCCTGTATGAATTCCTCCACAGTGATGTGAGATGGGATTTTTTGCCTGAGCACAAAGTTGATGTAGTCCTCTGCCATGGAAGGTGACAGTTGGGTTCTTGGCAGAGGGTGTCTTGAAACGTAGTCGGTGGGGTTGTGTTCTTTCCCAGGCTTGCCCATTATCTTGAAATCATAGTCCATCAGCTGTATTCCCCATCTCTCAATGTGTGGTGGAATTTTGGCATTCGGGTTGCCATAGATCGTGTTCAGTGCTTGTGGTCTGCTATGATTGTGAGCAGCTTTCCATACAGGAACAGGTGATGGTGTTTACAAGCCCACACAACTGCTACAATTCTCCTTGGGAAGTCATGGCCCGGCTTGGGTTGAGCCAGGATTGCCCCTAGTCCCACGGGGCTGGAGTCTACTGTGAGCTCAGTACACAGTGACGCATCAGTAGGCAAGGTGGTCCACTGATGCAACTGCCTTTTCACACTCTGCAGTCCATGTGAATGTATGTCCTTGTTTGGTGAGTTCTTGGAGTGGAGTGCTTACTGTTGCAAAGTCTTTGATGTAGTGGGAGCAGTAGCTTCCTAATCCCAGGGATTACTTTACGTTTACTACATCAGCTGGGGCTCAAGTTTCTGTAAGTGTCTTGACCTTGTTCAGGTCTGGCTGCATTCCTTCCTTTGATAAGATGTGCCAAAAGAAGATGAGTTCTGTCTTCTCTAGCTCGCACTTGTCCTCCTTGAGCATTAGCCCAGCTTCTTCCAGATGACTGCACATTTACCTTAGAGCTTTGCTGTGTTCTTCTTTTGTGCGACAGAACACCAGGATGTCATTGCTGTAGTTCAGACAGTTTTTTTACGGGCCTTATCACTCTCCTCACCATTTCCTGAAAAATTCAGCCGCGGATAACACCCCAAAGCTTATTCATTTCTAGCAGAAAAGTCCTAGGTGTGTGGAGAATGTTGTGATGTATCATGACTGGGGGTTGAGGTCTAGCTGATGGTAGCCGTTGAAGAGATCAAGCTTGGAAAATATGCAGGCTCCATTTAGACAGAAGATCATGTCATTCAGGTGGGGGCCGAGGTGTTTCTCTCTTTCTGTGGCTGTGTTTGGTAGACGCATGTCCAAGCAGATGCTTATAATGTGTGTATTCTTCTTTGGGACAGTGCGATGGGAAACATCCACAGAGTTGGTCTATCTGCCGGCTCAATGATGTCTTGTTGAAGAAGGCTCTTGGATTCTTCCTCCAACTGGGTTGAAGATGCACTGGAACTTGGGGTGGTTCTGCACCACCAGTTTGATCGCTTCATTGATGTGAAGGGTGACCTGCGTGTCTCTTAGCTTCCTAAGCCCTTCGAAAAGTGCTGGGTATTCCTTCAGAATGCTGTGATATATTGATACATTGTACGTCATGGCTAGGAGTCTCATGAGTTGTGCCGTGACGTTGCTTAGGAGGCAAGGCGCTGGGACATCTGCTCTTAGAACTTGTATCTCATCTTGCAGTGATATTGCATTGTACATGAAGGTCTCCGAGAGCTTGCCTAGAGTCACCACTGGGTGCCCAGCACCACACTGGAAGACATCCACGTTAGATGGTGACAGGTTAGGTTTTGGTTCCATTTTGATGAATTCTGACGCACACATGATGTTGCACGTGGCTCCACTGTCTAGTACGTAAGGAGCTGTGTGCTATCCCACCATGAGGTCTGCGGTGGTGGACTTTTTAATCTCTTTTCTTTCCTGTAGTTGTATGTGTCCCGACTGTTTTTCCGGTGCCGCCACTTCTGTCATGAGGTATAGACGCTCACCAGTCACATGTGCTGAGGCAGACTCTGAGTCCACAGAGGGGCTGCAATTGCAGACATCCATGTGCCTTGCGTGGCAACTCAAATGTGCTCTTGACCTGTCCTGTCGTCCCCTTTCTGGTTTGGAGAAGAGACCCCTTTGGAAGACACTTGTGAAATGGCTGTCTTTGTTGCACTTTCGACACTTGTATCCCATATGTGCGGATAAGTCAGTCCATATCAATAGCATGATTTCTCAGTCTTGGCGGCTGCAGGTGCTTGTCTATCGTATTTGTCGCTTCTGCCTGACATCCGATGAACTTGTTCAAGCGTTTGCGCTCGAACACCTTTCAAGGTTATGGTGTGAGATGTGGCTTTGGCGTCCGTCCTGGCCATGGCTAGGACTTTGTCCAGTGTGTAGGTTTCCTTCAGGAGTTTGGTTTGAAACCCAGTCAAGTAACACCATTCAGAGATGCGCTGTCTGATTACCTCCTCTCTGTTGAATCTGTCCAATTCACAGTAGGTTACTAGCTTGCGCAGTGTCGTTGTGAAGTCTTCTAGTGATTCATCTGCTTTCTGGCATGCCATGTTGAACGTGTACCATTCATATTCGGCTTTGCGCTGTAGGTCAAAACTGTCTGTGTGGCATTTAATCAGGCCTTTGTATGTGCTGATGGACTCTGGTGGGAACTTTACGAGCAGGTCTTCTACGTCGTCGCCAACTAGGTTGAGGAACAGGTCTTTAGCCTGTTCATCCGAGGGACTTTTGCAGGTGGCTCGCAAGTAGTGTTTGAATCGTTGGATACATTTTTCCCACCTAGCACCTTTGGTTTGGGAGTCTGAGAGGTCAAACGGTAGAGGGCATTGAAAAATGGCACTGAGAATCCCTTCCTCGGCCATAGTGAGAGCAGCGTTGCCGTGGTTTGGTCACAGCTACTTCTTTCTGGCCAGTGAGGTTGAGTCCTTGCTTTTGTGTGCCTCTGCTGGCACTTTTATTTTGTGGCCCTTTAATTTGAGTTGCCTGACTTTGAATGGCTGCTCCCATTGGATTCTATGGGCATTCAGGTTTGCCTAATTTAAAAATGACCACTTGCATGTATCCCTATGGAGTGATTCAGGTTTTCCTGATTTCAAAATGGCCGCTCTCATTGACTTGAATATGGCCCCGAAGTCTTGTGAGATCTTGGGAGAACTCGCACTTGCAGATCCTTCTGAGGCGCTGGGTTACTCTGCAGGTGGTCGTGCTTGCTTCAGTGCAGCCGCTAGGGTTACTAGGGCTTACTGCTCCTTTGCAGGCGGTCGCGCTCATTTCAGAGGCGCTGCTAGGGCTTGTGAGGTGGGCTCTGGTACCTCAGTTGTAAAGTTTGTCGGTCACATTCTGTCACATTAAAAAAGGCTCCCCTTTTTTTTCCTTTGCCGATGAGCTCGTCAGGTTCACCGGGGCCTAAAATGAGATTGCGCTTGTTGGATCGCAGTTTGTGCACTTACCTAAAAGTGTATCCCACCTTTGTTCACTAGTTGTCGTGTCCCCGGTGGTGGGTCCTCGAATCTGAAGAAACACACGGAGGCAGGTTAGTGGGGGCGCTTCTTTATTTGTCTTTCCAGGACTCAGCAGCCAGGGTGCTTACCAGTCCTTACTCTTCCAGTGCCACGCATGTAAATGTGTTTGTGTCTGCATGTTTCCTGCTCCTCCCTCCCGCTGCCCGAAGTGGTGTCCAGCTGTCCAGTGCCTGGCAGGTCCTCGTGCCCTGCCACTTCACCACTGTGACAGGTGGGTTGCCCATTTCATTAGTATTACATGTGCGGACTGGGCCAGTCAGCCATGCATTATTTCCATGTCATTGTTCAGGTGTTTCTTTTGTCAGGCCTCATGCTAGCCTGTTGAAATAGGCCTGTTCCACACCAAGGTAGACACAAAATGTCCTCTCTGCATCATTCATGGGATGTGCATCGAAATTCCAATAGATGCACTTGGCTTTACTATGAATTCTCGAGCAAGGGGGAGAATCAGAGAAGCAGAGTAGGTGTCAAGCAGGGAGAAGCAGAGACAGCTCAACTGACTCCCTGTAAGCCCTATAGAACACCCTGAAACCTTGGGAGCGACATACAATCAGAGGAGGGGGCACAAAGGCAACCCTGTCCTAATGTGTCTAATAACTCTCGCATGCAAACTCCACTTACAATCATGATGCAGTATGGGCTCAGTCATGACTTACTGAATAGATTTTTTAGGGAGAGCGGTAAGCTGTCCCCCAATGGTGTCCAGGTAAAAAAGCATGTAGCCTACTACAATAAGCTGCTGCCACAGTGCTTTAACAGTATAATGGCCTCTTCAAAGCCCTCATTAGGACATATTCCTCGTTCTCAATCATATCTTAGTTCTGTTCTGTGGTTCTCTGGGTAGGAGAGGAATGATGAAACCATCTAATGCAGTGCTTCCCAAACGTTTTAAAACCACAACCCGATTTTTAGAATGACAAACTTTCGCATCCCATCTAGCTGTACTGGACATGAGGCAGGCCACCAAATTTGAAACAGACATACAGTTTTACTGTGTCAAAACTATTTTGCACACAACTGTTATGTGGAAATTGGGTTTCAGTGAATATTTATCATTTTTGCATCACTAAATAAAGTGTTCCTGTTAGAAATGGGGGTCTCTAGTTGGCAGAGGTAGGTACCTTTGTCCAAATAGGGACCCTTGCTTCTAGTCAGGGTAAGGGGGATACACTCCTAAAATAACCCCTGCTCACCCCCTTGTTAGCTTGGCACGAGCAGACAGGCTTATCTCAGAGGCAGTGTGTAAAGCATTTGTGAACACATACAGTAATACAGTGAAAACACTACAAATGGACACCACACCAGTTTAGAAAAATAAGTAATCTTTATCTAAACCAAAACAAGACCAAACGACAAAAATCCACAATACAGTATTAAAAATAAGGATTTCAAATGGTAGAAATAGTTCAATTCAATGCAAGTTGTAAATGCGACACTTTTCTCACAAAGTACCTTAGATGCGTCACGCCCCAAAAACAAAATGGCCGCAGGGAAGGTGACGTGTCGGTTCCTTACACGCAGGGAAGGTGATGCGTCGGTTCCTTGCTTCGGGGGAGGTGATGCGTCGGTTCCTTACTGCAGCGCAGGGGAGGTGATGCGTCGGATCCTTACCGGAGAGGAGGTGATGCGTCGTTTTCTTACTGTGTGGGGAGTTGATGCGTCTGTTTCTTACTGCGTCCCCCAACGATGTGACAGTCTTGGCGCCTCGATGCGATGATCAGGTACGATGCGTGGCTTCGTGCAGCCGCACAGCAGGCTTGTGTCAGGATCGGTGCGGTGATCTCGGACTTGGGAGATCGTTGCACCCGATGCTTCGTGCGGCGATTTCTCGAGCCGCGGCAGGCGCTGCGACGGTTTCTTCGGCGATGCGTCGGAAACAGGTGCGGATGCGACACGCTTCTTCGATGTTGCGTCGATTTTCTAGCTCCCAGCAACAAACAGTCTCTAGAGGTCCTAAACAGCAGCAGGCAGCTCTTTGCAGGTTGGAATTCCCAGCAAGGGAATTCAGGGGAGCTGGTGGTGAAGTCTTTGTGTCCCTGAGACTTCAGAACAGGAGGCAAGCTCAGTTTCAAGCCCTTGGAGATCTTTTCTTCAAGCAGGTGACAAAGCAAACAGCAAAGTCCTTTTTCTCCTTTCCTTGGCAGCAAGCAGCCACTGCAGGCCAACCCCAGACAGCAAACAGCACAGGGGCAGTATTCCTCCTCAGCTTATCCGGTTCTTCTCCTTGGCAAAGGTTCCTCTTGATTTCCCAGAAGTGATCTAAAAATCTGGGGTCTGGGCCCCTCTTTTTATACCCAAAAATCCTTTGTTCTCTGAAGGCAGAGAGTGTCTGTACCCAGCCAAAACCAGTTCTGTGGGGCACTTTACAAGTGCACAACAACCTCCATTGTCAGTGTGAGCCCTGGCTCTAGACACACCACAGGGGGTCGGAGCCGTCATTGTGGAAGGCAGGCACAGCCCTATTCAGGTGCAGGTGCTACTCCTCCCACCACTCCAAATGCAGACCAGGCCTATTCAGCCCTGCCCTGACTCATCAGGCTTCTGGAGCCACTGCCCCTCTCCAGCCTCTGTCATCCAAAAGCCAGAAATGCAATACACAAACCTAGCAGAGGCAAGAAAATACCTACTTTCTAAAAGTGGTATTTTCAAACACAGAATGTAAAAATCACCCTCACTAAAAGATGTATTTTAACATTCTGAGTTCAGGCATACTAAACTTTATTTTTCTACCTTGTTCCCAGGGCCAGTTATGTTTATAAGATGTTATAAACAAACTCCCCATTCTGTCCTATGGGAACAGGTAGCCTTGCAAAAGTGAAAAACTAAATTGGCAGTATTTCACTATCCGGACATGCCACACACATCAGGGCATGTCCTACCTTTCACATACAATTCACCCTGCCCACAGGGGTACCTTGGGCCTACCTTAGGGGTTACTGATATGTAGATACCTCAGGACGAAACATTGGCCACAGTCGAGACAATATTGAATTCTAGTACCATGGACAGTATTACTCCGGTACATTTCATTATGACATGCGCTCGCCTAGCGATGAAAGAAAACTTCTTTAAGTTCGAAGATGACCTCTACTTGCAAACGTCCGGGACTTCTATGGGCAGTATTTTTGCCCCTAGCCTGGCCAATCTTTATGTACATCACTTTGAACAAACCATCGTCTTACAAAATAGCAATCCCTTTGAAAAACACATAAGGGTTTGGAAACGTTATATAGACGATGTGTTTGTGGTCTGGCGGGGCACCCCGGACACCATCACATCATTCCATCAGTGGTTAAACACTAGAAACAACTTTCTGAAATTCACATTTGATTTTTCGAACATCAGTTTGCCATTTCTAGATATTCGGATTTACCCAGAAGGTGAAGGACTCAGTACCGAACTTTATAAAAAACCAATGGCACGCAATTCACTGTTATCATTCAACAGTTATCATCCGAAGGCTCTACGTGAGAACTTGCCTTTCGGGCAGTTTCTGAGGATACGAAGAAACTGCTCGACTATGGAGAAATACAATGAACATGCGAGTATACTGAGCACCAACCTAAAAGAGAAGAAGTATCCGAAGAATACAATTCGTAGATCTTGGAAACGAGCTGCAAACAATAATAGGGAATCACTGATTGAAGAGGTTCCATCTAAAGAAGTAGAACCCAGGCTTACTTATGTGAATACGTTTTGCAGCTATTCAAACCAAATTAAAAGGAGCATACTCAAACACTGGAAGATCCTGAACGTAGCAAGAGCACCTATACCTCTTCCTCTGTTTGCCTTCAAAAGGAGCACTAACATCAAAGACCAAGTGGTACATACAAGGCCCATGAGTAAATCTAAGCCTTCTGATCAAGTACCCCTGTGGGGGCTTCCTTCAGTTAAAGGTCATTTTCCGTGTGGGTTTTGTGCAGTCTGCCCACAAACATCACATATGACAGAAGTGGACATAGGTACAAACAGGCCCTGGACATTGTTTAAACATACTAATTGTAACAGTGAAAAGGTTATTTACCTAATTACTTGTCCGTGTGGTATGCGCTACGTTGGGATGACTACGCGCAAGATAAAAACAAGAATATTGGAGCATAAAAGCACGATCCGTTGTAAGAAGAGGGCTACAAAACTGACAAATCATTTCCTGGATATGGACCATCAAGCAAATGATTTGCGTTGGACAGTCCTTGAACAACCTTTCATTCCACCTCATATTACGGATATATCCAAATTTCTGTTTCGCAAAGAACAGCGCTGGGTCCATAGATTGAAGACAGATATCTCAGGATTGAACGAAGAGATTCCGTGGTTATCCTTGTGATTAAGAGTAGAGGTCTCTAGACTAGAACATTAAGGAGATCTTATTCTAAATGAAAAATGAATGCTATCTCTCGCTATTCATAGAGAGCATTTCCAAATGTTTTGTACCAACAGGATCTGTCTTTGGACTAAGTAATGTAGCACCAGGGGCCTGGGCAACTAGTTATCAAAGCCCATGTATGTACGCACTACACAAGCTTAATATGAGTCAGGATATGGCACAATTTTATGAAACTATGGCATACAATGATGTGCATAGGGCCATTGATGATCTCATATTAGACAAGTTAATACAGATTTTACTATGGAGACAGAGTGCAGTACTAAGTGAGCAGTGTAAGAAGCGATAAAAAGTAGTACAAGTAAATACAACACTGGATTATGACACCTCCATATGGCGTATTTTTCGCTATTTTTCGTCAATTTTTTTTAAATGATTGCTATATTTATAACTGTATCCACACTATTATTAAAATCTAGGAGTGAGTAATAGTGGTTTTGCGTGCGTATCGTGGAGAGCATCGTACAGCGCATGCATGAATACTTAAACACTATCTGTTGCGCATGCGCGACGAAAAGTACATGCGCGAATGAGAAACACTATTGTTCGCGCATGCGCACTCTTGACTTTGGGCGAAATACGATAGACACCTTGGGGTCCTTCCACAAGATGACTGGGCATTCGTCCGGGTATTTAAATGCGAAGAAATCCTCCCGTCGGTGCCTCCGGTTGCAGCTCATGTACCACAACGGGGTACCGACGGAGAGGTAAGCAGGGCACTATGGCGAGGGTTGCTACATGTAGGGACACCATATGAGATAGTGTCCATACGGAGATCTATATCCTCTGATAAAAGCGTACGTCCTGTGTCGGAGAGACATGTGCCTATTTGTATTTAACCAGTCTGTGTACAATGGTAGTGAATACATTTGGACTCTTTTTGAGCGATGTTGACAGTAATTAAAACGTCTGTCAAGGAATAAATTGAACTCGATATATGTAGATACATAATTTTGAGCAAAGCACGTGTTGTTATGGCCAATATGTATTCTAGCACTATACATCTTTGTAGATCTATATTCTAGTGGAGAGCGCTATTGAGTCTTTTCTTAAAGAGACAATTTTTAAAGAGATTGTTGTGTGTTACACGCTAATAACAATTTTAACAATTTTAGAAACATATCTATAGCAGTTTGCTCTATAGATCATGCGCGCATTTCTTAATCAGCTTGGTGATGCTTGAGGCTTTGTAGAGCTATTTGATTACAATACATTCTTGTGATCACATGTATTATACTACATATGAGAGGCATGGGGTGCCATCTAATAACGAGGCACCATCTGATGAACTGTTGAGCGTTATGTACTTTAAATCGTTTTATATGAGTTTGTCTCATATATAGCACGCTCATTTGCAATTTTTCTTGCATTGATAATAAGCTTCATCAGGCAATGTCCATTAGTACCATTGTTAGGAAGATTAGTGGAGTCCTTTGTTATATCTTCACCACTGGGTTTTACCTACAACACTTATTGTTTTCGTATCTAGACATGTGTTCACACTACATACGAGAGATGAGTGACACATGTCTTTTGTCGTTTTGCAGAGCGGGGCCCCTTTCCCTGAGTTGTTACCAGGTAGAGGTGGGCTTACTTATCCATCGATTTGGGTAAGTAGGATTGTATTGGGTACTATGCTAGTACTCTATGGACATGTTTTTATTCATGTCCATTACACATTACCCATAACGATACTGTATGACAATGTAGTTTGATTTGTTACACTGTGTCTTTTGTGTCTCATATCTACAGATAAGTTCCAGTAGTACCGAGTCTAATCAATTGGATTACTGGTTTGATATCACTGTTCATTATTATTTTTTCACGTATGCAGCAGCATTGTTTCTTTATTATGGACCTGATGAAAGCCTGGATACTTTTTTAAGATCAAATAGGCTGAAACATGTCGACCGATCTTGTCAACTTAGCAGTTTAATTTACACTGCTTTGCACTGCTTTTTAATTCTGCCAGTTTGGACAGGCTAATAAATATTTAATTTTTCTGTTCCAACTAGGTAGTTTTAATATCACATTTTCACAATTATTGTCATAATCATATTCAGCGCTGCACCCTTACGACGCCTAGCATTCACATATGGGATCTTAGCATCCTTAAAACATCTTAGAATTGTTATGAAAACATCCCAGAGCTCCTATCTTACAGTGAGAAAGTTGTAGCCCTCTGTGAGACTAGGTTTTCTCACTGGGAGGAGAAGCCCATATGATGAAGCATGCCACCTATGGTGGGTGAGGGCATTCGTCCTAAAAGGGATTGCTCCCCAGAGGAGCTTTATTGAGAGACACAATTTTTTATTTTATTTTCACTTTATGATAGACCCGAGAAGTTTTGTGTTGTGATTATTGTACATGGGGAATCACTTCTCGCAGGTCTTTAAACTTTTCCCTTGGACCCTCTCCTCACTGTTTTTGTGTTTCAAGTGTGTGCACTTGCCAAGTCGACATGGCAGTCCCAGACTGCACACAGGCTCTGCAATGGCATGCCGGAGTTACATTTTACAGGCTGCTTCTGTGGGTGGCACAATCAGTGCTGCAGCCCACTAGTAGCATTTGATTTACAGGCCCTGGGCACACACAGTGCACTGTACTAGGGACTGACTAGTAAATCAAATTGCCAATCATGGAAACACCAATCCATAACAGTAATTTACAAAGGGAGCACTGGCGCTTTGGCACTGAACAGCAGTGGCAAAGTGCCCAAAGCATCTAGACCAGCAAAACAGGGTTCAACATACAGCAAAAACATAGGAGGCAATGGCAAAAAATGCAGGAGAGACCCACGCCAATGGTGCCAGGTATAACAGTTCCCATTTGTTTTGATCCTATTAAAATCTGTACCATCACACATCAGAATTACAAAAAATGTGCATCAGTTTTCCTTTCCAAACTGATAAGTGTGCAGTTCACTTACGGGTATTTACATTTTCTAGTGTGGTACATAAAAAATTACACACCACAGCCTTTCCTTTCACACTCCCTGTATCACAGCAAGATTGTCAAATAATTCACTTTACTTTTCCTTCTCTGACTGCAAAGTGAGCGGAATTTGTAAACGACACTCCCTATGTAAAAAAAACATAAGCCGCACTTTGTCAGAAGAGGTAGCTTGACGTTTGACCTCTTTTAAGAGCAGCAAATATGACAAGACAAATACACAATTTCTAGGCATCTTTATTTATTGCTTGGACGAACCATCAAAAATCAGCTTGCAACCCACAGTTTGGGAAACACTGATCTAATGTTCTCTGTCCTTGTTTTTATGTATCTCTAACTTTGGCCTCCATTGACAAAGCTGCATCGAATTTGGCACTCCCTTATCTTAGTCAGCTAAAGTCTAGCATACCAATTTCATGCAGTTCCATGCAGGGAAAAAATTTAAGAGAGGGTGTCTGTTGGACTTGGCCCTTTTTGCAGGGTCATCCCTGAACTTTTTGCCTTTCCCCTAGCCTTTTCTCTGACATGGTGTTGGTGGTTTTAGGCCTCTGGGCACTTTAGCACTGTTGTCCAGTGTAAAGTATGTGCGCTCACTGTGTTATATATGGTGAGATTGGCCTGCCCTCCCATAGGAATGCATTGGGGATTCCCTGATAAGTGTGTCAGTGGTAATTCCTGATATGAGCGGAGCAGCGTGGTCAAGTTTGGTATGTGTGAAATAGTAATAATAAATGCTACGCAATGGTGTGCGCAGATTTATTATGACTATTTTAGAAATGCCACTTTTAGAAGTTGGCATTTCTGTGTGCTATGTGTCTGCCTGCCTGATGTGAATTGCATGTCTGGCTTTTGAGTACAGGGGCGGGGAGGTGTGTGTGGCTCCAGGAGGGGCAGGGTGAGTCAGCACTAGGCTGAATGGGACATCTGCATTGGGAGTAGTGGGAGGAGTAATCCCCTGACCCTGAATAGATATGTGCCTGCCCTAGTGAATGCTGGCTCCGCCCCCCTGTGGGGTGTCTGAGGACGAGCCCCCACCTAATAGAGAAGAGGAGCCCTGTCAACAGAGTGCTCTAAATCCCCCCCCCTGAACCAGTTGCATCTGGTTCCCCCAAAAGCCCTGTCCTGCAGGCAAAGAGATTCTGTGTATAAATGTAGGGGCTGTGACCCCATGTGCGTTGTGCTGTTCCTGGACGTGTGGGGGCTTGCTGCTGCTGGGGGCCCAGGAGGAACCACCACGAGGGCTTGCCTCCCTGCTGGAGGGCCCTGTGTGCTGGCTTCCCTGGGCCCAGCTATGCCCCTTGGACTTTTTCAGGACTTGAGCGCCTCGTGAGCGCTTTATTTTCTCTCCCAGGAGAGAGGAGAGTACCTGGGCTGTGCAGCGCTGTGCTGCACATCATGGAGAGGGAATGCCCGGCGTAGGGCTTCCCCCCGAGTGGCTGCAAGGAGCGGGAGCCCACCCCGCTTTTATGTGTATTTACTTAGTGGGAGCCTACCCCGTGTTTATGCCGCGTTTTGCTTAAGAGGAGAGGGTGCCTACCCCGCATGGATGCCTCGCTGGCGGGAGCCCACCCCGCATCTGCCGAGAGAGAGATCACCGCCACGGCCAGGCGCGACCCGGAAGTCAGGCGGCCTTGCCTGATTGTGGGCGGGGCTAAGTCCTGGCCCACCAATCGAAACGGGCCAGAAGAGGAAGCTGGTCCGGCCGCCAACTGCTGCACGGCCAGAGCGGAAGACAGGCAACTCAGTGCCTGATTCGAGGCGGGGCTCCCGTACTGGAGGAGAGAGCCCCGCGTGCAGCCTGGAACCTCGCAGGCTCACCGGACATTGCAAGGGAGAACCAGGAGGAGAATCCAGGTGGGAGCCCACCCCGCACTGGACGGTGCCGGAAGAAGAGCGGAAGCCAACCCCGCCTCCGTGCACACTGAGGAGACGCCGAAGGAGACCTGAGCCAGCCCGGTGAGTGGGGCTGACTCCCAAGTATTTCGGGTGCGGGGATTGGCACCAGGAGAGCCCCGTGACATGGGGCTCCCCGAGGCACATTGTTGGTGCCTGATTGGTCCCGCAGGAGAGCGGGCCACTCCAACGGTGGGGGCACATTGTTTTCAGGGCCCCAGAGGGGGTCCAGGGGGCACGTTAGTGCCAGTTTCCTTGCCACAGCTGCACCGCAAGTGCGGGCAGCTGCAACGTGGGCATATTCTTCGTGGTGGAGTCCCAGTGGGGCTCACAAGGCACAGTGGTGCCCGTGCCCTTTCCAGCTGCTATGCGAGAGCGCAGGCAGCTGCAACGTTTGGAGGCCAGTTCTTTGGGAGTAAGGAAGGGGTGAATTGCACCCCATGCCCCAGCGCTTTGCGCACTTTGTGTTTGCTGCTGAGGCAGCCAGGGGGCCCTTGGCGAGGTCCCTCTTAGCGCCCTGACTTTCTGGACATAGGGCAGTGGGGGCCCCAGCGAAAGGCCAGTTGGCCTGGAGGTCAGTTGAGTGATGATAAAAGGGTGCGAGGCCCTAAGGTGATGTGAGCACCTTGTAGTAGTGTTACTGTGGTGCACTACTGAGTTCCTGCATAATATGTTTATACCTACTGTGATGGATGCATAATATGTTCATGCCTACAGTGATTGCATACTGTGTTTATGCTTAGGATATTTATGCGTAATGTGATTTATGCGCAATGTTCTGGCCTAATTGTGATTCAGACATAATGTGTTTATGCTTATGAGGTTAATGCATACTGCGTGTATGCTGGTGAGGCCTAATGCGTAATGTGTTTAGAGTTATGAGGTTATTGCATACTGCGTGAATGCTGGTGAGGCCTAATGCGTAATGTGTTTATGCTTATGAGGTTTAATGCGTAATGTGTTTATGCTTATGAGGTTATTGCATACTGCGTGTATGCTGGTGAGTCCTAATGCGTAATGTGTTTATGCTTATGAGGTTATTGCATACTGTGTGTATGCTGGTGAGGCCTAATGCGTAATGTGTTTATGCTTAGGAGGTTATTGCATACTGCGTGTATGCTGGTTACGCCTAATGTGATGCTGAGTGCATAATATAATTTATGTTGCAGAATATAATGCTGAGTACAGTATTTCGCCAGTCATTACTGGTTGTGTTCTACACTTATTATTTGCGCTTGTGATGGTTCTGACAGTGGCCCAATTGTCCCTGTCATGTGTATATAATCCCCTGTAAATATTGCCTAGTGCCAGTTGGCACAGTGTAAATGTGTGATTATGTTTCTAATGTGTTTATGATAATACAAAGGCTATTTTTTATATAACCTTGTGTGGAGTTCCTTTTGTGGTGTGCCTAGTGTGTTGCTGCTGTGTGTGTGTGTTGCGCAAACGCTTTACACATTGCCTCTGGGATAAGCCTGACTGCTCGTGCCAAGCTACCAAGGGGGTGAGCAGGGGTTATCTTCAGCGTGTAACTCCCTTGCCCTGACTAGAGTGGTGGTTTCTGCCTGGCTTTGGCGCAAGCCTTAGCCAACCAGAAATCCCATTTCTAACAGTGTCAAAAAAGATGTTTTTTCCATTTTAGCTCTAGGAAATTTTACTCGCACCTACATCCAAAATCACTGAACGGATTCACACCAAACCTGGCTTCAAAGAGTAGCTTTAATGTGTGTCTGCTTTTCTTGGAGTGCTCTAAATCTGTACAGTAGTTTTTAGGTCGAGCTTATTAGACAATTGTTTCACCCCTATTGATCGGTAATTTAAAAAAAAATTAAAAACACCAGAGTCATTCTATAGGCACCCTCATGTAGGCAGCAGTGTAAACAAAGTAATAATAAAAAAACATAACAGTACTGCACAGAATCAGGGATGCTGTGCAGTGTGGCTAAAAACCATTGTCAAAGCCAATAGGTCACAGAGGCGATACCTACTGGCATTGCCAATGCTTGGTTTAGTATGCACGCAAGGAAGTTCACTCCTGTATACTCATGTTAGTTCGTATCTTAAGTGAGGACAACAGTTCTATTTGCAAACCAATTTAGTCTGTATGTCCTGCTTGTCTGGCGTTCTGGTTTGCTTTTAG
The DNA here is from genome assembly GCA_963921515.1 of Calotriton arnoldi. NCBI lineage: Eukaryota > Metazoa > Chordata > Amphibia > Caudata > Salamandridae > Calotriton > Calotriton arnoldi. The sequence goes on along the minus strand of CAWUFW010010044.1, from coordinate 595,721 downwards.
GCCCCTCATTTCGTTATATTTGTAAACCAATTTAGTCTGTATGTTCTGCTTATATGACTTTCTAGTTTGCTTTCAGTCTTCTTGTATTTCCTGCTTGTATAGACATTTTAACTATTATGTTACTCATTTTAGCTCTGCCGTTTATTCAAATTTTCTATCTATCTTTGCAAAACTACCTATCTTTGTAACTCTATCTGTCTATACAACCCACTCTATCTGTCTTTGCAATCCTCTCTGCCTGTCTTTGGATGCCTCTCTATTTATCTTTCTGGCTTTGAAAGTCCCTCTTTCTATTTGTAGGAAACTTTTACAAAAATATTACAAAAAAGCATTCACAAAGGCAAACATTCTTGCAGCCAACACCAGATTGATTGGCTTTTTAACTTTGGTGTTGGCCAAGACCTTTTGACTTTACTACAATTATTTGAACAACAAAGTTATCTACAGTGGTTGTTTTCAGCCAGACATCATCCATTATTCTGCTGTGCCATTCACATTTTTCTTCCAGCTACTGCTGCATACATCACGCGGCATTGGATTAGCACACTTCAACCACTGGCTGATTTCACTCTGACTTACAGCACACTATCCTTTTAAAAGGCACCCATCCACATACAAAGTAGTCCGCTTCAGCAACAGGGACTACTATGGTAATGTGTGCTTTTTTTAAACCAAAAAATTATTTTGGGGTTTAGCCCATGATTTATTTTAGATTGATGATGGTTTATTTTAGATTGATGATGGCCCAGCTGCCTCCCCAACAATAAGGTTTTGCACAAACTAAGATCAGAGTCAAAGGGCTGGCAGCCAACACCAGGACTATTGGCTTTACAAGTGCTTGTTTTCTTGTTGTTTCCTTGATGGCCAGTGCCAAGGAAAGCTTGTGTGTAATGTGATGTGCTTTAAAAAGTCCTAAACTTAAATTGCATGCATCCCACAGCAGGTGCCTTATGCCACAAAGGTGTCAAAAACAATCACCAAATCCAGTGCTTTTTAGGTCGAGCCTGCATGAGAATGCACTAGCGCATTTGTTATCACTTATGAGACTTGTTTTCAATGTTGTGCTTGAAGCCCGCAAACTGCTTACCATTTGCTGGATTCAGTGTCACTCTTCTTTACTACATCCTAATTGACAAGAGCAGGCAAAGCGTCACTTCCGTTCCTTTCTGTGGAGCATGGACAAAGCACAGATTGATTCCACTTAATTAGTGCCGGTCCACTACTCGCGTTGTGATTGAGGTACTATTTCTTCTTCCTCAACCCACTGCCCCTGCTGTTGGTTGGTGGTCCCTCTCTCTTTTTCCCCTACCACTTCTTTTTTTAACCTATTGCATAGCAGTGCGGGCTACTGTGCAATATTTAAAAAAAAGAAATGCTATGCCACGGTCAACGCTGGCCGCATTATAGCTCTTTATTTTATGGCATATCACACCTGAACACCAGATGGAGTGAGCAGCTAGCTGTTTGTGAATGGCTCTTCCTCTGGGCACCAGCCGGCCTCTTGGAGCGCTGCGCTGGAGCTGCCTCTGTGAACTCCAGCCATTTGCACTGATGTGACCATCCGCCTGAGGACATAGGTGAAGATTTCTTTTTTCACTACTGTTTAAATGCTGTTTAAATACAGTCTGTATACCTGAGCAGTGTGTATTTGGAGGCAAGGTGAAGAGTTCTTTTACACATGCAGTCCATGTACGTCTATCTCCTGTCACAGTCGTGCATTACTGTTCTCCAAGGAGTGACTAGACATGCTCCCTCCCCATCCTGCTTTTTTTTAAAAACATAATAAAGAGCAGCGCAGGCTGCTGTGCAATATGTTTTTAAAAAGCGCTATGACACAGTCAACGCTGATCGCGGAGTAGCGCTTTTTTTCTCGACTTTAAGATATGCTGCACCGTAGCTCGCGCTTCTGTGCAACATGTCTTAAAAACTTTTACAAAGCCAATAGATCTTACATAGACGAGCCCGATTGGCTTTGCCAATGCTTGTTTCATAATAAATTAAAGAAACAACATTTTGCTTTTAAACTGGTTGCTCGATACACAAGTTAAGGGATAGTGTGACTGCATTAATCAACCCACAGTTGATCGATATTAGAGCTCAAACTACAAGCATTTTCCAGGAGCGTGTCACTACAAAGAATGCAGGTACTATAAGGAGGTGGACGTGGCAAAACAGAATTAATTTCCAGTAGATTCTGAAAGGTTCATTCCTGCAATTGAAGCAGCCATTTAGGAACATCTAGTTATTTACCGATTCAAAGTGTTTTTTTAACCTACGAAGTGCTGTGCAAAGGCTGATAGATTGGAAACAACCCCAAAGGAAACTTACCATAAATGTTCCAAAGTAAACAAACCTTGGCAAAGCAAACACAGCAAGCCATCCTGCAGCCAGCCAACAAACACGGGCAGGCTCTAAAGTGCATGCAGAAAGGACTGACTTTTACTATTTGACATTTCTGATCACTTGTTTGCCTCATTGATTTGGTAGTTTAAACAGGTGAAATCCTACTACAGTTTGCGTTGAATTTGTTGGACACATTTAGGAAAGGTCTTGCATCGTCCAGCTGGAGGAAGGCGGATCTACGAGCTGATTCACAGAGGCCTGTTTGGAGAAGTCTGCGACTGATCCCTTTAGGTTTTCTCTACTCTCTTCGTAGATTACCAGCTTTTTGGGTTACACACAGCCTCCCCGATGCACTCTTCGAAATCTGGTCTAATAGCACACATCCAGGGGAACTCTAAGTTCCCCGGATTTACTCGAGCAGATTTTCTACGAGGTGGAATTTTGCATGGATAAAGCATACAGAATACTGAATCTGCACATTAAATTTTTGCACCCTAGGCAAAATAAGTTTCTCAAGCCTAAATCCGTTCACCGGGCCCTCGTGAAATATGAGGATGCTCAGGCCCCGGTGCTAGCCTTAAATAGAACTTAGTCCTGTCTTTAACAGTGGCTCTGCATGACATTTTAAAGATTGGAAACTTTAAAATAATTGTGAATACCCACAAACTGGGTCTTCAATGTATTTTGCCGGACACCCCGCCTCACCTGAACGTTTCCTTTCCCACCTCTAACCCTATAACAGTGAAAAATACAGAATACTGTCAGATTATCAACTATTGTAGGTGCACTTTGCAAACTGCACAAATCCTGATTCTGTAAAGTTGTGAAATGTTGACTCAAACTGCCTTTTGAGCACTTAAGTGGCACTTTGTGTGAAAAAAACATGTACGAGTCAGACAAAGTCATCTTTGATGTCTGTCAATTTTCATGACTCAATTTACACATTTTTTTTTCTGAAAAAGCACAATATAACAGGTTGTCCAGAAACACGTTGTGCTCTCTAACTTCCAAAAGCAACTGTAAAGCCAATAGGTTTGATGCTTGTACTTGATTATTGACGAAAGCGAGCACCATGACATGCCAAAGCTAAAAATGCCTCTTCCTCGTGCAGTTACAGCACAACTGAATAACACACAACCTTTTTACAGAAAGATGACCTTCTATCAAAGTGTTTAAAAAGAAACATCAGTTTTATAAGAACTGGCAAGCAAAAACAACTGTCATCAAGAGAGATTTAAAAAGTCAGATACACAAATAAACACCTAGCTAAGTGTTTCCCAAACGTTTTAGAACCAGAACCCACTTTTTAGAAAGACAAACTTCATAACCCACCTATTTTTAATGGGAATGGGAGTGAGGCAGTCTGATTTTTGAATGTAATTAAACCATCGTGTGATAGCACATTGTCATTTACAAACAGTATATTATCCATTGAAATGGCCACTAACTTTGCACAGACATGTTTTATTGATAAAACTGCATAGCATTCAAACGATAATGTATGGAAATCGGGCTCCTGTGAATATTTTACCACTTGTGCATCACCAAGCAAAGTGTTTTGATTTGTTTCCAGCACACTTCAGAATTATTTTAAATAATGGACTCCATTTTTGCTTTCCTAACTGCTGATTGAATACAGTTTATTTACAGGTATTTAAATGTTGTGCGCGGCAAGAAGAAGAATTCCTACTGCCTCTCCTTTCACACTTGCTGTACTCCAGCAAGACTGTCACATAATTCACTTTAAAAACTCCTCTCACTTTACAGTCAGAGAAACAAAAATACACACCAATCTTCATGTTAAAATAAGCAGCAATTTTTCAGAAGACATAGCCTGGCATTTAATTTCTTTCTTTGAACCATGGCAAATGTTACAAGATAAAAACAGAATTTAACAGCATCTTTAGTTATTGTTGAGACTTTGCCAATCCACCAAAAATTTGCTGAACCCACTCACAGCTTGGGAAACTGACCTAGCTATATATAGGATATAAATTGCCTACAAGTACAGTGTTTTGGGCCACTTCCAGAAGACATACATCCTAACAACTAAGGAAGTAGAGCCCCTGTTTACCAGCATTTTCACTCAACATTGACAATGGACTGTTCATCGCTGATTGTAGCTATCACATTTTAATACAAGGGGGCCACAATATGTCTAACACGCATCATTGGTGTGGGTTCCCCCTGTTTTTTTTGCCTTTGCCTCCTGTTATTTTGCTGTGTGTTGGACTTCGTATTGCTGGTCTAAATGCTTTGGGCACTTTCCCACTGCTGTTCAGGGCCAAAGTGCAAGTGCTCCCTTTACATTTTTTTTTATGGTTTGGTGATTCCATGATTGGCATGTTTGATTTACTAGTCAGTCCCTAGTACAGTGCACTGTGTGTGCCCATTGCCTGTAAGTCAAATGCTGCTAGTGGACCTGCAGCACGGATTGTGCCACCCAAATAAGCATCCTGTAAATGTAACTCAGACCTGCCACTGCAGTGTCTGTGCGCAGTTTGGTACTGCGATGTCAACCTGGCAAGTGCACCTACTTGCCAGGCCCTAACCTTTCCTTTCCTTACATGTGAGTCACTCCTAAGGTAGGCCCAAGGTACCCCTGTGGGTAGGGTGCAGTGTATGTGAAAGGTCGGACATGCCCTGTTGTGTGTGGCATGTCTTGATAGTTAAATACTACCAATTTTGTTTTTCACCATTGAAAGGCTGTCTGTCCTATAGGATAGAATGGGAGTTCATTTATAACATCTTATAAATATAACTTCCCAATGGGACAAGATAGGAAGATAAAGTTTAGTATGCATGAGCTCAGAACATAAAGGTGCATCTTTTAGTGAGGATGATTTTTACATTCTGTGTTTGAAAATACCACTTTTAGAAAGTAGGTATTTTCTTGCTTAGCCATCTTGTGTGCCTCTGCTAGGTGTGTGTATTGACTGTGTGGTTTTGGAGTGGCAGGAGCTGGGGATGTGCATTCTGTTCAGACAGCCACTTGGAGGGGGGGGTGAGGAGTGTCCTGCCTTTCCAGGGTGAGTCAGGGCTGGGCTGAATAGACCTGGGCTGCATTTAGAGTAGGGGGAGGAGATTTATTTCAAACCTGAATGGGCCTGGTCTGCCTTGGACAATGATGTCTCCACCTCCTGCCGAGCAGCTACACCAGAGAGGACAGAACTGGTTTTGACTAAACACAGAGCCTCTCTGACACCAAAGAAAAAAGGACTGTAAATGTTGGGGCCCAGACCGCTGAATTTTAGATCACTTTTTGACTTCAAGAGGAACCTCTGCCAAGGAGAAGAGCTGGAAGAAACTGGAGGAGGAGTACTGCCCCTTTGATGTGTGATGTCTGGGGTTGGTCTGCACTAGCTGTTTCTGCCAAGGAGAGGAACTGTGTGTGTATCCTACTTGAGAAAGTATCTCCAAATCCTTGGAAGTGAAGCTTGCCCCCACCTGTTAAAGAGGTCTCAGGAATAGCATAGACCTCACTATCCTCGCAGGATTCCGTGTCCTGAAGGCCCCGCAGAAGGCACCGCTGCACTTCGCACTGCGTCCTTGGTCTCACCGACGCCGTCTTGACAATCGTCACAGAGCAGTTGCTCGCACCGCGCCCTGTGGGCACCGCATTCCGCACCACCTCGTTTCACCCAGCCTGGACGTCACCGACACCGTCGCTGCTCGACCGGAACATCGACCGGCTCCGTTGCCTCCACCGCAACCTGCCAGCACCACATCGAGCACTGCCTCACCCTGCACTGTAAGCCTTGGGCTCACCGACACCGCCTGGACAAATGTCACCGAGCCGCTATCTGCACTGCATCATGAGGGCACCACACCCTGCACCTCTTCATTTTTGCAACACAACGGCGACGGTTGCCCTGACCGGCTCGTACCACTGTGTCGGCCGCAACGAGAAAGGTACTGTTTTCAAGTCTGTCTTCGCTTTAGCTGACCCGCACCAACGCGGTCAGCTGGAATTGTTAGACACTGTCGTTTCCAGCATTGCAATAGCCCTGGACGGAGCTACCGACTCGGAAGAACTGTGTTTTTCAGCTATTTCTGCAATTTAAAGCTTATCTTGCATAGTAACTATTTTCACAGTATTGTATTGTGGAATTTTTGTTGTTTTTGGTCTTGTTTGGTTTAGATAAAGTTTTACTTATTTTTCTAAACTGGTGTGGTGTCTATTTGTAGTGTTTTCACTGTATTACTGTATGTGTTCACAAATGCTTTACACACTGCCTCTGAGATAAGCCTGTCTGGTCGTGCCAAGCTACCAAGGGGGTGAGCAGGGGTTATTTTAGAAGTGTATCCCCCTTACCCTGACTAGGAAGAAGGGTCCCTATTTGGACAATGGTGCAAACCATTGCCAACTAGAGACCCCCATTTCTAACACTCATCCTTTATTTATGGCTAATATAGCCTCAGAGCCCGCTGCCGAGGGCTATACCAGTTGTTAAAGGTCCTGAATCAGAGTTATAGGCCCGAGCCGCATGCGAGGGCCTTTAAAAACCGGTATGGGATAAAAGTCTATTAGGATATTCCACCCACTAAGGGTAGAGTGTTCTAAATTTAAAAAAAGGAGAAACATGCAAACATTGGAATTTTGGAGCTCCAGATTTATACCAGCCGTTATAAGCTATTGTCTTCAACGGAGCGCTCAACACTCCAATTTTCTAATATAGTTTTAGAGCTCGCCATTAAAGGCCCGCTCTAGCATTAAAAGTCGGAGACAAAGGCAAGGGCCTTTAACAAGGGAGCTGGCCTTTAATGGCCGGGAGAGCCCACTACAGAGGGCTCTAAGGCTATTAGAACATTCCACCCTTAGAGTTAAAATTTTTCTAATTTATGTAAAAAAGGCCTCATGAAGCATGAAGGGGTTTAAATCCCCTCGGGCTCCATGAGGCCTTTTGTTCACAGCAACAGCTTTTGTTGTGAACAAACATTGGAATGTTGGAACTCTGGGATTCTACCATCCATTAGAAGCCTGGAATACTATTGTTTTCAAGGGAGTTCCAAACGTTTCAATGTTCTAATTGCTCTTAATGTTGTGTTGATTTGTAGACCGAAATGTGCAGTTAAGACTACTCTTCCTCAAAAATAGGTACCTGAGCTGAACTAGAACTGCCTGAGGAAGGGACCAATTAGGCTTTCAAAGTCTACAACAAAAGCAGGCTTGCATATTAATTTTTAGTTGACCCACCTGGTATTCTGCCTACTCAAATTAGAAAGCTAAAATGCAACGAAAAATGGAGTAAAAGTCCCAAAACTAATTTATGATCCATTTGTGGGAGGTCAAACCTGAGCAATTTTCCCTTTGTGCATGCTGAAAACAGTTTATTAGTTATAGGGGTGTACAAAATTCATGTGATTTGGTTTCCTTATTTAATCAAAATTTTGGGAAAAGTAAGCAAAATTACGCAAAATGCATATTTGTCACTTAGTGCACCATTTTGCGTGAAATGCATCCTCATGTCAATTTTTGAAGCGAGAATGCGTTTTGTTCTAAAAAATGGAGGTGAAAAACATAAGTGCCGTGAGCAACAGGTGTTCAACGTTCCGGTTGTTTGCATTGCTGTCAAGCACCCTTGGTAAAAATTTGCTACAAACAGCTTGTAATTACACAACGTGGTGTAATGTTGGCATTTTGGAAATTTCACATGACAAGCGCAATGAGAAATTCTTTAAATTACATGCATTATGCTGGTATAATTTCCTAATTATTTCTGCCATGATGCCGGTAGGGAGCGGATGAAGAGGGCGAAAAACTCTTGCCAGCCGAGCCTATCTCAGGAATCGGAGACGGAGGTAACCAAAGGGTTAAACCTTTCGCCGTCTCCTCTTCCCTGCAGAACGTAATAGACCCCGCCCTCGGCGGGAACCAACCAGCGGCCCAAGAAACCAGGGAAAAGGACATCGCGAGAGAACAGGAGGAGCGCAAGGAAGAACCCAGAAGCAGCGGAGGAGTTGTGGACGCGGAGACAGGAGCGTGGAAAGCGAAGCCCCGGCGAGAAAAGGAAGTGGGCGGCTGGCGAAACGGAGAAGAAGAAGAGGACGCCATTGAGGGGGAAGATGACACAGAAATCTGGAGCAACGCCTGGTGGAGTCGCCCAGGAGACGCCTGCTTGCCGCTGCAGTTCTGGAGAACTGCGGCTCCGGCGGTAAGTGAACAAAACAGTGCTGGGGCGGTCATAAGGGACTCAGCTCGCGGGGCCCCAGAAGCTACGGGAGGGAGGTTGGAGTAATGAGGAGGCAATAGCAGGAGTAGTACTCACACCCTCTGGTCCCACGAGATAACTGTGTCAGCCACCAAGTAAAAACAGACCACAGTGAAGCATAACTAGTGATCATAAAAGAAAAAGGGGCTGTGTGGGAAACATTGAGTCCTCTTGTCTTTGGTTGAAGAGGTTCCTGTGAGGATACAGGGAAAAGTCGAGTATTAAGGAGAATCATCCTCGTTTAATTTTCCTTTTTCTCCTCTGTTATCGGTATTCTTCATTTTCATTTCACATTCTTCTTGCCTTGGTCACTCCTAAACCCTGCCCTCATTTCGAGCACTGTGCCTACAATAGTTATCTATTTTCTCACGAGGTGTTGGTGTCGGGTTTAACAATAGGAACGTCCTAGGATCAAACACTTACCGCCCGTGTTTTCTCTTCTCTCTTGAGCATCCTGGGGAAAACCACCACTGAAGAAAGAACATCCTGGAGAGAGAGGAAGACCGAAGTCCCTACCTTCTTCAAGAAGTGTCTTGATTGCCATTCTTGATTAAATACGGTCACCAAGAATCAATAAATACATAAACATTGAGAACCGTATACGGCCTCCTAGATTCTGTTTCCGACCATCCCTCCGACAGGTGGTGTCAGAAGTGGGATCGTCGGAAATGGAGGCCGTCATGCAGAAAATGGCCGAAAACCAGGAGAAATTAGGCAAAATAATGGAAAAATTCCTAGCAGTGGCAGAAGAGGACCGCGAGAAGTTACACAAGACCCTCTCTGAACAGAGCCAAAAGCAGGAAATGGTAATGAGCAAGTTGGCAGAGACATTGAGTCAACCACGAGGACAAACCACCCTCCCCTCGGTCATAATGCAGAAATACGTAAGCGGGGAAGATCCAGACTTCTATTTTGCCAATTTCGAAAGGATGGCTCGAGCTGCCGCGTGGCCCCTTGATAAATGGGGGCAGTATTTGGGTCCACTCCTTTCTGGGGACCTTCAAGCAGCTTATCAAGCCGTCAACCCCCTGGGAGTTACCCCATACGATGATATTAAAAGAAGCATCCTAGAACGGATGGGTGTAGATGAAGAGACGTATAGAATCAGTCTTCGTCAAATTCGAGAAGGACCCCAAGAGACCCCTAGGGCTCTCTATTATAGGGTAAAGGATATGACGGATCGATGGCTCAAACCCATCACTTCTACAAAAGAAGAAATTATGGAAAAAGTATATCTAGAACAATACCTGCAATCATTACATCCCCCTATCCAGAAATGGGTCAGACAACATGTGAACCTCACTTTAGAAAGAGCGGTGGAGATTGCAAGCGCCTACAATAGGGCCCAAGAAATTCAGAAAGGGAGGGAGGAAACGTCCTGGAAACCGGGGATGGGGGCAACAAGTTCAAAATCTCATAGGACCCCTCCTATACGAAGAACTGAGACAGTGACCAGGGTACCCGGACCACTACCCCCTCCTGCCCCTCCACGTCACCCTTCTACGAGCAGTTGACAATGTTTTCAGTGCGGGGGCTATGGCCCTATTGCATGAGTATGTCCACAAAAGGAGGAACCTATGGAGATAGGACTAACCAAAACCTTCTTTTGCGCCCCTTCGACACTACGATCGATCCCATACCATCGACAAGTCATGGTGAATGGAGAAAACAGAAAGGCACTGGGTGCCTCCAAAGCGTAATACAACCCCAGGTTATCCCAGGGGGCGTCCAAACCACTACGGGTGTTGTGAATATACAATGTGCACACGGTGACCAGAAACCGTATGCTACCAATGAGGTCCGTGTACAACACAACCCAGAGATAGAACCGGTAACCCTCAAAGTAGGATTGATCCCAAAGCTCCCAGAACCCTTAGTTCTTGGAACCGATTATCCTCATATAAATGAACTGATACAGGACACTTGGGTTGAAGGAAAGGAATGGAGGGAAAAAGCCCCCTTCTCTACGTCATCAGATCAGGAACTTACCCCAGGGAAGACTAGAAAAAGTAAAAGCCAGAAAAAGAAAGAAAAACAAAATTAGAATCGAGTCGCTTTAACACAAACAGCCGCCTCGGGCATCTGGGTACACGATCGGGGGTTTCGCCTAGCACAACAAGAAGACCCCACCCTACGGGAAGCCTGGAAACAAGTCACCTCGCAAGAAGAACCAAATAGAGTAGGTCCCCAGTTCTTTGAGAAAAAGGGTTTGCTCTACCGAAAAGGGGGACAAGGCCTAACCCCACAACTTTTAGTACCTCAGCAGTATCGTGATAACATTCTTTTCCTTGCCCATAGCCATCTGTTAGGAGGACACTATGGGGGGGAGAAGACAGAAAAGGCGATTTTGGAGAACTTTTATTGGCCTGGTGTTTACCACCAGGTACGTAAATATTGTAAGGAATGCCCAATTTGTCAGAGAAACAGCAGGGCCATGCCCATGAGAGTACCCCTAAGACCACTTCCGGTAATCGATGAGCCCTTCTCCAGAATAGGAATGGACATCATCGGACCTCTTCTCCCGTCACGTAGTGGGTGCAGATATGTGTTGGTAATAGTAGACTATGCGACTAGATTCCCTGAAGCCGTGGCCCTTCGACAACCAAATGCCACCCAAATAGCCAAGGCCATGATCAATATTTTCTCGAGGGTGGGTTTCCCGAAAGAAATTATAACAGATCAGGGTACCCCTTTTGTGTCCCGCCTGATGAAACGGGTTTGCCAACAATTGGAAATAAAACAAATCAGAACAGCCCCCTACCACCCACAAACCGATGGGTTGGTGGAGAGGTATAATGCCACATTGAAGGTCGAAAATGGGAGGACATGTTACCTTTAGCCCTATTTGCTCTTCGCTGTAAACAGCAGAAGAGTACGGGGTATTCTCCTTTCGAGTTGTTATATGGGAGACAACCCCGTACCCTACTAGACATGGTAAAGGAGGAATGGGAAGAGGAACCTGAGGGTTCAAAACCACTACCTGAATATGTGCTAGGACTTAAGTCACGCCTATAGAAAATACGGGGCATAGTGAAAACACACCTAGAACAGGCCCAAGAGGCTCAAAAGAAACAATACAATAAAAAGGCCAAAGACAGAAGTTTAGACCTAGGGGATTGGGTCCTGGTAATGAGGCCTACTTCAGAACACAAAATGCTGGGTCAGTGGCAGGGACCCTATAAAGTCGTAGGACAGGTAACCCCAGTCACCTATAAAATAGAATTGGATCCTAAGAATAAAAAGAAGACACATATTTACCACATAAATCTCCTAAAGAAATGGGAGGGAGCAAGACCAGCAATGGTACTCCTACAGAGTATAGACCCTGACCTACCTCACCAACAACGACAAGAGTTGAGTACACATTTAACTGCTCTTCAGGAAGTGTTTTCCACAAACCCGGGAAGAACGATCCTAGTCAGTCATGCTATCCATGCTGAGCCCAACAAAATCGTAAGGCTACGGCCCCATAGGCTACCCGAATCCCGGAGAACAGCCATTGAGAAAGAGATACAGCAAATGTTAAATATGGGAATCATAGAGCCTTCTAAAAGCAAATGGAGCTCCCCAATCGTGATAGTCCCTAAACCGGATGGTTCCATCCGGTTCTGCATTGATTTCAGAGAGGTCAATAAAATTTCCCAATTCAATGCCTTTCCCCTTCCTCGGGTAGACGAGATGATTGAAAGACTAGGGAAGGCCCGATACATCAGCACCCTAGACCTCTGCAAAGGGTATTGGCAGGTGCCCCTACGAGAGCAAGATAAGGAAAAAACTGTCTTTTCCACCCCTGGAGGCCTTTATCACTTCAAGGTACTCCCTTTCGGGCTACACGGAGCCCCGGCCACCTTTCAAAGGCTCATGAACCTTATTCTTAGACCTTGTCGAGCCTTTGCAGCCGCCTACATAGACGACATAGTCATCTATAGTGACACATGGAATCAACACCTGGTGCATCTCGAGGAGGTCATTAGGACACTAAAGGAAGCAGGTCTCACAATAAACGCTGCCAAAAGCCATTTAGCCGCACGGTCAGTAAAGTACCTGGGATATCTCCTAGGAGAAGGACATCTCAAGCACCAAGAAGAGAAAATAGCAGCCACAACCCAAATACCTTTCCCTCAGAACGGAAAAGACCTTCGAGCCTTTCTGGGACTCCTAGGTTATTACAGGCGATTTATCCCTTCTTTTTCAGAACTAGCCACCCCTCTGACCAATTTGTTAAAAAAGGACAGAAAGACAGAAAAAGAACTTCGACAGCCAGCCCCCGAACTTGTACAGGCCTTCACACGATTGAAAGAGAGCCTTATTACCAAACCTGTTCTCCTAAGCCCAGATTATTCTCAGCCATTCATCCTTCAAACTGATGCCTCTAATAACGGCCTAGGTGCAGTATTATCTCAAAGAGACACCCAAGGACAGGAGAAACCCATTATCTACATCAGCCGTAAATTATACCACAGAGAAAGAAAGTATGCAGTCATAGAGAAAGAAGCTCTGGCTATTAAATGGGCTGTCGAGTCGTTGAGATACTACCTTGAAGGGAGGGAATTCCTCTTATTCACAGATCATGCCCCCCTGGAGTGGCTGTCCAGAAATATGGGACACAATGATTGCATTCTGCGGTGGTTCCTCGCCCTCCAACCCTTTAGGTTCTTTACTCATCATAGGAAAGGAAAAGACCAGACTAATGCGGACTACCTGTCCCGGTATCCCCTCGATCCTTTTCTTGCCAACAAGAAAGTTAGGGAAGGGGGATGTCGGGAGGGGGCGGATGACGAGGGCGAACAACTCTTGCCAGCCGAGCCTATCTCATGAATCGGAGATGGAAGTAACCAAAGGGTTAAACCTTTCGCCGTCTCCTCTTCCCTGCAGAACGTAATAGACCCCGCCCTCGGCGGGAACCAACCAGCGGCCCAAGAAACCAGGGAAAAGGGCAACGCAAGAGAACAGGAGGAGCGCAAGGAAGAACCCGGAAGCAGCGGAGGAGTTGTGGACGCGGAGACAGGAGCGTGGGAAGCGAAGCCCCGGCGAGAAAAGGCAGTGGACGGCTGGCGGAACGGAGAAGAAGAAGAGGACGCCATCGAGGGGGAAGACGACACAGAAGTCTGGAGTGACGCCTGGTGGAGTCCCCCAGGAGACGCCTGCTTGCGGCCGCAGTACTGGAGAACTGCGGCTCCGGCGGTAAGTGAACAAAACAGTGCTGGGGCAGCCTTAAGGGACCCAGCTCAAGGGGCCCCAGAAGCTACGGGAGGGAGGCTGGAGTAATGAGGAGGCAATAGCAGGAGTAGTACTCACACCCTCTGGTCCCACGAGATAACTGTGTCAGCCGCCAAGTAAAAACAGACCACAGTGAAGCATAACTAGTGATCATAAAAGAAAAAGGGGCTGTGTGGGAAACATTGAGTCCTCTTGTCTTTGGTTGAAGAGGTTCCTGTGAGGATACAGGGAAACGTCAAGTATTAAGGAGAATCATCCTAGTTTAATTTTCCTTTTTCTCCTCTGTTATCGGTATTCTTCATTTTCATTTCACATTCTTCTTGCCTTGGTCACTCCTAAACCCTGCCCCCATTTCGAGCACTGTGCCTACAATAGTTATCCATTTTCTCACAAGGTGTTGGTGTCAGGTTTAACAATAGGAACGTCCTAGGATCAAACACTTACCGCCCGTGTTTTCTCTTCTCTCTTGAGCATCCTGGGGAAAACCACGACTGAAGAAAGAACATCCTGGAGAGAGAGGAAGACCGAAGTCCCTACCTTCTTCAAGAAGTGTCTTGATTGCCATTCCTGATTAAATACTGTCACCAAGAATCAATAAAAACATAAACATTGAGAACCGTATACGGCCTCCTAGATTCTGTTTCCAACCATCCCTCCGACACGTACACTTTGCATTAACAATTCAATGAAAATCAGCAATCTGTCAATGTAAGACCTCTACAGAAAGTACATCACCGCCCTTCCTGTGCCTACTCATTTGTTGGAATATTTATCCAGTTTAGGTTAAAAGGCTCAACACTGCAGAATACTGTAGAATCAGATATGTGAGTGTATTATCTCGCTTCTATACAAATATTTTCAATAATAGCATTTTGTCAAAAAACCTTTTAGTATAATCAATACAGATACTTTACACAATGCCAGTGCTGTTCGCTTTTGTGAAAAAAGAAGTCCCATTTAAAGAAACAATTCCCACCCAATCTACTTAAGTCTGAATGTGGGGAATTAAATGCTTTACTCAACTTGCCACTGTTGACAGATTTGACTGTGATTGTGTGGCGAATATGTGAGTAAATCATAACTATATGATACAAGGAGGCCTAGAATAAATCAATAAACTAAACGCCTATCTATATTTTTAATACGGTTTAATAGTGGTATCACTTGTAGTAAGAAAATTGCACTGCTACTCTACTACAATACGTTATTACAGTTCAGTAGGCATGTCACAGTACTTGCAGCCGTCACAAACAGACAGTCTGAAATATGTTTCCCTGAAAATTAACACTCAGTAGTAGAGAAAGAAAACAGTATGACAATGTGTTAACTTTTGCACTGATTCCGTCCATTACATGAACATAGGAATATCTCTGCATTTAACAATACATTCCGTCATGCAGTCACTTTTGAAAGTGCTTAAAATATATATTTGTATATAAATTACATGGTGCTTCATGGGTGTTTGTCTTCAATACACATAGTTCAGATGCACACTATATTTCAACAACCATTCTATATCTTTGATGTGAATAAGCACAAAAATATAAGAGGTTTGATAAAAGTGTGATCAGGAACTATAATTAATTAAATACACTCTACTCAATGTTACAAGGATATAGCAAGTCACCCCGAAGGTTTGGTCACGCTCCTCTATACAGTTGCAGTGCTCCTCAGTGACAAAGTACCCTTTTAATGTACAATAGAAAGTATTTTACCTAAAATATATCACAACGCCATGTGAATGGTATAAGGCATTCCGTAAAGAGAGCATGGTACCAGTTCACAAGCATTTCTGCTGCACCTTATAATAAGGTTTGTGCACATAAAAGGCAGTTACTATGCTATATTCACTAACTCGATTTACAAAAAATGGAAGAATAGAATTATCGAATTGTAACGCGTGCTGATGAAGTAGAACAATCAGTCAGAGTGGAGGATTTTGAACTATCATAAACTTATTGTTACGGGCGAGAAGGTGTTGGGTACACCAATGCACAATGCTTTAACACGCACAATCGTGTAGTTGTGTGTTACTCACAAACATTTTGCTTGGCCATTCACAACCCGGATATATTCAAAGTCACTCCACAAATGTATCTGTATATTGTATCTGTAATCTGATTTCAGCACGTTTACTTGTATCATTCCCTCAGTTTAAGTATTTATTTAGTTGAACTGCGGATGACTGTTCCACTCCCAGTCCATTGCCTTCGATTCGTGGAGGGAGTTTAGAGCATTTGCAAGTACCTACACGCTTTGTCAGATTAGCACTGATGAGCTGCCATCTTTAAAGGCCCTTTTTAATGTGCCATCTCTTTCCCACCATTTTGGTTGATTGCGTTCTAGTCCTCGAATGTGTAGAGTTTACATAACTGCTTAAACAAAAATGCAGAGCCGACTGGCTAGGAATGCTGGTGATGAGGTTCTCTTGTGACAATCAGTTCTATTGTTTGAGTTAATTGCATTACCAAAGATCTTTGTAATATCCAATATTGCTGTCTTTTATGACTGGTACACTTTATTTCCTCAATTTAATTGGATTCAACCTCGTTTAAAATGTAATCTGGTTTTAGCATGTTTACTTTTATTATCATCTCAGTTTAAGTATTTACTTAGTTGTACTGCAGGTGATTCTGTTCCATTTCCCAGTCCTAGTGCTTTCACTTTGTGGACAGAGTTTAGAGCACTTACTAGCAGCTATACACTTTTTTAGATTAGCATTGATGAGTCACCACCTTCAAATGCCTCCTTTTGTGAGCAATCCTGATCTGCCATTTTGGGTGAGTGTGGTTCTAGCCCTGGGAGGGCTATGTGTAAAAATGCATGTGTAAAGGTTCGCATACCTGTTTAAACACATGCTGCATGGATGTGAAATGAATGGCTGCAGCAGGTCTGCCACTGGTGCACAAAAGGCATGCCCGTCTGCACCCATCCACGCTGAGTTTACTGAGTTTACACATTATGCTGCCCATTTTTCAGACATCTCCCCATTGTTGCAAGGTAGGAACAGCTACTGTGGTAGGGACATTACCTTATTATACTCTGTTTCCTGCTTCCTGCTCCCCACCCCAAGTCTCCTAATCCACCTGTATTAAAATTTCCAGTCAAGCCTATTCATGGCATCTGCACTGTTGCCTTGGGCAGCGATAGCTCCTACCGCTTAACGGTTGCTCCTTGCCAGCAACCAGCAAAGAAATATTTGAGCTTCTCCAGCAGTATGCATGGGACTTATTTTTTAAAATATTTGAGCATCTCCAGCAGTATGCGGTGTGGCGCAGCGGCCAGGGCGACTGACGCTGGAATCTGGGGCTCACGGTTCGATCCCCGGCACCGGCGGCAGGTCAGCCCAGCACCATGTGACTCTGGGCAATAGCTTGCTTAATCTTCCCGACGGCCCCCAGCGCCGGGATGCCTTCGGGTAGCTGTTCGCGCTTTACAAATACTGGATTTACATTTACATTTTACATTTATAACTGAAACCTGGCTAAACAATAAGTCAAACCCTAACTGAGCCAATGCAACTCCTGAAAATTATAACAAATTGGCCACAAAGTGATTACTCCAAAGAGGAGGAAGTGTTGCAATTGTTTAGAAAAGTTGAAGTCTCACAATCAATTTTAATGATGTAGCTCAAGCCTACTAGAGATGAGCAATCATTTTCAAAACTTTATGAGTTTACACACAACAAATTCAAACTACCTTGACGTACAGCAATGTGGTGTGCGTGTCAGCAGGGACACAAAAACAACCCTCAAGCTTGCTGTGGTGGAGGTCAGATTGATCATATGCCAAGGTGATTCTGATGCAATTATTTTCCTTTACCTCTCATCTGTGTTCAATGTGGTGGATCAGAACAGGCTTCTGGGCCGTTTCATTGAACTTGGAATTGGAGGAACAATCTTCAATTGCTTTTCCTCCTTTCTCACCGATTGCTTCCAAACTGTTGCACTGCCTCCCGCTCGTTCTTGGTCTTTATCAGTCAGCTGTGGAGTCCTACAGGTATTATCAGTATCTGCCATGTTGTTCAATGTTTATGCTCAACCTCTTGTGAAACTGATTAAATCGTTTGGATGCAAAGCAGTCATCCATGCCCATGACAACCAGCTGATTGTTCAGTCAGCTCATTCACTATGTCTTCTCACTCAAATCAGACCACTTGTCACTGATGGAATTTAACTTTCTTAAGTTGAATGCCAGTGAATCAGATATCTTTATATTGGGTAACAGCAGTGGAAATCTAATTCAATCTGCTTGGCCACCTTTGATGGGTGAGGCTCCCTCTACTGCAAAGAAGACCCAAGTAGTATCTGCATGTATTTGTCAAGAATTGACTACTGTAACATCCTTTATCCAGGACTGCCTGATGGTCTGCTAAGTAAATTGCAGAAAATTCTAAACTTTGCCACGCAATTAGTATGTAAGAGAAATAACTTGAGTCGGCAAGCAAGGCTTGGAGGAAATTAGATTGGCTGCCAGATTGTTCAGTGTAAGACACTTTATCTTATAAACAGAATTAATCGCAATGATGAAAATTCTCCACTTTCATCTTATTTCACTATATATTCTTATGTTTGAAAACTCAAATTCTGTTCACTTGCCCTAAATTTATGCTATTGAGAATTCAGTCTACCATTGGCCCATGGCTTTAGAACAATCTTCCCATCCAAATTAAGAGTATTTCATCTCATCTAAAGTTTTGGAGTGCTTTAAAAAAAACATCACTTTTGCTACCCAGCGAGCACATACATATCCTGTTTTCTAGTGCCAAAATGACTATGTAGGTGTACATTCTCTCAACAAGTAAATAAATAAATAACAAATAACAAAACAAAAACAAATATTATACTAATGGTCTTGTTCTGAACGGTTTGCAGTTTCATCACAAGGACCTAAATAATATTCCACTGTATTCAACTCAGGAGTATAAAAATCTAGAAAAATCAACGCCTGGATTAACAAAGTTCTGATGACATCATTTATAAAAACACCAACGTCAAACACATTTATCAACATTAATATGCAGCCTGGTCACAGATTTTACTTGAATCTTGTAGGAAGCTGGTTCTTTATGTGATATATCAAAAAGTTGATATACCGTGTAGAGTCCAGGGGTTCCCTTATGAGCGGACAGGGCTTGCTATGCAATCCCAAAGTGCTCTGTTAGTGGGCAGTGTGGTCAAGCAGCCTTAGGCTTAAAATAGAGGAGTGCACGGCATTTGAAATACACACAGTGATCAATAAATGATAACACAACTCAAGCAGGAGATCCACACCAATTTATAAAAATAGCAAGTATCTTTATATATGTTTAGGCATCAAATAATTCCGATAAGTACGTTTTCAAATATAAATTCTTTTCAGTTCAAAAAGAGGACACAGTGCAATTTTTGAGTTCTACAATGTTATCCTATGGAACGAAGAACAAGTTCTACAAACTACTGCAGTATATCGACTTATGGGACCAATCTCCAGGAGTTAAGATGAGTGGTGGAAAAGGTCCAAGGCAGCACCAGCAGTACACCACCAGCGGCAAGGGACGGCCGGGTGCACGGTGCAAATCTGCATTGGGAGCCCAATGTGTTTCAATTGGGATCGGTCACTGTAAAAAAAGCTTGCAGGCTCTGGCTAGGATGCCAGTCGGGTTGAACAAACAGGGGGTTCAAGGCTTGCAATGCTCTGGGATATAGACACACCAAGGGGTCCTCTTCTCCACGGCCCGGGGGCGATGGATGCAGAGGTGTTTATAGGCCTCAAGTTTTCTTACCAGCAGCAGTCGAGGTCAAGGGGGCCTGCGTTCAGAGGTTGCAGGCGACATCGGGGAGTCCACAAAGGGTGAATCCATGATGGACTCGAGCTCTGAAGGATTGGGGAAACTTGTTGGCACTGTTGGCCCACTTCAACTCTGGCCAGGGGTGACAGGTGCAGTGGTTGCTTCAAGTGTCGGGTTTTGGCAGTTCCGATGCCTTAGAGGCTCCACCTTTAGATTTCTTTAGAACAGGTCCACTGTTCACGGGAGGTCCTGAGTCTTTCATAAAGGCAGGCAGTCCACCCAAGTTTCTGGAGACACAGTTGCAGGATGAGCCGATTTGGTGCCGTTTTCGACGAGGGATGCAGACAGGCTTGCAGGGTTGGTACTAGGTTAGCTGCTTCTTCTCTTTTCTCTGCTTTTGCGGCTCTTCGGTGTCCTCTCTTCTTAGGTCATCAGTATCTGCTTC
Source organism: Calotriton arnoldi (assembly GCA_963921515.1). Taxonomy (NCBI): domain Eukaryota; kingdom Metazoa; phylum Chordata; class Amphibia; order Caudata; family Salamandridae; genus Calotriton; species Calotriton arnoldi. The sequence continues at coordinate 575,731 of CAWUFW010010044.1, read as the reverse complement.
TCTGCTGTCAGGGACTCCCCTAAATACTGAATTTAGGGGAATTGGGGGAGAGTGTGTGGTAGTAGTCAATGGGCTACTGACCCTTCGGGTCACTACGCCCCCTATATGACCACTTCCTGTGGGAAATGGGCATAACCCTGCCCCAGAATTCCTAAGTATGCCATCACAAATATGGCTACTTATGAAAAATTGTATCCACCTCACAGTAGCCCATCTTAGGGGTGGTGCTAGCCTGGGGGTGGCACACCTACCTTAATAGCTAATTTTCCCACCTGTCCCTGTGCCAAGGGGGCTCTGGACGTGGGGGGGTGGCTTCCTCTCCTCTGAGGGGAGCTAGATTTGCATTCCAAAGACGGCAGCTTCTCTGAAGCTCGCCGGCCCAAGAAGGCTAATCAGCAAGTCATTCTGTGTAACGGGGTGTTACACTCTCTTCCCAGACAGGCTTTTGTTCTGGGTCTCCTGAGAGCAAAAGGCTGTCATCATTGGAAGGCAGAACAGAATCTTAGGTGGCAGGCTGGCAGCAAACAGTCAGCAAGGACACCAGAGACTGGTAGGTTTTCAGGGGACTCCTCTAAGGTGCCCTTTGAGTGCATGCATTGGTAAATCCAACACTGGCATCGGTGTGGGTTTATCAATACGAGATGATTGATACCAAACATCCCTATTTTCAGTGAAGCAATCATGTAGTGGGGAACCTGTTTTCAACAGTGTTCAGCATATGTTCTAAAATAGCTTCCCTGGTCACTTGTACTTGCAGTAATAGGACTGACCAGCACAGGGCCATATCTGCTCATGCAGGTATGCACTCGCATGTAATATTGCGAACACAACAAGATGATGGATAGAGTGCTCACATGTAATATTCAGCACCCTACCTTAGGGCCGTTAGGCCTGCATAAGGGGTGACTTACAAATATTACAAGCAGTTGTAGGGTAAATGGCACACAGGGATGTGTGACATGTTGTGTTTTCACTTTTGTCCGCACCAAGACACGCAGCCTGCAATGGCAGTCTTGCATGTGCTTGGTGAGGGGTCCCTTAGGGTGGCACAATTCGTGGTGCTGCCCTTAGGGACTCTCTTTAGCACCTCAGGCCCCAAGTACCAGGAGTACCATTTACTAGGGGCTTATAGAGGGTGCTAAATGTTTTGCCAATTGGTTAAATAATTGTACATTTTGGGGAAAGAACACAGGTACTGGGGACCAGCTTAGCAGGATCCCAGTACACTTCAGTCAAAGGTGCAGCAAATACCAGGCAAAAAGTGGGGGGTGGTACTACAACAGTACCCAGCTTCCTATACATCCCAATTATAACACTGAATTAAAAAAACTGTAATGAGCATGTATGTTCATTCAGTGGACCAAAACTATCAGTCAGTAAACTGCTCCAATTGAACCTGCTGATGTTGAATTGGTAATAATGAGCAAGTTTTATCTAGGACTCTCACCACCACGACCTGATGCAAACGATTACACAGAAGTTAATTGTCACCAGCACCTCTGACAAATCCCAAAAATTAAAGTCGTAAACTAATTATTGACGCACAACTGCAAGATCTGCTTCAGAATGTCAAGAAATGTAGTTTCCATCAATCCAGAGGAAGTGTACCCAGATTAAAGAGCGTATGGTTAAATGGCTGTGGGTGGATACATTGGTGAGTGGGTGGAGTATTAAGTCTGGATTGATGAGAATGTGGATGCATGGATGAGTGGTTGTTGTGGGTTAATGGATGAATGCTCGGTTGCAGTGAATGGATATATGCTTTAATGAGGGTGGATGATAGACTAATGGGATGGATTAATGGATGTATAGGTGTCGGTCGATTTGTGTGGAATGGTGAGTGAATGTCTCTGGATGAAAGGATACCACAAAGTCAACAGGCATCTGTTCTGGTGGTTCGTTTCCGGGGTGGTAGGTATAAGAGTGAAGGTAGACAACCCGGGCGATATTTCAGCAATGATGTTTTAATCTGCGATTTGATGGCCGTGCCCAGATATGGTTGGGGAGCTAATTTGTTGTAAGACGCTACTGTAAGCCAAACGTGTTGTCTCAATGCAAATGCGTCCTTATCTGCCAGCAGCTAGTGTCTCTTGACTCTTTTATTAACAATGGCCTTGACGAGGCAGTAGTTAGGTGTTGTCTCCCATTCGGCATTTAGGCCGAGGGCTGTTGGAGAGCAAGAGAGAGAGTCTCCGGCCAAAGACTGATTTCTGTTGCAGATTTCTTCCCAAAGGTGGCAGTTCTGGGTTCCTTTGCTAGCATTCTATAATTTGTAGCAGAGTTTAATAAAGGCTCCTTGTCTTGTTATAGATTGTTTGACCAAGCCAAATTTCAGGAACAACTGGGCTGGAGATGAATAGGATGGCAGGGAAAAAACTGACTTAAAGAGTTTGATGATAACTTTGTCCAAGTGAGTGACGTTTCGGCCCCTTAATGCTTCACTGCCATAAGTGATGGTTCGAACTAATTTGGTCTGAATTATTTTCAGAAGATGTGTAAATGTAGAGGACGCTACGGCTACCTTTAGGCATTTAAAGGTTGCTGTGAGAGTATTGGCTGTTAGACGCATAACCTCCAGATATTGTTTGAAGGAGCCTTGTCTGTCAAATAACATACCCAGATACTTATATTCTGGGACCACCTCTACTTTGTCCTTTGCCAAGTGCCACTGATGGGAGGGCAATAGCAGTTTCTCATGGATCAAGATTTTGGACTTCTTCAAGCTCATTTCTATGGCATTTGTGTTAGAGTATAAATGCTGTAGCATTCAGGAACCTCTTAAGGCCGATTTTTGTATGACTAAACAGCACTAGATCGTCTGTGTACATCAGGCATGGCAGCAGGGTCTTACCCAATTTAGCGGCATGTGAGTTAACCTGAGGTAGGATGATGGGGAGATCTGCTAGAAAAGGGGTAAAGAGAGTGGGAGCTATTACACACCGTTGCCTTAGCCCCTGGTGAGTCAGAATCTTTCTGGATAGTTGAGTGCCATCACCTAACTTAATTGTAACCCAGGTGTCAGTGTGGAGGAGGATCAGGTCTTGCAACAGAGGGTTAGGTATATTCCACCTAGCGAGTGTGCTCCACACCTTCCCTCTATCCACTCAATCGAAAGCTGCCTTGTAATCTAGCAAGCAGAGATAGAGGGGCTGCTTGGTTATCCTGTGTGATTGAAGATCAGGGATGGGGCCAGCAGGTTTATTGTTGTTCCTACTCCTTTGGCGAACCAGGTTTGATTGAATGGAATCAGACTCCTTTCAATTGCCCATGATAATAGCTCTTTAAGAAGACAGCCTGCAAAGCATTTAAATTCCAAGTCCAGGAGCGCTATGAGTCAATAGTTCGCAGGGTCACAGTCATTGCCAGCTTTGTAAATTGGAGAGATGGTGGAGCCTCTCCACGAGGAAGGGATGGTGTTTGAAATAACTATACTCTCGTATGCTGGCTCCAAATGACTTGCCGATAATGATTTGTCTTCCTTAAATATGGCTGTTGGAATGCCGTTGGGGCCTGGTGATCCATCTCTGCGGCTTCTTGAGATTTAACGCTCAATTGTGTCTGCCTAGAGGCTTGAAACCTGGGTTATGCTCATGTTGTTTTGAGGTTTTGATAGAGCTACTGCATGATGTTCTGCTGGCTTATCCAGGTGTGGCATACCCCCCGGCTGGCCAAAGTGTTTTAAGAGAGATTCATACTAGTTCACCTCTGGAATGTTGACCATTGTTTTTGTTTCTGACAGGCTTTTTAAGTTTTCAGTCTTCCAGAATTTCTCGTGCTTGTTGGTGTTGAGGTCGTGCAAAAGTTTGACGCTTAGGTTGTTAACGTGCCTCTCTTTTTTTTTAAAACCACAAGTGTTTTCTGTAGGCAGACTTAGCCTTGACCGATTTGCCTTTCAGAGAGTCATCATTGGAAGACTTTTGGTAAGCATGAAGGGCTTAGTTGACGCTGCATTTTAGTACTTTTGTTTTTCTATTTGCTATTGACCTAGCAGCTCTATATGTGATATTGATACTGCTTCCTGGTGCCATTTCGTTGGCAACTAATTGTGTTGGAAACTGCTCCCAGATAGTATAGGGGACTCATCTCGTCCAAGAGGGCTAAGAGTGAGCCTTTGGCTAAATCAGACAGGTCATGAATTGTTCTTGATGACCACTTCAATCTCTTGTTGTTTACCATGTGGATGCTGCCTTGTGTTGATCCTTCTGGTGTATGGTTGTCTGGAGAGAGAGCAAGGCATAGTTCTTGAGGTAAATGATCACTTTCCTTCCTTGGCATTACTGACAAACTGGAAACAAAATTAATAAGTGGGACAGAGAGCACTGTCAAGACTTTTAAGGAACAGGACTTATGTTTGTGAAATGTAAAGGAGGGTGGGCTGTTGCTCTGCAAACAGCCATTGGTAGCTCATAAGTCAAGGAATTCTAGTTCTTTTATAAGCTCTCTGCCCTTTTTATCGCGCTTAAAGGTGATACTTTCGGTTTGTTCTAGGACCAACCAAAATGCGTTCTGCACAGTCAGTAAGTCTTTGTCTATTGATGTCCCAAGTAGGTTCATGTTTAAATCCCCAGAGAGGATTATTTCTTTAGGCTGAGGTCCTTATTGGAGATTCAAGATATTCTTTTTCAAGTGCTCAATGGCGAATTGTTTTCGCATCACATTTGGGGATATGTATACATTCATAAAAGCCAGGCTGAGAGACTGCAGTCATTGCTTTAAAGTGATGTGAACACATTGCAGGCCGCTCCATGTTTTCGGTTCCGAAGAGTGGTTGCTTTTCAGGTTGGCCTGAATGTAAATTGCTAGGCCACCTCATTGACCGCCTTAGGTGGCTTCTTCTGTGCCAGGGACAGAGTAACCTATGTAACCTGGTATCATGGGCACCTTTTCTACCCATGCTTCCTGCAGCGGGATGATCTGAAAGGAGAGCAGGAAGCTTAAGGTCTCATTATCTGCTAACTTGTCTGACAGACTGTTGATGTTCCACAAGCAGATTTTGAGCTTGACTGCCCAATTTGTCTCCACTCCTGCTAAAGAACATATTCATGCTTGCCTTTTGGGTTAGTTGAGGGCTCCAGAAATCTAGCTCCAGTCGTAGTCTAGTATTCTGGTGGGAGGTCATGGGAGCTGAGGGGCTTGGGTGATTTACTAAGGGCACTTCTTAGAACCGAGCCTGAATGTTTGTGGCGGCTGTTGGAAGATCAGTTTGAGGTTAGTGTTGAAAGAAAGTGAGGGTATGCTGGTTCTCTTTTGGGTGACAACAGTATACCCAAGTATTTCTATGTTTCCATTGTCCTTAGTAACTTGTTGGAGGCTGCAGATGATATCCAGGTTACCTTAGTTGTCTCATTGTTCATCCTTATGTAGGGGCCATAAACTTGAAAGAAGCAATATTGCTTGAACTCAAGTCCACAGTGTCTGGTATTTGTCTTAGTAGATAAAAAATGCTGCCATGGTTGAGTAAGTTGAAGTGACCTCTCGACTGGTATTCTGAGTTACATACATTAAGGTTACATGACTGTCTGTTGCACCTTGGTGTGAGGTCACAACATTTGTGGCATTATACTGGGGGGACTTAAAGCTACTGGGACTCTTTGTCAGGAGATAAATGTCTAGTGTCCAATTATCCACTGGGCCGTGCTACGATAGTTATAGGTTCTAGCTTCATACCATCTTGGAACCCTATTTTTACATGAATAGTGATTGATGTGTTGTGCCGGCAACTCCTTTTCTGTTTCTGGCCTTGGCATTACATTTCCTGCCTCTGGGGAATTGCTATTAGTCACAGGGCAGACGATTCCATTTTTGTTGGCAGGCCAGATGGTGGGGCAGCCTTCTATTTGTGGTGCCACTTGGTTGCCTGTGTTGAAGCTTTCTTTGTCTTCTTCTTCTGTGATGACACCCAACAGAGGCTTTGTGGTGTCCAAACTTCCTGCTTGGTTTAGTTGTTTGATTGCTTGTACTGCAGACTTGATTTTCTTCCTCCTCTTCTACAATAATGCCTCCCTGCGGCTTTTCGGTTTCAGGATTACCAGCTTGAGTTGCCATGTTGTTGACCGGATCAGGGTCAGCGTTTGTTACTTGTTTTTCAGAAGTATTTTTACTACGTAGAGTGCTACGTAGGTTTGGATTGCAATTTTAACTATTAAAAAAGGAGTAAACGTTTTTCTGCGCAGGATTATTAGCCTTCTGCTTCCGTGCTTTGCACCGATTCTTCCTTCATGGGCCTTCTGGTTGTTGATCAGTGGCAACTTGTGTTTCCTGATTTACATCAGGGGTCTTGTTACTGAGACCGGGGATAGCCCCCTCTATGGAGTTATGGTTTGCTGCGGCTCCCAGGATACTCTCTGCCTGAGTTTCTGTGCTTCTGGGAGCTGGCGTAGCTTGGGACGTTCGGCTTTGACAACCTCTGGACATGCTCTCTTTGGCCTCATGTGCGGGTGGAGGAGCAGACTCAATGGGTCCCTTGGGGACTTGTATGGTTGAGGTTGTATCTGGAATGAAATTAATTGCCAGATTGACAGACTGCAGGAAGTGAATGCAGTTTGTCCTTGATTTCAGTAAGGGGCACAGGAAACGATTGGTTGCATAATTTCTACTGTTTCTTAGATTTTTTGATTCTGAGATAGTTTAGGTTTGCTATATTTGTGTCGATCCGAGGTGCAAACTGTCACGGTGTTTAGTAACTTGATCCGAGTGTCCATTTTCATGGACTGGTAATTGAGAGCTTCAACTGTCAACTTCAGTGTTCTTAGCAATGTGGTTCAGATGTCTGTTGGTTCTGTTGGCTTTGCGTACTGCTAATGTAAAGCAGTTCATGGGTCTCGGTTTTGGGAAAAGTTTGAAAATTCTAGCTGGTTTCCGCAATATGTGGCTATCATTGCTTCCTATTCTGCTGGCAGGGTGCCTGATTTCATTGAGCTATCAGGGAGAGTACTACTAGTGTTTATCTGTTGGACTTTCACTTTGGTACACTTGTCAGGTTGGGGGCATGTTGGACTGCGATTGCTTTTCATCCGGTTTGACAAAGAGGAATTTGTAGGAGTTGAGGTTGAATGATGGATCATTTTGCTTTCCGTAGCTTCCTTTGCTTCCATAGCTTAAAGTATGAGGGAGGGGCATCATTTGTCCTCACAGTCAGAGGGCTGCAATGAGGCGTCTTTTTTGTCTGTGCCTGCATACACTTGCGCAGAGACTGTGGCTGTAAGTTGGAGTTTTTTGCTCTGATTGCTGAGGCACAAAGATATTTTTCCACTCCTGTAGGGTCCTGACTAGGAGTGAGTGCAATCATCGTTTTGTTCCAGTGATGCATTTGTCGGGAGCTTGCAGCACTTCTGCTCCGCTAGTTGGAATTTAGATGCAGGGAAGCAGGTTTGTCATATACTCCTAGTCCAAGGCCAAAAAAGGCGATTTGTTTGATGACAGTTGGTTCCAGGGGAGATGGCAAGCCAGGGATGTTAGCATTTGACGTTAAGATAGCTGATGCTTGATCTTTAACAAAAAAGAATATGCTGTGGATTTTGGTTGGTGCATTTTGGTTGTTAGGTTCTTTTGAAGGGGAAAAGGGTCGATGTAGCTAGTGTGCTGCTGTAGTTTTTGTAATAAATTCTCGGTGTTGATTGCTATTGGGCTTAGGAGCACCATGAAACTAGTTGTGATGGGATCATCCTTAACTGCCTATCTGGGTGGGGCATTTTTCCTTCTTGTTCCTATTGCTTGGAGAGCGCCCCTGGTTCTGTCAGATCTCATTCAGAGTACTCTTATGCGTACGCCACCTGATGGAAGAAGATCGCCTGACTGGAAGTTGAAAGGTTGACTGGTAACTGTGCCTACAGCCTTATTTGGAAAGCTGAGGAAGGCTTTACAATAGGAGGGCAGAGAGCGGGAGGACCAATGTAGGTTAGCAGTTCATTGGCTCGTTTGCATGGCAATGGAGTCTTGTTCAAAGGGTAAAAGGGTGACTTGGTACCAGGGAACACTGGTGTGGTGCAGCGGCCAGAAACTAGTTTGGGGGCAAAGCAGAAGAGGGTAGAGCGGGCAGGGGGTCAAGCGGTTCACCAGGGGTTTGCAATCTGTGCCAGACTAATTCCAGCCGCCTCCGTACCCACCCGCAAAGCACTGCACCTCCTAGGGCCTCGCCTTAAAGCTGCGTTCCTCTGGGCCCCTGCTTGTCACAGTAAGCCCAGCCCGACCCTCAGCAGGTCCGAGCAGCTGAACCGGGCCCTGATGGCAGGTTGGAAGTGGGTTGGAGAATGGTGTGGAGGCAAGGTTGGTGGGCAAATCGCCTGCCCGAAGGCGAGCACAGGGGCTGGAAAATTAACTTACTACGCTCCCTTCACTGCCCTCGTTGATCAATTGCCCCGTATCTGGCCAAAAAGGTCAGCCAAATTGGTCGGCGGCTGTGGGTGCGGATCCTTGAACACTGTGCCTCCCACAGCGTCTCTTGGTGCTCTCAGGACCAGAACAGAGCCAGGCTCTCCGACCGTTGAACCCCCAAAACTGCAGCGTTCTCTACCACACCCCTCTGGGAGCGTGTCTCACATCACTTATCACGTTTCACTGAGACAAACGCATGGACTGATTAGTGTGAGTGAAAGAGAGAAAGGACATATATTTGTGGGTGGATAGGTTGGTGCATTTGTGTCAGTAGAAGGTGATGGAGCCCAGATTTCACCTATAAGATTTATGTATTAGTATTTGACTAAAAGCTGCTTTAAGTTTCAGACAAACTGCATTTAAAAAAAATTGGCACGCAGAGTTTTGGTGCAAGTGTAAACATGAATGAGGTCTGCTAATGATTCATGTAAAACCATGCTCAATTATTTAATTCGTGGTTTAAGTGTGTTTAGTTTAGATTTGACCTCACTATAGAATGTGCATTTAATTTATAAAATGTGTTTTGAATTTTCAAAGTAGCATATATTTGTGCTGAATTAACACGCATTTTACAGTGTAGAAAGGCTGAATTTGCTTTGACAGGCTCAGCTCACTGCGGCTTTCGGCCTTGAGATAAGAAAGGAATGCTTTGCTCCTTGTTCCTCCCGTCTCATGAAAGACCTTTCTTATAATTTACGCCTCCTGTTTCAGGCTCTTCATGAAAAGACCTACGCTTTTTGCATACTTTTATCTCCATGTAGTTTGTTTAGACAATGCTTTATTCACTTCATAACGTGGAGTGAAAAACTGCAAAGCACACATTTTTCTTATAATATGTATTCTCTGTTTCCGCATAATTAATACTTTTTGTTGCAGAAAATGTAATTGTTTTTTTTAGGATGTTAGGATGAAATCATTTAGCACAAGACTCAAATGTGTTTCAAGAACTCGCCTGATTGATGACGTGTCCAGTCAGCCCATGGGGTGTCGATGTGTTCTGAAGCTCCAATTGGACAAGCGACGAAGACCAAGTCACGTGTATTTTTGTTAGAAATATTGGTTGCTGGCTGAGAGGTGTTAGCTTTTGCTCATTTTTTTTAGCAGGACGCGAGGCAGAACGCACAGTTTTTTTTTAAAGTTTTGCGAATAGAGAGAAAGGAGGGGCTCATTCATGAGCAGCTTCTGTGTCAGACACAGAGAGGCAGAGATGAACAGCGCGAAGCCAGAGAGAATCAGCTGAGAGAACATGACAGGTTTAGATGCTAAAAACTCTAAGTTTTATGCTTTGACTAACTGGCTTTGCAAAAACTTATTTTGTCCTATGCATTTTATTTCTCTTTATGGGAGATTTTTTGCTAATTATTAATTATTGATTAGCCTTGCAAAACTCACTCTAAAATTATATTTTCTTAAAACTCTTAAAGAGATCTGACTGACATAGAAATAGGTTTTTCTTCCTTTATGGAGTGCTTTGTATGCACTTTATAATATGTTCTGTATTAATTCTATTTTTTTATAATTTTCAATTCTGTAACCTGATTGATATTTGACTAATGATTAAAGAGTCAGAGAATTTTGACTTTTGATTAGAAAATAAAACCCTTTAAAACTACTCACAACTCTCATTATTGCCTTAAATATTATTTGCATTTGATTTTTTCATGTTTATGCAAAGTCTCCTAATTGGTGATACACGGTGGCAAAGGTCCATCCCCTTTAAGCGGTAAACAAGAGGTAATGATGTTTTGCATTGAAAAATTACCGTGAAAATACTGCTCCATCAAAGGTCTAAACATAAGTAGAAGGATTACATATATATTAAGGAATGCAGAAATGGTTTTATGATGCTATACTCCTGTTCAAAATATGTATATTCCAAACTCATCAAGCTGATGTTAAGGGTGATGTATCAAGACAAAGGCAATTATTTATGACACCAGGGATGTAAGAGGGCCTGGTTCTGTCGGGTCTGAGCACTGTCATTAATTATAAAGGTCAACTAGAACGGGTTCCTCTCTGACTCTACATGTAGCCCATTAACTTACGCAGCCAAAAAAGACAAAAACGCATACTGCACACAGGTGGGAAAAACAAACAAAACCTTTCCCTGTCAGACTGCCGGCAGTTGCCTGACTCACTGTTGCACTTCCTGGGCTGCACCAAAGGGAAATAACAAAAGGAATGGAGAAGGCCCGGGATGTTTTCTTTTCTGCTCTTTTTGAAGACAAGGATTTCCTTCACCCAGCAGCTGAAGGAGGCAGGTGGTCCTATGCCCGTTGTTGGCTCTGCATTGAGTAAGAAGGGAAATAATGTGTTTGTGAAAGAAAGAACGCTGTCAGATCAGCAACGCTGGCTGCGTCCGATACAGAGAGGAGTAGAACAATGATAATGGAATTAGATGGAATGTGTTTAGGGTTTCTCCTAACACACTCTGTAGCAGAACTGTGGCTGAGTCTCAAAAGAAGAAATAAACTTGAATCTTTTTAAATGGGGCAAATCCCTTTTTCCCTCTGATCCCTGGTGGTATTTTCTTTCAGCCTGATCTTTAGTGTGTTCATTTTCTGGACTGCGCTGTGGTGTCCTTGCATCTTCCAACATCTCAGGCAGCATGCTCACTTTTACAATTTTTCAGAGACAGAGGATTCTAGCCTACAGTGATTTAGGCCATGCCCTTAGTTGCGTAGGGCACAACCATTGCAAAGGACTCCGGGTCAGGCCTCTTTGGCCATCCCACATTTAGAGAGACCCCCGCCCCCACACACACACTTTTTTATCCCGCTTAAAGACTTGTGCAACACATTAAAAATGACATGATGAGTAAGGTTTGTAATCATGTGGTTTAATGACTAGGAGAGTGATATACGAAAACAACAAACAAATATTAATGCAAAAAGAAATGTGAACATAATTTTTAAGGTTTGATTTGTACTTTTTGTAAATTACATGCATGTTAACACATATGAACAGGGGACCTGAACTTTCATATAAAGCTGCCATCATTAAAATGTGTAGGGTCACTTTTGAATGATTAATGTCTTGGTTATTGTGTCTTTGTTTCCTGCTTGTGTTTGTACCTAGACTGAAAGCACAAAAGTGCCTTTTTCGATGGTCGTAATCATTCCAAACGTGTTAAGCAATGAAAAAGTTAATGGTGGGCAGTTCCTTCTTCAGAAAACAGTTGAAAACCACCCAATCCTTTGTCCCTTCTCATTGACAGAGGGCATGCTGCTAGTGGGGGGAGGGGATGGAGAAGGCACTTTGTTGCGTGTGTGGATAGCCTACAATGACTGCATGTTCAAACATCTGCCGGTAGGGTGGCATAAGATGAGGTCATGAGTCAGATCATAACAAAAGGGACTTCTCTCTTGGAGTTAAGGCAGATTGCCTCCCATCACTAAAATTGTTTCATCCATTCTCTGCGTTGAGTTGTATGATTACTTTTAGACCTGGCATCATTGGCGTGGGTTTTCCCTGTATTTTTGCCTTTGCCTCCTGTTATTTTGCTGTGTGTTGTCTTTCATTTTTGCTGGTCTCGATGCTTTAGGCACTTTGCCACTGCTGTTCGGTGCCAAAGTGCAAGTGCTCCCTGTAAATTGTTGTTATTGATTGGTCATTCCATGATTGGCATATTTCATTTACTAGTCAGTACCTAGTACTGTGTGCGCCCAGTGCCTGTAAATCAAATGCTGCTTGTGGGCCTGCAGCACTGATTGTGCCACCCACATAAGCAGCCTGTAAATGTAACTCAGACCTGCCACTGCAGTGTCTGTGCGCAGTTTAGTACTGCCATGTCGACCTGGCAAGTGCACCCACTTGCCAGGCTATAACTTTCCCTTTTCGTACATGTGAGTCACCCCTAAGGTAGGCCCAAGGTACCCTTGTGGGCAGGGTGCAGTGTAGGTGAAAGGTAGGACATGCCCTGATCTGTGTGGCATGTCCTGATGGTGAAATACTGCCAATTTAGTTTTTCAATGTTGGAAGGCTATATGATAGAATGGGAGTTCATTTATAACATCTTATAAATATAACTTCCCATTGGGACAAGATAGGAAGATAAAATTTAGTATGCCTGAACTCAGAATATAAAGAAGCATCTTTTAGTGAGGAGTATTTTTACATTCTGTCTTTGAAAATACCACTTTTAGAAAGTAGGTATTTTCTTGCTTAGCCATCCTGTGTGCCTCTGCTAGGTTTGTGTATTGACTGTCTGGCTTTGGAGTGACAGGGGCTGGGGATGTGCATTCTGTTCAGACAGCCACTTGGGGGGTTGAGGTGTGTCCTGCCTTTCCAGGGTGAGTCAGGGCTAGGCTGAATAGACCTGGGCTGCATTCAGAGTAGGGGGAGGAGATTTCTTTCACACCTGAATGGGCCTGGTCTGCCTTGGACAATGCTGTCTCCACCTCCTACCAACAAGCTGCACCAGAGAGGACAGAACTGGTTTTGGCTGGGCAAAGAGCTTCTCTGCCACCAGAGAACAAAGGATTTTGTGCTATAAAAAGTGGGGGCCAGACCCCAGAATTTTAGATTATTTCTGGAATTCAAGAGGAACCTTTGCCAAGGAGAAGAGCTGGAGAAACTGAGGAGAAGTACTGCTACTTTGCTGTGTGCTGTCTGGGGTTGGCCTGCAGTGGCTATTTCTGTCAAAGAAAGGACAAGGACGTTGCTGTGTGCTGTCACCTGCTTGAGGAAGATCTCCAAGGGCTTGAAGTACAGCTTTCCTCCTGTTTTTGAAGTCTCAGGGATACAAAGACTTCACCCCCAGGTCCCCTGAACTCCATTGCTGAGAGTTCTGACCTGCCAAGAGGTGCCTGCTGCTGTTCCTGGCCTCTGGAGGTCGTTCCTGCTGTTGGGAGCTGGAAAAGTAACGCAACGAGGAGAAGTGCGACGCATCTGTACCTGTTTCCGACGCATCGCTGAAGAAGCCGATGCAGCGCCTGCCGCGGCGCGGGAAATCGCCGCACGTTGCATCGAGTGTACTGATCTAAGAAGGCCGGGATCATCGCACCTATTCTGACGCAGGCCCTGCTGTGCGACTGCGAGAACCAACGCATCGTGGCACAGCGGCTGAAGAAATCAACGCAGTGCCGTTGCCGCCGACGCATCCCTGATCCTTACGCATCGCACCGGGGCGCCAAGTCTACCACGACGCTGGGGCCGCAGAAAGAGATTGACGCATCACCTCCCCGCACAGTGAGAAACCGACGCATCACCTCCCCTTCAGTAAGGAACCGACGCATCACCTCCCCTGGAGTAAGGAACTGACGCATCACCTTCCATGCGCATAAGAAACCGACGCATCACCTTCCCTGCGGCTGTTCTTGTTTATGATTTTGACGCATCCAAAGTACTTTGTGTTGAAAGTGTTGCATTTATAATTTGCTTTGAACAGAACTGTTTCTACCTTTTGAAAGAGATATTTTTATTACTATATTGTGTATTTTTGTCATTTTGGTCTTGTTTGGTTTAGATAAAGATTACTTATTTTTCTAAACTGGTGTGGTGTCCATTTGTTGTGTTTCCACTGTATTACTGTATGTGTGCACAAATGCTTTACACACTGCCTCTGAGATAAGCCTGTCTGCTCGTGCCAAGCTACCAAGGGTGTGAGCAGGGCTGACTAGGAAGAAGGGTCCCTACTTGGACAATGGTGCCAACCATTGCCAACTAGAGACCCCCATTTCTAACAATTACCATCTGAGCAGCACTGAAAACCAAACATGTTGCAGGTGTTGAGAGTTTTTTTAAATGTACAATTTTGAGTGACAATTTTGAATATTAATGAGTTTTATGATGAATTTTAGTCATAACTGATGAATTAATAACATGCTTAAAACGATTTAAATCAGATGTTTGGAAGTGTGTCTATTAATGTATTTTAGTTGTGCGACATTTTCACAAACTCACCATTTTTATTAATATAGATGCTGTTCTGATGGACTGCTCAAACTGCTCCTGCTCATTCCCTCTCCCAATCAATGTCTGGCTGATGAGGGGTGTTATACCGAAACCGGTCCAAGGATGCTTCTTTCTGGTCCAGGGAAGACCTGGCTTGGCAGTTCGGGCTTGACTGTTCCCATGAAGCACAGGGTCAAGACTGATTTGCAAATGGCTGGGTCTGAGCTGGGGTGGCGAAGTGAGCTAAAGAACGATGATGGATTCAACCCAGATCTGTGACTGGGGGTGAGTGTCTGAAAAGTTTCAGCACTCCGTCCATCATCTCCTTGTGTTTGCTTTGTTCGCCCTAAGTTGGCAGGGTATGCCCAGATGTGGATCCCTTGCTCACTGTGCCACTGGATCCAAACTAGCCTGGCTGATGGGGTTGTTACCCCGAAACCAGTCCGAGGATGCTTGTTTCTGGGCCAGGGAAGACCTGGCTTTGCAGTTTGGGCTGGACTGTTCCATGTGGCACAGGGTCAAGACTGATTTGCATATGGCTGGGTCTGAACTGTGGTGGCGAAGTGAGCTTAAGAACGATGATGGATTCAACCCAGATCTTTGACTGGGGGTGAGTGTCTGAAAAGTTTCAGCGCTCTGTTCATCATCTCATTGCGTTTGATTTTGGTGGTGAGCCACAGAATTTCCGTTTCCATCGGAGAGATTGTTGGTTTCCTTTGTCATACTGACTATTATGACTTTTTTTTCCACCTGTGGTTATGTCAATTTCTCTTTTGGTTTTGCTGTTTTCTTGGGATTTAGAAATATTCTGATTTCTCATTATGTTTTCTGCATTTACGTCTTCATGGCATTTAACTTTCCTTTAACTTTGTTCTGCATCACCTAATTTTTGAGATTTTGTAATAAAACCCTTTAACTTTTCCCCCCCGATCTAGAATTCAATTATTGAGTGGTCCCAGTTACTTATTACTCAGCTAACTTTACGTTGGGCCTGATCTTAAGGAGGTTGTCTCTTATTGCAAGTTCAAGGGTGTAGAAGCAGAACCATCTTAGGCAGATTTTGGGGTGATCAAATTCTGAAAATACTGAAAATTATCAAAATGCTGGGGTGCATTAGAATTTGAGATTCGGGGTTCTGCTTCCACAAATTGGTAGAAGAGGATCGTTTTGTGTAATAACATATCCTCTTTTATGAGGTACTCCTAGGCCCCTAGAAATAATCCCAAACGTTTCCCCAGTCTTTAATGCCTACTCTGAGGGAGAAAGGATTTTTTGGATTTTTTCCAAAACGTCTGATGTTAGAGACACCCGAAAAGTGCATAGCAAGTCAGTGTGCTGAGAATTCCTGAATGATTTGGAGTGTAAGAATTAATAGGGTGAAATCATTTTGTTGGTGCACATTGAAGTATGTGTTGATATGGCTTTCTGTTGGCTGTGTGAGTTGTTTGAATATGTGATGCTTGCTATGGGTTCACTTAGTGGATTGATCGCTGTTTTATTGATGTATTATTCATATTTGTAAACACATTTGAAGTTCTATTGATTCTGTTTGGTTGGTTTGGTTATCCGAATTGTCAAAATTCAAGATCTCTGGATATATTGGTTTTACTTGTCTGTAATTGTGGTGTGTCATGAGAGGCGCCGCATGCACATTGATAGGGATTCTAAATGAACAAGCTTTCTTTTTCAGGTTGTGTACCTAATTTGGGTTGGTGCATCTTGCTCCTGAATCCACTGGAGTGAGTGCACTAAGTACGGTGGACTGCGGCTGGACGAGAGTCTGTGGAGTGTGAATTGTGGTTTAAAAGGGCTTTCTGATTCTAGTTCTGGACTACAATTATTGTTTTCCTTGTTTATGAAGTTTCATGGTTTGCGAATGAATTGTCTTATTTGATTTACTGATTTGTATTTCCTTTCTAGGGTAAACAGACAAGGGTCTATTTAGTTATTAAATAAAAGAGGTTTTTCAATTGTTTTCGTGCTCACAAAAAAGTTGTACTGTTATTGGTTAGGCAGCTAGGGAGCCGCACTGGGATTGGTCAGACGTCACCACAAAGCTGTGCTCTGATTAGTTGGCTGCTGACAAAGCCGCGTTGTGATAGGTTGACCTTTGATAGAGTTGCGCTATGGCTGGTTGTTGTTCACTAGCTCGTTTATTGTGATTATAAGTTTGAGTTTGTTTTGAATGATATAATGGAAAGTTTGTTTATAAAGCCCGAGGTTACAGTAGTACCAAAGGAGGGTCATAAATTACCAGCAGCAGGAATGCCAGACTACAAACTGATAAAAGAGTTTGGGTACTATATGTGTACCTGGATTTCAGAATGGAATAAATAAACAGACCTTCCACCTTGTTGACACTGTCTTATTGGGATTTTATGAAGGAGATAATGTTTTTCTATAAACACCTTATATAGGAATGTTATTCATAAATTTTAACTGTCTTGAGCGGGGAGTGCGGGTCCTGCTTCTCATTTCATGTACCATACACTTCTTCGATTGGAAATGTACTGCCTTGTTTCTTTTTTTGAAAATTCAAAATAAAATTGTTTAAAAAAAAGAATGGAATAAATACAATGCACATGATGAAGTTTTACAATTTCTGTTACCCACTCTTAATACTAGAACGCTAGACTTCTTGAGATAAACTATGTTTGACATGAAATCGATGCCCAGGCCTGCACACTTTGAGGCGCTTAACAAATGGAATCGCATGCCAATAAAAAGAGAGAGTCAAAAAGTGACTAAGTAAATTAAAAGTCCATTAAACATTGGTTGGAGAGCAAAATGGATTGGCAGGAGAAAAGTTGAAGGGAGGATATGATGAATATGTAAAGACATTCTCTGTTATAGTTAAAGAGAATGATGACAAAGATAAAAAAGAAAGGAGAGAACGATAAAAAATTAAAAACAGAAAAAAAGAGAAGCAAACAGATGATACTGGTGAGGATGATAATTTTATAAATGAGCTTTTAAATTCGAGACTCCTCCATATTCAACCAGAACAACAGGAATTGGGGGGCGGAGCTAGCTCGCGACCAAGATGGCCGCTTGAGCCGAGAGCTCCGCTATTCCGCCATACAATCCGTCCAATATCCTGCAGCTGTGCACTACTACCATTGTGGAGGGGTGCCTCGGGACCTCCTGAAGTGGAGCGGTGCCGGTCGGAAGAAGAACGGCTCGCCTACCTGGCTCCTGAGTGAGGATACGGCCTGCCGCCGTTGCTGGATTGCCTGGGCCCCTGACGTGGGTGACGAGCTGGGCCTGCTGCGGTGCGGCGACCTCCTTTTCCCTCCCCTGTCCGGGAGGAGGCGGACGACTCTTGCTGGGGCCCTCGTCGCGGGGCGCTTGCGGTGAGGAGGCGGGCCCGACGCCTCAGAGCCCCCGCTACTACTCCCGGTGATTGCCGGACCGCCGCGTCCCTGGCGAACACGAGGGGCGGAGCCGGCTGGCTGGAAAGTGCGACGGAGCGGCCCGGTGGTGATTGGAGAGCCGGGGAGCTCGCAGGGAGCAGAATCCGCGCAGTGATAACTGCCGCCTGGACACCCGACTTGAACCTGGTGAGTGCAACCAGGAGCTCCACGCGACCTGCTGGGGGGAGTCACTGATCCCCAGCGACGGCGGACTAGCGGAGGAGGGTGCCTCCCTCCTACCAAGATCTGAAGGTGGTGGCCGGCCTACGGCAGGGGACTGCTCCCCGTTCCGTGCCCCCCCTGCCCACCTGAATATAACCCACGACCCACTTGACGCATGCCTGCAGGGGGAAGGCGAATCCACACATTTCCCCGGATTCTTATGGGCTGAGACGGGCTGAGCACTAGAGGATTGCGCATTACATTGGTGGTGCTGCCCGGCGGGGGTGCTGCGGACACCCTGCAACTACACGACACTCTCCACAAGTACGGAGGCAGGACAGGGGGTGCGGACTGTTACTTACAGGCCTTTGAATAATCCCCTGCTGACCCCCACTAACGGCTTGCACTGGGGGGAACTCCTCCTCCCCCCCTCCCCTCCGGGCGGATCAGTAATCTCTTTGGAGGATAAACGAAGAGGGACCTGCCATCGGAATACTGCACTGCGGACTATACACTAAGAGGCATTTCGCAGTATCCTCACCTGCGTCACTCCGTGGAGGCCTTACTACGCGAGGACTGCAGAATTGGCCCTAGCTGGACCGGGGAACCTCACGGCGCCCCCCCGTGTGTTCCGGGGCGGCGACGGCGTACCTAAGCCACTGGCACCCTAACGACTGAGTTGCCAACTGAACAAGGAGGGACACGCGCGAGACGACAGGATGGGTCGGGTCGACAGAACACAACCAAAACTGTCGTTTGACCAGAAGCGGTCGAAGCCCAGCGAGACCACCACTGAGGAGGGAGCTGGGGACCAGGAACAGAGCATGGGAGACCAACAACAGGACATTCGTGGTCTCTTAATATCGATGGAAAAAATCTTCAAGGCGGAATATCCTCATTGGGCACTAAGATGGACGCACTAACCTACCGAATGGACCGCATGGCCGAGAGACTGGACAAACATGCGGAACGGCTCGACATGTCGGAGTGCAGACTGACAGAGACGGAGGAAGCACAAACGGTACTAGATACTGAACACAAACAACTGGGCAGGGTGCTGCAGGTCTTACAGGATAAAACAGAGGACCTGGAGGCCCGTTCCCGGCGCTGTAATCTCCGCATCACGGGTCTTCCGGAGTCCACATCAACGGGAAACATGGAGCTCTTCATAGAACGACTTCTGAGGACTCTACTGGGCGACTCCTCGTTTTCAAGTATGTTTGTGGTGGAGAGGGCGCACCGTTCCCTTGGCCCGAGACCAGCGCCGGGGGCGTCCCCCAGACCGATAATAGCGAAACTGCTAAATTATAGGGATCGGGATGTCGCACTTAAACTAGCCTGTGAGAAACAACCGCTACGCTTTGAGGGGTCGACGATATCACTGTTCCCAGACTTCACAGTTAAGGTTCAAGAAGCACGACGACTGGTTGCCCCCATGAAGCGACAACTTCGTGAACTCGGAGCAGACTACGCCATGTTGTACCCTGCGAAGTTGAGGGTAAACCGGCAAAGCCGTTCGCAGATTTTCACCGACCCGAAGGCACTGCAGAGAGTGTTGAAAGACTGGCTGAAAGAGAAGCGGCCACACACGGAACAACATCTCCTTGAGGATGCGACAGGAGGTCATATGGACGAACAGGACTGACCACGTCATGGTGACGTTAATTGCTGAGTATAGTTTGATACTATGGGGAGGCGAGGGGATATCTATTCTTCAAGGGTACAGTGATTGAAATAGCGACTTAACAGCACCTGTATTTGCGGCTGTCGATGCCTTGCCTAATACCCGGTCGCCATGCCTACCATTCCTGCCTGGTTGGAGTGGCGGGTTATGCTCCCTTATAAGGGGAGGAACACGCCAAGAAGACTTTGACCCACTGATTTGCCTCAACCTTATTCTGACGGGAGGTTGGGTGGGATGATTGATTTCTTATGCCAGCTTTGGTTTTCATTTCCTATGGGTCATCTTGGGAGCGGAGACTCCTGCTGTGCCGCGACCTCCTAGGGCCCTGCTGAGCGGGGTTATTCTACTCTCTGCTGCAGCTGCAAATATATCTTGGGGCGGGGTGCGGAGTGAGATCTTTACAGGTTTTGTTTTCTCATTGGTGTGCGAGCTACATCCACCCCTGTGTGTATCACACCTGGGATGCGTTTTGATGTTTGGGAATGGGTGGGTTTTCTGTTTGGAAGGGTGGGATGGTTTCGCGGCCAAGTTGGGGATGGGCAGGCGTGGGAGGGGGTTGGGGGATGTTTGCTGCGTGAATTGCTGCAAGGTCTGCTTATGCTGTTTTATCTTACGTGCTACACTGTTGTGGAATTGAAGATGCTTGGGACAGGCCACCATAACTTTGGTCAGACATGGGTGGAGGGTGGGTACATGTTGCAAATGTTTTTATACGTATTCTCTATTGTATCGGTTTATGATGTATGGTTTTGGGGTGACATATTCCTGATGAGACTATCCTCGTTACTTCTTGACTACAGGTTTCAATATGACAGAAACACCGACGACTGATCGCGAATACATTCCTGACTCGATGACCCTGTTCACTTGGAATGTACGCGGCCTTAATGACCACCGGAAGGTCCGTAAAATTCTGAGCCATCTTTTCAGGCACAAGGTTGACGTGGCCCTTCTGCAGGAGACTCATCTACACCCGGATAGCCCCATTCTACATGTCAAAGGGCTGATGGGCAATATACACGCCCCGGGCTTTACTTCTCATGCTAGGGGGGTATTGACATGGGTAAACCCGAAAACATCAATCACACTGACTCCCTTAAACACAGACAGGGAGGGTAGATTTGTCCTATCCAAATGCTGTGGGAAGGGGCTGGAGCTTTACCTTTTAAATGTCTATGGTCCGAATTTTGACCATCCAGACTTCTATACTGACTTGATGACTTTGTCCCAATCATACACCCAGGAGCATATATTGTGGGGAGGTGATTTTAATCTTGTCAGGAACCCAGCCTTAGATCGGTCGGATGGCCCGGACAGACGCCCCTCGGCATCAGCCAGAGTGGTGGAGACGTCCCTGATACGGTTGAGCATGTGTGATGTATGGAGGCGCAGACATGCCACTCAAGGTGGATATACACATTACTCTGCGCATTACAATGTGCACACTAGAATAGATTATTGGTTTGCATCATTACAGCTCTATCAGCAATTACGTGCATGCACGATCCTCCCACGTACCTACTCTGATCATTCGCCACTGCTATTAACACTGACTTCTCCAAAGAAACAAATACCACCGTTCTTGTGGCGCTTCCCGCCATACTCCCTTCTCGATACTGTTTTTAGGGAGGAACTAGCCAGGTCCATAGAGACATTCTTTGAGATAAATGTGGGGTCTGTGGACTCCTTCCAAACTGTCTGAGAGGCATTTAAGGTGTATATCAGGGGGGTAACAATTTCTAAACACGCGGGGGTCCTTAAGTCGATACGCAACAGGCTGAAGGCTCTGGAAAGTAAACTGAAGGACCTTGAGTCAACTCGCATGACAGACCTGAGTGAGGAACTCACCCTAGAAATAGCACAGACACTTCGGGAATACCATGAAGAGGCTGACGCAGAAATAAAACACCTTGGGAAATATGCCACCGCCCGAACCTATGGCGAGGGCGAGCGGCCGGGGTCTGTTTTAGCTCAAATTCTAAAGCAACGCAGGGACAGAGCCTCAATACCAGATATCAGACCGCAGCTGGGAGACCCCCCGCTCACAGAGACCCAAGTGGTGGAGCAATTTCGAACGTATTATGCGGAACTCTATTCCTCCCGCGGCCGCTGCCCTGACGATCGCATAGTAGACTACCTGACACATATTGAACTTCCACGGCTCTCTAACATGCACCGGGAATTCCTGATGCGCCCAATTGAACGGGAGGAAGTAGTCCTAGCCCTCTCGGACATGAGAGCTGGGAGCGCGCCGGGGAGTGACGGTCTTACTGTCGCCTTTTGTAAGGCATTCCAGGACGTCCTTATCCCACACTTGCTCACACTGTTTGAAGACATATGCGCTTCAGGAACGATGCCCCCGACCATGCAGGAAGCGATTCTGGTAGCTATACTCAAGTCGGGGAAGCCTCCGGAGGAGTGCGCCTCATACAGACCACTGTCTCTCATGAACGTGGATGCAAAAATCTTCGCGAAGCTGCTCGCCAACCGTATTGCCCCGCTTGTCACTACATTGGTGGCACCAGAGCAGGCGGGCTTTGTACCTAGCAGGAACCTAACATATAATTTACGAACCGTCTTTGCTGCCGTCCAGCATACACGTCCGGAGGTCCCAGCTATTGCGGTCTTTCTGGACATGGAAAAGGCCTTCGACTCGGTCGAGTGGCCCTTTATGAGGCAGGTCCTGGAGCGCATGGGAGTGGGAGCGGTTCTCTTACAGCTCCTCGCAACGCTCTATTCCTCACCCACGGCACGCATCCGTATTGGGTCCCTAGTCACTGACCCCATACGGGTTTGCAGAGGTACGAGGCAGGGTTGCCCCCTATCACCAATACTATATGCCCTGACGGCAGAACCCCTAGCTTGCGCCCTACGGGAATACCACGGGCAAAGGGGCATACGTTTCCCAAACTACCGTTTAATTGTCTCTACGTATGCGGATGACACGCTTATCTATGTTAGGGACCCTGAGACCAATCTCTCACCGGTTCTTCGCGAGGTGGTCCTTTTTGGTTCCCTATCAGGTATAAAAGTCAACTGGAACAAGTCCATTATGTTCCCCCTTACCCCAGCCACGGTACGATTCGAGCCGGAATATCCCCTACAATGGACCCATTGGCGGTGCGATACTTAGGTATCCGCCTACATACTGACTCAGAGGTTGTTCTTAGGGAAAATTATGGTGTGGCCATCTCCAAGCTGGAGCAGGATGTTGATAGATGGATTGGTCTTCCTCTGTCACTGATGGGCAGAGTATCCCTTATGAAAATGATTGTCCTACCACGCTACCTCTTCTTCTTTACGAACATACCCATGGTCCTGTCCAGAACATTCTTTCAGCGTTTACACTCCCTAATGGTGCGTTTGGCATGGGCAGGCAAGCAACCACGTGTTGCTTGGAAGATATTGACATTACCATATGCGATGGGAGGTCTCGGTGCTCCTGATTTGGAATTATACTATAGAGCTGCTCAATGCTCGTATGCATATTATTGGATACATGGACCCTTGGACATCCCGCACATACGGATTGAAACTATAGTTGCTGCCCCCAAGCCCCTTCCAGCCCTGCTATTTGCGCCTCGAGATAGGCGCACTGGCATAATGGACTCTATAAATTCGGTTACGCACGCTTGGCATTATATCATGGACGCACAAGCAGGTAATATACTATATGCTCCTCTAGCTCGACTAGATTGGTACCACTGGCTTGCTCCATGTAGAGATAGGGGAGTCATAACTGCACTACAGACGCTAAATATGTTCACTATAGGAGACCTCTTTGAGGAAGGTACTGCCCGCCCCTGGGAGAATGTCACAGAGAAGGATGCGACCCAGACACCGCTCGCACAATTCCAATTCCACAGAATTAGACACGCTCTCAGCGACCTGCTCGGGGAGGACATGGCGGAACCTCCAGAAGTTCTGGCTCTGGCTGCTGTAATTAAAGCAAAGTCACCAGCTAAGTTAGTGTCTAGAATTTACCACACAACACTATCAAACAGAGAAGGAGATTACACTAAACCAAGACTGGCATGGCAGCGGGACTTACAGATAGACCTGACAGATGACAAATGGCTCTATTGTTGCTTAAACACCAAACGAATTTCACTCAACGGACGCCATAGATTAATCCACTTTAAATTTCTCAATAGGGTTTACTACACGCCGGAGCGATTACATCGCTATGACCTGCGTGAAACACCCCAGTGTGAAAGATGCGGGGAGCAGGTGGCGGATTTCATTCACGTTGCCTGGGTCTGCCCGGGGGTCGCACACTTTTGGAGAGATGTATTTGCAGAAATTAATCGTATCACGGATATGACGCTCTCCCCAGACCCGGTCCTAGCCTTGCTGGGATATTCCAAACCCCTACCTAAGACACACAGACGTCTCGTGGACATGGCACTCCTTCTGGCGAAGAGATGCGTCGCACTCTGTTGGTTGCGCGGCCCGTCCCCTACATTGGCGCAGTGGTCCAGAGACATGCTCTACTGTTGCACGCAAACGGAAAACTATAGCGAATTACTACCACCCCGCAACAGACCCAAGAATTACTGGGCCCTATATATGACCAGAAGAGAACGTCCTGACGACTGCTGACCATGACGACACTACACCTCCGGTGACGACCGGTCACGACAAACATGACTTCACTGAGTAACGGGGCCTCTAGTTGGGATTCAGATTACTTAACCATTCACGATACTGCCTGACAGGACAGAGGTATTGCGGACGAGGGACTCATTGTTTTACCGGGGCCGGGTCTGTCAGGATGTTTGATGTACTACCCTCTTTTTAATTACTCTTTAGAATGATGCTACACTGTATGATCATCAGATTGCTATTGAGGGACAATGTAACTTGGAATATGTCACTGCCTATATCTTACTGTTCTGATTATTATTTGTTTTCTTGCTTGAAAGAAAAATCAATAAACATATTTAAAAAACAAAACAAAAAAAACAGGAATTAATGATACTAGCCCAAGAGTAGACACAGGTGCTGGGTGGGGGGGGGGGCAGTACTATTATGCAAGGTTCTACTGGAGATGACCACAGTGCACCGATTAAGACAGTGATGACAGCAGTGCCCAGTATAAGTCAAGATGTGTAATCTGAAACAGATTTCAAGCTGCCACGCCTGTACGAATAGTGGTAGTTGAAGAGGCTCCAAAAGAAAAAATATTGTCATTTTAAAAATTGAATTTGGTCAAATGTTACAGCACAATGTTGATTTGAACAGGCTTGAAATACAATTCAGATGAAATTAGATATTTGTTCAAAAAATGTGCCAAATGTGCAAATAAAGCACACAATAAATTAGAAGAGTTAGCTGATGAATTAGATGTTGATAGCAGCAGAATGAAAAATGTGAAACAAAATTATACAATGTGTTAAATGTATTTAAAACAAAATGATAAAATTTGAGAAATGAGATTAATAACTCTGAAATCCCACATTAAAGATTATTGGAGTGATTTAATGAAATATTGAGAAAGACGGGAAAAGGGAATGATAAGGAGAAAGAAATGAATAGGGACAGAAAAGAAGGAATGTAGTGAGTGATTCAGAAGCTGGGACAGGAACAGTTTAAGAGAATTGCATGGAGGAAAAATGATGCATGTGCCATGGTAACACGCTGATTTGCATGCTTTTACTCATAAATTTCCGAAATAGCGAGAGAAGCCAGGAAAGTGGTACAAGAAGTACATAAATTGACACATATTTCTCAGGTATTATCAACTGATTTGAATTAATTGTTTGAGATTGTGGTTCCCAGTGATTTATGGGCAGAATGTAAAGCCATAGTTGGCTAGAATTGGTCCAAATAATGCTTCGGCTGCAGAGGTAATAGACAAATATAAGGCTGTGATTGAATATCTGAAAATACGAGTTGCAGAAAAGGATATAAATTTGTTAAAATTCTAGAAAAACTCACAGGAGCAAAAGGAGTCAGTGCATGCTTATTATGAGAGAATCATGTAGGTCTTTCACAAACAGCACAGTCGAAAATCCTGAAAAAGATGGGATCAGTGTATTCGTAGCTGTTTGTGTGTCAGGGTTGAGGTCACATATTAGTAATCACATTCAACAGAGTGAATTGTGTTGGCAGTCGAAAAGCATAGACAAGATTTGAAGCTGGCAAAATATAATGATTATTTTGATGTGAAACAGAAAAAGTTAAATAAGAAGATAATGATTGGTCAGATGAATCAGTTTGAGAAAGGGTCCCTAAATCAAATGTTTTAAATATGAATTTTGTATATATATTGTACTTTGTATTAATGGGATGAATCAAATGCAAGGAGTGAGGATGGGAAATGTAATGATGGAGCAAAATGGTGGGAAAGGAATGAAAATACGATGGCATGTTCATGAACGTTGAAATGATGAAAAAGAACTCAGCTTATCACTTCTGTAGAAAGATCGGGCGTTAAACGAGGGAATGCTGACAGAAACCTTAAAGAATTCAAGGGGAGATGGTTCACAACTGCACAGGAATGTGATGGTCCCTAATATGCAGAATTAGGAGCACAATGTGCAGAATCAGAAATCATTTTGTGTACCAATGCCTTCAGGACGAGTGCTACAGCAAAACATGAAAAATAAAATGTCTTTTATTGCAGGCTATCCACAGAATCCATTAATTCTGAGTGATGAATTGGCAAGGAGTAGCTCACAATGGCAGTGGCTTTGAGGGGGATGAGGATTGCATGCTTGGAGCAGTACTAGAGGTAGACCAAAGTGGTCCATATGTTTACGGAGAAGTCAATGGGCATCGTGTTTCATTTCTGACTAATACAGTGGCTACCAGATCTACAGTTTGTGCTGTAGAAGTCCAAAACCTACCCCTCTCTTGAAGAGAAGTCCAGGTTGTAGGGATCAGTAATAAACAAATTGTTAACCAGGTTACAACACATGTTCCAGTTAAACCTGGTCAGATGGAGAACAAACACAAATTTATTTTGTGTTATTCAAGTCCTATGAACTTATTGGGAAGGAACTTGCTCTGCAAAATGAATTGTGTGATCTATCGCACACCGGATGGTGTTTCTATTGAAACACAGGATAAGGGGTCCATGTTCTGGATTACTTAACAAGATACTAGAGTTCAGTTGTGTCCAATTTTAACAAGAGATGACTTACCCCTGGATTTAAGACATACATTCAAGGATAAGGTATGGAATTTTACCGGAAAAAACCTGGATTGATTAAAAAGCAAAGCATGTCAAAATAAAGATCAAACCTGATGCAATATTCCTGGAAAGTACAAACTCACAAAAGAAGCAGAAAAAGGAATTTATCCAGTGACTCAGAAAATGATTGAGCAAGTAATCCTCCAGGAGGTACTTGGTAGTCCTTGTAATTCTCCCGTGATGGGAATTTAAAAACTAATGGGAAGTGAAGAATTGTGCAAGATCACCAGAATATTAACAAGATAGTGATTCCATGTTGTCCAGCGGTACCAAATCCAGCAATGATTTTGTTTCAGATTCCATCAAACACAGAATGGTATATAGTCATCGACTTATGCCAAGCGTTGTTTTCTATTTCCCTTCAATGAGGAATCACAGTTCCTCTACGCATTTCAATGTTTGAATAAAGTTCTCATGTGGTGCAGAATCCCACAAAGGTATTCTGAATTTTTTTTCATTTTCCTCCCAAGTCTTGAAGAACGATTTAGAAAGTGTGAGTGTGACAGAGCAGGGGCCGAACAGGAGAATGACATAGGCTGGTGGACTGCAATGCCTCTATCTCCCCCTCTTATCTCCTCGAAACAGGACGAGTGGAACGCCACAAACATACCACTGTTGAACAATAGGGATGAAGAGAACGGTTCCTTTAATTGGGGATTTCCTGATGACGGGACTCCTCCCCCTCCTGACGTCACTGCTTTCCCTGCAATAAGGAGCGAGAATACACAGACGGGGGTGTGCTTCGACACCGGAGAGGAAGAAGGAGTTTTGCCAGGACAGACAGAGAGCAGCGTGAGACGGGAAGAAGGAGACCGGAGGACGAGTGACGGTAGCGGACCCCGAGGACTTCAGGATACGCCAGGAGGCCAACGGCACCTCGCTTCGCCGAGCCACGCTCCTGGAGGAGCGTGGCTTAACCAGGTACGAGACCGGTTTACAGGGTGGTTAGGGAGGAGGGCCTCCTCTAACTAGACAGGGACCAGGGAAGCCGTTCTTAGCCGTTCCCGCTTGCACCTTGTCCCTTTCACTATCACCCGCGCCGCCAAGTGTGTTTCACGGGTTGTTTGAAGGTGTCCCCTCACTTCCCTACCCTTGATATCGTTCCGGAATGGAACCCTCATACGAGTGTTCTTTTATTTTCCTTCTATATTGAGTTTCTTCACTTCGTCACGACCCCCTCTCACCACGGAGAAGACATACCGAGAGACCGGGGCACCGCGAGGAAGAGCGGACTAAGCCGGAAAGAAGCCGATCAAGAGGACAGAATACGGAATCAACATCATATACCCCGGATAGACTCACCCTCACTCAAAGGCGTGTGTTTGGCAAAATAAAAGCCTCTATATCTAGACCTGGCCTCAGACCCGTTATTGCGACCCCGACACAACTGGTGTCAGAAGTGGGATCGCCACCTCAGTCCGTCAGCACTCCCGGGATGGACGCGGTCATTCAACATCTGATAAAAGGCCAGGAGAAGCTCGAATGGACAATCGAACGACAGATGTCATCCGCCCAGGCCGATAGGGACGTATTTAAAAATACCATCACGGCTCAGATGGAAGGGCTACAGAAGATAGTACAGGACCCCGGAAGTCCGGCGTCCAGAGACCGAAGAGCTCCAGCATTCGGGCCGTCTGGGATAGCCCTACAGAAATACGTGTCCGGGGTGGACCCGGATGCGTTCCTGCTAAATTTCGAGCACGCAGCTAGAGCATGCGGATGGCCTGAAGAGAAATGGCCTTTCTTTCTGGCCCCCCTCTTAACAGGCAAAGCACAAGCAGCCTATCAAGTAGCCAACGCTACGGGCACTACCTCATATTAAGACATAAAGGACGTTATCCTGGACCACTTAGGCCTAGATGCTGAAGCCTACAGGGTGCGCTTCAGATAAGAGAGGGGGCTACCCGGCGAAAACCCTAAAACCCTTTTCTTTCGCCTCAAGATGGCCGCAGATAAATGGTTGAAACCGTCCACCAGCTCCAAAGAAGAAATAATGAACCGTGTGTATTTGGAACAATTCATGGAAGCACTCCCCTATGGAACGCAGAGGTGGCTAAAACAACACACACACCTGTCCCCCGAGCAAGCCATCGAGATGGCCACGACGTATTCTCGAGCACAGCCCAAGAATACAGTATGGGACCCTGAAAAACCACATAAACAGCCCCCCCCTAAGCCAAACAAGAAATATCAAAAACCCCTGATCGATCATACAAAACCCCGGACTTTCAGACCGGACGTCCCCACCTTCAGGGGGCCGCAATGTTTTGAGTGTGGGGACTGGGGCCACATCTCCTGGCTGTGCCCTAAACGTAAACCAGCGGAGGAACCTATGGAAGTGGGTTACATCCCTAGTTCGGTCTTATACACTGCTGAGATGGGCTCCGCATTCTACGTAAGTGTACAGGTAAATGGGAGGGTGGTAAGGGCTCTATTAGACTCCGGCTGTAGACAATCAGTTATCCAGAAAGCCCTCATTAGGCCTTCTCAATACATCCCAGACACCATAGTACACATAAGATGCGTCCATGGGGACATCAGGCCATACCCTCTAGCGAGTGTCACCATCTCCCCGATACCATGGTCTCCCTGTAAGGTACGAGTGGGGGTGTTGGAAACCCTGCCCGAAGAACTTATTCTAGGGACAGATAACCCAGACTTTCTAGACCATTTTTACGCAAATGTAGGGAGAAATGCACTAAACCAGAACCCCCCTCAGGCCACCCTTATCACCCCGGAACCCTGGGTACTCGACAGGAGTTTTAAGTTCGCACAGGCCAATGACGCCACCCTGTTCAACGCCTGGGAAGCAGCCCACGTAAACCTTGATTCCCCCTCAGGTTCCTACCCCGGATTCTTGATTAAAGAGGGGCTGCTGTACCGAAAGGGAGCAGCCGACGATCCTCCCCAACTTCTCGTCCCACTATCCTTCAGGGAGCAGGAGCTCTTCTTTTCGCATGCTCACCTCACAGCTGGACACATGGGTGCAGAAAAGACTACCCAAAATGTCCTACGGCACTTTTATTGGCCAGGTATATATAAGGATGTAAAGGAACATTGCCAAGCGTGTGCGGTATGCCAAAAGAAGAACCTGTATCATCCTCCAGCCGTTCCCCTCCAACCGTTACCAGTGGTAGGGAGTCCGTTTGAACGAGTGGGTATGGATTTGATCGGACCCCTTCCCAAAACCCAAAAAGGGAACCTGTACGCCCTGGTTATTGTAGACTACGCTACAAGATTCCCTGAGGCTTTTCCGCTCAGAGCCCCCACTACCAAGAACATAGCAGACAAGCTCTTAGAATTCTTCTCTAGGGTGGGATTCCCAAAGGAAATCCTAACGGATCAAAGCACACCGTTCATGTCACGACTAATGAAAGAGGTCTGCCGCTCTCTGGACCTCCACCAACTCCGAACCTCGGTTTACCACCCACAAACCGACAGTCTCGTCGAGAGATATAACAGAACGTTGAAGACCACCCTAAAGAAGATGTTGTCTATCGAGGGTAAAGAATGGGATCGACTATTACCACTGGCATTATATGTCCTGAGAGCCCAAGTCCAAAGTAGTTTGGGTTGTTCTCCATTCGAGATGGTGTATGGGAGACAGCCCAGAACATTATTGGAAATGACCAAAGAAGCCTGGGAGAAGGAGGAAGAAGAGGAAAAGAAATCCCTCCTAGACTACACACAGCAACTGAGGTCCCGAGTCGGAAAGTTAAGGGATCTGGCTTATTCGAATCTCGAGAAAAGTAGAGACCGACAAAAGAGGTGCTACGATAAAGGGAAGAAATGGAGGAGTTTGTCTATTGGAGACTGGGTGCTGGTTCTACTCCCTTCCAATACGAAAAAGTTTCAAGCCGAGTGGCTGGGTCCCTATAAAGTGGTGGAGGTCTTTGGCAAGACCACATACCAGATCCAGATGTCTCCCAATAAGAAACAGACATATCACATAAATTTACTAAAGAAATGGTTGGGACCCTTGCCCAAGAATACTCACTTGACAATACCAACCGCCGAGCCAGGAGGTACCACCTTAAACCACCTAGTGATAAACGAGGAACTATCCAACAAAGAAAGAGCCGACCTGTTTGAGACGTTGCTACCCTTCTCACCTTTTTTTCGGACCTCCCAGGAAAAACTACATTGGCAGAACATCGATTGAGACCCAACCCGGGAAGACAATCAAACAGAGGCCCTATAGGATACCAGCCGCAAAAAGGGCCGCAGTAAAACATGAAGTACGAGAGATGTTACGGTTAGGGGTTGTACGCCCCTCTACTAGTGACTGGTCGTCCCCGATAGTGATGGTCCCTAAACCGGATGGGTCTACTCGCTTTTGTATGGACTTTCGAGCATTGAATTCCATTTCCACTTTTGATGCATACCCTATCCCCAGGGTCGATGAGCTTATCGAGAAGTTAGGGGATGCCAAATACATTACAACGTTCGACCTGACAAAGGGATATTGGCAGGTCCCTTTGCGAGAAGAAGACCGAAAAAAGACCGCCTTTGCAACGGATGAAGGCCTGTATGAATTTAATGTCCTCCCCTTCGGTCTACACGGCGCCCCTGCCACTTTTCAGCAGCTCATGAACGCTGTACTCCACGAATTCCCTTCTTTTTGTTCAGCCCATCTAGACGACATCGTGGTCTTCAGTGCCACTGGGAAAGAGCACTTAAAACACCTGCGAACGATCCTCCAAGCCCTTGGACAGGCAGGACTACATATCAACACCCGGAAGTCTCGAGCGGCTTACCAGAAGGTGAAATACCTGGGATATGTTTTGGGACAAGGCATGATAGCCCCGCAGGCAGAAAAAGTGCGGGCTATTGCTGAAACTCCCTTTCCCTCCACAAAAAGGGACCTGCGTGCATTTCTTGGGTTGCTGGGGTATTATAGACGCTTTGTCCCCCAGTTTTCGGAAGTAGCCGCCCCTTTGACGGACATTCTGCGAAAAGAGGCTCGACCTCAACGACTATTGCATCCCACCAGTGAAATGCAGGAGGCATTCCTGAAACTCAAAAACACCATCACCACAGGCCCAGTTCTAGCCTCCCCTGACTTCAACAAGACATTTATCCTACACACAGATGCCTCTAATTATGGGTTGGGAGCGGTGTTGTCCCAGACCGCTGACGACGGGGTTGAACATCCTGTATTGTACGTTAGCAGGAAACTGTTCCCAAGAGAGACTAGGTACCCCACCATAGAGCGTGAATGCTTGGCAGTAAAGTGGGCGTGGATAAGTTGCGATATTATCTAGAGGGGCGCCCCTTCATACTATATACAGATCATGCTCCCTTACAGCTGGTTTTTGTCATTACAGCCATTTTCCTTTGAAGTTCGTCACCGAAAAGGGAAAGACAATGGGAGCGCTGACTATCTGTCCCGTGTCTTTCCTCTCCCCGATCGGGAGAATCCTGGGGAGGGGGAGAGTGACAGGGCAGGGGCCGAACAGGAGAATGACATAGGCTGGTGGACTGCAATGCCTCTATCTCCCCCTCTTATCTCCTCAAAACAGGACGAATGCAACGCCACAAACATACCACTGTTGAACAATAGGGATGAAGAGAACGGTTCCTTTAATTGGGGATTTCCTGATGACGGGACTCCTCCCCCTCCTGACGTCACAGCTTTCCCTGTAATAAGGAGCAAGAATACACAGACGGGGGTGTGCTTCGACACCGGAGAGGAAGAAGGAGTTTTGCCAGGACAGACGGAGAGCAGCGTGAGACGGGAAGAAGGAGACCGGAGGATGAGTGACGGTAGCGGACCCCGAGGACTTCAGGATACGCCAGGAGGCCAATGGCACCTCGCTTCGCCGAGCCACGCTCCTGGAGGAGCGTGGCTTAACCAGGTACGAGACCGGTTTACAGGGTGGTTAGGGAGGAGGGACTCCTCTAACTAGACAGGGACCAGGGAAGCCGTTCTTAGCCGTTCCCGCTTGCACCTTGTCCCTTTCACTATCACCCGCGCCGCCAAGTGTGTTTCACGGGTTGTTTGAAGGTGTCCCCTCACTTCCCTACCCTTGACATCGTTCCGGACTGGAACCCTCATACGAGTGTTCTTTTATTTTCCTTCTATATTGAGTTTCTTCACTTCGTCACGACCCCCTCTCACCACGGAGAAGACATACCGCCAGAGACCGGGGCACCGCGAGGAAGAGCGGACCAAGCCGGAAAGAAGCCGATCAAGAGGACAGAATACGGAATCAACATCATATACCCCGGATAGACTCACCCTCACTCAAAGGCGTGTGTTTGGCAAAATAAAAGCCTCTATATCTAGACCTGGCCTCAGACCCTTTATTGCGACCCCCGCCACAGTGAGATTGCCTTGAAATGCAGCTTTGGTCCAGTATATTGATGACCTACTGATTGTGTCAGAAATAAAAGAAGACTATAAACAAGATAATATTGCTCTATTGAATCATTTAGCTGAGAATAGTTATATGGTTTCCCAGCACAAATGCAGAATTGTAAAAAGGAAGTGATTTATCTGGAACACCATATTGAAAAGGGTGTGAGAAAGGTTTCTTAAGAACGCATCTCCGAAATTTGAAAATGAGTCCACTGACCACCCAGAGGGAGGTTCTGATGTTTCTTGGAATTGTTAGCTACTCTCGTCAGTAGGTGACAAACTTTTCCTTGATTGCAAAAAACCTTTAGTAAGGTCGACCCTCATTAATGTTCAAGATCCGGTACCATTTGACAAAGAATGTTGCGATGCATTTGACAAATTGAGAGAGAGTTTGTGTCATGCACCCACACCTGGGATGCCCAATTATGAATTAACCTTCTTTTTATTGTGTCACGAGAAAAAACAGGTGTTTACTTTCAATTCTTACCCAGAAGCGTGGTGGTCCCATGTGCCTGGTGGCATATCTATCTGCTGGTGGCATATTTATAGCCAGTAGAATTAAATCTTCCAAGTTGTCTGCAGTCGGTTGCAGCTGTTTGTATAGCCACTGAGCAAAGAGAAGGAATTGTGATGGAACATAATTTATTTGTATATGTTCAACACTGTAGAAATTCTACTAACAAGGACAAGAATATAACATATGGCAAACAGCAGCCTGACTACTTATGAACAACATTACCTGCTGCTGAGAACATTTCTATTAAGAGATGTGATATATTGAATCCTGCAACACTGCTTCTATTTACGACAGGGAAGGCAGGGAAATTGATGATGAATTTGATGAACTTGATTATGATTGTACAGAGTTGACCTAATTATGCACAATGATCAGACATGAAAGAGACACCTTTGGAAGTGTCTGATCAGATTTTATTTATTGATGGTTTGTGTCTGAGAGATGAATAAGGTTCATTAAAGTCTGCCTATGCAGTATGCATTATTTCTGAAAACGTTGGAAGCATCTTCTCTGCAAAGTTGGTTGCCTTGAGAAGAGCTTGTTGTTTTCAGAAAATTTGGATGTTACAGTTTATACAGAGAGCCAATATGGATTCAGAATTGAGCATGATTTTGGGCAGCTCTGGTCACAAAGAGACTTCATGACATCTTCAGGGGCGCTGATAAAAAACAATGCTTACATTATCGATTTGCTGAAAGCAATACTGAAACCGAAATAAAATACAGTAGTCAAGTGTAATGCCCATAAGATTGGAAAGAATTTAGTCAAACCTGGCAACAAATACACTGATCAAATTGCAAAATATTGTGGATTGCAAAATAAGACAGTTGTTCAGGAGAATGAGACTGATGTAAATCTAAGAATAAATTCAGTTCAAAATGCAGATGTAACCTGTTTCTTTATGATTTCTATTCAGACTTCATTGAGCGACCTACAGGAAGGTGTTCGAGATGATAAATAAGAAAGATGGGAGCGACTAGGCTATAAGAAAATTTATCAGGATTTGTACTTGAATTCTGAAAACAAATATATTTTGACTGACTATATATTGTACTTCATGTGTAGTTACTTGCACCAAAAATCACATGCAGACAGGGATAGTTTGATACAGGTAATTTAAAAAGTACTGGGAAAACACAAAACTCAGGTGTTTTGCTGAAGACATTTTCTCTAGATGCTTAGTATGCCAAGTAAAAAAAATCAGGGGAAAGCTACCAGTGTCCTAATGATTCATATTGGAAAGTCAGACTGCCCATTTACGATACTTCAAGCAGATTTTGTTGAGATGCCCCATTACAATGGATTGAAACATGTCTTTGTAATAGTCTGCTTGTTCTCTAAATGGATGGAGGCATATCCCACTCAGAGATCAGACAGCCTTACAGTTGCCAAACTGTTGTTGAGGGAGTTAGTTCCACATTTTGGCATTCAACTTTTTAAGAATGATGTTTTGCAAGCCATTTGTGAAGCTTTTGAAATTAAGCAAAAATGTAACTGCAGTTATCATCCTCAGTCTTAAAGTATTGTTGAGAGAAAAAACAGAACTCAAAAATAAACTGCCAAAATCTGTTCTTCGACTGGTCTCAAATGGCCTGATGCTCTTCCTCTTCTTTGGATGAACATGTGAAGTACTCCAGATAAAAAGACTGGGTTATCTCCTCATGAGATCATTTGGTCAGGGCCATGATAATTGCCTATGTACCATTAGGTGCATTAGTTTCTATAAGAATTACATTGTTTTGGATTACTGCAAAGGTTTGGCTGGTGTAGTGAAATAAGTCTCTCATCAGGTAAATGTGGCAAATAGAGACACAAAGGATATCGAGTACCACAATCTCAATTCTGGAGATTGGGTGGTAATCTGAGGACATGTCAGGAAAAGTTGTGTGGAAGAATGCTGTACAAGACCCTACCAGGTAATCCTGATGACAACTGTGATAAGGGATGCAGGAGTGCCGCAGTGGAGCCACGCTGCTTTTGCAAAAACAGTGAAAGCAGCTGAAGCAGTGGACGAAACGGCTGGTGCAGAGTCAGGCACAAAGACTAAAGGGCAGAATCAAGTACATGGTCACGCTCCAAGTCAAGCTCGACTTCACAGCGTGGATCCAGAGAGGGTGAAAATGTTGAAACTGAAGATGAAAGCAAGAAATTGAGAAAGTTTGAATTTCAGATTAGTAGAAGTTCTGATGAAAAACCAGACATTTGTGAAGACCAGTTTCAAAACAGGGATTAAAGTGAAGATGCCTTGCAGTGCAAAAATCAAAAGCATGAGGGGCAGCAACAAGCTGAAGTCTCTGATTCAATCAAAGAGAAGCTGCAATTGAAGATCACAGTTACAAAGATCCCCAGAGGAATAAAGAGATTTGTTGTTAACAAAGCAGACAAAGACAAGGCTGATCAGAACTCAAGTGTAAGTTTATACTTGAGTATCTATGAAAATAAACAGACTCTGACAAAGACTTGCCAAACAGACAAAAGCTGAGGATGATATTCCGCAAAACAGAACCTGCAAGAGAAAACATTGCAAACTAGTTGAGAGATTTGAGAGGCAAACAGAGACTGAAACTAGTGGTAGTGAATCAGCAGTGGCCAAAAGATCAACAAGAAGAAGAGTGCCAAATAGAAAATATGATTCACCTGAATGGGTATATCTAGCCACAGTATCCGAAGAAGAAGTTGCAGAAGTAGGGAATATTGACCCAGTTATGAATTACTGCCACTGCGAGTACAATTACAGAAGTGAGTCTGAGAGACACAGCCAGAAGAAGAAGAACCAACTTGAATGAGAAAATAAACTGTTGAATAATCTGGAGAATTGATGAAAAGACAAGAGAATTTGAGCAAATTGAGAATTTTACCAAACAAAGATTTATTACATTTTGGAGACTTTTCTTTTAACCTTTCAGCTGAAAGAAGATCAGCTTTGATTTTTTTTTTTGATTATTGTTTTAGGAGAATAAGAAAAGAAGAAAAATTTTAATGTTTTAAAGAAAATTTTATTTTTGATTTTTAGATCTAAGATAGATTTTCTGTTTTATTTAAAAGATGGCCTACAGCCAATGTTGTAAAATTGTAGAGTACACGATACTGATAACAATATTAGTAGTTTCAACTGGTGTGCTTACTATTTCCAGTAGGATATGTTTCAAAGACAAATAAATTAACAGATAACCAAGATAGAATGAGACATACTAGTTTATGGTGTAAAGAGAAACTAAATATAGTATATGTTAGAAACTTAAGCGTCAAAGGCACAGAGACTGTGACAAGAATTCCAAGAATTATCCTAACAGAGAGATCCTGTACAGCATGGGTACTCACAAACATTTTCCAAGCGACCAAAATGTATGGTCTGTGCTATGCCGGAGGGCCGCATTGATGCCAGCATGGTGAGAGTAGGGCATTGGAAGGGAAGGGGGGCATCAGGTGGGCATAGAGGCAAAGCATGTATACAGTATGCCCTCTAAATTAAGCCTCAAGTCTCTAGAAGAGTCATAGATTTGAATATACTCTGCTATGTTGCATCTGCTGTACCTTTACTGCACCTTGGGGTAAGCCTTCACTGCTTGCTATTGTTGTCATGGGAGAGTCAAGTGTACAAAGGAAGAAGATTAATTATTGAATTGGAATAACACAGAATTGCACAATGTGGAACCAGAAAACCTGGGATCAACCCCGGCTTCCCCACTTGGCCATATTGTGTAATCCAGGGTGATTGTTTTATATCTTTTTCCCTTGTTTATCTTCATTATCACATATAAGAGCTCGTTGAAATACAGGAGTTCAGAATGTGCAATGTACAAAACTTTCTCTTTTGTTTCATTTAATAAACTATGATTTTGTACACGTATAAAAGCAACTCAGGCCACCCAGAGGGGTCCACATGACAGCTGACTTGCCTCTTAGTTCACTACTGGTGTTGATATCAGGATAGGAGGAGGCATGAATATTTCTAGTTCATTTTTTTACAAATATCACTTTTTAGAAATACTTTTCAATGCACTGATATAATCTGATGTACTAATGTGAAACGCTTCTGCATATTAATGAAATAATATCTTGGCGGTCACCACCAAGGACACTTGTGACCTCCATTGTCTTTGATGTCTTTCCATATGCCACAAAATGAATCTCATTGTGTTTTTAATGCTTTCTGCTTTTCCCTGCAACATTCAGAAGGAGAATGATTACTATTTCTCATCAAATATCCTTTACTCTATACAGAAACTGGGACGTGTGCCAGATTACGATTGCAGTTTTCATATAATCACATTTTCTTCAGAAGAAGTAGCATTCTTTTTATTTTATTCCTCGTTTCTTAGGGAGAAAAACAAGTTAAAAGCAGCACTGTTCCTGCTAAACCAAAAGAAGTGGTGACAGTAAACAGGTGCTGGTGGCATTCTCCTGATCTATGTTTTGCAGTTTTGCTACAGTTTCTGCTATCTTTTGCAGATAGTATTGTATTATAATACTACAAAGAGTAGGTGTTGCCCCTTGTTCAAGACTGGATTTCTTTCTTGTCTATCTTGTTCCCTACTCTTTATCATTTGTTGACTTTCTGCCTTTTTTCTTGAAGGCAATCGAAGGTTAAGCACTCAAAAGGCTGAGAGGGCAGAGGATGTCTTTCAAATGCAAATCTAAGCATCTCACTACTAATGGACCAACATTAACATTCCTTGGAAAACCGGTATGCTAAGAGAAAGACATTACAACAAGAGCAGTAGCAGCTAAAAGTGTCAAAGAGACACTGAGAAATGTAAAACAATGTGCTCCCACCCCTTTTTTTCTAGAGAGAGTTTGGTGGGATTAGCAGAGGCCACCGCCATACAACTGCTAGGGGCCCGGAAATCCTGGTTTGGACCGCTGCGCCCAACAATAAGGTAGCACGCCAAGGTGGACATGAACACCTGGTCAATAAGTGGCGAGGTGATGTTTTGAAACGCCCAATGGGGGGGGGTGCAGCCACGGGCTGTCGGGGACAAGGGGGACTTATATGCAACGCTGTGCCCCTGCACAAACTACTTTTTCAAGAGCAGGGGCAGCGCGCAAATCAGCATCGGAAGAAAACACCCACACTGAGCAGCAGCAGCATTGTCGCAGTGCAGGGCAAGTAGACCAAAAGGGGGGGTAAGCGGAGCACAGCACTCGCAGCCCAGACCCCCAGGATGGCATGGCACAAAATGGACGGACAAGGTAGCGAGTTGGGGCCTAACTCCAGTAAGAGGCTAACCCCTCCCCCCACGCAATGGGAAGGAACCAACAAAGAATTTTATGATGCTATAAAAGGCATGTATGAGGACCTGAACAATCTAAAGGTGTCACAAATATGACCAGCAGATAGCAGGACTTGATTGTGATGTGTCATAAACGATTTATGACTTGTCATGTGTTGTTGATTATGGCCTGTCACTCACATGATTTATGAGCCTATCGGAAATGATTTATCACCTGACATGGGATTGATTCTTGACCTGTCACACTTGTGATTTAGGACCTTCTCAAAATTGATTTATGACCCAATGATGCTGATTGATGGCCCTGTCATATTGGGTTTATGACTGTAGTTATGTGATGCATATAAAAAGTAAGGTGCAAATAATTTCATACATGTGAACTGAATAAACTGCGGCCAACATTTACCACAAGCATGAGACACGTGTCTGGCAAACTTTATTCCAAATGTATGCGAGTAATGATATGCAGGTACAAGTTGGAGTGGGCCTAGTGCGGGGGTTGGTAGGCGGTGTCTCGATCACCCCAGTGATGCGTCTTGCCTTGTGCAGCTACAGCACATGCTGTCTCACGAAGTCATTTTTTTTTAAACTAGCAGCGCTAATGAAAATACGGTCTTTTTTCAAAAACTACTCCAAGAAGTCTTGCAAAGGTTATGCAACATACTGTGAAAAATGAATAATGGCACAGAGACTTTCTGAGACAAAGGAGGCATCAGTGCAGCTCTGAAGTAGCAATCGGTTTAACAGTAACAAGGGGGGTTTTGGGGGGCAGCCGACCGAAGGGAGGTCTCCCCCCGGGCGGTTTGGCAGGGGCGGGGGCAGTTCCCGGGGCTTCCATTTTGTAGCTAATCGTTGCCCAATGCCCATAAGGCTTGCGGGCTTGGGCTCCCAGCCACCATTTTAGGTTTGGTGGCCTGGTGACTGGGAGCTGAGCGTAGGGGAGAAAAAATCTTTACGAATTTATATCTCGTTAGTTAGTTGGAGGGGAAGGCTAGTAAGTTACCTGAAGGCATGGAAGATTATAGAGTCCTGGAAGCTCTGTGTTTGCTGAGCGAGGCTGGGCGCCTTGACCTCGTTGTTCAGGAGGTTGCGGGGTCGGTGCGCCCGCTACGGCGGGTGTCGGCGGGCGGCGCGGGCGTAGCTTCTGCGATTGCAGCATGCACATCGCGCGGTGAGTGAGAGGGGACGCTCATATGCCAAGAGAGCGGCCCCGGGTTCCTCCGTGCAGCGCAGGGGGAGGGCGTGTAATGCGGCCTCGGAGAAAGTGACGGGGGGCAGGGCCAGCCCGGCGTGCGTCTGAGGCGAGGCCCCACGTAGCCTGGGGCCCAAAAAACATGCAGTGTCGGCTCCGGATCACAGGGACGATGAGCTAGCGGCGGCCAGGGCTTTCTCTGTGGAAACGCCGGCCACCTCAGAGCGGTTGAAAGGAGGCAGCGGGGGCGGGC
Source organism: Calotriton arnoldi (assembly GCA_963921515.1). Lineage (NCBI taxonomy): Eukaryota > Metazoa > Chordata > Amphibia > Caudata > Salamandridae > Calotriton > Calotriton arnoldi. The sequence goes on along the minus strand of CAWUFW010010044.1, from coordinate 535,449 downwards.
TTTGGGACCCAAAACCCAGTGTGAGGCCGGGCGCGAGGCACACGTTGAGGGCCTGCCCGCAAGGAAACTGGCAGCCAAGAAAGGGGGGATAAAAGCCCTTTTGGGTGTAGGAGAAGGGAGTGGGGGTGGTCCCGAGGTTTCCTTTGAGGAGGAGGATATGGGAAAGGCCGGTGTGGAGTGGGGGGGCCAGGATGGTGGGTCAGAGGGGCAGATAGAAGGGTAGACCTCTGGGGGAGGGGAGCGGGGTGCCCCGGGGTCAAGAGGGGGGAGGAGAACGAAATACCTGTGGAGTTAGAGCCCGCATGGGGTAGCTAGGCCTGGGTGGGCTTGGATATCTTCTCCTCATGGAATGATGAGGTGAGGGGCCTGGACAGGGTGGGGCAGTTGGACGCTTACATGTCAAAAGTGGGTTCTTGTCATGGGGAGGTGAGGGCCACGGGTCATGGTAGGGGGGGCTAAGGGAGGTCAGGGCACGAAGGCAGGTATGGGGAGGGGATTCAAGGGAGAATTGGGCGCAGCTCAGGCCCCGCTTCGGCCCTGGTCGCAGCCATGTTAGAGTGGAGCGGGGATGAAGAAGGGGGGGATGACTTTGAGGAGGTGGCAATGGAGTTGGGGGGCTAGGGGGTAGGACAGAAGGGAATGCTAGACAGAGTAGGAAAAGGAGGGTGGACCAGGGGAGTAGTTGGAAGGGAACCAGTACATCAGACCAGACATTTCTGTTGCAGGGCAAGGAACGGCGCAAAGCGGCGGACTCGGCAGAGCTGGGGGCGGCTCCGTGGTGCCGAGGAGAAGCGAGGGTGGAGCCCAGATCGGCGAGCCCGGTATTGGCGGAGGAGCCCGTCGCGGCCAGCAGAAGTAGGCCCAGAACGACCTTGCTGGCCCCAACACGCAGTGGTTCTCAGTGGACCGCTGGGGCAACAAGGAGCAACATCAGCCGGGTGGGGGCGCTGAAGGAGTGCCGACGGGTACAGTCGGCTCCACCTGGGACAGGAAGCAGGGGGTCCGGTAGGGCCCATAGTGCAGGGTTAAATCAAGAATGGCCCCAAGAGTGGGGGCAGGAGGAGCTAGATTTTGATGAGGAAAGCCTTGAAGAAGGCGAGTTACGGGAGGAGGACGATCGGGAAGGGGGGGACAAGTTAATGTGTCAACTAGTATGTTTCAGGCACAGGCAGAGAAGCAAACGAAGGCGTTGGGCCTGCGATGAGGCCACTGAGGATCTCGGAAAGTACGGGGCCACTGGCGAGGCGGACCGCAACCATACAGCACCCTCCTTGGTGCCAGGTAAGGCAAAAAGTGCAAAAGTGAAGCCTTTACTGGTGTCAGTGGGCATGGGGGGGAGGAGGAGCAGCAGGAGAGGGGGGGGGGCGGTTAAGAAAAGGGAAATACGTCATGGACATTGGGGAAGGCACAAGGGAGGCAGATGACCCAAAGGGGACAAAAATAGAGAATGGAACCAACACAGAGAGGGGGTCTGAGGATAGCGAGAAGAAAGGGGACAAGAAAGAAGGGCCAGAGAGCAAGGAACTGAAAATTAAGAAACTCCCATACATGGGGGTTACAAAACCGCTAGGGGCCCATTTGATGCTGGCAACGAAGGAGCGCATCTGGAAAGGGGAATATGTCGAAATGCTTAAGTTTGTGCATAGGGAGGTGAGGTCCAAAGAGGAGGAATACGAATTGGCCAAGCGGCCGAGGGTTCGGTTGACAATAGAGAACTGGACAGCAGCGTTTTTGATATACGCAAGTGTATATTGTGAGAAATTCCCAGAGCAATGTGTGGCATTATTTAAATACATGGATGTCATCAGGAAGGCACAAATCACGGGAGGGGGATACGCATGGGCCCAATATGATGAAGAATTTAGAGTGCGCCTAGCTTGGGACCCCGAAGCGAAACGAGGGGAGCTGGACACAGATTTGTGGCAACATACGATTTATTTATTTATTTATTTAAAGAGTTTTATATAGCGCTGGCTAGACCCAAAGGTATCAGAGCGCTTTACATAAGGTTCCACATAGTTGCAAACTTACATCAGTTACAAGTTACCAATGATACCAGTAAAAACATTTAAGGAGCATAGAAGAAAAGGAAAGTGGAGTGAGAAGGGTAAGGGGTAAGGGGAAAAAGGGGTAGGGTATAGATACGATGGAGAGACGAAGGAAAGTCTGCCCAAGGTCCGGCTGGGTAGGTGACGGCCAAGGGGGAATCCGCAGCCCATCTCCTCTTCAGCTAACAGGTAGCTCCACCGGGCATCGGTCAAATAGCTAGGTCTCAACAGAAAAACATTAAAGGGATAGAAGGCAAGAAGAAGGGAGCATAGAGGGGGAAGGGGGTAGGGTGAAGGGGTTGGAGGGAGATATGACAGAGAGACGAAGGAACGTCTGCCCAAAGTACGGCTGGGTAGGTGACGGCCAAGTGGGGATCCACAGCCCATCTCCTCTTCAGCTAACGGGTAGCTCCACCGGGCATCGGCCAGAGTGCAAGGTCTCAACGGTCGATGGCAAGTTCACAGATTCAATGGTAGGGGTAGAGACGAGGATAACTATGTCCAAAGTCCGGCTGGGTAGGTGACGGTCAAGGGGTGACCCAGGGCCGATCTCCTCTATAGCTGACTAAGCAGCTCCACCGGAAATCGGCCACGATGATCGGTCTCTTTGTGCTTAGGAGTTCATGTAAAAGTCAGGCGTTGTCCTGGCCCGTCATTACAGAGGACACCCCGGGCTCGAAAAGCCCCCAGAATAGGGTGCCTTCGCAATGGGGGATCAGTTGGAATGTCCCTACAGTTCAGTTTGGGAGTGCCCGGAGCCTCAGGAGCCTCCCGCGGCGGTAATCAAGACTGGTCCCAGCCTCCATCTTAAGGTCAGGCATTGCCCTGAGAAGGCTCCGCAATGAATATTTCGGCCTCTACAATGTCCCCGGGCCAGATCGTTATGTCAGGGGGGAATTCCCAATAATGCCCCCACTGCTCCTTACAGAGGAGCAGTCAGCACATCGCCTGTCAGAGACAGTCGGTGTCCCCCCCTCAGCTTCAAACTATGTAGTGCACTCACCGGTATAGCCTGGTGACAAGCAAATAACAGTCCCGCAGTGTTGCAGTCCAGGCGCAGGTCTCCCACACTCCCGAGGTGGAATGACTGTGTGAGCGCCCGATCACCCCTCCAGAGGCCCCGACTGCAGCCAGGCTGCACACCGCACCGCAGCTTCCGGCTCCACGAGAAGCCCTCGTGGGTACACCTTCATCCGGATTCTGACTCTTTGGGGGCTCGGAAAGGCAGAGGAAGGGCAGAGTCTCCCAGCGGCGTTCCTCTACAGCCGCAGTCCCAGTTCATCACTCGCTGGGTAGCATCGCCATGATCCTCCGATCGCCGAACTCCTCAAGCCGCCATATTGGGGTCAGGGCAGCGCATTCTCGATTGCTCCCCAAGTCGCCCTCAGGCCGTTACTGCTGCCGCCAAAGAAACCGCCGGGCTCCAGGATGCTTCCGACAGCAGAAACCGGCGTCCCGGTGTGGCCGGGCCCCCTGGGTCCGCTAATGAGGAATCGGCGCTGCGGAGCCTCGCAAGGAAGCTACCGTCCGGGCGCCATCTTGGCACAGCCTTACGATGGATGCTGCCAAAGAGGGGGGAACAACGTATTTACGTCCAGCGATTCGTCTATTGGCCCTTTCAGGGTAAACCCACCCGGGGAGGGGTGGGGGACACAGGGGAGAATCAGTCAGGAACAGGAGGGGCTTGCTAGGATTTCAACAAGGGCTCATGCACACAGGAGTTTTGTAAGTTTCGCCACAACTGCTCGAAAGGTGGAGTCCGGCACGCACTTGTCAACTGCTTTGGGGTTGGGGGAGGATACCAACAAGGAGGGCAGCAATGGCACCAGGCAGGGGCAAACACAGGGGGGCACCAGCAGCAGTTTTTGGGCCAAAGGGGAGGTAAGGGGCCCCAAGGGCCTGGGCCAAAAGGCTCGTACTCCGGTTATTCTCAAGAGAGTGGAGGCGGGGCTACATGGGGTTTTCGTTTGGGGTACAGGGGTCCAAGACACAGAAGATGGGCAGAGAATCTGAAATCAGCCACAGAACATAAACCGATAGTGCAAGAAAAGCTAAATAAAGAGGTGAAAGAAGGGAGGATGGCAGGACCTTTCGAGGACTGGCCCACGGAGAACTTAATTAATTCTCCCATCGGAGTAGTGCCAAAAAAGGAAACGGGTCAATACAGACTGATACAGCATTTGTCCTGGCCAGAAGGGACTTCGGTCAATGATTTTATCGATGAGGAGTCAGCCACGGTATCCTATTCATCGGTTGACGTGGCCATGTCACTGGTAGTGACGGCGGGTGCAGCTGCACCAATGGCAAAATGTGACATCAAATCGGCTTTTCGGTTTCTTTTAGTCCATCCAGATGACTGGGAACTTCTGGGTATCCATTTTGAAGGAAAATGGTACGTGGACAAAGCACTGCCGATGAGATGCTCTATTTCGTGCACATTGTTCGAGTGCTTCAGCACGTTTCTACAGTGGCTATTTTCATGGCGCACAGGGCACCAGCTGGTAACACACTATCTGGATGACTTTTTCTTTGTGGGTTCTCCGGGCTCCGCGGAATGCCAGGCAGCCCTGGCCAGTTTTCATGAGCTGATGGGAGAACTTGGGGTGCCACTGGCACTGGAAATGATGATGGGCCCCAGCATGGCTCTGTCTTTTTTGGGAATTGAGATCGACTCTAGGGCAATGCGGGGGCGCTTGCCAGAGGACAAAAAAGAGAATATGTTGGTCTTGTTGAGAGGCATGTTATCACAGGACAAAGTGAAGGTCAAAAAAATACAGATACTCTTAGGCCATCTCTACTTTGCGTGCAAAGTGGTGAGGGCAGGGAGGAAATTCTGTAGGAGACTGGGCGAGCGTTGTCAGGGCAACATCTACCTCACCATCACATTCGGCCTTCGGCTGGGGTGAAGGAGGACCTGAGGATGTGGACTGTGTTTTTACAGTCGTTCAATGGGGTTCCGCTGGCAAGAGAAGGGGACCTGACATGGGGCACACAGATATTTTCTGATGTAGCAGGCAACAAGGGCTTTGGCTTGTTCTGGCAAGGGAGTTGGTGTGCAGAGCTATGGCCATCACTTTGGAAGGACAGTGGCAGAAGCATAGCTTTCCTGGAATTGTTTCCCTTAGTGGTAGCAGTGACACTCTGGGGGGAAGACTTAGCTCATAGGAAAGTTCTCTTTAGGGTGGACAACATGGCAGTAGTCGAAATCGTGAATCGCTAGTTCCCAAGGGATGAGCAGATGTTGAAAGTGCTAAGAGTATTTGTGTTGGGCTGCTTGAGACACAATATTGCGTTCAGGGCTTTACATGTGCCATGAGTGGACAATGACATAGCAGATGCTTTGTCTCGTTCACAGTGGGGGAGATTCCGTGGGCTGGCCAAGGACGCCGACAGGACCCCAACGCCAATGCCGCCCCATTTGTGGTACGTAGGAAACGTAGGATGCTACAATTGGTGGTAGGGTCATTGTCAGAATCGACCTGGTCGGCATACAGTTTAACATGGAAAGAATTTCTGCGGTCAGGCGCCCAGTGGCGTGCCGAGGGTTGGCGGCGGTCGGAGGATGTCATTCAGTTTATACTATATCTTATTCACAAAGGTTTGTCGAGGGTCACAATCGGCAGGAAGCTAGCAGGTATCGCCTTCATGGGCAAGCTGCTATGGGGCTACCCTCCGGCAGCGAGAGAATTAGGAACTAGAATTCTAGATGGGTGGGCCAGGGAGAGAGGTGCGGGGCGAAATCTCAGGAAGCCGCTTTCTTGGTGAATGCTGATTCGGTTATTGGAGGTACTGCCAGAGGTATGCAAGGACGAGCTAGAGACATGCCTGTTCTCGACTTTGATGCTGTGGATGTTCTTTGGGGCTTTTAGAGTATCAGAATTACTGGTTAACAAGAGGGGAGGGGGTGTGTGCTGGCAGGACAAGGTACCTTACAAGTCTGGGGTGCAAATACGTTTGAGCCGGTCCAAAACGGACCAGAAGGGGCTAGGAAAATGGGTTAGGTTGCAAGCAGTGGACCCCCCGTCCACATGCCCACTCAGATGGGCATCTCAATGGTTTAGCTTGTCGGGAAGGTCAAGGGGGCGGTATTCAAACACTGGAATGAGAGCAGAGTAACGGCCTACCAGCTGCGGGCAGTTTTGCGCAAAGCTTTGCACCTCATCGGGGTAGACAAGGCGGGTTTTGTGACCCACTCTTTCCCCATTGGGGCAGCAACAGAGGCGAACAGGGGCTGGGCACAAGAGGATATCATGCACCTGGGCCGCTGGTCTTCAGGTTGTTTCAGGCACTATGTGAGAAGGGGAGAAGGAGAGGCTTGTGCGTTGGGCAGCAATGTATGAAACTCATGTTAATTGTTCTCGTTTCAGGTTCGGTGCCCGGCCCCCAGGCAGAGAAATTGACCACTTGAGTCGTGGGGCACTCTTTTGTAAAATGGGCGCAAGTGCAGGCGTGACAAAGCTACTTAGGCTTAAATTTAGGTTTCAACGAACGCATGTTTAAAGTTGTTTGGAGGGGCTGAGGGGGCATGTGCTGGAAGGAGCTAATTCCCTGTATAAATAAATGGTTGTTGAGGGGTAGGTGCCCCGATATATTGGTGTTACACCTTGGCGAAAACGACCTGTGCAAGGAAAAGGGCATGGTTTTGAAGAAGAGTATGAAAAGGTACTTGTCTTTGATTAAGGAGCAGTGGGCAGGTTGTTTTGTTTTATGAACAGAGTTTGTGCCCCGCAGGTTTTGGCGTGGAACCGTACAGGTGCTATTGATAGAACTAGGCAGTAAGTGAATACAGAAATGGCACATTTTTGTAGGAGTTTAGGTTTTGGAAGGATTAGCCACTCAGAGATGCGTTTTGATACAGTGGAATTTTTCAGGGATGATGGTGTACATCTCTCTAGGATGGGCATGGACTTATACCTCCTGGAAGGGAGGGACGTGTTGGCTAAGTCTTTGAATGTGCAAAGGCACACAGGCAGAGAGAGGGCCCGATGAGTAGAACAGGAAAGGGGGACAGAAAATGGGTTGTGATAACGCCCCCATTTCTGGGTGGCTGGGTTTTAAAGTTTGCCAGGGTTGGCAGAAGTTTTTTGGTTACCGTTGAAAGTTGGGTTCATGGGCAGGGTAAGGGTAGGCAGGTAATTTAAGGTTCAGTTGTAGAGCTTTGGTGATTTTATAGCTTAGGAGAGGCAGGCATAGGATGTTGGTTAATAAAAGTGTATATTTTAATTGCAGTACATTGTAATGTTGTTTATATGTTAATGGCAGGGTGGGAGCATGTTGAGGGGATCGTAGGGGCGCGGGGTCAGGGGGTCAGTTATCGGATGTATAGCGAGGTTTTAGTTTTGTAAGGCAGTTACCAGGTATATTATTGTAATGTGCACCTGTTTCAATAAAGCAGCCTTTTACACACAACAAAATGGTTCCATGTCTGGTCTGCCCCCCCTCCCTCCCAATAACCCATGGTAGGGTGTGACTTAACTTTGCCATCTTTAGATCAGCTTCGTCAAATGAAACAATATCCACCTGCAGTCTTTGTACTCCATTTTCTGCTCTTTTGTATCTTTCAGCCGGATTTATGTATCCCTTGAAATAAGGAGTGGGAGTTTTATTTCTAGTCTAAGAAGGCAAGTGTTAAACACTCATGCACTAATGTAAGATCAGAAAGGCTCTCAAGCTGTGTGAATAAGGACACTTCAGGGATGCGCCGGCAGCTCCTGAGCGAGCCTGTATGTGTCAGCATTATACTTTATTATGCATACAATACAAACAACACAGGAAAGAATGACTCCAAAAAGAATGACGTTACATGAAGTAAAAGAAAGGGGGAGTAGGAGTTATTAATGCAGTAGGGGCAGTGACACAGGCCCCAAAGAGCGGAGGGCCCACTGCAACCATGTCAGCCTGCACTTTATTTCCCAATCTGAAGGAAGTGGGGGCATTTTCTTGGCTTGCATTATGGCCTGTGCAACTCCACTGGCTAAAGAAGAATTTCAGGCAGCTGCATGTTTATATGTTTTTTTAATTCCAACTTTCAAGCCTTACAATTTTGATTTCCCAATCCCTTACTCAAGATCACTTGTGCTACCGATCACTGGAAGTCGATTAATTTCTGTACAATGTACCCCTTCAGCCATAGCTTTTTCAGTCTCATGCATTTACTCTGTGTTCTCTGACATTGTAGTTTGCTCCATCTAACTAGCACATGCTCAATAAATATATATTTACATTGATAAGTTGTGATTCTTGTACATTTTTGTGCACCCAAGTGCTCTGAGGGGAACGGCAATAAACACACAAACTGTGGGTGCTGTGGGTGCTGACACATCTGCCCTCGGAACTCCATACAAATTTTCACACACCTTCACTTACTGGCAAAAACATTTTAAGTTTGAGAAATCATAAGTTTAAACAAGCATTGGCAATAAGTTTTGCCTATGCACAATCTATTTCATTTGTCAATTACTTTTTTTACATGTTGCACAGTAGCGTGAACTGTTACACAACATAGCTTAAGGTAAAAAAACAGCACTATGACACAGCCAGCATTGACTAACAACAACGACAAGCGAGAGGGGGAAGTGCAGGTGGGTAGCTGGCAAATAATAGCCAGCAGGAGAGGGGGTTGTTCAGAAATAACTGCCAGCAGGAAGAGTGGAGGGGGAAACACTAAGGCAGGGTTTAAGGAGAAGCACTACAGAGAAATGCACATAATAAGAGAGCATCACGAAAAGTAACAAAAGAGTATATGCAGGAGTCTGCAGCCAGTGGAAGGACACTAGCCGCAGACAGGAAGCTGTTTTGGTCCATGCTCCACGGCAGGGACGAAGACTCAGACCCAGGAGGAAGGCAGACACAAGGAGGAGGTGCTGTCCAGTGGGAAGCAAAGAAACGAGAGTGGCATGGGAGCCAGCCAATGGGAAGTAAATGTAAGTAATGGGCAGGCTCTAAGCCCCTTTTAAGATTTTTTTTTCTTTACAAGAGTTTTCACAAGTACAGCACCAGCGCTGTGCAGGCAAAAAAAACAACAAGTCCTATTACGGAGTCGTGCTTATCAGCAATTTGGCATTTCCCAGAAAGGCTAACTAAGAGAGCAGACAGACTGCTAAATAATGTGTTTATGTGTGCATCTATAAATCATGCATGAGTCACTGAAGCCATTTATAAACACAGCCACCTTTGATTAAGGGTGAAAAGTTAGCAGCCTTTCTTTATAACAGAGTAACGTTAAGCCCAAAAGAACGCTTCAAACTCCTTCCAAGTAGAGCCATGTGAGTGTGTTCAGAAATCTTGGTGAATCAGAGAGCGTCTGATGGGCTGCAGCTCAGCATGGGGATCAGTCAGGGGAGCTCCCAGAGCCTATGTTTCGGTGTGATATGGCTGTTCACATCATTTTTGTCAGAGGAGGATGTAGACTAGGCTCTGGATGCCAGAGTATTAAAGACTGTACCAGTATGCAGCAGGTCAAGCAATCCCAGTTGAGGTAAAGCACTATGAACCGTGTTAATGAAAGCACCAGGTGAGAATAGTAGGTAGAAGCTATGCGCACGAGTCAGCACAAGCAAGTAAATGTGGTGAGTACAAGTCTTGGGAGAGGATTCGGTGTTACAGCTAGAGCTGCCAACTTTGGAACTATGGAAAGAGGTTCAAGTATCGTTGTTGGCTCAAATCCTCTCATTTTGGGCAAATCGCTTAATCTCCCCTTTCCTAACAAAAAATTAATCTGACCTTCTCCAATGTAACTGGTGCACATGTAAAGCACTTAAACGCCCTTCGGCCGGGTATGCACTATATAAAACGGCAACAAAAAATTCTTTAGCCACCGCAGTAAGTAAATGAGTTACGATCTAGGGACGGGCGTCTTTTATATGATCTACTAGTTTGGTTGAGCAGACTCCAGGGAAAATGACCATACTAATAGCCTCTAAAAATTGCTCTTGCATGATTGTACCATGCAACTCAAATCATCTTATTTTCGAAATGTAGTAAAGTATAACTGAATGAAACAGAAGTGTTTAAGTAATGTTCTGTAGCCTATTGGATTTAGTTCTTGCTACATAAAGCTGCAAAATAAATAAATTGGTTGCAATGGTGTAATAAGCAGTACATGAGCTGTAAGACAACAAGGAAAATTTCCCTTGGTAAGGTATCAAGGACAGCCATAATTGATGTACCATGGTTTCTAACAAACTTTGTTCCCAGTGCTACTGTTAATGCTGTGGTATTTACAGCTTTGCCTTCAATGGTTGAAACTTTGTGTTTCCAGCTGTTTGAAATACTGATATTTCTTTGAATTTCAAAAACCTTCTATCTCCACTATGTTCATGTATGCATGTCTGTAAGCATAGACTTTAAGTCCTAATGTACAGCAGGTGCATCACACTGGTTTCTCATTACTGGAACCTGCTCCTGGGTTAAGACATTCTCACCTTCCTGTTTGCTTTAGAATCGTACTATTCGCATACATGTATAGATTCCCATTGCTTTCGCTTTTGATATTAATTTCTAATCTCTCACTCATGTTCTTGCTATTGCTGATATTAGTTTCCAAAAGATCACTATATTTTCTTCTGTGCAAGCATTCTAGTGCATTTTATGCTACATAAAACCACATAAACCAACAAATAAATAAGGTTGGGGAGTTGTCATAGCTGCTGCTATATGGGACTTAATCATTTGACCCCTTTCAAAAAGCTTGACAGGCTTAGGGTAGAGGCAGGTCGAGATCAGGCCAGTCCCCCTTCCACCCTGTGGCTACTCAAGGCATCTTCACCCAAAGCCTCAACTCTTTGGCAATTATGGGAGACGGGTGGGGGTGGTGGGGTGGGGGTAAGTTTGTGTGTGTGTGTGTGTGTTACCCAGGGCTTCTTTATTCAGTCTGGCATGACCTATGGGAGTGGCGCCTTCATTATGAACTGTTTGTCTGTTCCTTGCATTACCGAATTGTGATTTTGCCCATGGTTGTTAGTGTATGTTTGTCTGGTGTTAGGTTTCCCCTCTTTCCTTCAGTTTTCCCTGTTTTCATCAGAGATCTGCTTTAATGACTCTTTTGGGGTTGCTCCCCATTCACCATCTCTTCTTCTGCTTGAGTGCTGCTGAGGCCTGTGACCCTGGCTTCTGGATCTTCTTTCCTAGATGCATGAGCTTTGCTTTCTGGTACATCTTTTGTGACCTCTTTGACTATCTTTAATCTTATTTAGTTTCATACCTCCTCGATCTTCATTGGTCTAGTGATCTCCGGTACTTGGCTTCCTATGTTCAAATAGGAAAAGCGAGTGCAGCTGATTTTCTGCCTTTCTCAATCACAAAATATTTCTACCTCATCTCTACTTTTATTTCCCTCTTTTCATCCAGGTTCCCGTTCTTTTTCTTCCATTTCTTTCTTTGAATAACCATCAAGCTGAAGCTCTTCGTTGCTTTTAAAATCTTCTTTTAACATTTCAACAGTGAATATAATTATGGTGTAGCCCACAAAAAATATTCCAGTTAAATGATCCTCCAACTTAGACTGCATATATCTTAAAATTAAAAAATGCTGCTCTAACTACAAAACATGTATGTTTTTCCTAGGCTGTACCATCTCTCAATAGTTGATGTTGTAGATTTTAATAGTTCTGTTCTTCAGTTGTTCAACAAAAGTATTCATCCCATCGGCTACTATGAGCCTCCCCTCAGACCCGAATTCTTCAATTTGCAGCTAAAATCTATTTATTTATTCAGTTCGCAGCTGAAACTTTTCTTCGGTTTTGCCATTGGATCCTGCAGCAGGCTGGCTCTGAGACAAGAACGCCTGCCCTCTTCCCATCAGGTGTTTAGTGTCTACAAATAAGCCTTCTAAGTTTCAAAGAAAGTCTGTTTCATAGTCAGCTTTTAAATGTTCTCGTAATGTTTGTGTACCGGAGCAAGCGTTAGAGAACAGTTTAACAGAGCAGAATTCACACAGATAATATTTGCACGTATTTTTAGGGCCCTGAACATTTCGCCTTAATACTTCCATAACTTAATGCTTCCAGAACCTTCAAATAGAACTTCAAATATATGAATGTCAGACTGTCCCCTTACTGGTATGCAAATAAAGTAGAATTCAGTTAGTTGGTGGTGGGTGCCTGATGCTACTCCTCGGGACAAAAAAGAATACCAAAGCCTAAAAACAGTGCAAAAGTGGTTTTTAGGAATACCCAAAGATTCTTACAATGTCTGGGGACTCAAAATACTTCTGGCCTTTTACTTATGACTGGAAGGAAAGGCCAGATGAGCCTATAAATTACCCAACCAGCATTTACGCTATTAAACAGAAGATTACCTCTCCTTTTAATAAGAAGAGGAAGTATGGAATCGAAAAAAGCACTAGTGGACCGTGCAGAGGGAGAGGATGTGGCCTAACGACCAGAGCTACCGACCTCGGAGCTGGGGATCCAGGTTAGAGTCTCGGCGTCAGCTCAACATCCTGTTACTCTGGGCAAATCAATTAATCTCGCCGCCGCTATGGACAGCGCCTAGATACTCTTACGGGTGATAAGCAGCGTTGTACAAATCCATGTTTCATTCATTTCATTTCAAAGGAAGCCCCAACAGCTGCAAGGAGATCTTCTTGATCGTCAAGGATTTCACCTCACCCTCAGCCACTGTCAACAACATGCTGCCTCCCAACAACTCTGCGATAACCTATCCAACTTCTTTCGCATCAAAATCACAAACATCTACAGCAAGTTTGCACACCAACCCAACCTCAGAACTCATTGCTAACCTACCCATCACCAACCAAGGTAGCAACCTGACCGAATGAAGAACCCTCACTAGAAACAACACAGCAGCAATCATGCAGACCATACAATCGGGGGCCCCAATGGATCCATGCCCCCATCACATCTACAACAGGGGAACATCACTAAATAGCACCAACTTGACCCACATCAACACCTCATTCATGTCCGCCACTTTCAGAAAAAAATGCCCTCCTCTAGAAGTCCACATCAGACCCAAATCAACTGAGCAACTTCTGACCCATCTTCCTGCTACCCTATCCAGCCAAAATGATTGAGAAGACCACTAACAATCAACTCACAACCCACCTCGAACTTCACCTTTTTCTAGTCAACACACAATCAGGATTCAGAAAGAACCACAGCACCAAAGCAGCACTCAACGCAGCCACCAATGGCATTCGAAACATACTGGCCTGAGGAGAAACAGCAGTCCTCATTCTGCTTGACCTCCCACAACACCTTCATTAGAAGACTCCACGAGATTGCCATAAAAGGATCCGCTCTCAAATGGATCTGTTCCTTCCTCACAGGAAGAACTCAAAGGATCAGGCTGCCACCCTTCACATCAGAGACCAAGAAACTGATATGCGGTGTCCCACAGGGATCACCCCTCAGCCTCACCCTTTTCAACATCTACGTGACACCACTCGCCAACATCATCCGATCACAACCATCACCATCATCTCATACGCCGATGACACACAACTCATCCTCTCTCTGACAGACAAGCCAAAAACCCCCAGAACCAACTTCTCCAATTGCATCAATCAATCAAACAGGATTTATAAAGCTTGGCTAATCACCCATGAGGGTATCTAGGCCCTGCATGACCAAGACGGACATACTGGTCTTCGGCAACATGACCTCACCATGGGATTCCACCTGGACCCGTCGAAGCTAGGACCAATGGACACGTCCGCAGACCACGCATGAAATCTAGGGATAATTCTTGATGACAAGCTCAACATGACGGCTCAGGTCAACGAAGTGTGCACTTACTGTTTCCACATCCTATGCATGCTGTGAAAGATCTTTACATGTTTGCCTCAGAACACTAGAGGGACTATCATGCAAGCACTCATCACCAGTAGGCTGAACTATGGTAACACTCTCCACACCGGAATCTCCAAACAACTCCTACAAAGACTCCAGACCATGCAGAACGCAGCCGCAAGACTCATACTCTACCTCCCATGCCACATCACATCGCACCTCAGGAAGCGTCACTGGCTCCCCATTCAAATGCGCAGGCAATTTATCCTTCTCGCGGACACACAAAAAACCCTTCACAACATAGGATAAGAATGCCTGAACAGCCGCATACACTTTCACCAACCCATCACACACCGAAGCTCTTCCTTACTCTCACATGCACACATTGCCCGTACCCACAAAAGCAAAACTGGAGGTCGTTCATTCTCCTACAACACATTAGAGCCTCTTCCTTACTTTTTTTTTTTGTTGCAGTTTTATATAGCACGAACTTGACCCGAAGGTATCAGAGCACTTTACATGAGCACCAGTTGCATTACAGACGAACACATTCATTTTTTTTTGTTTGTTTGTTTTTTAGGCACAGGGAGATTAAGTGATTTGCACAGAATCACAGGATGTTTGAGCCTCCCGCCAGACTTGAACCTGGTTCCTCAGCTTCAAAGTCAGCCGCCTTAGCCGTTAAGCCACATCCTCTCCCAAGAAGCTGAAGACCTGGCTTGTCATATAATCACCTTGGAACCACACACCTTTACCAAGCACTTGGATACCCTCTTGGGTGATGAGTACGCTATACAAATCAACATAAATGAATTCTAAAGATTGTCCTACATTGGTAGATTGTCACAGTGAAAGAGGATAATAATAAAGAGTTTCAATCCCAGTAAGAATAGACAAACAGGACAAAGCCATCCGTTTTGGTCTCCATAATCTCACAAGATTGATTTCAAATATATGCAGAAAATCAACTGATTTAAGAACAACGCATAATGTAAATATGGACTGGAATTCTCAGGGCCCAATTCACAAAGAAACGTGTGTGATTACATGCAGACATTTTCTCTGCTGCTTGAACTTAATTTTACACTTTTTTGTAATCCAAATTAATGCTCATGGAACGTAACACCAAGTTTCCAGGAGTACTACTGTTAACGTCTTGTAACATTTTTATGACTTACCATGTCTCCATTGTAAAACTGTACATTGTGTTCAATTAAGCACTCTTGAAAGGTAGACCTATGTGTAAAGGCACATTTTTGTTAATTTTTTCCCTTAACCCCCATTAAGTCTGCTGTGAGCAATTCTGTTTCCTATACTGTAAATGTAGTTACTGGAGAAAAAATGTGACCACCATAATGGAAAATGGTCAAATAGGAGTTTGTGAATACCAACAAACTCACTCCCCGCCTCCTCTGTGGTGTTTACTACAGAGTAATTGCTATTTTTGAATAGCTTTCAGGAATAAATGGAACCATTTTCAGCCATAGACCTGTACAAATGGCTCTGTGAATCGGCCTTCAGTACTGAAATGAGGTAACCAACCAGTGGCCACACAAAGGAACGGCGACGGGAACCTTAAGAGGACCAATATCAGGTGGAAAGAGATGGGCTCTGTTTGAAAAATAAATGGCGATATACGAAACGGGTGGCCACTCGTTCCCGCTCGTGTTTCCTCTTCCTGCCACTCTCTACAGAAAGCAGGAAAGTTCCATTTATGTTAGACGGGGGTGTTTGGTACAGGAAAAAAAATTGCATTTCTTCTCCAAGGGTCCAGGATAGATGCCAGTGTAATGTTGCACATTCCTCTTTAGCTAAGCCAGAATAATTTCTCGAAAAAAGCGCACATTTTCTCTATAACTAGTAGAATTTTATGTGAATTTTAGACACCTCCCTCCTAAGGCCGGAAAGAATGAAACAGCCTTATTATCACTGCAACAAAATAGAAAAGGAAAGTGGTACCTGTTTGGCAAGGTAGGCAAAAGATTCATATTTCTTACAGATAAAGTTATCATGTCCTCCAAACAAGGAGACGGGCAAGAATGGAAGGGGTATTTCAGTTTTCACTACTGAGAAGTCATCTACACAGCATTGGCACATTGTTGTTAAAAGATTGCAAGATGAATGTATTCAAGAAAAAGCACTAGTCTTCAAACAGGGCCTACTCATCTCAAAAGACAAAAATTCACATAAACAAACCTGAAACCTATCTATAAAGGTGTCTAGTAAGACTGTGGTATCGAGGAGATGGGGTAAAAGATGCACTTTTTGAATAGAGTTTCACTTAGGTTCGCTAAATTGTTTGCGAACTGGGCCCTACGTTTATGTTCTGCAGGACTAATGTTTTCTGTGCGATTTATTGCTTAGTACAGTTGATGGAGCAAGGTTTCAAACATGAAACTTGCTTGTATGCAATCCTCCTCATAGTATTAATTTATTAAACTTGTACTGTCAATACTAATCTTTGCATTCACAAACACAGAAGGGATAGACGCTTGCCTATGTGTTTTACTAATGAATAACGCTTGTCTATAAACCAAGATGGCCGCTAAAAGCGCGGGACTTCATTGCGCATGTCGCAACCTGATCACATGGTGTGACGTCTTTCTTTGCTTGGTGGGAAACTTCTGCTTCTGCGCAGTGTGCATTAAAATGGCCGCTAAATGTTTTCACATGCTTAAGCTTGCTCTCATGTCATTATTAAATTGTCGTTTTCTTAACGCTACTAATGCAGGATAGTATTATGATTAAATGGGAATAGAGTAGGGAAAGTGGGTATACAGTGAAACTTTTTATTTGTGATTTTAATATTTTCTTCTTACACTTTTAGTAATTCGTAAACTTGGGCCTGGGTTGGTGTCTTGAAACTCGAGAGACAGAGGGTTCTGCGCATGTGTCCTGTATGCCTGCCAAGTGAAGTCAACTTGGACGTCTCCCAAGGCCACGACCTATTGGCCGAAGATGATGTACCCAATGTTTCCGGCGGACAAATTGTTACTTTTCTCCTGTAAAATGTATAACATTTGTCGTGAGACGGGTGGGAAATAAAGCGAATGTATTAATTTGAAGGGGAGGGAACGTAAAGACAATAGGCTTTACAATTTAGGCCAAATCGATATGGTGCGAGAATCCACCCCCTGTCCCTGTCCAATCAGAAGTAGTGGTCCCATATTTTAGCAACATTAAGGGGAGGTACATGGGCGTAGAAGGGTATAATAGAATATAGCATTAGTAAATTAGTCAGAGCATGCGTTCACGAAGAACAGGCGTCCATACTGCCAGAGCGCTCTCAACTCCAGACTGCCCAGCTGATCGGTTGCTGACTGAATTCCTGTCCGGAAGAGGTCCTGAGGAAGGGGCGGCGGAGTCCATTAGAAGGAAGGCACGGGAGAATCGAGAGAAGTCGAGTATCAGAGAGGGGAACGGCGCAGGCGTCGTTGTAGAGAGGTCACCGGTCCTGTCCTGATCCTGGAAGAAGTCTTTGCTCTTCATCCTTCCTGGGTCCTATCTTTTCCAACTCCTTGGCCAAGGGGCTTGGTTCTCGCATTTAGGTAACTATACTGCAACCTTTAGTTGCGCTGTTGTCTCTATCTTCTCCTCTTCCTTAAACACCGTCATTTATTAGCAAAATCATTTCTATGCTTTTTCTTGGGTATTTCAATCAAGTACCGTGTTTTCTGTATTTTACTCTGCTAAAACTTTAGATAAACATTTTAAAACTTCCTGACTCAGTGATTATTTCAGGATTATGTACTATAATGAATGTCACTCATTTTAAACTTCCCAATTAGCAAAGGATCCATTGGTAAGTTATTACTCTTCAATCAGAAGGTAATTGGTAGCAGGGACTTTGATAAAAGAGTACATCTGACACCCAGCGTAAGTATTAGTGTAGTGTGAATGTATGGGCCCAAGTGAGTATATGGTGTATGAATGTTATTGGCTAATATTGCGCTGGATCAGTTTTCTGGTAAGCAGAGGACGGTTTTTGTTACTCTTTGTTAATTGGGTAATGAGAATTTTATTTGTATTTTTTTATGAACTAACATCCGCTTATTTTTGAGTTTTTGTTACATGTTGTCCAGAATACCCCGGGGTAGGTAAAAAGAATAGTGGGTGGCAAGTGGAAGCCATACTGCAGTGAGGTTATCTGTCAGGCAGAAATAGTACTGAGAAGTTAAGCAGGACTTCAAGTACTCGTTAGGGACTCTATGCGTGTGAGTAATAGCAAAAAGGGTACGCTGATAAAAATTTGATGTTATATCACCTAGTAAGGGTAACATTGGAGAAGTAACAGGTACTTCTGGAGCTTGTGTGAAGAGTAGACGGAAGTGTTTTACTCGTAGTATATGTTTAGTAAACGGAAAGGTTTTACTAAAGTGTGGAAGAAACTATCTTTTTCTAAATTAGTGGAAACTGGCACGATAGCGAATGTTTTATGTTGTTACTGAAATTTAATTAAGATTTATAGAGAAAATAAGTTTGCGTAAATTTTTGTATAGGGAGGGTCAGTTGCCGGAGAGGGAGCTGACGTCACAAAACGCCGCGCTGTGGTAGGTTGAAACAGCGGGTGTGGAGAAAACCTTTGTAAAGGAGGGGTCAGTAGTCAGGAGTAGTACTGACGTCACAGGTGCTGCGCTGGGATTGGTTAAACCAGCGAGGAGAGAAAAGAGCAGATTGTAAAGGAGGGGTTGACAGAGAAACGTCACCAAAAGGCTGCGCAAGGATTTGCTCGGAAATAAAAGATAGCAGACATTTGATTGGTAGAAATTATAGAAGCAAAATTCTTAGTGGATAAGGATTGCATGTTAAAACGTGATCCGACTTTAACAGGAACTCGTCCGGATAGGAGATTCCTAGGTTTTGCAGAATATAATTTTGTACACAGAAGATTAGATAGAATGTACGGAGAAAGGAGAAAAATGTCATTTTTGCAAAAGATTAAGAATTATTTTAAAAAGGACAAACCAATCAAAACTAGAGAAGGAATTATTATTCCACCAGCTAAAACGCCAGCATCATTTATGATGATGGAGAGAGGTTATCATACTTGTGTATGGATGGAGAATTGGATAGAATACACCAAAAATGATGGAGTATTAGCATTTCCCCAGAATGGTACCTTCAATGGAAGAATTCTTCAAAACTTGAGATTGAGAATGAATGATTTAGAACCCAGACCTAGGTTAACCCAGTACGAAGCTCTAGAAGAATGGGAAACCGAGGCATTTGAACGAGATAGATCTAGAAGTAATAGGAGTTACCCAGGATTTTACCCCAGATATTTACGTGAGTCAAGAGAGGGTCAGATGAAACAATGGAGAAGGGCAATGATTACAGAGGGACTGTATCCATTATTCACAGAAGGAGAGAAATCAGGAGGCAAATGTACAGATAAGACAAAACATTTAATGAGAAATGAGGATTCAGAAGACGAATTTATGGAAGAAATGTTAAGAAATCCCCCACCATATCAGGAAGGGACAAGTGGATGCACTCCAAGTGCACCACCAAAAACTCCAATGGTACCACAAGTAATGCATGAATTTACCCCAACTAGAATACTTCATGACAAAGAAAAAGAAGCCCTAGAAAAGAACAGAGCAGAATTAATACAGAAAATAACTCAGATAAAAGTACATCCTGATTCATTGACCATACCTGTAACAATTGGTCCAGTAGTTCCATTATATGGTACGCAGGAAATTGTCCTCAACCGATACTTACACCTACTCCTGTGAGTAACCCCAAACCTGAAGCTCCAGTTATAATTGAGGATCAATTTAGTGACTGTGAATCCACAATATCACTCATGGATTTACCTATTCGAGGTTCTGTAAATAGTACTCCCAGAAAAGATGTACCTGGAGGTTCAAAAGATGTAAGTTTAGTAACTTCATCAGGAACAAAAAGTGCTACCATAGTAACACCTGAAGATCTAGAAAGATGGGTACAAGGGTCAGTTAAACAGTGCACACCTCCAAAAGTACTGGATATCCATAAATTAAAAGTTGAATTAGAAGAAATAATAGCAGGAAATGTAGGAGTAGAACGCTTGAATACCTATGATGAAGAAGAATTATTATTCTTGTGCAGGAGTATCACTAGAAATGTAAAGATATTCCATGAAAAATTGTCCAATTTAGCACTACAGATGGGCATAGAAATAGGGAGATCAAAGGTATTACAGAAACCCTATAGAGCAGAATTTTCAGACAAAGATTTAGAAAATATGAATGCATCTGGAAGAAGACTGCAAATAAGAGAATTAATGTTAGTTTTACAAAAATGGGGAGATCTAGATAAATGGAGATCTAGGTGGGCCAAGAAAAAGGAAGAAGCACGAACAAGTAGAACAGCATCAGAATATGTGATGAAGGAAGCAGGAAAAGCAGACCAGATGTATCCAATGCGAGAAGTTGCGGGAGGAGGATATGTACATGTCCCATGGAGCAGACAGGATATTTTATCATTTACGAATGATTTTCCAAAGCTGAGAGAAAAACCAATTGAATGGTACAAACAGGTTGAAAGGTTTGTGAAGGTGTCAAAGGTATTGTTGAAGGATTTGGATGGTCTGTTTGACATAGTGGTACCTGCCGATTTATGGACAGATTGTAAGATCACAGTCGATTGGCCTAGTGATGAATATCCCAGAGATCCGAAAACAGGTGCCCCGTCAAATGATGTGATGAAAAAGTATCAGCAGGTGATAACATACCTGAAAGGGAAAATACCCCCGAAAGAAACAGATTGGGTGAAAATAGATCGAACAACCCAAGAAGCCAGTGAAACAGTACATTCCTATTATGAGCGTTTATTGCAGGTGTTTAAACAGTATAGTGGATTTGAGGACATTGGAGACAAGAACATGAGTCAGTTTGTGTATCGATTTGTTTACGGTCTGAAGCCAGAGATTTGCCAGATGATTAAACAGCATATGCTGTGTTGGCAGGGAAAGCCCATAGATGAGATTCTGAAGTATGCAAAATATTGTGGAGACGATATTGAGGATAGACACAAGAAATTGCAGGAAAAAGTGATGTGGGCTCAGGTGAAAATGGCAGAGAAGCAGGGAATTAATTTGGAAAATCCGAGTGAAAATCCAGGAAAAGATCCTGGAACGAGTGGTGATACGGGAAATGGTGGAAAATTTAGAGGACGAATGAGTAGAGAAGAAGCTAAAAAGAAGTTTCCTTGTCATGGATGCGGAAAATTGGGGCATTGGAAGGATGAATGTAAAAAGATTCGGAATAATAATGGCCCAAATCAAAACTTAAATCCACAGATGCAGAATGATTCACAGCAGGGTGTAAATCCCCAAAATCAATTACCACCTCCACCTGTTCAGGGTAATATAAGCAGAGCAAAACATGGTACAGACATTGGATACCCAGGAGGGAGTGGTAAGAATGATTATATGACATCACAATTTCTTTTGCAGGACAATTACTGTAAATACGACTCATGACGGTGCCTAGGAGAGGGGAAGAAGGAGTGCATACTTGGCGCATCCTTACAGGTAGATCAGTCTGGTCCATATGTTGAAGGAAATGTGAAAGGTAATGATATTACTTTCCTTTTGGACACTGGTGCTACCAGGTCTACTGTGAGATCAGCAGACATCCCAGACCTTCCTCTCTCTGGTGAAGATATCCAAGTAGTAGGGGTAGCTAATCAAAGAATTAGAACACCTCTTACAGAACCAATGGAAGTCAAAATAGGAAACTTCAGAGAAATGCACCAATTTGTAGTGTGCGATTCTAGCCCAGTGAATTTATTAGGTAGAGATTTATTGTGCAAAATGAACTGTACAATTTTCTGCACGCCAGATGGTGTGGCAGTTCAGACACCAGATGAGGACCATGTATATAAAATTATGGTTGCAAAACAAGGTACAGAAATAGATGAAATGTTTTCGTTGATAACAAAAGATGAGTTGCCAGAAGAATTAAAAGGTACAGTAAACCAAATAGTATGGGATTTCATCGGAAAAGAAGCAGGACTTATGGCAAAAATAGATCCAGTTCAAATTACTGTAAAAGAAGGTGCGATTTTCCCAAATACTAGACAGTACAAAATGAGTGCAGAAGTAAAGGCAGGAGTCATTGAAGAAATAAAACGAATGGTAGAACAAAACATTCTAAAAGAAGTAATGAGTAGCCCATGTAATTCACCAATCATGGGACTAAAGAAACCTAGTGGAAAATATAGGATTGTTCAGGACCTGCGTAAAATAAACAAGATTGTGGAACCATGTTGTCCCATAGTACCAAATCCTGCAGTAATTCTATACCAGATCCCTTGGAATGCAGGATGGTTCACAGTAATTGATTTGTGTCAAGCATTCTTTTCAATACCATTGCATCCAGACAGCCAGTATCTTTTCTCATTTAAATTTGAGAACAAGGTCTATGTGTGGAATCGTGTTCCTCAGGGGTACACAGAAAGTCCTTCCATCTTCAACCAGATACTGAAAAAGTGCCTGGAAAAACTAGTGATGCCAGGAAGCTCAGTTTTAGTTCAATATATCGACGACTTATTAGTAGCGTCGACCACCAGAGAAGACTGTGTTGTTGATTCCATAGCATTATTAAATCTTTTGGCTGAGGAAGGGCATAAAGTCTCACCTGAAAAGTTACAGTTTTGCAGGACAGCTGTTAAATATCTGGGACATCAAATTGAGAGGGGAAAAAGAAGAATAACCTCTGAAAGAATAGAATTAATAAAGAGAATGCAAATGCCTGTAACCCAAAGACAAGTGCGAATGTTCCTAGGAATAGTAGGATACTGTCGACAATGGATACCAAATTTTTCCATGTTAGCTAAGCCTTTAATTAACATGACGAAAAAGAAAGCAAAGGACCCTGTCGAGTGGGAGGATGAAAGTGTAGAAGCTTTTGTAAAATTGAGAAATGCACTTTGTTCAGCACCTGCCTTAGGCATGCCTGATTATAAAAGAGAATTCGCATTATTCTGTCAAGAGAGAGAAAACTGTGCACTTTCTGTCCTAACTCAGAGACATGGACTAGACAGACGTCCTATAGCGTACTTTTCTGCTACATTGGACCCAGTAGCAGCCGCGTTGCCAGGATGCTTAAAAGCAGTGGCAGCGACTTGTTTGAGCATTGAACAAAGCGAGTCAATTGTGATGGGACATCCTGTAAAAGTGTATGTTCCACATGCAGTTGTGATTCTATTGACAAGAACCCGAACTCAGCATCTTACTCCTAGTCGGCTGACTAAATATGAGAGGATAATAATGGGTGCTGAAAATGTGACCATGGTAAGGTGTACAATAATAAATCCAGCAACTTTATTGCCGGACCCATATCATGAAACAAATAAAGATGACGAAGAAGATGAACATGATTGTGTACAAATTACAGAATTATGTACAAAACCACGCCCAGACATAGAGGAACAGCCTCTTAAAAAGCCAGACAGGGAGCTATTTGTTGATGGTTCATGTCAAAGACATGAAGATGGTAAACTAACTGCTGCTTATGCGGTATGTGAATTAACTGGAATAGTTGAAGCATCCTATCTACCAGGAGTCAAATCTGCACAAGTAGCTGAATTGATTGCTTTGATAAAAGCTTGCAAAATTGGGAGGAATCAGAGAGTGACCATATTTACAGATAGTCAATATGGTTACGGGGTTGTGCATGATTTTGGCCAACTGTGGATGCAGAGGGATTTCATGACTTCTTCAGGATCCCCCATTAAAAATGGACAATTTGTAAGGGAATTGCTAGAAGCAATACAATCACCAAAAGAATTGGCTGTGGTGAAATGTGCCGCACATCAGTCAGGAGATGACTGGGTGGTAGTCGGCAACAGATATGCAGACTTGGTGGCTCAACATTGTGCCAAAACCAGAACGTCAGTCAATAAGAGGGTGGAAAGAATGGGAATCAGCTGCCAACTTATGCTGTATATGCCACCTGAAACTTGGAATGAGGTGAAGAAATTGCAAGATGAGGTT
Source organism: Calotriton arnoldi (assembly GCA_963921515.1). Taxonomy (NCBI): domain Eukaryota; kingdom Metazoa; phylum Chordata; class Amphibia; order Caudata; family Salamandridae; genus Calotriton; species Calotriton arnoldi. The sequence continues at coordinate 511,663 of CAWUFW010010044.1, read as the reverse complement.
GATGAAAGTGAGAAAAATTTGTGGATCAAAGTGGGTTGCTCCCAAAGAGGAGAAGATGAAGTGTGGATCAGTGCAGATGGCAGACCAGTCATGCCAGACTGTTTACTCTCACAAATGGCCAGAATGCATCATGGAGACACACACATAGGGAGAGATGCAATGATTAGGCTGTTCAGACAAAATTGGTACAATCCCAAATTCAGGGCTGTTGCAGAGAGTCTTTGCCAGAGATGTCTAACTTGCCAAATGCATAATCCAGGCAGGAAAACGATAATTGGGTTTGGAAAGATTGGAAAGGCAGAGGGCCCATTTATAAGACTCCAGTTCGACTTCATACAGTTACCACCATGCAGAGGACTAAAATATGTACTAGTCATAGTGTGTCTGTTTTCAAAGTGGGTGGAGGCTTACCCTACTAGGAGAAATGACAGTATTACAGTTGCAAAACTGTTGTTACGTGAGCTCATACCTAGGTTTGGTTTCCCAGTATCTTTGGAATCAGATAGAGGAAAACACTTTAATAGCGAAGTGATCCAGATAATCTGTGAAGCATTTCAAATCAAGCAGAAATTGCACTGTGCATATCGCCCAGAGGCTTCTGGAGTGGTTGAACAATTAAATGGCACTATAAAGTCAAGATTGGGAAAAATGTGTGCATCAACATCATTAGAGTGGCCAGACGCATTGCCACTTGTCTTGATGGGACTCAGAAGTATACCTGACAGAACGACAGGATTAAGCCCTCATGAAATAATGATGGGAAGAGCAATGAGACAAACACATGTTCCCACAAACAAATTAGTGAATATATCTGATGATATGGTTCTGGATTATTGCAAAGGATTGGCTGACCTAGTGCGTTCTGTCTCTCATCAGGTTGGAGAAGACGCAGTTTCCAGGCAGCCTGAACTAGAACATGATCTGAATCCTGGTGATTGGGTGGTAGTGAAGAATCACACCAGAGAAACGTGTCTATCACCCAGGTGGAGCAGACCTTGTCAAGTTATATTGACCACCAATACAGCAGTGAAGTGTGCAAGATTTCCTAATTGGATTCACGTAAGCCACACAAAGAGAGTACCAGAACCTGAAGAAGAGAATCTACAGACAACGCCAATCACTGAAGAAGCTGAAGGTTGCCCAGCTGAGGAATCTCAGGCTAGAGGTTCGAGAGAAGCTGACGGAGAACAACCGAGCACAAGTCAGGATTGGATACCAGTGGTAGAAATTCCTGAAGTATATTACAGAACGAGAAATCAAACAAAATTGGAGGAAATTGAAGAAGATCAGATAAGTGAAGAAGAAGAAATTCAGGATCAAGAAGAAAAGATAGTAAAAGATCCTGAACTAAATCAGATAGGGAAAGAAAATTGGACTAAAAACAGTGAAGATTTAATTGACTTTACACAGGGAAAGACAGGTTTAGAAGAATCAGGTCAGGCTGCAGAAGTTCACAGTGCAATAAGCCCTGATCAGAAGCAGTTAGATCAAGAAGAATTCACTAAAGAAAAAGGGGTTGATACAAATGAACATAAAGAAATAAAAAAGGAACAAAGCCAACATCTTGAAAGTCATTGTGGAGCTACTGAAAAGAAACCAATCAGACCTGAAAAAGAACAAACAAAAGAGGCAGTAATCAAAGAAAACAAAACAGTATTGAGCAGTGAAAATAACGAGATCTTTGAAGACGTAAACAGAGAAACAGTGCCAACAAAGAAAACAAGAAAAGGAGATCATTGGCCAAGTGTCATTAAAAGAGTAAAATACCACATAACAACCAGAAGTGAAGATCCAGAACAAGTACCTGAAGTGACAAGTCAAACTGAACAAGAGAAAAAGTCAGGAAAAAGAAAAAGTAAAAGACTGAGACTTGTGAATAACAAATTCAAGGGTCCTGACTGGACTTATATCATTCTTGAAGATTTTGAAAGCTCAGAGTCAAGTGACAGTGGTGGCGAAGGAACAAGTGCAGAACTAACATACGAAGAAGAAACAAGACCACCCTGACTAAACAAAAGAATCATCTAAAGAAAAGAAGAAGAGATAAGAAGAGAAATCTTCCTTGTCGAAAAATGCCTGATGATAGAGTTACTGGGAGACCAAAACGAAATTGTTGTAGGAGATGCTGTGCAATCTGCATATGTAGTCTAGTATTGGTGCTTATAGTATGGTTAGTCCTGATTGTAGCAATTCCTTACCTTATGATAATAGATAAGAAGATTAATAATGAAACTAAAGGGAGGACAGCAAACATGAAGGGCAGTAGAGTAGAATTAATGGCAGAAGATGAGGCAGAAATTCATCATGAAATAGCTGATAACGACACTAGTTTAAATGTTTTCACAAAGTTATTGTTTCAGTATGTAGACACAATGGAAGTTAGTAATTGTTATGTCTGTATGAAATTACCTGAATCAGTAGCAGAAGGATTAACATACCATCATTTACCACTGACATATGGCATCTCATGTAGTGTATTAACAAGTTTATTTTATAGAACAGGTAGGCTACAGTATTATTATTCAAACTTAGATGTGATATTTTCAGAGGTTCCGATTCGCAAGAGTATGAACCCAGTGCTTACTAGTCAAAACGCACAGTTTATGGGAGAGTTTTTCTTAACAATGAAATCGATAGACATAACATATGCACATAGACACAATCTAACATGTTCTTTACTAGAAGAAGAAAAGATATTTTTGAATTTAGTAGAAGATAGAAGACATGATTTTCAAAAGAAAGCTTCAGAGCATAAGGCTCAGTTGCCACCTTGGGCGGAGAAGGAAGGGAGTTATACACCTGGTAAAGCTCAAGCTGCAATGGCTCTGGATTTCGTAAAGAAAGGGAAAATTTGTCTTCATAGGTTAAAGACTGATTATAACAATGTTTTCATCGGTACCAGTGAATGTGAACACAATTTTTTAATTATTGGAGGTTGGGGACTCAAAGGAGGAACAGATTCAGTTTTTCCTGGAATCTATTATGTATGTGGGAATAAGGCTTACTTTAGGCTTCCTGCAAGATGGTATGGAAGTTGTTATTTTGGAATAGTTTTTCCAAAGATATACCACGTAAAAAGAAACACTGGAAGCAATGAAAACAATAATGAATTAATACGTAGTAAAAGAGCTAGTTTTTCAGAAATTGTAGGTGATATATTTGGTGCATTGATACCTTCAGTGGGAATAATTCTGAACTCAAGGAAAATATGCAAATTGTCTACAGTGGTTGATCGTTTATCAGCGGATACTGCTGGAGGTTTTCTAATGATTAATACGGAGATGGTTGCGATTAGATCTATGGTGATGCAAAATCGACTTGCTCTTGACATTCTATTGGCAAAAGAGGGAGGAGTCTGTAAATTATTGAAGACGAAACATTGTTGCACTTATATTCCTGATAAGAGTGCAGAAATTGGAACGTATATTCAGAACATAACTAAACTTGAGAAAGAACTAAAACCACTGGAAGTTGATAGTGTATGGGAAAGATTGACAAATAGTATCTCGTCAATTGGAACCTGGTTTGCTAATATAGGGAAAGGACTTATAGGTCAAATACTAGTACCCTTAGCAGGGATAGCAATAATAATTTTAGCAATAACAATATGGTGCAAATGCTGTAGAAAGAATGGAACATATAAAGTGACAGGAAAAGGAAAGAAGAGAAAACTAGATGAAATCGAACTAGAAGAATGGAGAAGTGATTTATACAAGAAATTAAAAGGAGACTGTAAGAATAGAAAAAGTAAAAATGAGAATGAAACGATTTGCTAGAAGTTGGCATCTGATTGAGGGTAGTATTTTGATGGCTCAGAAACGCCATCAGAGAGGGGATTGATGGAGCAAGGTTTCAAAAATGAAACTTGCTTGTATGCAATCCTCCTCATAGTATTAATTTATTAAACTTGTACTGTCAATACTAATCTTTGCATTCACAAACACAGAAAGGATAGACGCTTGCCTATGTGTTTTACTAATGAATAACGCTTGTCTATAAACCAAGATGGCCGCTAAAAGCGCGGGACTTCATTGCGCATGTCGCAACCTGATCACATGGTGTGACGTCTTTCTTTGCTTGGTGGGAAACTTCTGCTTCTGCGCAGTGTGCATTAAAATGGCCGCTAAATGTTTTCACATGCTTAAGCTTGCTCTCATGTCATTATTAAATTGTCGTTTTCTTAACGCTACTAATGCAGGATAGTATTATAATTAAATGGGGAATAGAGTAGGGAAAGTGGGCATACAGTGAAACATTTTATTTGTGATTTTAATATTTTCTTCTTACACTTTTAGTAATTCGTAAACTTGGGCCTGGGTTGGTGTCTTGAAACTCGAGAGACAGAGGGTTCTGCGCATGTGTCCTGTATGTCTGCCAAGTGAAGTCAACTTGGACGTCTCCCAAGGCCACGACCTATTGGCCGAAGATGATGTACCCAATGTTTCCGGCGGACAAATTGTTACTTTTCTCCTGTAAAATGTATAACATTTGTCGTGAGACGGGTGGGAAATAAAGCGAATGTATTAATTTGAAGGGGAGGAACGTAAAGACAATAGGCTTTACAATTTAGGCCAAATCGATATGGTGCGAGAATGCACCCCTGTCCCTGTCCAATCAGAAGTAGTGGTCCCATATTTTAGCAACATTAAGGGGAGGTACATGGGCGTAGAAGGGTATAATAGAATATAGCATTAGTAAATTAGTCAGAGCATGCGTTCACGAAGAACAGGCGTCCATACTGCCAGAGCGCTCTCAACTCCAGACTGCCCAGCTGATCGGTTGCTGACTGAATTCCTGTCCGGAAGAGGTCCTGAGGAGGGGGCGGCGGAGTCCATTAGAAGGAAGGCACGGGAGAATCGAGAGAAGTCGAGTATCAGAGAGGGGAACGGCGCAGGCGTCGTTGTAGAGAGGTCACCGGTCCTGTCCTGATCCTGGAAGAAGTCTTTGCTCTTCATCCTTCCTGGGTCCTATCTTTTCCAACTCCTTGGTCAAGGGGCTTGGTTCTCGCATTTAGGTAACTATACTGCAACCTTTAGTTGCGCTGTTGTCTCTATCTTCTCCTCTTCCTTAAACACCGTCATTTATTAGCAAAATCATTTCTATGCTTTTTCTTGGGTATTTCAATCAAGTACCGTGTTTTCTGTATTTTACTCTGCTAAAACTTTAGATAAACATTTTAAAACTTCCTGACTCAGTGATTATTTCAGGATTATGTACTATAATGAACGTCACTCATTTTAAACTTCCCAATTAGCAAAGGATCCATTGGTAAGTTATTACTCTTCAATCAGAAGGTAATTGGTAGCAGGGACTTTGATAAAAGAGTACATCTGACACCCAGCGTAAGTATTAGTGTAGTGTGAATGTATGGGCCCAAGTGAGTATATGGTGTATGAATGTTATTGGCTAATATTGCGCTGGATCACAGTCATGCCCATTTTCCACTCATAGGCATGTTACAATACATTTGTTTCCAGAATGAGCCATGAAGTCATGCAGCTGTGAGGGAATCATTATAACACGCCTAGTGTTCATCATAGTCACCAAATACCAGACCATGCCCGTCACTTGGCAATTTATGTTTTTGTTCTGTGTTGTCTAATTATATCATGCTTTCTTGTTTCTTGTGAGAGACAACAGCAGAGGCTCTGCAGCAACTTAACAGGAGCAGTAATCAGCCATCGCCCAGGTTTGCTGTTCTCAGCATGTACAGCACCTGTGACTCCTGCATGCTCCATTTAAATAAAAAAACTTCCTATACATGCACTCACCTCTGCTATGAAGACAATAATCACACAGTCCTTCTTCTCCTCTTCAGACAACTCATAGAAAAGAGAACTTAGTGTGTCCATCAGATAACTTTTCTTCTCCCTTTTCACAGTGGGTATTCCCATCACCAGTGAAACTGCAAAACAAGAAAATGAATTAGTAAACACGATAAGGGATTAACCAAGAACAAGTAACTACATTTCAAGAAAATACAAAGTGAAAAACATCCTCTTGGTTATCTTAATTTGAATAAGCCTCCATTTTTGAAAATGTTCGAAGGAAATACTTTACCATGGAGAAATTCAACAAAACAAGTATTGGTCTTTGCAAGTTTGTGCAATTGTTTTCAAGTACATACCACAAGAATGAAACTAATGTGTTTTTTTCTTGGAGCCCAGGGAAACAGCACTACTAGCTTTAACCCGTTAAGTGCTTCTGTCGGCCAACGGCCATCGCGAGCACTACCTCGGTAGTGCTGCGCACGTCCGTTGGCCGACGCGGCCCCGCCCGCTTAATAGAACGTTCCGCACTGGCGCGGAACGTTCTAAGCAGTTAACCGGTTAAAGTTCGTGACAGTAAGACATAGTTTAAAGACACAGAACTTATTACATTCAGAGCGCAAAAGCCAATGGCTGGAGTGGGCTGGCCTATTGCCTCATGTTCCATTGCTGTATTGGGGGGGGTAAGCAAATTATGAATGATACTTGGAGACCAATGGATGAAGAGGGTTGAACCAAAGACCTCCTATGTATGAAGATATACATGTATTTTTCATTTATGAACTCTTTATTTCTAAAGCTGTAGGCCAGGCCTAAAAACACCAGAAGGAGACAGAAGTGTTAAGAAAACAAATACATTGAAAAAGGGGTAGGATTAATGGAAGGGAGGAGAGAGGAGATTTTTGGGAAAGTTAGGAGTTGAAGGACTAGCAAAGAGATAGGTGCAGAGGTACTAGATTATAACTAATTCTAGAGCGACTACGGTTTAGGCAGGGGGTAGAGGTGTTAAGGTACATGTAGGGGAAGAGGTAAAAAGAAATAATTAGGGCAAAGGGTCTTGGCGGAAAGGCAAGGGACAAGGTGCTATGTCATAGATATGGGTTTACAAAATAGTGGATAGGGACAGGCACACAAATAGGAGTAAAAGCACCATATGTAGGCGGAGGCTGCGATAGACAGGGCTATATATAACAAAGTATTGGCAGGAGATAGACGGCTTGGAAATTGGTCTGAGAAGAAGCACAGGAGTGTAGAGGTATAGATGGGTGTGTACACATACTAGAGTATAGGTAGGTGTTGGATAAAGTAAGAGCGAGTGGCTTTAGGGTGCATGTAGGGTAGTGGTAAAAGGATATAGGCAGGTGTAAAAGTGGTAGGTCTATGCTCAGATTGAGGGAATATACTACAGGTTGATGTAGAGGTACTAGGATAAATAGAGCACTACTGTAACTACGATAAAGTCAGAGTTAGATGTACTAGGGTATAGGTGGAGGTACAAGTAAAAAGGCATGGGTTGATACGCTATAGTATAAGTAGGGGTGAAGGTGCTAGGGCACAGGCACGGGCAGAGGTACCAGGATGAAAGCAGGGGTTGCAGAGGCACTGGACTAAAGTTAGGGTGGAGGCAGGAGGGTATGGATAGGCGTAAAAGTGCAAGGGTAAAAAAGATTATTCATAAACTGTAGCACAGGATTGGCTAGAGGCATTTAGAAACAGGTAAGGTTAGATATGCTACGGTATGGGTAGGGGTGGGAGGTAATAGGCTGTGGCAGCAGTGAAAGGGCATAGTTAGGGGATAATATGGTAAAGACATCATATAGACACAGGCTGAGATGCTGTGGTATAGCCAGTAGTAGAGGTACTATGATACACACAGGGGTACATGTGCTGGAACAGAGGTAGATGTATGAGGGCGTAGGCAAGATAAACATGGATGAAGGTATGGGTAAAGGCAGATGGATATAGGCAGCAGAGTAGAAAAATAGACTGTTGGGTGTATACGTTCTATGGCATATGGCACAAGTAGAAGACAGTGATGAAGTAAAGAAACATAGTTCAGTTTCTCTCTTCATCACTCTTCCTATACACCACCATGTTCTCCGGGCCGGGGTTTAGGAGGGGCAAAGATGAGAGGAACAAAGAAACGAGTAAACAGAGAGTTCGAAGGAGGGAAGACATGCAGTTTATGTGACATAAGGATAAAACAGATTAGGAGCCAGTTTTAACATGAAGGGCTTTCAATAGGACTGATACGACATTGTGGCAATATAGCATTCAATTAAAACAATTGAAGAAACAGGCTCTTTGAGAAAGTTTCTCCACAAGCTTCCTTAAATGTTTTTTCTCCAAAATCACATACAACTGCTAACAATGCTTGGAAGTCTGATAGAAGAAACCCAGAATATGGAGAATGAGGGTAAAAGGCAGCAATGTTACAGATGCGGTAGTATTAAACATATGGCAGTGTCCGCATCATGCTCTGCCATACAGGCGAGATGTTTCAAATGAAAGAACCAAGGACATTTTTCTAGGGTATGTAAGATGGTGGAACAGAAACACAGTGTAAATGGTGTGAAAGAACCATTCTGCACGTTGTCAACTATTTTACTGTTATCACGTTTCTCCTTCCTTCATGGGGTATTTTGCATTAGGTTTACGCTTTTTTTGTCACCACATTTGACCTTTTTATTACATTGTCCAGTGTTTAGTTCTTTAATATAACGTGAAGTATTCTTCATGCACCCAGCAATACTTATAGTTTTATTTAAAGAGAGATCCCTAACAACTTCTCCGAAAATTCTTATATTGCTTGTCCTGTTAATTGGTCTCTAATAATTTCTTCATGGAGATCTTTAAAATGTGCATGTCTATGTTCAATGGATTCGCTTATAATTGTGTTCAGGGAAAAATGTGTCCCTTTCAACCAGCATGCTAATTCTCTTGCAAAGTTCTCTTCTGAAGCTTTAATGGCATTTCTAAACTCATCATCAGATCTTTCCTTCATAGATGATGCCACAGTATTTTCTCTAACATGCCTTGATGGAATGGTCAAAGTTTTCAAAATTCTCCTTCTACCTCCAATCTTTTAGGAACAAACACATCACCACTCACTGCTTTTAAGTATGCTTTGAGTTACTCCTTCTGATGCTCCCAAACCATTGATGTTGTCCCAGAATATTGTAGAAACTACCTGCATAGACATGGTAGCTAATTAACTATTTACCTTTAAATAAAGAATCCAAACTAAAACAACAAACGTAAGCATATAAAATATATCAAATATTAATATAATCTATATAATATATAAAATATTAAAAGTGGATGTTGGAATAATCCTTCTAGTATGCACTGGTGGCGAAGGTGAGACATGGAGGCAAACTATTCAGCAGATTTTTCCACATATATGTGTTTAGTTCTTCAACAATTCACTAATACCTCTTTTACTGTGGATGGAAATCAGTAAAAGTTATCTTTCTATTACACTGGTAAATGGTGGTCCTTTTATAGTGTTTGCTTAAGTTCGATGAATGTAGTCCTATTTCTTTTTCAATCACCAGCCAAGGATAATGTGACAGATTCCAGAGAGTCGTGGGTCGCAAAGACTATTGATGATGTGGTTTGATGCTCTCTCTTCTGCAACAGATGTTCTTATATGAATTAGGTTTAGATTTTTAATTTGCTATGGATAAGCTCTGCATATGGTTGTAGAAGTTGTGGGTGGTCTCTTGATGACTGGTATATAATTGTCTGGCACATTTACCATGTTCAAGGACTGTTAGCATTTTGTGCTTTGAGGTCGGGGGAATTTTTACTGCAGGGGGAGTGTTTGTGGAGATACTACACCTGTCTTGGATGAAATTACCAAAAATGACCTTTTAGTCTCTACCAACCAGCTAGCATTTAAAGATACACCTTTGCTTTAAAACATGGATCTACGACTTCTACTAAAGGTTGAAGGGGAGCCTGAATATTTTCAAAGAAAGTCTTCCATCCAGAATAGGCCAGTTTATTTCACTTGTAACTGCTTGTGACTTTCAAAAAAACTTTGTGAGTTTTTTGACAACAAAGCAGCAAGTAAAGGAGAGCCCGCCATAACTATAAAAAAGGCAACCTGTAACCAGGGGTGTGAATCTTTACTAAACAAAATAAGCACTGGACGTGTGATGAGGGAGTAAGGGGAAGGAAGTGCTTGCAGAAACAAAGGAATTGATTAGCCAACACTCCATGCTCGAGTGAAAAAGTAAACTAAAAATACAGTCAACAGGAAAGTCTTGTTCCTACCATTTCCTTTAAAACATGAAAAATCCGACGTTATGTTCAAGGACTCTAAAAGGCTCGAACTGAAACTTAAGATGCAGTTCGGAAATAACCGTGCGTTTCGATAACGTGGCACAAATCAGCTGGAGTGTTTGGTTGGCTATAGTAGGCGGGGTTATTTGTTAACCCATGCATGCCACAGGCACTGCATAGAAGTCATTTTAAATGACTGACTCATATTTTAACGAAGTAATCATGCATCACAAATAGCCCTCACAAGAGCAAACTGATTTTGTCTCTAATATAATGGCAACTTTCAAATCTAACACGTGGAAACATGTTACTTTCACTTTTAGTTATTGAATAACATAGCACAAATGGGGTGAAATCAACATGCTCTAGGCCTTTTCCAGGTGTAAATTCTGTTTGCATAAGGGCCAATATACTCCCATCCTTCGGCACGCTGTGAGCTAAATGGGATGCGGACATCTGTAAAGTCCTCACAGATAAAGACTGCACATCCCTTCTCGCATACCCTAGGGAGGTCTCCCACAATTCCCGCTTCAAATTCATACAGTACATGATTACTCAGAGAGCTTACCTCACACCGTACCGATTGCGTGTGATGCTCCCCACGGTAACAGCAAACTGCCCTAGATGCGTAGAACAAGACGCTGATTTCCTCCATATGCTGTGCACATGCCCCGCCTTGTCAGCCTACTGAACACAGATAACATGCTCACTGCGGGAGATGGTAAGTGGACATACATGGGCTACAGCGGAAAGCTGTATATTAGGTCTTTATCCACGCCCCAAGGGATAAAAGATTGCAAGCGAGGTTTGCAGACCTAGCGCTCTTACTAGTGAAGCGCCTTATTACAAGACGTTGGAAATCAGCAAGTGGCAACCTGGAAAGAAGAGATAGAACACTGGGGGCTAGCAGAAAACGGGGCAATAAGAAGGGAGGCATGACAGGGATTACGTTAAATACCCATCGCCATGTCCTGGGATACACTATTGGAATCTTTCAAAGCTCTGGACACGACTGAACGCCACGGGCATGCAGAGGATATACACGTAGCAACACCCGTAAATTAGCTCTACAATGTGAAACACACAACAGAGAGGAGCAGCCAAGGGGAGGGGAAGACGGCAATGTTTCTCCATTGAATGCCCGTCCACCTCACAACATTCCAATACCACAGAATTTACACCTACTCAATGTAAGGGCTTGAGAATCAGAAACAAGTGGACATTTCCCTACAGTACTTCCCACAACTGGCTGTTATAGTGATTGCCCTGCTAGTTAGTTAAGGGGGTTGTTTTGTTATTAAAGGTGTGAACCAACAGGGTTTTATAACATCCGATACAGACTCTATTGGAACAATAGATGACAGTTCCCGGTCAGCCTTAAAGATCGCAAACATGCTGTCTATTGCATGATCAAGAATATACATTGCTTTCAACATTATATGTAACTTAATAATATAGGTTATAATATGCCCAATGTAATATACTGAAATGTACTCTGACATAATACACATGCTTGATACTGTATTTACAACAAAACTGAATAAAATTTGTTAGAAAAAAAACCCAGTATAGAACTTAGGCTCAGCTGAGCAATACAATACAATAGCCTGGGAAGGTGTCAGCAGAGGTTGGAATTGGAAAACATGCCATCTGAAATTCCAACACCCCTAATCCAGGGAGCCAACGTAAAGGATAATGAGAGATGGAACGAAACGGCCAGGAAAGTGGTAGGGGGGAGATAGGTGGGAATACCGGGGGTGGGGGGAGTTGGGGGAGGAGAAACCACAGGAGCAGAGGTGGACAAGGCTCCCATGCCCCTCCATGGAATGGTAATAACAGCAACAACAGCTTCCACCCTGGACCCAGCCCCAGTCCCTAGACACTCACAGGCGACCATTCCTTGTCCGACTTCGCTTCATCAGCAAGGAATGGGGCCCATACCTGCAGATAAATGTCCAATTTATCGTTGAGCGAATAAGTGAGCCGTTCATAGGACACTATTTTAAACATCTCCGTCAGCCATTCTGCATGCGTGGCTACATGTGAAAAGTGCCAGTGCTGGAGGATATAAAGCTTTACAGAAGTCAAGTCCATGGCAAAGAACTGGCGCTCATGCCAAGACATCTGGGGGATGTTTAGGTGGTCATGTAAGAACACAGAGGGGCGGGAGAGCAGATCGGTAAGTGGGAGTGTTAGGCCCAGCATTGCTTGCACCTCCACCTATAACCAGCGAAGGTCAGGACAATCATAAAGTATGTGCAGAATGTCACAGCCTGGGAGGTCGCAACACCAACAGCGCGAGTGATGGAGGAGGCCATCGCTCTCCACTTTGGAGGGTGTCCAGTACCAATCCTGCACTATTTTAAAAAGGCACAATCTCACCCTGGCCTCCAGGATCTCGGTCCAGGCTCTCTAGGATCTCGGTCCAGTTCTCATCATACTCCATCTGGAGAAGCACCTGCCACGACGCCCGCAAGCGGCGCAAACGGGGCAGGGAGTATTTGTGGAGGATAATCAGAATATACTGGCCCGGCACCACGCTGCGGTAATGCTCCCACACACGGAGGTAAGCAACACCATGGGAGGACCCCAAGTCCCATGGAAGCCCCCCCCTCCCTAGGAAGCTACATAGACAATGGCAGAGTTGCAAATACTGCCAGTGCTGGTGTGCGGGTAGCTGGAACTCATCCCAGAGGGCCGCAAAGGGCTAGAGGGCGCCATCAGCATGTAACTGGTAGAGCGTTTCTATGCCCAACCTCCTCCATTCCAGCCGGTCGGGCGGAGTACCCCCTATACAGATGTCAGCGTTCCGCCACAGGGGGGCCTCAGTGTGCAAACAATTGTCAACCGAGAAAAGAACATGCGCCCACATAAAGCGAGGAAAGGCCGGCACAGACTATTGGTGAGACTCCGTTCTATCAGAACCCCCGGGGATATGGAGGGCTCCATCACTCCCCGTTGCATATAGGTGAGTTGCGCCAGGTGGAGTGCCAAAGCATAATGTTGTACTAAGAAAAGACTAGAAACAATGGGGCGAAGTGACGCCCCAATCCGGATGCACAGCATTAATTCACGCATAGCATTGATGCCAAAATTAATCCATTTAGTCAAAAGTTTTATTCCAATTTTATTCTTTCTTTCTGCAGTTCAATCCTGTTATCCAGTCACATGTTAGACTCTTATGGATACATTATCTCCTTAAATGCTGTAGGCATGCACATTTCGCCTTATCCTAGAGCACGGAATGTAGCATAAGTGTTCCTCCAAAAGTAATCTTTTTCACCCAATGCATTTCGGGCCCCTCCTGGCCCTTCGTCAGGGGTTTATCTACAATTTTAAAACATTACTGTTAGACTAAATTTTCAATCATTATTACCAGTTAATGATTACGCACAGATACAACAACTGTAAAAAATGCATACATTCGATTTTCATACGCCCCACACTCAACGTTTTGCCCGCTGAATTCACTGAATAAATGCCTACTCCAACTTTTCCCAACCCTCTAGTTTTGCGTATGAAAATCGAATGTATGCATTTTTTACAGTTGTTGTATCTGTGCGTAATCATTAACTGGTAATAATGATTGAAAATTTAGTCTAACAGTAATGTTTTAAAATTGTAGATAAACCCCTGACGAAGGGCCGGGAGGGGCCCGAAATGCATTGGGTGAAAAAAGATTACTTTTGGAGGAACACTTATGCTACTGATAGAGCGAAATGTTCTTGTGAATTGTAGGGGTGCATCATAATCACTGATAGGCCGCACCCACTTGTATTTAGACATATATTCGTATATTAAGTTTCATATTCATGTATGTTTAGTAAAGAATGAATAGTTTGCTGAGACAAAGCGAATCAGCAGCATAATGGTGTTAGGATATTGATGTAATGTAATGCTTATTGAATTGTGTGAACGCAATGCATAGGGGAATTAGTTCGTGTGTGTAACGTAATTGCAGTAGTTTAAACGTGCACCATATTAAAGTTGCACATGTAATTCAGTGTTTGCATATGAATCATAATGAAAATGCTTATAGGGAAACATAAGATGTGTGGTTAAAAGTTATATGTAAAGGCCTGACTACATATATGCTTAGGGAAGGCCTGGTATATTCTTATGTTAGCTTATATTGTAGGCCGAGAAAAGTTTCTCTTGGTAAGGCTCTCTGGGCACAAACGGTAGATTTAATTTCCACAGTAGAAGGTTTCTGTTGAAAGTATCTTTCGTTGCAGGTGCAAGGACACATGTCTCGTTAGCAAGACTAACTCTTTGTTTTCGAAAGCTAGAGAGAGGGAGGCATGGTACAGGGAGTGAAAAGGAATGTAGGGATGATACTTTCGGCGGAGAAGGTGCCTGGGACTCAAGGTCATCACAACCGTCCAGGATGAAGTAACCGTTTCGATGGAAAAGCACAAGAAAGAAGACCTGGCCAAGGAGGCGTGACAAAGGCGTGTACAATTGTATTGTGGTTTTGTATTAGGGATAGTGCCCTGAGGGAGGAGGCCAGAGGAGAGGTAGGGGAGACCTGAGAGAAGGACAGAGCTGAGCTTAGGTACTATGTGATTGCACTTCTTAGGAAGTCTTCACAGCTGACACTTTTATTCACTCTTGCCTGGGAAAATCGTTATGCAGGGATGTCACTTAGCGTTAGTGTAGGGACAGCAATTGATTTTAAGCTTGTTTAGGCCAATGAAGAGCAACTTAGAAATAGGAGCAATCATAGTCTGGTTGATCCTTCTAGAACTTTCTATTCTCCTTATCCTGAGTCGGATGAGATTCCTGCGTAGATTATTATTTGTATTAGTGCCCATCTATTTCTTTAACCTCGTGTTGAGGTGCTTGCACGTTCAGTTATTTTTGGCGATAATAAATTCTCAAACTTGAATTCGGAGTCAGTGGTCCTTTCAGACAAAATGAATGCTGATATATAACCAGATGAGATTCTCTCCTTTACACTATTCAACAGGTAAAAAGATCTTGGCGACCAGAAGGTTCTTATAGATAATTAGATAAGAATCGGCGTTATCAGTTGGTAGCAGAGTAGGATGGTTACCTTTGATGGTAAGGGGAGATCTAGAGCAAGATAGGAGATTAAGTTGCCCCATAGAGCTCGAGTGACGCAGATCCAGAGGACCGCGGGAGAAGGATGTCGGAGGTCGTGGAAAACTGACGGAGAGTGACGGTGCGGCGGAAGTAGCAGTTCGTAGTAGAGTGAGTATGAAAAGAGTGATGTTTGGTAGATTGCGGTGTTTTATTGTTGTGTGATGTCTTGCGGAGTTGGAACGAAAGTTGTGTGATTGAGAAACGGACCGTGAGCGCGCGCGGGACCGGGAGATTTATTGTGGTGTAGAATACACCCAGAGTTGAGAACGTTGACCAGAGTTGTGGGGGTCACGAGACGTCATTGACAGACCCACTGAAGATAGGGAACACATGAGTGAGTGTGTGAATAACCAACGCAGGTCGTAGGTTATTGTGTGCAGAACATCGAGTGATTGAATCCTATCGAGTGTGCTAAAGGCGATTGTCCGGTCGTTTCGCGGACAGACGATTGCCAGATTGAGGTCAACAAGCTCAAGAGGCTGATCGGTCATTGGTAAGACTGACGGTCAGAGAGGTAATTGTTCGGTAGGACGGACATTATTTCAGAGTATGATTGGGACAGATGCGAGTGAGAACAAGTGAAGTAGAAAGGAGGGGAACTGCTGCGAGCGGAGGAAAAGTGACGTCAGACAAGTGCCGCGCTGCGATAGGCCGGTTGGTGTGAGCCGCGCTGGGATTGGTGGATTGAAATCAGGAAGTAAAGCGGACATTTTGAGTGCAAATACAAAGTTGATTCATCATGAAATGTTTTAAAGCTTTACGGGAACTTTGTAGAGGTGATAGACATGTGGTTGTTCGGGAAGGAGAGGAAGCTCCTCCCGAGGACACACCAGCACATTATATGGCAAAGAATGTAGGATTGCATACTATAATTTGGCTTGAGAATTGGCATAAAATGACAGAAGCAGAAGGAGAATTGTCGTTCCTCGATATGGTACTTTCAGGTTAGAGGTGCTGTACCAGCTAAAAAGTGTAATGGCTTCATTACGACCACTACCTAGACCAACACAGTTTGAGGCACTACATGCGTGGATAAGAGCAGCGTATGATAGGAAGAAGGACAGATGTCAAGAAAGGGTGAAGAAATCGGTCAGGGCATTTCAAGATGCAAGGTGGGATGCATTGGAGAAAAGGTGGAGAGTGGAAACGATCGAAGGAGATAAGTTGTACCCATTGTTAGTACAAAACGGGAAAATAATAAGAATCGATGAGGACGACAGTGATCTAGATGACAGCTTGTTGGATAGGATGTTGGCAGAGAGGCCACCACCATTTAATCCAGATTCAGAAGAGGGAAAGACGACCCCAGCAGTGGCAATAGTTGATGAAAGCCAGAACCAGACTAGCATGAGAGTAGTGGGAAGGATTTCCACAGGAACGGAGGGGGCAACGGCGTCTATGATAAGACAGCCTCCTGCGGGGAACACAAGATTACCGGACTCCTTGACAGTACCGGTTACCATTGGCCCTATAGTACCGGTATACGACCCAGACCGAGTGAGAGAAGGGAGTTCCGTACCGATGAGAAGGGAGGAAGGAAACAGTGAGAGTGGGAATGGGTTTGGAGTGAGGGTGGTTCATTTCCCAAGACCAATGGAGACAAGTACGCCGTTACCGGCTACTGCGGACTCTTCCTTTAGGAGAGAAGAGGAGAGACCAGAAAGACCGAGGTCTTTGCGGGAATCTAAGTCAGCTTTGAGGGAGTGGACACCAACAGTAACGAACCAAGAGGATAGGATGCAAGGGGATAGGGCACAGAACGTCTCGGAAGACAGACCAAGTTCCAGGAATATGATGGAAGGGAATAGGTCACAAGGACAGAATAGTGATTGTAATGAGCGGGATGGCTCGGGTTGTCGAGAAGTACTGAGGAGTGCAGTACAGGCAAGGTTGCTAGACGTAGTGAGGTTGAAAGCAGAGGTAGACGAAATGATCAGTGGGGGTCTGCCTTTGGAAAGGATAGAAATGTATGGATCAGATGAGCTGCTGTTTGTAGCAAAAGATGTGACTCAAAAAGCTAGAATGGCACATGATAGATTGAAGGAATTGGCCAAAAGATATGAAGTGGACCTGAACAAAACTAAAGCGTTACAGGGACCACATAGATTGCAGTACAGTGATCAGGAGCTGGAGGAGAAAAGAATAACAGGATTAAGAACACACACCAGAGACCTGATTATAGGAATGAGAATATGGATTTTGTTGGACAAATGGGAAGAAAGGTGGTCCAAAAAGAAACCAGTAAAGAGAGCAGAAGGGAAACGCCGCCGCCAGGAGGGGGGCGACGGGTGTTGGAAATTTTCCTTTACGGGAAGTACAGAATGGAGGGTACGTGCATGTGCCGTGGAATAGAGGTGATTTGGCTGCATTTACAAATGATTTTCCTCGGCTGAGGGAAAACCGGTGGAGTGGTACAAACAGGTTGAGCGGTTTGTGAAAATTTCAAAAGTATTGTGGATTGATTTGAACACTTTGTTTGACATAGTGGTACCGGGAGATTTGTGGACAGCTTGTAAAGTCGCTATTGAGTGGCCGACTTCGGAACCGGATAGAGAGGCGGTTACAAACGGTCCATCACCACTAGTCATGAAAAAGTATGAGCAGGTGATTACATGGCTGAAATTGAAGATTTCACCTCAGGATATAGATTGGGTTAAGATAGATCGGACTGTACAGGAACCCAAAGAAACGGTGCATGAATATTATGAAAGACTTCTGCAAGCTTTTAAACAGTATAGTGGGTTAGATATCTTGGACCCCAAGGATATGGGACAGTTTGTCTCAAAGTTTGTACTGGGTCTGAGAGTGGAAATCAGCCTCATGATACAGCACCATTTGATCTGCTGGCAGAACAAGCCACTAGATGAAATATTGCGGTATGCGAGATACTGTAGTGATGAGGTGGAATCGAAACATCGAAAGCTAAAAGACAAATTGATGCTCGTCCAGATGCAGACAGCACAGAGTCAGCCTAGTGGAGGGACCTTAGGAAGAAAGCAAGGAAATTTCCAGGGAAACCAGAATGGGCAGGTACAGGGAAAGGGAAAACCTGTAGACCCCAAGACAGGAGTGGACGTGGCCACATTGAAGAAGACCACTGCGTGTCATCTTTGTCGCCAGGTCGGACATTGGAAACGCGAGTGTCCTTTGAACCCAGCTAATCAGTTGCAGGAAGAGGGGGCTCAGGCACCCGCGCAAGAGGTAGTTAACACAATAACGAGGCCTAGAACGATGAAAGGGGGGGTTTACAATTCTCACGCCCAGGTTCCCCAAGCTCCAAGGATTTCACAAGGAACACGAACGTACCAACAGATGCCCCTGTTCGAAGGTTACGATGAGGATAGCTTAGACCCTTTATCCTGACGGTGCCTGAGGGGGAGGAAGACTGCACACTTGGAGCGGTCTTGGAGGTGGACCAGAGAGGACCTTTGTGGAGGCAGAGATTGAGGGCAATCCTGCAACACTTTTGGTTGATACTGGTGCTACCCGGTCTACTGTAAGATCAGCAGTAGTCCCTAACCTACCCCTCTCGGGACAATCAATCCAGGTTGTTGGAGTAGCGAACAAGAAAATAAGCAGCCCATTGACAGAACCGATCTTAGTAAAGATAGGTACTTTCCAAACTAGACATCAGTTTGTAGTGTGTGATACGAGTCCAGTTTGTCTTTTGGGAAGAGATTTGTTGTGCAAGTTGAACTGCACGATTTATTGTACGCCCAATGGAGTAGAGGTCCAGACGAGAGATGACGATGCTGACTTTAAGATTACCAATCAGCATTTATGTATAGATCTGTACCCAATGGTGACTGTGGAAGAACTTCCACACGATCTGAGAGACGCAGTGTCGCCTGTGGTGTGGGATTTCGCAGGCGATGAAATAGGTCTAATCCGAGGGGTTGAACCAGTGCGGATAGAGGTGAAACAGAATGTTGATTTCCTAGGACACCTCAATACAACCTGTCGCCAGAAACGATTGCAGGGATAAGACCTGTGATCAAGACCTTTATTGAGAAAGGCATTCTGAAAGAGATTAGAGGTAGCCCCTGTAATTCACCCATTATGGGACTACAGAAACGGAGCGGGAAGTACAGGATCGTGCAAGACCTGCGAAAGGTCAACACGATAGTTGTCCCTTGTTGTCCAGTGGTACCGAATCCTTCAGTAATACTGTTCCAGATCCCATGTGAAGCCGAGTGGTTTACGGTTATCGATTTGTGTCAAGCCTTCTTTTCGATACCGCTCCACGAGGAAAGCCAATTTCTTTTGCGTTCAGGCTAGAAAATCGCGTGTTAACATGGTGTCGTATCCCTCAAGGGTATACGGAAAGTCCATCGATCTTTAACCAGATCCTGAAGAAGAACCTTGAAAGTCTTGTGTTGCCGCAGAACTCAGTTCTCGTGCAGTACATAGATGACTTGCTCATTGCCTCAGAAACAGAAGATGCTTGCAGAATTGACACAGTAGCCTTGTTGAATCACTTAGCAGAGAACGGACATAAGGTGTCCCCGAACAAGTTGCAGTACTGTCTGAATGAGGTACAGTACTTGGGACACAGATTGGAGAAAGGCAAGAGGAAGGTGTCACCAGATCGAATTGAGGCAATAATGAGCATGGCAGTACCCACTACACAGAGAGAAGTTAGGATGTTTCTGTTTCGGTTGGCTATTGTCGACAGTGGATTCCTAGTTTCTCCTTGAGAGCAAAGCCTCTGCAGAGGCTTACACACAAGGATGTGAGTGATCCGGTACCATGGGACGAGGAGTGCATGGTGTCATTCCTGAAGCTGAGAGATGATTTGTGCAGGGCTCCCGCACTGGGGATGCCAGATTACAACAAGGCCTTTTCATTGTTCTGTTATGAGAGGGAAGGATGTGCATTAGCAGTGTTAGCTCAGAACCATGAAGGTGTCCGTAGACCAGTTGCCTACTTTTCAGCTACTTTAGATCCAGTAGCTTCTGCGTTGCCCGGATGTCTAAGATCCGTTGCTGCAACAGGTGTCAGCATTGAAAGATGTGAAAGCATTGTAATGGGACATCCATTGACTGTACATGTGCCACATTCGGTTGAGTTATTGATGACCAGGACCAAGACCCAGCACCTAACGAATAATAGGTTAACGAGGTACGAGCAAGTCATACTTGCCGCAGAGAATGTGACTCTGAAAAGGTGCTCCGTCTTGAACCCTGCGACATTGATGCCTACACCGAACACGGATGATGAAGATTGTGCGGACCATGATGTCTCGATGTGACCGAACTTTGCACCAAACCGAGACCTGACATTGTCGATGAACCACTGACTGACCCAGATGAAATTTTCTTTGTCGATGGTTCATGCTTAAGAGACAGTGTGGGGCAATTGAGAGCAGCGTTTGCTGTATGTACCATTTCAGGAGTGGTCGAGGCTGCTTGCCTAGAAGGAGTACGCTCCGCGCAGGTAGCTGAGATCATTGCCTTGACCCGTGCCTGTTTGGCCGCTGATCGAATTCGAATAACGATTTACACAGACAGCCAATATGGCTTTGGCGTGGTGCATGACTTCGGGCAGTTATGGTCTCAGAGGCGATTTTTGACATCATCTGGCTCACCCATTCGTAATGGAGAATATGTAAGACAATTGTTAGATGCATTACAGCATCCGAAAGAAATTGCTGTGGTAAAATGCTCAGCCCATGGGAAGGGGGAGGACTTTGTATCCTTGGGTAATAACTATGCGGATGAAGTAGCCCGCTTCTGTGCAGAACAAGGATGCATATTCACAGGCAGAGAGATAGACGAGAGCCAAGAAGGAACCGATCTCAGCATAATGTTGGCCATGGCAGACACTTGGGAAGAGCTTAAGAGATTGCAGGATGAAGTTTCAGTACAGGAGAGAGAGGGATGGATCAAAGCTGGGTGCGAGAGAGGAGATGTGGATGTGTGGGTATCCAACGATGGGAGAGCCGTGTTGCCTGAGGAATTGCTGAGTCCGATGGCAAGACTGATACATGGACAGGCACACCTTGGTAGAGACGCAATGGTGCGAGTGTTTAGACAGACGTGGTATAACCCACGGTTCCGAGCAATGGCTGAGATGGTATGCCAGAGGTGTGTTACGTGTCAACAGATGAATGCTGGAAAGAAAACTGTAGTTACATTGAGTCACATTGGAAGGTCGGGAGAGCCCTTCAATCGAATACAGTTGGATTTCGTGGAGATGCCTAGGTGCAATGGATTGAGGTACATTTTAGTGCTAGTATGTGTATTCTCACGGTGGGTGGAGGCTTACCCCACACGCAGGTGTGACACTCTCACAGTGGCTAAATTACTGTTGAGGGAGCTCATCCCTAGATTCGGGATCCCGACCTCTTTGGAATCAGATAGAGGAGGGCACTTCCATAGCGAAATCATGAAGTTGCTTTGTGCTGCATTGAACATAGACCAGAGACTTCATTGTAGTTACAGACCAGAAGCTTCTGGGATGGTGGAACAAGTTAATGGAACTTTGAAAGCCCGGATGGCAAAAATGTGTTCTTCGACATCCCTGCAATGGCCCGACGCCTTGCCTCTGGTGCTAATGAGCATGCGAAGTGTCCCAGACAGAAAGACCGGGTTGTCCCCCCATGAAATATTAATGGGGAGGGCAATGAGACTGCCAGCAGTACCAGCTACAGCCTTGATAAGCATCACTGATGATTTGATTCTCGATTATTGTAAAGGACTCTCTGATGTGGTCCGTTCTGTATCCCAGCAGGTGCAAGCAGCAGTGGTCCCAGCCTCGAGTGATCTGTGCCACGACTTGTGTCCCGGTGACTGGGTGCTCGTCAGAAAGCACGTGAGGAAGAGTTGCTTGGATGCCCGCTGGCGTGGCCCGTATCAGGTGATACTTATCACGAACACAGCAGTGAAGTGTGGAGGATTGCCAAACTGGGTGCATGCTTCCCATACCCGCAGAGTTCCAGCACCCTTGGAAGAAACAGCTCCTCTCGTAAATGAAAATCCAGCTGATGTGGCAAGACCACATGGGAGGACACGTCAAGCTGTAAGGGTCGCTGACACAGCTGGTGGTGCACTAGAGCAAGCTGAAGGGGGTTTCCACCGTTCGAACCCTGACTCAAACACCGAAGACAGAAACGGTGCAGTGGGCGGAGAAGAGTCAGATTCAGCAGAAAGAGGAAGTAGTGCACTGGGTATAGAAGGGGAAGGCAGACGATCGATCAGAAGTGCAGAAGGTTGGCCTGAAAGACAGAGGCGACTGAACCTGAGGTTAGCACCTGAAAGAGACCTAGCTCCAGTGTCTGAAGTATCTGAAACAGAAGCAAGTGACGAAGACCAAGCACAAGACAGTCGGCGAAGGTCAAAGAGAACAAGAGTGCCTTGTCGCAGATACTCTACCCCTGAGTGGACTTACACTGTGTTTGATGCAGGGGGTGGTGAGTACGGGAAGACTGAGGTCAGTGCAAGTGGTCAGTCGGAGCCCGAATGTGGTGGTGAAGGTGGTGCTGCGGATGCCAGGGCTCGAGATAGAAGGAACACTGACACTCACGGTTCCGAATCCCCGCTTCTGAGTGAAGTCCGAAACTTGCTTTTGCATCGACTCGAATTTCCGCCTTTTGGAGTTGAGCCGTTTTCACATGAAGTGCTGATTTTGCGTCTTGAACTTTTGTATCACGTTCTGGTCTTGCTCAATGAGGATCTCATTGTGGATCAGTTATGAACTGTAAATAAAAGTCTAAAAGAAGAAGATAACCTAGGTCCGAGTGGAAGAAGAATAAACTTAGGGACTTTCCACAGAAGAGGAACGAAAACTAGGGAAGTCTTTTTCTGGACTGTGTAAATAAGTTGTGATCGGAGAGGGAAAGTCCGGAGATTTCATGGTTAAGCAAGTCACAAATAAAGGACAGAGACTTTTTCAGAGTTCTTTGCGATAACCAAGACTTTTTGAGAACTTTCGAAACCATGGAGCCGGGAGATCCCAATCGTAGATCAAAGTGGATTGTAGGCATTCTTATAAGTAGTGTAATAATCTCTATAATCATAGTAGTTATAGTCTCATACACTGGTTCGCATGAGCAAGAAGTAGAGGAGGTGACAGGGACACCTACACCTATCACACCTAGTCAGAAGGGGGTAGACAGGGCAGCTGATAGAGCTTTGCTATTAGAAGAAAGTCGTAGATTACATGTAGATTTATCTAAAGGGGATTTTAAGTTGAATGCATATGCTAAGTTGTTGTATGAGTATGTTGATGTGATGGATGCGAAAGATTGTTATGTGTGTATGCAGTTGCCTACTTCGGTGGATGAGGGTATTAGGTATCACCATCTTCCACTGACTTATGGTATTTCATGTAGTCTTTTGCTTAGTTTGTTTTATGAGAGAGATCAGTTCGAGTATTTCTTTTCCAATTTCGACGCAGTGCTTCCTGAAGTCCCAGCTTACAAGCATTTGAATAAGTATGACTATTATAAGACCGAGGACAGACTGAGGAAGTACTTCATACCGAGTTTGGAATTGGATACAGCATTCGCTCACAGAAACAATCTGACTTGTTTGATGTCGGATGTAGAGAGAAAGTTCGTAGATCAAGTTGAAGATAGGTATAGAAAGCTGACTGAATCCCAAGATTACGGGCATCACAGGACAGATTGGACAGAGGAAGAACGGTTGCATAAGACCAGGGGAAGCTATGGTCCTATAGCGTTAGATAAGGAGCAGAGGGGTAAGTTGTGTATAAGGCGTTATCAGACTTACTACGAAAAGGTTCCAGTGGGACAAAGTACTTGTGATCACGTTTTCACCATGGCAGATGTGGCAAAGGATTTTCTCCAAGGTCCTGTACAAGTGATACCTACGGTGTATTACGTATGTGGGAAGAATGCTTATGTGAGGTTGCCTGCAAATTGGTATGGAACATGTTATTTGTCAATAATATTTCCAAAGATTTACCATACAGAGGATTTAAATCTTCTAGAGGGTGGAGAGCATTCAAGAACGAGAAGAGCTGCAAGTGCAGGGGTCGTTGTGGGGGATATCTTTGGAGCCATGATACCTAGTCTAGGGGTAGTCTTGAATGACGTGAAGATCCGGAGGTTAGCGACTGTGGTGGATGAATTTTCGATGAACACAGCAAAGTCGTTGGTGTTGGTGGAAGGAGAGATGTTGTCGATAAGGGGAATGGTTTTGCAGAATCGCCTTGCTTTGGATGTCCTATTGGTAAAAGAGGGCGGAGTCTGTAAAATGTTGAAGGTTCAAGAGTGCTGCACTTATATACCAGACCGTAGCAAGGATCTGGAGAAATATATAAGTAACATCACTATGATCCACACAAAGATAGCGGATTTGACCGAAGAAGGGGCCTGGGAAAAGGTAGGAAAGGGTTTTGGTCAAGTGGGAGGTTGGTTTGCGAACCTAGGAAAGGGTTTCCTTGGGTACTTCCTGAGACCACTTCTTATTTTGGTGGTTTGTGTGGCTGGCTTGTGGATTGTGATCAAGGCCTACAAGTGGTATCGAGCAGGCCGAGTCAAGAGAGCTTTGAGGGAAAATGACATGAAGTTGGCAAGACTGCAGGACAATAAGTATCAAAGGCTCAAGAGCATGGAGAAATTTAGATCAGGGAAGATGGCAACAAGTTCTGTTTAGGTCGGTTCTTTCTCCAAGGGAGTAAGTAGAGTGAAATGTGATGACAGGAGTCATCAAAGGGGGGAACTGATAGAGCGAAATGTTCTTGTGAATTGTAGGGGTGCATCATAATCACTGATAGGCCGCACCCAATTGTATTTAGACATATATTCGTATATTAAGTTTCATATTCATGTATGTTTAGTAAAGAATGAATAGTTTGCTGAGACAAAGCGAATCAGCAGCATAATGGTGTTAGGATATTGATGTAATGTAATGCTTATTGAATTGTGTGAACGCAATGCATAGGGGAATTAGTTTGTGTGTGTAACGTAATTGCAGTAGTTTAAACGTGCACCATATTAAAGTTGCACATGTAATTCAGTGTTTGCATATGAATCATAATGAAAATGCTTATAGGGAAACATAAGATGTGTGGTTAAAAGTTATATGTAAAGGCCTGACTACATATATGCTTAGGGAAGGCCTGGTATATTCTTATGTTAGCTTATATTGTAGGCCGAGAAAAGTTTCTCTTGGTAAGGCTCTCTGGGCACAAACGGTAGATTTAATTTCCACAGTAGAAGGTTTCTGTTGAAAGTATCTTTCGTTGCAGGTGCAAGGACACATGTCTCGTTAGCAAGACTAACTCTTTGTTTTCGAAAGCTAGAGAGAGGGGAGGCATGGTACAGGGAGTGAAAAGGAATGTAGGGATGATACTTTCGGCGGAGAAGGTGCCTGGGACTCAAGGTCATCACAACCGTCCAGGATGAAGTAACCGTTTCGATGGAAAAGCACAAGAAAGAAGACCTGGCCAAGGAGGCGTGACAAAGGCGTGTACAATTGTATTGTGGTTTTGTATTAGGGATAGTGCCCTGAGGGAGGAGGCCAGAGGAGAGGTAGGGGAGACCTGAGAGAAGGACAGAGCTGAGCTTAGGTACTATGTGATTGCACTTCTTAGGAAGTCTTCACAGCTGACACTTTTATTCACTCTTGCCTGGGAAAATCGTTATGCAGGGATGTCACTTAGCGTTAGTGTAGGGACAGCAATTGATTTTAAGCTTGTTTAGGCCAATGAAGAGCAACTTAGAAATAGGAGCAATCATAGTCTGGTTGATCCTTCTAGAACTTTCTATTCTCCTTATCCTGAGTCGGATGAGATTCCTGCGTAGATTATTATTTGTATTAGTGCCCATCTATTTCTTTAACCTCGTGTTGAGGTGCTTGCACGTTCAGTTATTTTTGGCGATAATAAATTCTCAAACTTGAATTCGGAGTCAGTGGTCCTTTCAGACAAAATGAATGCTGATATATAACCAGATGAGATTCTCTCCTTTACACTATTCAACAGGTAAAAAGATCTTGGCGACCAGAAGGTTCTTATAGATAATTAGATAAGAATCGGCGTTATCACTACATTCCGTGCTCTAGGATAAGGCGAAATGTGCATGCCTACAGCATTTAAGGAGATAATGTATCCATAAGAGTCTAACATGTGACTGGATAACAGGATTGAACTGCAGAAAGAAAGAATAAAATTGGAATAAAACTTTTGACTAAATGGATTAATTTTGGCATCAATGCTATGCGTGAATTAATGCTGTGCATCCGGATTGTGGCGTCACTTCGCCCCATTGTTTCTAGTGTTTTACAAGTACGTGCAAAATGGGCAGTGCACGATTCCGAGTTTGCACGCAAACAGATGAATAATGAACTACGGATGAACTTTTGGATAAACAGGAGTGCACTCTGTCATTCTTTTTTGATGATGTACTAAGAAAAGACCCATTCCACCATACTTCCTGTGGGCGACTAATTTGGAGATCGCCAGCCGCGCAGCACCCCAGATGAAGCCCTTGATGAGTCTGTCCATGGAGCAGAGGATGGAGAAACGGTAACCTGAAAGGGCAACATATCTAGAACATACATAAACCTGGGGAGGGTAACTATCTTAACGACATGGACGAGCCCCCAAAGGGAGATATTGAGGTGCGTCCATTTGGCAAAGTCCGCCCAGCAAGGGCTCAAGATTGACCAGTGCCATACGTTTCAACCCCCTATTGACAAGAATCCCCAGATACTTGAGGCAGGATGACATCCAGCAGAATTGGTAGCCCTGGACCCAGGCTGCCATTGTGGAGGAAGAGAGATGGAGGGCCTCACGGATTACGAGAAGCCTGGAGGGAGGGAGAGGGAGAGGGAGAGGGAAGAGATGGCGAAAAAGAACCAGGTGGGGAGGAGGTGGCAGAGTGGAGGGAAGGAAAAAAAAAAGAAAAGCCGCATACCCCTTTCGCAAACGATAGGAGGGAGTACTCTGTAGTCGGCGAAGCTGAAACCTACCCACAACCTGGGGTAACCGGGACGGGGCCAGACAGATAGGCAAAAGAAGTGAGGACAATATTCAATCCTGGGGGGCTGGCATGGAAATGTGAGAAAACCAGGGAATAGAGGGACCCATGCAGCCAGTTAATTAAGGACAAGAGTGATACTGTCAGGCGGGGGTGGGGAACCCATCTGTGCAAGGGATCCCACAGGGGCGTGAGTAAAAGAGAGGGTTGAGGCCATTGTACTGTGCAAGTGTGGTGACCCGCAGTCAGAAGACTAGGACTCATAGCTGCCACAGGCCGCCACCCCAGGCAACTGGAGTGAGGAACAGAGCACAGGGAGTGAGGACCCTCCCCAAAAGTGTATAATGCAACCCTTCCCCACACAAAAAGGCAATAAAATTAAGAAGAGCAAATAGGAACCCCACAACCCCCAAAGGAAAAACTACATAGCTGCAGACCAGCCCAAAAACAAACCAGCATACAAAACAGTAAACAGTCCATTGTGCAGGCTGGAGCCTTCAGTGAAGGCATCCTCAATAGCAGAGACAAGGAAGAACAAGAAACAACTCAGAGATCCAGTTAGCAGCCATGTGACCCGTGGGGGCTCCCAGCGGTCCTCCTCGTCAGGGTCAGGAGCTTCAGAAACCCACAGTGGCGAGTGATACTTGTCTCTGCTTGTCTCCTCCGTAAGTTTCATCACTGCCCTGATAGAACTGCTCCTACAACCTGCCTGATCTGCACGGCTGGCCCGGGAACTTGTGGCGAGACTGATCCCCATTGGAGGCAAAAGACGGGGCTGTATCCATGTCAGAGTCCAGCAAAGAGTCAAGAAAGGCCTTGAGATCATCCGGTTCCAGGAAGTCTTTAGATCGGCCTTCCATGGTGAACCAAATATGCGCAGGCTCCAGCAACAAGTATTTGATGTCTCACTTGCACGTAGGGCTAGGAAAGCATGGCACTTGTCATTTGTCTCCCTAGAGAAGTCCCCCCATGCATATCTCATGGCCCTCATTGTCATAGGGGCCATTGGAGTGAGCCGTGGTTAGAATCTGCTGGACTTGGGTGTGGTGCAGAAAACAAGCAAAGAGTGAGCGAGGCTTGCCAGCAGTCACTGGTTGGCGGGCACCGATGTGATGTGCCCGCTGGGCCTCCAACAGAGGTGTAAAGGAGAGCCCCATAAGGCACGGTAAAAGGTCCCAAAGGAAGCGCTCAGCATCATCCTGCTCCACTTTCCCTCGGAAACCCAAAGAAGTGAACGTTATTCCACTGGCTTCTGTCTTCCAGGTCCGTGATCTTTCGGGAGAGGTGCCAAAGTTCAGTCTCCTGGTCCGAGGTGCTGCCAACAAACACCTCCAATGCATTGAGGCAAGACTCCACACCGTCCAGGGGGCCCTGGAACACACCGATTTCCCTCCGGATCGATTTCTTATCATTAGAAGATCCGTGATTTGGCAACCATCAGTTCAAGCTTGTGAAACACCGCCGTGATTTCTGAGTTTTCCAAATGACCCAGAGGGGCGGTGTGAGTATTTTGTGGAGGACAACAGCTTTGGTAAAGAGCAGCTGATGAGACGCCTTCCTGGTGGCCATGGGCAGCGGCAGGTGGGAGCAATAGAGAAATGACACTGGTATGGCTGAAACCCACTACAGGAGCCAGGATCCGTGAGGAGGCCGGTAATCAATAACAGGATGCACACGCTTGTAAACAGGAGAGGGGCACCTGAGGGAGGCAGATCAGCCTGCAGAGGCCACAGGAGGAACCCCAACAACCACAAGCCAGGTGGAACGAGCCTCAGGATACTTTCAGGAGTGCACCAAGAGTCTAGCTGGTCAGGCAAAGTCAGAAGGCACACCGCCCCCAGGGGCAGCAGAAGAGGGAGTAAACTCAGGCCAGGACATCAGGGCTAATCCACCTATATAGGCGGCTGCCACAGTCAGGAACCACAGACTCAACATCATCTCCTACCCTGTGTCCTACATCGTCACCTACAGAGACAACACCTAGCTGATCCTCTCCCTCACCAACGAGCCCACTATCATCAGAAACAACGTCCATGATGGGATGACGGCCGTCACCACCTGGATGAGAGACAGCTGCCTCAAGCTCAACTCGGACAAGACTGAAGTCCTCATCCCGGGGCCCAACACCTCCACTTGGGAAGACTCTAGGTGGCCCACCGCGTTAGGAACCCCCTCCACACCCACGGACCACGCATGAAACCTCATCATCATACTGGACTCCTCGCTCACAATGAACCGCCATATCAACGCCATCTTCTCATCATGCTTCCACACTCTTCGCCTGCTTCGGAAGACCTTCAGATGGATCCCCACTGCGGCCAGAAAGACGGTCACCCACGCACTCTTCAGCAGCAAACACGACTACGGCAACGCACTCTATGCAGGCGTCACCCAGAAATTCCTCAGGAAACTACAGAATGTTCAAAACACCACAGCCAGACTGTTCCTTAACATCCCCCGCCGCAGTCACATCTTCGAACACCTACGTCTTGCACTGCATGCAGCATCAACTTTGGAAGAAAATGCTCTAACCAGGCTTCAGGAAGGACCCACAGCTGCTGACTGCAATCAGTCATATAGAAATATGTGAAGAACAAGTTACTTACCTTCGGTAACGATATATCTGTAAGAAACATAGGTTAGTTATAGATTCCCTACCTTAGAACTACCCCCAGGCGTCAGACTGGATACAGAAAGTTTTTCGTCAGCAGTACCCCTGCGCGTCGGAAGGTGGCGTCGGTCTACTCTGCGTTCGTCGTTGGCGTCGTGGTCGCTGGGATGACGTCGCGGTAGCTACATAGACGCCGCCCTCGCGCACTGACGTCAGGTCTGTACACGACTTTCCACGCCAGAAGCGCAGAGCCATGCAAGACACTGACCACTGGTGCACAAAACTAAGGCCCTGTAAGGAAGTCCTTAACCCTAGAAGTCAGTTCGCAGAACGGGGAGGATGGGTGGGGCGGTAAGTAATCTATAACTAACCTATGTTTCTTACAGATATATCGTTACCGAAGGTAAGTAACTTGTTCATCTGAAAGAAACAGTTAGTTATAGATTCCTTACCTTAGAATAGATACCCCAGCAATACCAACCCCGGGGGTGGGTCTGCAAACAAAGTTCACATCAGAAAGTCCTGGAGAACAGAATGGCCAAAGAAGCCGTCTCTCCGGACTTGGCTGTCCAGGCATGTAGTGTTTGGTAAACGTGTGCAGTGATGCCCACGTAGCTGCCTGACAGATGTCATTAAGGGGGACGCCCCGTCCCAAAGCAGTGGTAGCTGCCATCGCCCTGGTGGAATGGGCGTGCAGTCCCACTGGAGGCTCCTTCTTTCCCAAAGAATAGCAAGCTTTGATGCACAGATCGACCCACCTGGAGATGGTCCGTTTGTGCACGGCCCGACCTTTCTTAGCGCCCACGTAACCAGCAAAGAGCTGGTCATCCACCCGGAATTGTTTGGTGCGATCCAAGTAGGTAGTGGATATGCCCAGTGGATATGCCCAGACGTGGGTCCCGTGCTCTCCATGCCACTGGAGTCAAGCTATCCTGGCTGATGAGGGCTGAAAGCCCGAAACCGGTCCTAGGATGCTTGTTTCCAGTCCAGGGAGGACCTGGCCTGGCAGTTCGGGCTGGACTGTTCCCATTGGGCGCAGGGTCAAGACTGATTTGCATATGGCTGGGTCCAAACTGGAATGGCATGGTGAGCAAAAAACGATGGATTTAGGCCCAGATCTCTGTAATGGGTAGAATGTATGACATTGTTCTGCATTCTGTCCATCAATTGCTGTTTTTGCATTTGTCACTCCGAGTGGGACGGGTATGCCCAGACGTGGGTCCCGTGCTCTCCATGCCACTGGATGCAAGCTATCCTGGTTGATGAGGGCTGAAAGCTCGAAACCAGTCCTAGGATGCTTGTTTCCAGTCCAGGGAGGACCTGGCCTGGCAGTTCGGGCTGGACTGTTCCCATTGGGCGCAGGGTCAAGACTGATTTGCATATGGCTGGGTCCAAACTGGAATGGCATGGTGAGCAAAAACGATGGATTTAGGCCCAGATCTCTGTACTGGGGTGAATGTATGACATTGTTCTGCATTCTGTCCATCAATTGTTGTTTTTGCATTTGTCACCCCGAGTGGGACGGGTATGCCCAGACGTGGGTCCCGTGCTCTCCATGCCACTGGAGTCAAGCTATCCTGGCTGATGAGGGCTGAAAGCCCGAAACCGGTCCTAGGATGCTTGTTTCCAGTCCAGGGAGGACCTGGCCTGGCAGTTCGGGCTGGACTGTTCCCATTGGGCGCAGGGACAAGACTGATTTGCATATGGCTGGGTCCAAACTGGAGTGGCATGGTGAGCAAAAACGATGGATTTAGGCCCAGATCTCTGTACTGGGGTGAATGTATGACATTGTTCTGCATTCTGTCCATCAATTGTTGTTTTTGCATTTGTCACCCCGAGTGGGACGGGTATGCCCAGACGTGGGTCCCGTGCTCTCCATGCCACTGGAGTCAAGCTATCCTGGCTGATGAGGGCTGAAAGCCCGAAACCGGTCCTAGGATGCTTGTTTCCAGTCCAGGGAGGACCTGGCCTGGCAGTTCGGGCTGAACTGTTCCCATTGGGCGCAGGGTCAAGACTGATTTGCATATGGCTTGGTCCAAACTGGAATGGCATGGAGAGCAAAAAAAAGATGGATTTAGGCCCAGATCTCTGTACTGGGGTGAATGTATGACATTGTTCTGCATTCTGTCCATCAATTGTTGTTTTTGCATTTGTCACCCCGAGTGGGACGGGTATTCCCAGACGTGGGTCCCGTGCTCTCCATGCCACTGGAGTCAAGCTATCCTGGCTGATGAGGGCTGAAAGCCCGAAACCGGTCCTAGGATGCTTGTTTCCAGTCCAGGGAGGACCTGGCCTGGCAGTTCGGGCTGGACTGTTCCCATTGGGTGCAGGGTCAAGACTGATTTGCATATGGCTGGGTCCAAACTGGAATGGCATGGTGAGCAAAAACCGATGGATTTAGGCCCAGATCTCTGTACTGGGGTGAATGTATGACATTGTTCTGCATTCTGTCCATCAATTGTTGTTTTTGCATTTGTCACCCCGAGTGGGACGGGTATGCCCAGACGTGGGTCCCGTGCTCTCCATGCCACTGGAGTCAAGCTATCCTGGCTGATGAGGGCTGAAAGCCCGAAACCGGTCCTAGGATGCTTGTTTCCAGTCCAGGGAGGACATGGCCTGGCAGTTCGGGCTGGACTGTTCCCATTGGGCGCAGGGTCAAGACTGATTTGCATATGGCTGGGTCCAAACTGGAATGGCATGGTGAGCAAAAAACGATGGATTTAGGCCCAGATCTCTGTACTGGGGTGAATGTATGACATTGTTCTGCATTCTGTCCATCAATTGTTGTTTTTGCATTTGTCACCCCGAGTGGGACGGGTATGCCCAGACGTGGGTCCCGTGCTCTCCATGCCACTGGAGTCAAGCTATCCTGGCTGATGAGGGCTGAAAGCCCGAAACCGGTCCTAGGATGCTTGTTTTCCAGTCCAGGGAGGATCTGGCCTGGCAGTTCGGGCTGGACTGTTCCCATTGGGCGCAGGGTCAAGACTGATTTGCATATGGCTGGGTCCAAACTGGAATGGCATGGTGAGCAAAAAAACGATGGATTTAGGCCCAGATCTCTGTACTGGGGTGAATGTATGACATTGTTCTGCATTCTGTCCATCAATTGTTGTTTTTCCAAGTAGTACGAAAGCGCACGTTTTGGATCCAGACGGTGGAGCCTCTCTTCCTCTTTTGAAGGATGCGGAGGTGGAAAGAAGGTGGGCAAAGTGATGGTTTGGCCAATGTGGAAAGGAGTAACCACCTTGGGAAGAAAGGAAGCTCTAGTTCTGAGGACGACCTTGTCCGGATGAACAGCCAGAAAGGGAGGCTTGGAAGAAAGAGCTTGTAGCTCACTCACCCTGCGAGCAGAGGTGATGGCCACCAGACAGGCAGTTTTCAAAGTGAGAAGCCTGAGAGGGCAGTTAGGGAGCGGCTCAAAGGGAGCGCACATAAGATATGTAAGAACCAACTTCAAGGCCTACTGGGGCATTACGAAGGGAACAGGAGGAAAAAGATGAGTAATGCCTTAAGGAAGCGATTTACAACAGGGGACTTGAAAAGAGAAGGCTGATCAGGAAGCCTAAGGAAGGCTGAAATGGCCGAGAGGTAGCCCTTAAGAGGGCCCAGAGCAGAGCCCTGCTGGGCCAAAGAAAGGAGGAACAAGAGAACCTCAGAAAGAGGGGCCGAAAGGGGATCCACAGCCTTTGCTGTGCAACATGCCACAAATTTGTTCCATCTGCAGGCGTATACCGTCTTAGTGAAGGGACACCTGGCTGCCAAGATAACATCACAAACTTCGGGAGGCAGGTCAAACGACGTCAACTGCCGCCACTCAATCTCCACGCAAGGAGGTGGAGGCTGGACTGGTTCGGGTGGAGGACCGTCCCCTGCTGCTGCGACAGAAGATCCTCCCGAAGAGGCAGTCTGATCAGAGGATCGATGGCTATGTGTAGCAGCTCGTGATACCAGACTCTTCGTGCCCAATCCAGAGTGACAAGAATGACTTGGGCCCGGTCGCGCCTGATCTTCTTCAGCACTCTGGGCAGAAGTGGTATAGTCGGAAAGGCATATAGAAGACCGCAACTCCACTCGTGACGAAAAGAGTATCCTAGCGAGTGCCGCCTTGGAAATTCCAACGCGCAGAATTGCTGACATTGCGCGTTCTCTTCGGTGGCGAATAGATCTAACCAAGGCTCTCCCCACTGTTGAAAGAGACCTTGCACCACCTCTGAGTGAAGACGCCATTCGTGATCCATCATGCACCTGCGGCTGAGTTTGTCCGCCCTGGCGTTCAGGGAACCTGCCAGGTGTTGAACCACCAGAGATATGCCCTGATGTTCCAGCCATGTCCAGAGGCGGAGAACCTCCTGACATAGGGTCCACGACCCCACCCCGCCTTGTTTGTTGCAGTACCACATGGCCGTGTTGTTGTCCGTGAACACCTGCACTACTCTTCCCCGGACAGAGGGAAGGAATGCTTTGAGTGCAAGACAAATCGCCCGAAGCTCCAGAAGGTTGATGTGGAGCCTGGACTCCGCCGGAGACCAGAGGCCTCTGATCTCCACCTCCCCCATGTGGCCGCCCCATCCCAGAAGTGATGCATCGGACACCAATGTGAACTCTGGTTGGGGAAGGAAGAGTGATCTGCCGTCGACCCAATCCTGGTTCGTTAGCCACCAATGCAATTGGCGTGCAGTGCCCTCTGAGATCTGGACGCAATCGGACAGGTTCCCCTGATGTTGTGCCCACTGGAACTTCAGGTCCCACTGCAGAGCCCGCATATGCCATCTGGCATGATCCACCAGCAGGATGCAGGAGGCCATCAGGCCCAGTAGCCTGAGGGTCATTCTGACCGAAACCCGGGATAGAGGCTGAAAGATCGGAATCATAGCCCAAATATCCCGGACTCGCTGTTCGGGAGGATAGACCTGAAACTGCGTCGTGTCCAGAACCGCTCCGATGAAGAGGAGCTTCTGAGAGGGAGTCAGGTGTGACTTCGGCACGTTGATGGAGAACCCCAGCGAATGCAGGAGGCCGGCCGTAGTCTGGAGGTGGGAGACGACAGCCTGGGGCGAGCCCGCCTTCAACAGCCAGTCGTCGAGATAGGGGAAGACTGGAACCCCTGATCTGCGCAGATGAGCTGCGACCACCGCCATCACCTTCGTGAACACCCGAGGGGCGCTTGTAAGGCCAAAGGGGAGCACGGTAAACTGAAAATGCTCGTGGCCTACCGTGAACCGCAGGTAGCGCCGGTGGGCCGGCAGGACGGGGATGTGAAAATAAGCGTCCTGCAAGTCCAACGCTACCATCCAGTCTCCAGGGTCGAGGGCAGGCAGGACCTGAGCGAGCGTCAACATTTTGAACTTCTCCTTCCGGAGGAAGCGGTTGACGTTCCTGAGATCCAAGATAGGACGCAGGCCTTTGTCCTTCTTGGGCACCAGAAAGTAGTGGGAATAGCAACCACAACCTACTTCTGGGACAGGACCGCGCTCGATGGCTCCCTTGGCCAAGAGTGCCGAAACTTCCTGTTGGAGAAGGGCCAGATGATGCTCCGACATGCGATGGTACTGAGGTGGCATGGCTGGAGGGGTAGTCTCGAAGGGTAGGGAGTAGCCCCTTTGGACTATTTGCAAAACCCACCTGTCCGACGTGATGGTGCGCCAGTAGGGGAGGTGATGGCGAATCCTGCCACCCACTGGCGATTGGTGGCCCTGAAAGGTCAGACTAGGAGGGTTTGGAGGCTGCTGCAGAGGGGTCTGTGGTGGACTGGCCTGCCCGCTGGCCCCCAGAACCACGGCGGTGGTTCCCACGTCCCCGGCTGTGCTGGGTTTAACAGCTTGCGCTGGCATGTGGCTCTGGGCGGAACGTGGAGGGGCACCCCTTCCATAGCCACGAAAGGGGCAAAAGGCAGACTGCGCAGGGCGGGTGGTTGAGAGGCCCAAGGACCTGGCCGCAGCCCGAGAGTCCTTAAAGCGCTCCAGCGCGTTGTCTGCCTTGTCGCCAAATAGGCGACGGCCATCAAAGGGCATGTCCATAAGTGTGGATTGGACATCCCCTGAAAAACCAGTCGACCTCAACCAGGCGTAGCGCCGAAGGGCTACCGACGTGGAAATCGTCCTGCCTAGTGAGTCGGCGGTATCCAGCCCACAGCAGATGGTAAACTTTGCTACATCTCTCCCTTCGGCCACTGCCCGAGAGAGTACGGACCGGGCCTCCTCCGGGCACTGAGGCAGCACTTGCGCAACCGTATCCCACACGGAGTGGGTGTAACAGCCCAACAGACATGCAATGTTTACCGACCGCAGTCCCAAGCTGGAGGAAGAAAACATCTTCTTCCCAAGATGGTCCATCTTTTTGGATTCCCTATCAGGTGGTGCTTTAGGGAATGCGCCTTTGGATGTAGAGGCTTGGACCACCAAGCTCTCAGGGGTAGGGTGTTGGGAGAGGAAAGTGGGGTCGCCCGGGGCCGGGCGGTGGCGTCGGGCGATCATCCTATCCACAGGAGCCCCTGTGTTGGGCCTGGACCAGGTGCCCAAAAGGATGTCGGTGAGGGCTTCATAGACCCAAACTGGATCGGAGTTGCATCTCATGTTGGCTTTTCTAAAGCTCTTGGCGTAAGTGTCCTTTTTGTTCCGCAGCGCACTTTCAAAATTGTCTGACAAACCGTCCAAATTACCAATGTGTCCGTTACTCATTCTTAAGAAACCCTTTCATACTCGTGCATTAGCATTGCTACACCTGGTCTCGGGAGTGGAATTAAAAACAGCTTTTTGCGCCTGTTACGTTGTGTTCACTTCGCCTACAGTCAACCGCAAACAAAAGGCTTTTTATAAAGAGCAACAATAGTATATGAGGGCAAATCTGTGTTCTCATCTAGAGATAAAATTGCCCACAATCTTAATTTGTTTGTAAAACTGGCATTCTGCTATATTGACATCCATTGAAGTGCAGGTATGAAAGTGGCCTGATCCTAGAAAAAGACGTCAGAAAAAGAATATGGGGATATAAAATGTAAAATTGAAACCTGAAGAATAAATAACACAGCAGAGAGGTTCAAGTATCACATAATTTACAAACACATAGTGAACATAGTGAAAAACATAGTGAAGACCTGTAGAAGATGGGCCAGGGATTCAGAAAACTTTTAAGTAGTCACACACCTAACAAGACTAATGCAGCTGGAGTTTGATGTATTGCCACAGGTGAAAAAACGTAGGTGAGCAAAGGGACTCTTCATGAATGGACCCAGAAGAGTTTTGAAAATACAAAGTTCTTCAGAAGCAAAAAGCCAACCTGGACCCAGGCGAAAATACACACCGAAAGGAGAGCAGAAACCGTTCACAGGCAGCTGCGGCACGTGCAGGTACGAGCAGTAGGGCGGTGGGGGGAGGGGGATTTCGACAGACGACCACTAGGGAAAACTAAAAAAATAATTAATTTTCCCTCATGGTCGTCTGTTGAAATACCACCCCACCCCACCCGGCCCCACAGCTCTTACCTGCCAGAGACTTGACTGTTCACAGGTACAGGGAAAGAGGCATTGGGCAGTAAGGGACTAGTGAGACTAGACAGCAGGAAAATACGTGAGGGGGAAAGAGGAACACAAACAATGCCCAGCAGCAAGGGGAGGACAGGCAGGTTGGAATTAAGCAAATAGATTAAGTGGGGAACTGGGCATCCAGATCAACCACAAGAGTGGGTATTGGAAAGGCGGGGTAAGGTGGGTATGGATGTTTTCTGTTGTGATGGGAATGTCTCTTGCTTGGTGTACTCCTGCACAGTCATGTACCCTGCCGTGAGTGCCCAATTGGGAGTATCTGGTATCCTGGATTTTGGCACTAGCCTTAAGTTAATATACTGTGTGCGTGTAGGCCTCGGCATGCCTTTTGATAAGAGTCCCGTACTGGACCTAGAGGGAGGAGCACCAAGCATGCTCTCCATAGTGGCAGAGGACTACTGTCCCCGAAATGGGTCCATACATGTAGCACAGTGGTGACAGCATACCGTGCATTTGGAATTTATAATGTGAACAGAAGTTTTACCCGTGTCACGGTAGTTGAGGTCTACTGGCCCACCAATATAAAGTTCTCCTGCGACATGTGAGCCCGGATCCTCACACTAAGATCCCTAGCACACGTAATACATACATACCTGATACTTAAGTGAGTGTCTGAGTGAACCAGAGTGATACAGGTCTCTTGGCTGTATTTAGGAAATCCCTGGCCTGTTCATGTGCACAACATAGAGGTGATATCCCTTTCCCAGACGCTGATGGTGGAAATGCATTGCTGACATTCCTGAGACAGGAGGGAGGGAACCTAGACAGTGAAACGGGGAAGGAGACAGGCTTCCCCTTAGAAGTTTGATTAGGTCCTTTTGATTCAGAGGACTGCTGATTAGTCTTCCAGGAGTTGCCATTTGGTGGACGGTAGAGGTGAAGGGTAGGACTTCAGTTCCTGCTGTCAGAGCGTGGAGTGTTCTTTTGAAGTTGGTCAACCTTTAGTCTCTCTTCCTAATCACTGTCAGGTGTGGCTGTTGTGTCTCTGTTGAGGGTGCTACAGCCTGGAAATGGCCTTGCTGTCAGGAGCATCACTCTGGACAGCAGGTGAATCTGTAAGATGGCCTGAAAAGAACACAGAAAAGAAGAACCAACCCAAACAGGTTCTAAAAATGCCGACAGAGAATGCACATTCCCCCCGTCTGCCTTTATTGCATAAACGTGGGAGCTGTTGGCCCACTTCTAGTTTCCATTTATCTTGGACCAAGGAGCGAGCGCTCCTCGGAGAATCCAGAGGGCTACTGCACAACCAGAACTGTTGTCTGCCTGACAACTAGCTTCCTAGAGGCGAGGGGACATGATCTGGAGTCTGATCTGGAGGAATATCTGATTTCATGTCCTGGAACACCTGTCTGAAAGAAGCGGAAAGAGGAATCCATCCCTGCAAGAGCAGCAGACAACTGGCATGGACAAGAGCAGCGGTGGTGTGAGTCCATCCAGCTTAGACACATAAGAGTGTGACTGGTGTGCTCCTGGCTGAGACTGTCACTATTGCCAAAAGTGGTGGATTAGCAGCACTACCAAAGTGTGTCTAAGCAGCTCTTCCATCAACCCTGCTGTTGCAGCCATATCTCTTGCTGGGTGTATTTGAGTGGCCTGCACTACTGACGATGCCTGTGAAGCTGTGGCACCTGCACCAAGTATGCCCGAATGGATTCATATTGTGTCTAGCCCAGGCTCTTGTCAAAGGTGTGCCATGCAGACCACGCCACTGGAAGTAAAGCAGTTACATCGAGGAACTTGTTAACATTTGCCTAACAACTGAGTGGCTGCCTATGGCGCTATACAAGAATGGCACCCAATTGACCTAGTTGCTGCTGCCCCACGGCTCTTGAAGCAACCCACCTGCTGGCCCCCAACCACCATCTGGAGAAGAGCTCCATCAACGCCTCAACAAAGGGAGGCCTGTGTGGCTGAACCAAAGATTCACCCATTCCAGATGAAGGAGGCCTGACTGCAAACAGCTCCCCCCCGCCTGTCGATGATGACTCCAGAAGAGGGCCGTTGCCTTAAGACAGCAGGCTGTCATTGTTACCTCCAGAACACAGTCTTGCAACCTGTGTCCGCCCACCGGCAGTAGAGCAGCCAACTGGCCTGACCACAGCTGGTGATCATTCTCCCCCAACAAGAGAGGAACATGGATCGAAGTGCAGGATGCTTGTGTGCGGTCAATCACAGTACCAAACTGAGGATGAGAAGCTGAGTACTGCACTGCATCTGTTCTGAGACACACACCAGAATGACCTAGTAGTAAGGGAGGTGGAAGGTCACAGAGTGGCGGGCATCCATTCCTAAAAGTAATAGTCTGGCACACGTACGTCAGGTACTGGCTACTTTTTCTGATGGTGTGCAGAATTGAGTTTTACTATGCAAAAACGTACTTTTCTTTTAAAAGATAAATAAGCTCTGGGCTTGATAATCACGTTATTGTGCTTTTGGTATCTACTGAGTGCTGAACCTGTTGCAACCTCAACTATCCTCCCAGAGAAGTTTGTGACTGCTCCCATTTCTACCACTGAGACCCAAGTGCTCAAAGGTTACACTTGGCTCAGTTTCCAAAACCATAGCATGACAGCAGTATATCAGAGCCAATCTACCCCAGCCCCATCGGCTGTGGCCCAGTACCCCTGCCTGCACTGTGGGTCCGACATTTGTCAATGAAAAAATTTAATATTTCAAAGAAATGAGTTCAAAGTGAATTGTTTGTGGAGTTACACTGAGAATAAATCTAGGATCAATGTTATCCTTTCGAAGATCTGATATATCTGAAAAAGGCAGTCCAAGTGCAGGAATCCAACATGTATACGCCATGATTTATGTAATACGGTATCCATTTGGTGTCACAAACCCCGGCACATCATTATCAAAGAGATGTGCTTGTAATTTATTATCACGGATTGTTAGAAGGTGGTTCTGACCATCTGAGCCGCCCGGATTTTTCGCTTTTTGAACACCTATTGGTTGAGCTTTTGCTGTGGGAGAGCCTCATAAGTTGGGACTCACCCACAGTGAACTCATGATGAAAGGGACTGCATGTGTATTTTACCAGTGTCCCTCTGGCGCGAGTAGGCCGCTGCGCTGCAGCTAGAGTAAGGGGCACTGGGCTGGTTACATGCAAACACGTGTGTACATGCGTGTGCACAAGTGTAAGGGCTGCGCAGGACAGATTTCTGGCGTGCGCAGCCCGGAGCAGCTACAAAGTGAATGGTGTGGCAGGACTTATGCAGAATTGGGTGGTGACATGGAATAGGCTTTCTACAATGGGAAGAAACATTTGAGGGAAAGTCAGTGTGCTTACTGTTTTTATTCCATTATTCTTCTATGAGGATGGGGAGCACATGGGCTAGTTTTACTTTCCTAAGGCCTACAAATTCCAGACACGCACCAAAGTCCACTGTAACCTATGTGAGAAGAAGTATTCTGCAGAGTCCAAAGTCATATTTGTACTGCTTTTGGGTCATCCAGAAATGACATATTTCTCTGAGACAGCTCATAACCAGGGCCTGGCTGGGGCTGACCCGGCCAGACTGAATTGATGACCTTCCTCCCCCAGGCAGCCCTGCCCAACAAGCATTCCAAGGGCGAAAGCCTCCACTCCAAGAAGAGAAGATAGGTGGAGCTACAGGTTCATCCATCAGCAGCTGTCACCTGGTGCCAGGCACCAAGCTGCTCTGGAGAGAAGGCAGCGAGGGGGGGAAGGGGCTCTCAGAGACCATGTGGCATGAGACCCCTGGACGACGTCATTTTGAACAAACCCAGAGGCCTGGGCAGGAAGGAGGGAGCAGGGGCAGAGAAGTGATGTGTCGCTGTGTGATAGGGCAAACAGAGACTTCCTGCCAGCCCCCTCCCCAATTCTTAAAAAGAGTTTGCACAGGAAGAGGAGCTCTCTCTGGGGTGTGGTCTGCTGAGGACGACTGGTGCTGGAGCCTGGCATCATGGGCAGCTGGAAGGAAGACCCTCCAGACTGGCCCAGGACCCTGACTTGCGCCACAAGGGGAGACCAGGACCAGTGAAGAGAAGCCTGGGCCTCGGCGCAAGGAGAAGAGAGGCCCAGGAGAAGAGCCAGGTGAGAGGCTGGCGCAGGGAGACAGTGAAGACAGCTCACTGCTGAATCCACCCTCTGTGAGACCCAGACGGCAAAAGAGAGTGCTCCCAGTGGCTGGGGAGCGCCACCAGGAGCAAGAGGAGGCGACAATGGCGCAAATCGGTACCCTGGGGGCTAAGATATGCGCCCCAGAAGGTAGGCCACCTTTGACCTCCAAGAAGACCAACGACGAAGCGCGTGGGGCTCCGCCGCCGATCTTGAATGTGCCCCCGGGGTGGGTCAGGTCCCGGGGGCTGCCCCCAACAGAAGCTAAGATGGGGAGCGCCGTCACGCTCCCCGTGAAGATGGTGAAAAGGGGCCTGGGATCCCAACTCCGGGGGCCGCTGCGCCCCGGCGAAGACAGAAGTCGGGGAGCGCCGTCGCGCTCCCCATGAAGGGGCCCAACCGGGGTGCCAGGAGCCCACCCTGGCCCCCGGCGACAACGGAGGGCGGGGAGCGCCGTCGTGCCACCAGCAATGAAGTCCAAGGGGCCCGTGATCCCAACTCCGGGCCCCGTTGCCCGAAGTAAAGCCGGGGAACGCCATTGCGCTCCCCGTGAAGTGTTCCAGGGGCCCGGGACCCCACCTCCGAGCCCCGAAGCGAGGAAGAGTAAGTCGGGGAGCGCCGTCGCGCTCCCCGTAAAGTATGGCCCCTGGGGGCCTGGGACCCCATCCCCGGGCCCCGACACAAAGGAAGTCCCCGTAAGGGGCCCGGGACCCCATACCCGGGCCCCGGAGTGACGAGGAGGATGGAGGAGTGCTGCCGCACTCACCCGCGGCAGTGGGAAGGCGGGGTGGGAGTGCCGTCGCACTCCCCCAAAGACCTGCCAGGCCGGAGGCGGCCTCGCTTCTGCCCGGGCGAGCGGGCAGACCAGAAGAGTAGTGCCGGCTCCCGCGGCACCACGCAAGGGGGCTGGCCGGGCGGGGAGCCGGCGGGAGCCACCGGGGGTGGGCTCCTCGAGTGGCTCTCCAGCGAGCCTGCGGTGCGGGGTTCCCGGGTGGGACCGGGACCCCGAGAGGAAAGGAGTGAAGCGAGGGGCCCGGGTGGGACCGGGCCCCCGAAGAACCGCCAGAGCAGCCGGGGGTGGGCTCCCCGAGCTGCTATCACTCACCTGGCGGTCCGGGTGGGACCGGGCCCCCCCACTGAGGCCGGGAGCAGAAGGAGGCAACCCGCAGGAGCAGCCCGGTTCTCCCCAAGCAGCGGGGGAGCCGCTGCTCTATTATTCACGGGGCTGGAAGAAGCGCCCCATAATGCCTTGCAGGCCCGGACCGGCCTGCAAGGGAATACAGTGTTTTCTCTGCTCATGGTGGCCCAAGGAGGACGGGGTCACCGCCAAATGTGTGCCAAGGTGCAGGGGGAGCTGCAGGAGTAACGCAGTCTCCCCCAGCACGAAGAGGTGAAGTCCCGCCCTAAGTCTCTAGGGACTTGAAAAGAATAACCCCTCAAGGACTCAGCCAGCAGTTAAGACTATCCCGGGGCTGGAACTTTTGTTCTACAGCTGGGGGTGCTTTTGGGACTACACCAAGGAATGGAAGGCGGTGCTGGGGATGTCTGGAGAAGGGCATCCCTTGGAGATGAAGAGGTGTAATTGCACCACAAATGCATTTATCACTGTTATTTCATTTAGAGGGACTGTAAGTCACATGTGTAATGTGAAGTACCTGTGTAAGGTGGAGTCATAAGCAAAGTGGGATTATGTTGCTGGATATTCCTGCTAGGGTGTCTGGCTGTATTTGCGTAATGCTGTGATTTTACCTGTGATGCCTTTTAGAGGTTGTGATTGCAATGCATTCTAATTGTTATCCTCTATGATAAGTACCTCATTTAAAGTGATGCCCAAACATGTATTCTTGCTGCTGCGTTAGGTGAAGAACAACCCAGACTGTTAGCCCCGAAGATGTAGAGGTGCATACTGTATGGACAATATGAGATGCTCAGTCAGGGTTATGTGTCACCAGGGCAGGTGTACCTATTTTTAATGCTTGTTGAGATAATGGGGTGGGTCGCCACTGGGATGGTGCCAGTGCGCAGGGCCCTCGCCCCAGGTTATGTTCAACTAACTGCAATAGGTGGCAAGATGATGTGCATACATGGGAGTGGTGGTACTAGACCCCAGCCCCCTTTGGGAGGGGTGGAAATGTTATGCAATGTCACGAAGTGATTCCAACAGCTTATGTATATTTGTAAATTGCGGCATAGTATTGAGTACTGTGTGTGTTTAATAAATGTACTCTTACTTTTATAAAGCAAAGTACAGACTGGACAATCAATTATTGAGTGTTATTTCTGCGCACCGGTAATGGCGATTACTAGCCCACACCACCTCCCTTGAGT
This sequence comes from Calotriton arnoldi, assembly GCA_963921515.1. Taxonomy (NCBI): domain Eukaryota; kingdom Metazoa; phylum Chordata; class Amphibia; order Caudata; family Salamandridae; genus Calotriton; species Calotriton arnoldi. The sequence goes on along the minus strand of CAWUFW010010044.1, from coordinate 467,983 downwards.
AAGCCTTAGACTGCTCTGCAACGCTACCCTCTGAGAGTCAGGCGCTGCACTAGGGTGTTTGGTTCCCAGTGAAGGACAAATGTGACATGTTATTTGTGCAGGCCTCACAGATACTGCCTCGTTTTCCAACATTGGTGTCTAGCGGCGGGAAACATAGTATCCCATTCTGGTGCGCATTTATAGCATTTGATATGTCCAGTTTTGCCACACATTACCTATGCAGTAATGAGCAAATGGAAGATCACAAGGCTCTGAGAAGGATTCAAAGTTTTGGTTATGTGAACTAACAGTATGGGAAAGGAAAGCCCCGCGCACATATATGTCATGTGAAGATATTATGGTTTAAATGTAAACTGTATTGATATGACTGAGTTATGTTGATTATCATGTGCTAGCGGGATGGTGCTTTCCAGGAAAAGATTGCATACAAATGTTCTAAGCCATATTGTACACCTTTGAACCCTAACACTACACGCACTACACCTGCATGAGGAGGGTGGGAGGGTGTCTCCTCAAGAGATAGGGACAGCAACTGATACCTACATCAAAGATGGGGGTGTAGGGGTGGATTGACCTTTGTGGGGGACAGGAGAGGCAGGGGGTCCTGGGAGATTCCCGCGCTTTTTAAGGGCAGGGAGGGTTTCCACAGAAGGGGCCCCAGATATCCTTCCCCCGCTGAAAGTTTTCTTGCCATTGGCACAGGCCAAAACCACTGGAAGGGTGGGGCAGGAGGTTTCTTTACCCCGGGCAGTAACACCCCAGGGGTTCCCATGGTGGGGGACCCCAAGAAACTTTTCCCACAGTGGGAGGAGGGTGTGGTAGAGTTGTGGGTCCGGCAGGCCCCCCAGGTTAACTGGTGGGGAAGGTGAGCAACCCAGGGGTGGCCCATGGTAGTGGGTGACCCCAAAGGAGGGTAGTTCTTGAGCTAGGGTGTGTAGTGGTAGGCCCTAGGTACACTAGGTGGGCTAGGTAACTGACCCAGTGGAGATCTGAGAGGGGGCGATGTGCTCCCTGGATTCCAGGTGAAGGGTTAGTGGTGGACCCTGAGATGTCAGGGTCGGGTAGGTGGTTACCCAAGGAAGCAACAGGATGTCATTCTGGAGCTGGTGTTGTGAACCTGAAGTGGTGGCTGGGGCGATGCCTAGCCAGTAACCAGTCAGGTAGGTCCTGTTGGACTTGGACCCGAGGACCAGGAGCATGGGGGTGTTCCCCTAGCTCGAGGCAGGAGGTGGACTTCTGCAAGGTAGTACCAACCTGAACACAGGTGGGGCCCATCTTAAGTGAAGGGACCCTGTGTTTCCCAAAGGGGTGGTGCAGGCCTGGCCGGGATCTTTAGGGTCCCTGGCTGAGTGTGGTAGTACTATCCTGAAGGTAGGTGGGGCCTATCTTAAGTGAAGGGACCCTGCTCTTCAGAAGGGGTGGTGCAGGCCAACCAGGGATCATGAAGGTCCCTGGACGGTCTCCCAAGGCGCTGCAGGGAGACCGGGGAGAGCTATGAGAGGTGGGCCTGGGTGTACCTAACTCGGGGAGGGTACTTCGGGAGGAGAGCGCACCTCTCGGAGGGAAGGGTGCGTGCATAGGCCCTGTTCTCGAAGCGGAGAACAAGGAAGGGGTCTAGGTTCCCGGGGTAGTTTCGGTGTGGAGCTACTGACGGGGGGAATGAGCTGTAGGTTGTCTGACGAGGCACCCTCAGTGTTCCTCCCTGGCACTGCCAGTGTGGTAGTGATGCCGGTCTGAGGTCCTATCAGGGAGCCAGGCCAGTGCCCAAAGGTGCTTTTCTGTGTGGGGAAAGTACAAATGGCTGTGCTTTCTTTAGGGGAGACGGTCATCCCGAAAGGGTGGTGGCAGCTGAATGACCCCAGAGGCAGGCTGAGGGTGAGGGTCCAGAGAGGTTGCATCTTTGGGGTGCAAGGACCAAAAGGAGAGAGGGTACTGGTTGGAACAAACTCTGGAAGGGAGACCAGCTAGTGACCCCGGGGATGGGATGTAGACCTGTCCCAGAAGACCGCATCGGTGCTGAGGCACTGTACCCTTGTCCAGAGAACTGGTAGGCATAGTGTTGCGTGACCAAGGGCAAAGGTAAGCCTAGTTAGGCTGATTCCATGTAGACTGTGAGTGACCTAGAGGTATCTAACCTAGAGCCCGGAGGGTTCTTAGGGTAGTCTGGGATCCCTGTCATGTGTGGAGGTCTCATGGATGGGAGGAGTAGGTGGTCTGAGCGGATAACTGGTGAGTAAGGGGGGTCTGGTCAGAACCCCTTATAACTAGTTATCGCTGACTACGGGAACAATACCCATGTAGAGTGGCTATTTCTTCCCTGTAGGAATCAGCTGGGCGCGGCGTGTGTTAGAAGGTGGTTCTGACCATCTGAGCCGCCCGGATTTTTCGCTTTTTGAACACCTATTGGTTGAGCTTTTACTTTGGGAGAGCCTCATAAGATGGGACTCACCCACAGTGAACTCATGATGAAAGGGACTGCATGTGTATTTTACCGGTGTCCCTCTGGCGCGAGTAGGCCGCTGCGCTGCAGCCAGAGTAAGGGGCACTGGGCTGGTTACATGCAAACACTTTTGTACATGCAGGTGCACAAGTGTAAGGGCTGTGCAGGACAGATTTCTGGCGTGCGCAGCCCCGGAGCAGCTACAAAGTGAATGGTGTGGCAGGACTTATGCAGAATTGAGTGGTGACATGGAATAGGCTTTCTACAATGGGAAGAAACATTTGAGGGAAAGTCAGTGTGCTTACTGTTTTTATTCCATTATTCTTCTATGAGGATGGGGAGCACATGGGCTAGTTTTACTTTCCTAGGGCCTACAAATTCCAGACACGCACCAAAGTCCACTGTAACCTATGTGAGAAGAAGTATTCTGCAGAGTCCAAAGTCATATTTGTACTGCTTTTGGGTCATCCAGAAATGACATATTTCTCTGAGTCAGCTCATAACCAGGGCCTGGCTGGGGCTGACCCGGCCAGGCTGAATTGATGACCTTCCTCCCCCAGGCAGCCCTGCCCAACAAGCATTCCAAGGGCGAAAGCCTCCACTCCAAGAAGAGAAGATGGGTGGAGCTACAGGTTCATCCATCAGCAGCTGTCACCTGGTGCCAGGCACCAAGCTGCTCTGGAGAGAAGGCAGCGAGGGGGGAAGGGGCTCTCAGAGACCATGTGGCATGAGACCCCTGGACGACGCCATTTTGAACAAACCCAGAGGCCTGGGCAGGAAGGAGGGAGCAGGGGCAGAGAAGTGATGTGTCGCTGTGTGATAGGGCAAACAGAGACTTCCTGCCAGCCCCCTCCCCAATTCTTAAAAAGAGTTTGCACAGGAAGAGGAGCTCTCTCTGGGGTGTGGTCTGCTGAGGACGACTGGTGCTGGAGCCTGGCATCATGGGCAGCTGGAAGGAAGACCCTCCAGACTGGCCCAGGACCCTGACTTGCGCCACAAGGGGAGACCAGGACCAGTGAAGAGAAGCCTGGGCCTCGGCGCAAGGAGAAGAGAGGCCCAGGAGAAGAGCCAGGTGAGAGGCTGGCGCAGGGAGACAGTGAAGACAGATCACTGCTGAATCCACCCTCTGTGACACCCAGACGGCAAAAGAGAGTGCTCCCAGTGGCTGGGGAGCGCCACCAGGAGCAAGAGGAGGCAAAAATGGCGCAGATCGGTACCCTGGGGGCTGAGATATGCCACCCAGAAGGTAGGCCACCTTTGACCTCCAAGAAGACCAACGACGAAGCGCGTGGGGCTCCACTGCCGATCTTGAATGTGCCCCCGGGGTGGGTCAGGTCCCGGGGGCTGCCCCCAACAGAAGCTAAGATGGGGAGCGCGTCGCGCTCCCCGTGAAGATGGTGAAAAGGGGCCCGGGATCCCAACTCCGGGCCCCGCTGGAGGCGGGGGGGCCGTCGCGCCCCCACGAAGACGGAAGTCGGGGAGCGCCATCGCGCTCCCCGTGAAGGGGCCCAACCGGGGTGCCAGGAGCCCACCCTGGCGACAACGGAGGGCGGGGAGCGCCATTGCGCCCCCCGCAATGAAGTCCAAGGGGCCCGTGATCCCAACTCCGACCCCGTTGCCCGGAAGTAAAGCCGGGGAGCGCCGTCGCGCTCCCCGTGAAGTGTTCCAGGGGCCCGGGACCCCACCTCCGAGCCCCGAAGCGAGGAAGAGTAAGTCAGGGAGCGCCGTCGCGCTCCCGGTGAAGTATGGCCCTTGGGGGCCCGGGACCCCATCCCCGTGCTACAACGCGAAGGAAGTCTCTGTAAGGGGCCCGGGACCCCATCCCCGGGCCCCGGAGTGACGAGGAGGATGGGGGAGTGCCGCTGCACTCCCCCGCGGCAGCGGGAAGGCGGGGGGGAGTGCCGTTGCACTCCCCCAAAGACCTGCCAGGCCGGAGGCGGCCTCGCGCCTGCCCGGGCGAGCGGGCAGACCAGAAGAGGAGTGCCGGCTCCCGCGGCAGCACGCGAGGGTGCTGGCCAGGCGGGGAGCCGGCGGGAGCCACCGGGGGTGGGCTCCTCGAGTGGCTCTCCAGCGAGCCTGCGGTGCGGGGTTTCCGGGTGGGATCGGGCCCCCCTACCGAGGCCGGGAGCAGAAGGAGGCAACCCGCAGGAGCAGCGCGGTTCTCCCCGAGCAGCGGGGGAGCCGCTGCTCTATTATTCACGGGGCTGGAAGAAGCGCCCCATAATGCCTTGCAGGCCCGTACCGGCCTGCAAGGGAATACAGCCTTTTCTCTGCTCATGGTGGCCCCAGGAGGACGGGGTCACCGCCAAATGTGTGCCAAGGTGCAGGGGGAGCTGCAGGAATAACGTAGTCTCCCCCAGCACGAAGAGGTGAAGTCCCGCCCTAAGTCTCTAGGGACTTGAAAAGAATAACCCCTCAAGGGCTCAGCCAGAAGTTAAGAGTATCCCGGGGCTGGAACTTTTGCTCTACAGCTGGGTGTGCTTTTGGGACTGCACCAAGGTATGGAAGGCGGTGCTGGGGATGTCTGGAGAAGGGCATCCCCTGGAGGTGAAGAGGTGTAATTGCACCACAAATGCATTTATCACTGTTATTTCTTTTAGAGGGACTGTAAGTCACACGTGTAATGTGAAGTACCTGTGTAAGGTGGAGTCATAAGCAAAGTGGGGTTATGTTGCTGGACATTCCTGCTAGGGTGTCTGGCTGTATTTGGGTAAACCTGTGATTTTACCTGTGATGCCTTTTAGAGGCTGTGATTGCAATGCATTCTAATTGTTATCCTCTATGATAAGTACCTCATTTAAAGTGATGCCCAAACATGTATTCTTGCTGCTGCTTTAGGTGAAGAACAACCCAGACTGTTAGCCCCGAAGATGTAGAGGTGCATACTGTATGGACAATATGAGATGCTCAGTCAGGGTTATGTGTCACCAGGGCAGGTGTACCTATTTTTAATGCTTGTTGAGATAATGGGGTGGGTCGCCACTCGGATGGTGCCAGTACGCAGGGCCCTCGCCCCAGGTTATGTTCAACTAACTGCAATAGGTGGCAAGATGATGTGCATACATGGGAGTGTGGTACTAGACCCCAGCCCCCTTTGGGAGGGGTGGAAATGTTATGCAATGTCACGAAGTGATTCCAACAGCTTATGTATATTTGTAAATTGCGGCATAGTATTGAGTAGTGTGTGTGTTTAATAAATGTACTCTTACTTTTATAAAGCAAAGTACAGACTGGACAATCAATTATTGAGTGTTATTTCGGCGCACCGGTAATGGCGATTACTAGCCCACACCACCTCCCTTGAGTAAGCCTTAGACTGCTCTGCTACGCTACCCTCTGAGAGTCAGGCACTGCACTAGGGTGTTTGATTCCCAGTGAAGGACAAATGTGACATGTTATTTGTGCAGGCCTCACAGATACTGCCTCGTTTTCCAACACAGATATAAAAATGAAAGTCAGAAATCATCAGTGTTCTAATCATGTCATCTCTCAAATTCATTACTCACTAGTGGAGAGGGCTAAACCTTCTTTGTCCCACAAACCCTCATATAGTTTACTTCCTACCTAAAACTAGGTTATCACACAGTGATTTTCAAGCCAATGAAAGGCTCCAGGTTTCTTGTGTTAGAATCAAGCAAGACAAACAGACCAGAAATGCAAACATTATCTATAAACTGGCCTCCAGATGTGAACATTGATGGTTCAATACAGTGATGTTTTTCATCTATTTCTTTTTTGACATGCTAGTTCTTCTTTGTACTTGGGGTCGACCAGATAACTTTTCTTTAGTCCATTTTCTTTACCCATCATTTTAGGTAATGCCTAGCGTGTTCCTCTAGTTATGGTTTCTTAATTTGCACTTCTGCTGCTATTTCCTCCAGCATCTTCTATCCCTCTCCCAGAGACAGTTGATCTTCTAAAAATCATAACCCCTTGTGTCATGCTTGAGCTAGAAATTATCATATGAATTAAATAACAGTCAATCCTTTTTTTATTACTGCTTTTTGTGAGCAGATGTTTTCTAGTATTTTTATTCGCTGCTTAAAATAACTAGTCGTGCTTTCAGGTTCCAGAAGGAGAAGAAGGGCGTGTTCTTATTGACTTGAGAGAAGTTGAGTAAACTTCTGCTCTTTGACTGTGGTTATCAGATATGTAATATTTGGAAATTGTATTTTCTCTCTTCATGACATCATACCGCTTGATCCTTGAAATTTAACCTGTGCTGAGAAGCTAAAAGAAGATGAATTAGAAAACGGAATTCACTCAAAGACTTGGCTGTGGCTATGAAGCTGCATGCCTGAAGTGAGCTAGATGAGCTAGGGAACTTCGCCAGGAAGAATTTGCTGGAAATAAACGTTTCAAAAACAAAGGCTATGATTATAAGTCGAGCCATCCAAAAATTACCGTAATTTAAATTTGGTAATTCGAACCTTGAAGTAGTGAATAGCTACAAATATCTAGGGATATATCTGGATAATCGATTAACTTTCCGAATACAAAATGAGGCTATACAAAAAAAGGGAAATGGACTTACATTTGCATTCTGCTCTATCTCAAAAAGTTTAAAAGGTCCCTCCCTCACCCCATTACTATCCATTATGAAGGCAAAACTTCTACCTACCCTTGCATACGGAAGCGAAATCCAGTGTGGGAAAGATGCTGGGGTTTTGGATAGGCTCCAAACGCGAGCATACAAAAAAGTTTTTTCACTTCCGCAAAATGCCTCGCCGGCGCAGGTTCGATTAGAATTCGGATTACAACAGCAACAGCTTCATAGAAGATATGTCACAATAAGAGCCTGGTATAAAACTTGGCGAGACCGAGAAAATGAAATTAATAATGCACTTTGGAATGCGTTACAAGGTGATCCGCAGTCCGCCTACTCTGTATATCTTCAATCCTCACTACAACTCACTAACATGGTAGATCTTTGGCAGAAGAACTTTCCTTACTCCACTTTCCAGCAAATATTGAAGAAGGGAGCAAAGCAACATTCATTACTCGAGGACAAGTCCACCTTGAGCAGGCGGGCACACGCATGGATGGTCCTGCAATCCTATGTAAAACTGCAACCGGCGGCATATTTGGATCAGCCGTTTTCTTACCATCTAAAGTCTAAATTTATAGCAATACGCTTTGGTAAATTGCCATCAAATGCAGACCAGCCAAATTGGAAATATCAGGGCCCAAAATCATGTTGTCTCTGTGGAGCACCAACGCAGGATTTTAGTCACCTAGTCTGTATCTGCCCAGCGTTCGGCGAGGATCGTCGGAAATTGTTGAGGGGGTCATTCAATACAAGAGGTGTCCACTCTTGCAGAACTGCAATATTAAAATGCCTTTACCCGGAAGATCCACAGCTTAACTGTCGCTTGATCCAATTGCTAATTAAACACGAGGAAAGACCAAATTAAGACTAGTGGCCAGGCAAAATGGTTGTATGATGTAACATTACAGACCATGCTAAGGAGACCACTCAATGCCAGAGGTATCTACTCTTGCGGAACGGTTATATCAAAATGCCCCGGCAGGGAAGATCCGTAGCCTAGCCGCGGCTTGACTAACCTCATAACCCAGCAAGAGGAACATCCTAAATAAGGCTAGTGGCCTGGTAAAATGGTTGTATGAAGTAACACTTGAGACTATGTTTTAAAAAATTAGCCAATTTTATCAAATGCTTTGTTTAAATTACACAGGAAGAAGTGCAAATTTTATGATAAGAAATAGTTTTCCCTTTTAGAGAACAAAAAATGAAACGGCTTTTTTATGGATATTTGTTTTAATGTTGCTATGTATAAATTGTTGTGGTTTTAATTAACTGAACAATAAAACATATTCTTCTGTGCATGCCTGAAGTGCATTTCTGCCTGCTGTAAGTTGGAAACCCGCAATCCTTATCCTCTTTGAATTTTTCAGAATAGTATACAAGGACACAGCTAACATTCCCTTTTAATATTAACAAACAACTTTCAGTACAATTCTTAAGAATCACCATTTGGTGAAAAGGTGCGGGCGGTTTATGGGTACTTTTGTGTATGTAGTGGATCCAAGTGGTTTAGTATACATCCTTAACTAGTGTTTTTTTTCATCATCCGAAATTAAAGCTCACACAATGTTTACAGGAGCAAAATGCATATTGTTTTGTTCTCACCTCCGCCTCTTCCTTGTCCAAAGAGAATATTGGGGTGCAGGCTGTCTTCGTGCTCCAGGAGGTGAGGCAGGTAATAATAGAGGTTGACAAACTGCATGGAAACCTTGGTAGTTAAATTTAAGTCTTTCCATCTGGCGTCATCTGCAGACAAAAAAAAAAAGGAATTACAATCCCTAAAAGGACTTCTTTTAATCGTGATACCAATAACCATGGCCTGCAGATTTTCCCCCAAAACTCATTTAACAAAACGTTTATGTCCAAAAAATGTAGAATGAAATGAAAGATAAGGGATTATTTCACATATGCAACGTTTAACTCTGGACTAATTTCACATAAAAGCTTTTTTGCAACAATCACAAACTACTGTTTAATTCACTTTCGGCAGAAAATCTAAAAAATGCCTAAATATTTAGTTTGGTACAGACCTCACTTCACCTATAGAGTTCATCCGTAGAAAGGAAGGTAGTGCACCTCATTCCAGCTTTAGGTGAAATGCCTTGACCATTGTTGCATAAAAGGTATCATGTCATACTCCATTTAAGTTTTGGATCAGGGTTCTTCTTTAAATTGTAGAAATTGGCAGTTGGCCAATACTTCTTTCCCTGGCTAGTCAGCTTTTAAGGTGAGAGGAACCACATTCCCTGAGCGAGTTAATAAGGAATTGCCAGGGGAATTGGACACAATGCAACCAAATCCTGTGGTTATTTGCCATTATTCCCCCTGATATTACACCATAGCATTTTGGCTGCTGTTTGATGGTCCTGTTGACTCCAGCTAGCAGTTTCAGTAAGAAGAAGTAAACACAGATCATATATCTAAGATGATCACAACACCTACATTACCACAATCTAACATATTCCTACGGTCCTGTTACAGAGTCAAGAACAGACTGTATCCAGGGAGCTAGGCACAATGCACACTGAAAATTGATCCAATAAACAATGTGTTCTCATCACGCCTCCTACATGGTCAGTGACTGCTGATTCAAACACCTTTGCAGGGCAAGTAACACTGGAGATTCAATCAATCAATCAGGGAATTGTAAGCGCGCTACTCACCCGTGAGGGTCTCAAGGCGCTGAGGGGGGGGGTCCGCAGATCTGTTTAGCCGAAGAGCCAGGTCTTGAGGGTCTTCCTGAAGGTGTTCAGGGAGGAGGCGCGTCTGATGTCTGCCGGTAGCTCGTTCCAGGTCTTGGCTGCAATGTGAGAAAAGGATCTTCCGCCTGCTCTGGCTCTGTGGATGCGCGGGGTTTCGGCCAGTGCGAGGTTGGAAGATCGGAGGTTTCTTTTGGGTACGTGGAAGTTGATTCTGTCATTGAGGTATTTGGGTCCGTTGTTGTGTAGGCATTTGTAGGCGTGAGTGAGGATTTTGAAAGTGACTCTTTTCTCCACGGGAGCCAGTGGAGACTTCGTAGGTGTTGGCTGATGTGTTCGTGTCGGGGGATGCCGAGGGACGACTCTGGCGGCGGTGTTTTGTACTGTCTGGAGTTTGCGGAGTAGGGACTTGTTGATGCCGGCGTAGAGTGCGTTTCCATAGTCCAGTCTGCTGGTGATGAGTGCGTGGGTGACTGTCTTCCTTGACTCAGGGGGATCCACTTGAAGGTCTTGCGGAGGATGCGTAGGGTGTTGAAGCAGCTGGAGGTGACGGCGTTGACCTGTTGGTTCATGGAGAGTGATGAGTCGAGTACGATGCCGAGGTTCTTGGCGTGGTCTGAGGGGGTAGGTGGGCTTCCGAGGGCGGTCGGCCACCAGGTGCTGTCCCATGCAGAAGGGGTGGTACCGAGGACGAGGACTTTTGTCTTCTCGGTGTTGAGCTTCAGGCAGCTGTTGGTCATCCAGACTGCGACGTCTTGCATTCCTTTCTGGAAGTTGAGTGTGGCAGTGGTGGGGTCTTTGGTGAGGGAGAAGATGAGCTGGGTGTCGTCGGCGTAGGATACGATGTTGAGGCCGCGTTGTCGAACGATGGCTGCGAGGGGGGCCATGTAAATGTTGAAGAGGGTGGGGCTCAGTGATGAACCCTGTGGGACTCCGCAGGTGATTTTCGTGGGGTCGGAGAGGAAGGGTGGGAGTCTGATCCTTTGGCTTCTTCCGGTGAGGAATGATCGGATCCAGTCCAGGGCTGTTCCTTGTATGCCTGCGTCGTGTAGTCTGACGACTAGTGTCCGATGGGAGACGGTGTCGAAGGCCGCTGATAGGTCGAGTAGGATGAGGGCTGCGGAGTGGCCTTGGTCCAGGAGGGTGCGGATGTCGTCTGTGGCGGCGAGTAGGGCGGCCTCTGTGCTGTGGTTGCTTCGGAATCCGGATTGGGACGGGTCGAGGACGGCGTTCTCTTCAATGAATCGTGTCAATTTCCTGTTGACTGTTTTCTCTGCAACTTTGGCTGCGAAGGGGAGGAGCGAGATGGGCCGATAGTTCTTGAGGTCGGTGGGGTCAGCCGTGGGCTTCTTGAGCAGGGGTCTGACTTCTGCGCGCTTCCAGTCGTCTGGGAAGGTGCCTGTTTTGAAGGTGGTGTTGATGGTGCGTTGTAGTTTGGGTGCGATGGCGGCCACGGCTCTGTGGTAGATGTGAAGGTTGGCTGGATCCAATGTTGGATTTTCATTTGACAAATTTGTTTGTTTGTGAGCAAATTGGACAATTTGCAATTTTAAGGAGTAGTCCTTGTGTAGCTGTAAATATATGCCAAAATTCTTGGTAACACGAACCTGAACACCGAATAGTGAGCAGTGCCATTGCCTGGCACTAGTCTTACGGCATGGCTGCGCTGCTGCCTGAAAGAGAATGTGTAGTAGGAACAACTCTCTTAGGAATCGGCTGGATCGCAAAGACTTGCGCCAACGACGGTTTGAGATAGTTATAGTTTTACCGGATAAGAAAGTCCTTGTGAGCTCAGTAGACACCAGAAGCGGGCAGTTTATGAATTAATTCCATGGGTTTGCAGATTACAATCTGCATGCAAATCGGTTTGTTAGAGATGATTAGAGCATGCTGAGATTCAACCTAAAGAGTATTTCATTCTATTTATCCGAACTAGGGACTTGCACAAATATGACTGCATTCAGCAAAGCAGTGTGCATATGAATGTCGAGCAGATTATGCAGGGTGGTTTTCCAAAGATATGAGTCGGTAACTCCTCCCCCAATCACCTGCAAGAGGATTTCCAAGCAAGAGTTTTAAGACAGACCCTATCTGAGAGGGAATTGTGCGCACACATTATTCGGAGGTTATCACAATAAAATATGGAAGGGAGAATCGTTGAATAAAAAGCAATGTCGAAGTGCTCCTGAAACCGATGTGCGACCAAAAAGTACAGATTAAGCGAGATTGTCACCAACTTCAGAAGACCCACATAAAGGGCTTACTTTTTTGTCAACTCAGATCAGAAAGACAGGTTTGAAAATGAAGGGAGGAATTTGTGTTTTGTTTAAGTGAATTTAAAAATCGATGGCGCGCTGTTTTGACTCCTCCATCATTTACTTTGTAAATTATATAAAAATCACTCAAATAAAATAGCGACGACCCAATCAAAATGCGAGCCTCAGTTACACTAGCCACATCATCTTTGGTCATCAATGCATTTTATGCCACACCTTTGCTAAAGTGTCTATTAATCATGTTTTTACGATTATTGATACCAGCTAAGCCACTGCTCTGAGAGCAAAACTATGATTGCAAGTTATAAATCGCACATTGTAAATCCTGCACGGACCAATGCCAATGAAAACTGTGAAACAAAGTGTTTTTTGTGCTGGGAGAGTGCAGGCTGGACTGCCGAGGGTGCTACTCTGACATTTCCCAAGTGAGCTGCGGACTCGGGTGTTATTTTCAAATCTAGACGAGCTGGCATCATCCCTGTGTGACAGACCCCAGGGCACCATTCTTGTCAAGACCTCCTGCAGTGCGGGTCGGTTTAAACATTTTTTTGCGGATTTTGGTTTCGAATCTTGCCCTGTCTGAGTGTCATGATGCCATGAACAGGTTTCGAAGCGCTGTGGCTCTGGCTGTGTTGATGTTTCTGCCATTGAAAGAAAAGCAGATAAGAGTAAGAAAGAATAAATATCCTTGCTAAAAGGAGGCCCAGGAAAAGTGTAAACACCCTTTGATATGCTCTTATCAAATCCCGCCTCCTTCTACATTTCAATGTTTAATGTCACAGTGTTTGCTTATGTTGTGTGCTGGGGCGCCTTTAGTAGAATGCAAATCACAGCACATATAATGATGGTAATATGGCTGTCTTGTGTCGCTGGCCTATAATCTGTGTGAGAACGCAACCAGCGTTTTTCTTGTTATCACTGAGAACTGTCGTTTGTTTACATTCTTGCTCTAATGAACGGGTAAGGCGAAAGCTGGTTCGTATAATTGTTAATGACCTTGAAGCATAACTCTGCAAGGGCTTCAGTATGAGCAAGGGTACGTCCATTCACCAAAATGCCAGGGGTAGCGGATGTGACATCGAATGCCCTTTGTCTCTGTGACATCGCGTTTGAGACATCACACGACCTTTGGCCCTGATGACTGGACAGAAATCGGCACGAGTCCTTGTGATTTTATCCTTTTTTTGATGCAGTTAGGGCTGCCACGTTGCAAATATTTTACCAAAATGACTGGTGTTATATTGCCATTGGTACTTTTTCCACCATGAAATCTAAACAGCCAATACAAAAGGAATTCGATTCAAAGCATTTTAGAGGTTTCTAAACTAACGCAATTTGATTATTATTGTACACCGAAGTAGAGTAGCCCTGTTATAAAAATATATTAAGGATTAAGTGTTGCTAACCAAAACCTGACTTGATAAGACAAACTGAAACACTTTAATGTTTCAGGTGTGTACTGTCCTTGATAGAGCGAAATGTTCTTGTGAATTGTAGGGGTGCATCATAATCACTGATAGGCCGCACCCACATGTATTCAGACATATATTCGTTTATATTCATTGTATACTCATGTATGTTTAGCAAAGAATGAATAGTTCACTGAGACGAAGTGAACTCAGCAGTATAATGGTGTTAGGATAATGATGTAATGTAATGCTTTTTGAATTGTGTGAACAAAATGCATAGAGGAATTAGTTCGTGTGTGTAATGTAATTGCAGTAGTTTAAACGTGCACCATATTAAAGTTGCACATGTAATTCATTGTTTGCATAATGAATCGTAATGAATATGCTTATAGGGAAAAGTAAGATGTGTGTTTAAAAGTTACATGTAAGGGCCTGACTACATATAGGCTTAAGGAAGGCCTGGTATATTCTTATGTTAGCTTATAATGTAGGCCGAAAAGGGTTTCTCTTGGAAAGGCTCTCTGGGCACAAACGGTAGATTTAATTAGCACAGTAGAAGGTTTCTGTTGAACGTATCTTTTGTTGCAGGTGCAAGGACACATGTCTCGTTAGTAAAGACTAAGGGCCATATGTATCAAAGTTTGTGTTTGCGATTCTCAAATAGCGAATTTTTGAGAATCGCTATTTGAGAATCGCAAACGAGATGTATGTAGGATTCGCAAGAAAATTTGCGAATCCTACATATTCCTTAATTGCGATTCGCAAATTGCGAATCGCAGTTAAGGAAACCCTCCCCATGCATTCCTATGGGCCTAGAGGCCCATAGGAATGAATGGGAGGACATTCTCAATTTGCGATTAGCAATTAGAGAATCGCAAATTGAGAATGCAATTTCAAGGTTGCAAGGGTGTCCAAAGGACACCCTGTTGCACCCCTGAAATGAGCATGGGTGCACATGTGGCGCACATACATGCCCTAAGGGCATGTATGTGCGCCACATGCCACTTTGAAAAATGCAAAAAATGGATTTCTCAAAGAAATGGCAAGTTACCACCAACCTGTAGTTGGTGGTAATTTGCGATTCCTTAAGCCATAATCGCACAACTTAGGTGCTTCATACATTTCATTTAAGGAATCGCAATTTGCTATTCCTTAAATGCATTCATAAAATAGAGAATCGCAATTTTTGCGATTCTCTATTTTGCGAATGCCTTTGGGATGATACATCCCAAAAGGCTTGTTCCCGTTCGCAAACGGGCCGATTCTGAGAATCGGCCCGTTTGCGAACGGGAAATGGGCTTGATACATATGGCCCTAACTCTTTGTTTTCAAAAGTTAGAAAGATGGGAGGCATGGTACGGGGAGTGCAATGGAATTTAGGGATGATACTTTCAGCGGAGAAGGCGCCTGGGACTCAAGGTCAACGAAACTGTCCAGGATGAAGTCACCGTTTCTATGGAAAAGCACAAGAAAGAAGACCTGGCCAAGAGGGCGTAAACAAGGCGTGTACCTTTGTAGTATGGTTTTGTATTAGGGATAGTGCCCTGAGGGAGGAGGCCGGAGAAGCGGTAGGGGAGACCTGAGAGAAGGACAGAGCTGAGCTTAGGTATATAGTGATTGCACTTCTTAGGAAGCTTTCACAGCTGACACCTTTTATTCTTTCTTGCACTGGGAAAATCGTTATGCAGGGATGTCACTTAGCGTTAGTGTAGGGACAGCAATTGATTTTAAGCTTGTTTAGGCCCATGAAGAGCAACTTAGAAATAGGAGCAATCATAGTCTGGTTGGTCCTCCTAGAACTTTCTATTCTTCTTATCCTGAGTCGGATGAGACTCCTGCGTAGATTATTATTTGTATTAGTGCCCATCTATTTCTTTAACCTCGTGTTGAGGTGCTTGCACGTTCAGTTATTTTTGGCGATAATAAATTCTCAAACTTGAATTCGGAGTCCGTGGTCCTTTCAGACAAAATGAATGCTGATATCTAACCTGATGAGATTCTCTCCTTTACACTATTCAACAGGTAAAAAGATCTTGGCGGCCAGAGGGTTCTTATAGATAATTAGATAAGAATCGGCGTTATCAGTTGGTAGCAGAGTAGGATGGTTACCTTTGATGGTAAGGGGAGATCTAGAGCAAGATAGGAGATTAAGTTGCCCCATAGAGCCCGAGTGACGCAGATCCAGAGAACCGCGAGAGACGGATGTCGGAGGTCGTGGAAAACTGACGGAGAGTGACGGTGCGGCGGAAGTAGCAGTTCGTAGTAGAGTGAGTATGAAAAGAGTGATGTTTGGTAGATTGCGGTGTTTTATTGTTGTGTGATGTCTTGCGGAGTTGGAACGAAAGTTGTGTGATTGAGAAACGGACCGTGAGCGCCGCGGGACCGGGAGATTTATTGTGGTGTAGAATACACCCAGAGTTGAGAACGTTGACCAGAGTTGTGGGGGTCACGAGACGTCATTGACAGACCCACAGAAGATAGGGACACATGTGTGAGTGTGTGAATAACCAACGCAGGTCGTAGGTTATTGTGTGCAGAACATCGAGTGATTGAATCCTATCGAGTGTATTAGAGTCGATTGTCCGGTCGTTCGTGGACAGACGATTGCCAGATTGAGGTCAACAAGCTCAAGAGGCTGATCGGTCATTGGTAAGACTGACGGTCAGAGAGGTAATTGTTCGGTAGGACGGACATTATTTCAGAGTATAATTGGGACGGATGCGAGTGAGAACAAGTGAATTAGAAAGGAGGGGAACTGCTGCGAGCGGAGGAAACGTGACGTCAGACAAGAGCCGCGCTGCGATAGGTCGGTTGGTGTGAACCGCGCTGGGATTGGTGGATTGAAATCAGGAAGTAAAAGCGGACATTTTGAGTGCAAATACAAAGTTGATTCATCATGAAATGTTTTAAAGCTTTAAGGGAACTTTGTAGAGGTGATAGACATGTGGTTGTTCGGGAGGGAGAGGAAGCTCCTCCTGAGGACACACCAGCACATTATATGGCAAAGAATGTAGGATTGCATACTATAATTTGGCTCGAGAATTGGCATAAAATGACAGAAACAGAAGGAGATTTGTCGTTCCCTCGATATGGTACTTTCAGGTTAGAGGTGCTGTACCAGCTCAAGAGTGTAATGGCTTCAATACGACCACTACCTAGACCGACACAGTTTGAGGCACTACATGCGTGGATAAGAGCAGCGTATGATAGAAAGAAGGAAAGGTGTCAAGAAAGGGTGAAGAAATCGGTCAGGGCATTCCAAGATGCAAGGTGGGATGCATTGGAGAAAAAGTGGAGAGCGGATACGATCGACGGAGATAAGTTATACCCACTGCTGATACAAAATGGAAAGATTACAAGAATCGATGAGGACGACAGTGATTTAGATGACAGTCTGTTGGATAGGATGTTGGCGGAGAGGCCACCACCATTTAATCCAGATTCAGAAGAGGGAAAGACAACCCCAGCAGTGGCAATAGTTGATGAGAGCCAGAACCAGACTAGCATGAGAGTAGTGGGAAGAATTTCCACAGGAACGGAGGGGGCTACGGCGTCTATGATAACACAGCCTCCTGGGGGAACACAAGGTTACCGGACTCCTTGACAGTACCGGTTACCATTGGCCCTATAGTATCGGTATATGACCCAGACCGAGTGAGGGAAGGGAGTTCCGTACCGATGAGAAGGGAAGAAGGAAACAGTGAGAGTGGGAATGGGTTTGGAGTAAGGGTGGTTCATTTCCCAAGACCAATAGACACAAGTACGCCGTTACCGGCTACTGCGGACTCTTCATGTGGGCGAGAAGAGGAGAGACCGGAAAGACCGAGGTCTTTACGGGAATCTAAGTCAGCTTTGAGGGAGTGGACACCAACAGTAACGAACCAAGAGGATAGGATGCAAAGAGATAGGGCACAAAATGTCTCGGAAGACAGACCAAGTTCCAGGAATATGGAAGGGAATAGGTCACAAGGACAGAATAGTGACTGTGATGAGCGAGATGGCTCGGGTTGTCGAGAAGTACTGAGGAGTGCAGTACAGGCAAGGTTGCTAGACGTAGTGAGGCTGAAAGCAGAGGTAGACGAAATGATCAGTGGGGGTCTGCCTTTGGAAAGGATAGAAATTTATGGATCAGATGAGCTGCTGTTTGTAGCAAAAGATGTGACTCGAAAAGCTAGAATGGCACATGATAGATTGAAGGAATTGGCCAAAAGATATGAGGTGGACCTGAACAAAACTAAAGCGTTACAGGGACCACATAGATTGCATTACAGTGATCAGGAGTTGGAGGAGAAAAGAATCACAGGATTAAAGACGCACACCAGAGACCTGATCATAGGAATGAGAATATGGATTTTGTTGGACAAATGGGAAGAAAGGTGGTCCAAAAAGAAACCAGTAAAGAGAGCAGAAGGGGAAACGCCGCCGCCAGGAGGGGGGCGACGGGTGTAGGAAATTTTCCTTTACGGGAAGTACAGAATGGAGGGTACGTGCATGTACCGTGGAATAGAGGTGATTTGGCTGCATTTACAAATGATTTTCCTCGGCTGAGGGAAAAACCGGTGGAGTGGTACAAGCAGGTTGAGCGGTTTGTGAAGATTTCAAAAGTATTGTGGATTGATTTGAACACCTTGTTTGACATAGCGGTACCAGGAGATTTGTGGACAGCATGTAAAGTCGCTATTGAGTGGCCGACTTCGGAACCGAAAAGAGAGGCGGTTACAAATGGTCCATCACCTGATGTCATGAAAAAGTATGAGCAGGTGATTACATGGCTGAAGTCGAAGATTTCACCTCAGGATATAGATTGGGTTAAGATAGATCGGACTGTACAGGAACCCAAGGAAACGGTGCATGAATACTATGAAAGACTTCTGCAAGTTTTTAAACAGTATAGTGGGTTAGATGTTTTGGACCCTAAGGATATGGGACAGTTTGTCTCAAAGTTTGTAACGGGTCTGAGAGTGGAAATCAGCCTCATGATACAGCACCATTTGATCTGCTGGCAGAACAAGCCACTAGATGAAATCTTTGCGGTACGCGAGGTACTGTAGTGATGAGGTGGATTCAAAACATCGAAAGCTAAAAGACAAATTGATGCTTGTCCAGATGCAGACAGCACAGAATCAGCCTAGTGGAGGGACCTTGGGGAGAAAGCAAGGAAATTTCCAGGGAAACCAGAATAATCAGGTACAGGGAAAGGGAAAACCAGTAGACCCCAAGACAGGAGTGGACGTGGCCACACTAAAGAAGACCACTGCGTGTCATCTTTGTCGCCAGGTCGGACATTGGAAACGCGAGTGTCCTTTGAACCCAGCTAATCAGGTACAGGAAGAGGAAGAGGGGGCTCAGGCACCCGCGCAAGAGGTGGTTAACACAATAACGAGACCTAGAACGATGAAAGGGGGGTTTACAATTCTCATGCTCAGATTCCCCAAGCTCCAAGGTTTTCACAAGGAACACGAACGTATCAACAGATGCCCCTGTTCGAACGCTATGCTGAGGATAGCTTAGACCCTTTATCCTGACGGTGCCTGAGGGGGAGGAAGACTGCACACTTGGAGCGGTCTTGGAGGTAGACCAGAGAGGACCTTTTGTAGAGGCAGAGATTGAGGGCAATCCTGCAACACTTTTGGTTGATACTGGAGCTACCCGGTCTACTGTAAGATCTGCAGTAGTCCCTAACCTACCCCTCTCGGGACAATCGATCCAGGTTGTTGGAGTAGCGAACAAGAAGATGAGCAGCCCATTGACAGAACCGATCTTAGTAAAGATAGGTACTTTCCAAACTAGACATCAGTTTGTAGTATGTGACACGAGTCCAGTTTGTCTTTTGGGAAGAGATCTGTTGTGCAAATTGAACTGCACGATTTATTGTACACCACGAGGAGTGGAGGTCCAGACGAGAGATGATGATGCTGACTTTAAGATGGCCAATCAGCATCTGTGTATAGATCTGTACCCAATGGTGACTGTGGAAGAACTTCCACATGATCTGAGAGACGCAGTGTCGCCTGTGGTGTGGGATTTCGCAGGAGACGAAATAGGTTTAATCAGAGGGGTTGAACCAGTGCGGATTGAGGTGAAACAGAATGTTGATTTCCCCAGAACACCTCAATACAATTTATCGATAGAAACGATTGCAGGAATAAAACCTGTGATCGAGACTTTCATTGAGAAGGGTATTTTGAAGGAGATCAGAGGTAGTCCCTGTAATTCACCCATAATGGGACTACAGAAACCGAGCGGGAAATACAGGATCGTGCAAGACCTGCGAAAGGTCAACATGATAGTTGTCCCTTGTTGTCCAGTGGTACCGAATCCTTCAGTAATACTGTTCCAGATCCCATGTGAAGCCGAGTGGTTTACGGTTATCGATTTGTGTCAAGCCTTCTTTTCGATACCGCTCCACGAGGAAAGCCAATTTCTTTTTGCGTTCAGGCTAGAGAATCGCGTGTTAACATGGTGTCGTATCCCTCAAGGGTATACGGAAAGTCCATCGATCTTTAACCAGATCCTGAAGAAGAACCTTGAGAGTCTTGTGTTGCCGCAGAACTCAGTTCTCGTGCAGTACATAGATGACTTGCTCATTGCCTCAGAAACAGAAGATGCTTGCAGAATTGACACAGTAGCCTTGTTGAACCACTTAGCAGAGAATGGACATAAGGTGTCCCCGAACAAGCTGCAGTACTGTTTGAATGAGGTACAGTACTTGGGACACAGATTAGAAAAAGGCAAGAGGAAGGTGTCACCAGATCGAATTGAGGCAATAATGAGCATGGCGGTACCCACTACACAGAGGGAAGTTAGGATGTTTCTGGGAATGGTTGGCTATTGTCGACAGTGGATTCCTAGTTTCTCCTTGAGAGCAAAGCCTCTGCAGAGGCTTACGCACAAGGATGTGAGTGATCCGGTACCATGGGACGAGGAGTGCTTGATGTCATTCCTGCAGTTGAGAGATGATTTGTGCAGGGCTCCCGCACTGGGAATGCCTGATTACAACAAGGCCTTTTCATTGTTTTGTTACGAGAGAGGAGGATGTGCATTAGCAGTGTTAGCTCAGAACCATGGAGGTGTCCGTAGACCAGTTGCTTATTTTTCAGCTACTTTAGATCCAGTAGCTTCTGCGTTGCCCGGATGTCTAAGATCCGTTGCTGCAACAGGTGTCAGCATTGAAAGATGTGAAAGCATTGTAATGGGACATCCATTGACTGTACATGTACCACATTCGGTTGAGTTATTAATGACCAGGACCAAGACCCAGCACCTAACGAACAATAGGTTAACAAGGTACGAGCAAGTCATACTTGCCGCAGAGAATGTGACTCTGAAAAGGTGCTCCATCTTGAACCCTGCGACATTGATGCCTATACCGAACACAGATGATGAAGATTGTGAGGACCATGACTGTCTCGATGTGACCGAACTTTGCACCAAACCGAGACCTGACATTGTCGATGAGCCATTGGATGACCCAGATGAAATTTTCTTTGTCGATGGTTCATGCTTAAGAGACAGTGTGGGGCAATTGAGAGCAGCGTTTGCTGTATGTACTATTTCAGGAGTGGTCGACGCCGCTTGCCTAGAAGGAGTACGCTCCGCGCAGGTAGCTGAGATCATTGCCTTGACCCGTGCCTGTTTGGCCGCTGATCGAATTCGAATCACGATTTACACAGACAGCCAATACGGCTTTGGCGTGGTGCATGACTTCGGGCAGTTATGGTCTCAGAGGGGATTTTTGACATCATCTGGCTCACCCATTCGTAATGGAGAATATGTAAGACAATTGTTAGAAGCGTTACAGCATCCGAAAGAAATTGCTGTTGTAAAGTGTTCAGCCCATGGGAAGGGGGAGGACTTTGTATCCTTGGGTAATAACTACGCAGATGAGGTAGCCCGCTTCTGCGCAGAACAAGGATGCATATACACAGGCAGGGAGATAGAAGAGAGCCAAGAGGGAACCGATCTCAGCATAATGTTGGCCATGGCAGACACTTGGGAAGAGCTTAAGAGATTACAAGATGAAGTCTCAACCAAGGAAAGAGAGGGCTGGATCAAGGCTGGGTGCGAGAGAGGAGAAGTGGATGTGTGGGTATCAACCGATGGGAGAGCTGTGTTGCCGGAAGAATTGCTGAGTCCGATGGCAAGATTGATACATGGTCAGGCACACCTGGGTAGAGACGCAATGATGAGGGTATTCAGACAGACGTGGTATAACCCACGGTTCCGAGCAATGGCTGAGACGGTATGTCAGAGGTGTGTTACATGTCAACAGATGAATGCTGGAAAGAAAACTGTAGTCACACTGAGTCATATTGGAAGGTCAGGAGGGCCCTTCAATAGATTACAGCTGGATTTCGTGGAGATGCCTAGGTGCAATGGCTTGAGGTACATTCTAGTGATAGTATGTATATTCTCACGGTGGGTGGAGGCATACCCCACACGAAGGTGTGACACTCTGACAGTGGCTAAATTACTGTTGAGGGAGCTTATCCCTAGATTCGGGATCCCGACCTCTTTGGAATCAGATAGAGGTGGGCACTTCCATAGCGAAATCATGAAGTTACTTTGTGCAGCATTGAACATTGACCAGAGACTCCACTGTAGCTACAGACCAGAGGCTTCTGGGATGGTGGAACAAGTTAATGGAACGTTGAAAGCCCGGATGGCAAAAATGTGTTCTTCAACATCCCTGAAATGGCCCGACGCCTTGCCACTGGTGCTCATGAGCATGCGAAGTGTCCCAGACAGAAAGACCGGGTTGTCCCCCATGAAATAATAATGGGGAGGGCAATGAGACTGCCAGCAGTACCAACTACAGCCTTGATAAACATCACTGATGATTTGATTCTCGATTATTGTAAAGGACTCTCTGATGTGGTCCGTTCTGTATCCCAGCAGGTGCAAGCAGCTGTGGTTCCAGCCTCGAGTGATCTGTGCCACGACTTGTGTCCCGGTGACTGGGTGCTCGTCCGGAAGCACGTGAGGAAGAGTTGCTTGGATGCCCGTTGGCGTGGCCCGTATCAGGTGATACTTATCACGAACACAGCAGTAAAGTGTGGAGGATTGCCGAACTGGGTGCATGCTTCCCATACCCGCAGAGTTCCAGCACCCTTGGAAGAAACAGCTCCTCTCGTAAATGAAAACCCAGCTGACGTGGTAGGGCCACATGAGAGGACAAGTCAAGCTGTAAGGGTCGCTGACACAGCTGGTGGTGCACTAGAGCAAGCTGAAGGGGGTTTCCACATCTCGAACCCTGACTCAGGCACCGAAGAAAGAGAAGGTGCAGTGGGCGGAGAAGAGTCAAATGCAGCAGAAAGAGGAAATAGTGCACTGGGTATAGAAGGGGAAGGCAGACGAACGAACAGAAGTGCTGAAAGTTGGCCTGAAAGACAGAGGCGACTGAACCTGAGGTTAGCACCTGAGAGAGACCTTGCTCCAGTGTCCGAAGTATCTGAAACCGAAGCAAGCGACGAAGATCAAGCACAAGACAGTCGGCGAAGGTCCAAGAGAACAAGAGTGCCTTGTCGCAGATACTCTACCCCTGAGTGGACTTACACTGTGTTTGATGCAGGGGTGGTGAATACAGGGAGACTGAAGTCAGTGGAGGTGTTCAGTCGGAGCCCGAAACTGGTGGTGAAGGTGGTGCTGCGGATGCCAGGGTTCGAGATAGACGGAACACTGACACTCACGATTCCGAATCCCCCACTTCTGAGTGAAGTCCGAAACTTGCTTTTGCATCGGGTCGAATTCCCGCCTTTCGGAGCTGAGCCGTTTTCACACGAAGTGCTGCTTTTGCGTCTTGAACTTTTGTATCACGTTCTGGTCGTGCTTAATGAGGATCTCATTATGGATCAGTAATGAACTGTAAATAAAAGTCTAAAAGAAGAAGATAACCTAGGTCCGAGTGGAAGAAGAATAAACTTAGGGACTTTCCACAAGAAGAGGAACGAAAACTAGGAAGTCTTTTTCTGGACTGTGTAAATAAGTTGTGATCGGAAAGGGAAAGCCCGGAGATTTCATGGTTGCTCGAGCTGGTTAAGCAAGTCATAAATAAAGGACAGAGACTTTTCTGAGTTCTTTGCGATAACCAAGACTTTTTGAGAACTTTCGAAATCATGGAGCCGGGAAATCCCAATCGTAGAGCAAAGTGGATTATAGGCATTCTTATAAGTAGTGTGATAATTTCTATAATCATAGTAGTTGTAGTCTCATATACTGGTTCGCATGAGCCAGAAGTAGAGGTAGTGACAGGGACACCGACACCTATCACACCTAGCCAGAAGGGGGTAGACAGGGCAGCTGATAGAGCTATGATATTAGAAGAAAGCCGTAGACTACATGTAGATTTGTCTAAGGGTGATTTTAAGCTTAATGCGTATGCTAAGTTGTTGTATGAGTATGTTGACGTGATGGATGCGAAAGATTGTTATGTGTGTATGCAGTTGCCTACTTCGGTGGATGAGGGTATTAGGTATCATCATCTTCCACTGACTTATGGTATTTCATGTAGTCTTTTGCTTAGCTTGTTTTATGAGAGAGAGCAGTTCGAGTATTTCTTTTCCAATTTCGACGCAGTGCTTCCTGAAGTCCCAGCCTACAAGCATTTGAATAAGTATGACTATTATAAGACTGAGGACAGACTGAGGAAGTACTTCATACCGAGTTTGGAATTGGATACAGCATTCGCACACAGACACAATCTGACTTGCTTGATGTCGGATGTAGAGAGAAAGTTTGTAGATCAGGTTGAAGATAGGTATAGAAAGCTGACTGAATCCCGAGATTTAGGGCATCACAGGACAGATTGGACAGAGGAAGAACGGTTGCATAAGACCAAGGGAAGCTATGGTCCTATAGCGTTGGATAAGGAGCAGAGGGGTAAGTTGTGTATAAGGCGTTATCAGACTTACTACGAAAAGGTTCCAGTGGGACAGAGTACTTGTGATCACGTTTTCACCATGGCAGATGAGGCAAAAGATTTTCTCCAAGGTCCTGTACAAGTGATACCTACGGTGTATTACGTATGTGGGAAGAATGCTTACGTGAGGTTGCCTGCAAATTGGTATGGAACATGTTATTTGTCAATAATATTTCCAAAGATTTACCATACAGAAGACTTAAATCTTCTGGAGGGTGGAGAGCATTCAAGAACGAGAAGAGCTGCAAGTGCAGGAATCGTTGTGGGGGATATCTTTGGAGCTATGATACCTAGTCTAGGAGTAGTCTTGAATGATGTGAAGATCCGGAGGTTAGCGACGGTGGTGGATGAATTTTCGATGAACACAGCAAAATCGTTGGTGTTGGTGGAAGGAGAGATGTTGTCGATAAGGGGAATGGTTTTGCAGAATCGCCTTGCTTTGGATGTCCTATTGGCAAAAGAGGGCGGAGTCTGTAAAATGCTGAAGGTTCAAGAGTGCTGCACTTATATACCAGACCGTAGCAAGGATCTGGAGAAATATATAAGTAACATCACTATGATCCACACAAAGATAGCGGATTTGACCGAAGAAGGGGCCTGGGAAAAGGTCGGAAAGGGTTTTGGTCAAGTGGGAGGTTGGTTTGCAAACCTAGGAAAGGGATTCCTTGGGTACTTCCTGAGACCACTCCTTATCTTGGTGGTTTGTGTGGCTGGCTTGTGGATTATGGTTAAGGCCTACAAATGGTATCGAGCAGGCAGAGTCAAGAGAGCTTTGAGGGAAAATGACATGAGATTGGCAAGATTGCAGGACAATCAGTATCAAAGGCTCAAGAGCATGGAGAACTTCAGATCAGGGAAGATGGGAACAAGTTCTGTTTAGGTCGGTTCCTTCTCCGAGGGAGTAGAATGAGATGTGATGACAGGAGTCATCAAAGGGGGAACTGATAGAGCGAAATGTTCTTGTGAATTGTAGGGGTGCATCATAATCACTGATAGGCCGCACCCACATGTATTCAGACATATATTCGTTTATATTCATTGTATACTCATGTATGTTTAGCAAAGAATGAATAGTTCACTGAGACGAAGTGAACTCAGCAGTATAATGGTGTTAGGATAATGATGTAATGTAATGCTTTTTGAATTGTGTGAACAAAATGCATAGAGGAATTAGTTCGTGTGTGTAATGTAATTGCAGTAGTTTAAACGTGCACCATATTAAAGTTGCACATGTAATTCATTGTTTGCATAATGAATCGTAATGAATATGCTTATAGGGAAAAGTAAGATGTGTGTTTAAAAGTTACATGTAAGGGCCTGACTACATATATGCTTAAGGAAGGCCTGGTATATTCTTATGTTAGCTTATAATGTAGGCCGAAAAGGGTTTCTCTTGGAAAGGCTCTCTGGGCACAAACGGTAGATTTAATTAGCACAGTAGAAGGTTTCTGTTGAACGTATCTTTTGTTGCAGGTGCAAGGACACATGTCTCGTTAGTAAAGACTAACTCTTTGTTTTCAAAAGTTAGAAAGATGGGAGGCATGGTACGGGAGTGCAATGGAATTTAGGGATGATACTTTCAGCGGAGAAGGCGCCTGGGACTCAAGGTCAACGAAACTGTCCAGGATGAAGTCACCGTTTCTATGGAAAAGCACAAGAAAGAAGACCTGGCCAAGAGGGCGTAAACAAGGCGTGTACCTTTGTAGTATGGTTTTGTATTAGGGATAGTGCCCTGAGGGAGGAGGCCGGAGAAGCGGTAGGGGAGACCTGAGAGAAGGACAGAGCTGAGCTTAGGTATATAGTGATTGCACTTCTTAGGAAGCTTTCACAGCTGACACCTTTTATTCTTTCTTGCACTGGGAAAATCGTTATGCAGGGATGTCACTTAGCGTTAGTGTAGGGACAGCAATTGATTTTAAGCTTGTTTAGGCCCATGAAGAGCAACTTAGAAATAGGAGCAATCATAGTCTGGTTGGTCCTCCTAGAACTTTCTATTCTTCTTATCCTGAGTCGGATGAGACTCCTGCGTAGATTATTATTTGTATTAGTGCCCATCTATTTCTTTAACCTCGTGTTGAGGTGCTTGCACGTTCAGTTATTTTTGGCGATAATAAATTCTCAAACTTGAATTCGGAGTCCGTGGTCCTTTCAGACAAAATGAATGCTGATATCTAACCTGATGAGATTCTCTCCTTTACACTATTCAACAGGTAAAAAGATCTTGGCGGCCAGAGGGTTCTTATAGATAATTAGATAAGAATCGGCGTTATCATCCTAACCAACCCGAAGCAGCTTCTGTTTTACAGCCAGAGAATCCCAAAGTTGGCAACCTGAGGCCATGGGTCACAAAGGCAAGTAGCAGGAAACTAGCTAGGGGTCGCAGCTGTGAACCCTGGAGACCCCATAATGACATCCCTGGGGTAGACCTTCCACTCGGAGTTACTGATTCCAGGGGATTGCTCTCTCCAGGGATAGAGATACAGAAGAACCTGGGTGTTCCCTTAAAATTAGGAATTACTTGGGAATAGACATTTCCAGACCGGATTCCCCCAGAAATTCCTCACTTTCCCCTGGTAATTCACCCAGGGACTGCTTTGTTAGGTGAAGCCTCTGGGGGAAATACCACAGATTCGCAGAGCTACGGTAGGCCTATTAATTCCAATTAAAGAGGTAACTCCTATTAAAAACCAAACCCGAATTACCGAGGACCTTCATATAAGCCCCTAAAAGTCTTTGTAGCCCAGAGCCTAAATACCCACAAAGTATGGGTGATTAATAATATGTAGCTTTGCTTGATAAAAAAATAAATAATACAGAACAACTGTATTCAAGGTTCTAGATTTATTTTCAAAATTAAAGGTATTAGAATAGAGCAACCAGTTCCCTGCTCCCCTCCCAAACAGCGTTATCCCCCCTCTGCCCGAAACACCCTGTGGATTCCTCACAGGAGGAGCACTCACACTACAGGAAATCACTCAGACAGCCTGGGGAAGGGGTGGGGATCACGGCTGCTTTATATCCCGGCAGGTCAGCGTTCTATTATTTCCTCACTGCTTCAAAAGGATCTCTTTGACAATTACATCTCTGTAACTGTACTTTCAAAATGAACTTCCTGACACACCTATTGGTAGACTGAGCATTCAAAATCAGCCAATAAAAATAAAATTGCATGCGAAGAATAATCAGCCACAAAAGGAAATGGAAAGTGCTTCCTGGCCAAAGACACTCAAAGCACAAAAGAGGCTCTGTCCAAAAGGGCACCTTATTGGCATGGAGATCCAGAGGCAAGGCAACCAACACGTGAGGGAGACTCGACGATGGTGAAGTTCATAAAACAAACATTGGCTAAGCCAACAGGTCGGGGGCTAATGGCTTAATAGGTGGAGCGTTAGCACATTAGAGTGAGACAAACGGGGGGCCAGTAGGAGTGAGAAGAAATGGCTATGGGTGTAAAGCAGTTCCTCATGTAGTTTAATGGAAGCACTCGAGTGGAGGTGGAAGGGTATACTAAAACAGCCAATAGCATTAGGTGGGCAATTAGTATTCCACTGTGCTGAGCCAAAGCATGATTGACAAAGTCTCAAATCAAATGCAGAAAGGGATGCATATTCTTAGCAATATGTCAGTTTGAAAGCTGCTCTTTGAAACCAGACCTAAAAAGCAGACGGTGACTGCCAGGGTAAGGAAGTAGAAGAAGGAAGTGGTTTTATCTTGTAACTTTGCCCATATCTTCCAACAGAACTGATCTTGTATGATTTAAGAATAATTAATTCCTATTGCAGCATTATGATTTGATAAGAGGAAGTATGCAGTGATATGAAACTCGTTTGGTGGGGATCGTTCTGTATAAAGGAACTCTACGCTAAATATATACTAGGGCATCAATAGAGTAGGCGCAAGAGGTTATGAGGACAGAAAATGCAATAGAAAAGGGAGAGGGCAAAGTGAGACGGGCACCCTGGGGAGGAATGCGAGGTGCAGGCAGCTTCTCCTGAGATAAGACGGAAACATATCAGTCCCCTGCGCCAGCCTGCATTAGTTCAGGATTGAAGAGGGCAAATAGCAGGTGTGGAAGCTACTCAATTTAGTGTATGCCTCTGGTAATAATGAATGAACATATATCTTTGCCTGTCTCTCCCCTTAATTACCTGTGAGGGAAATAAGTACATAATGATAAATGTTGTATTCAATACAATTCTTTCTTAGAGCACATATAGCACACATGCAGATCTGTTCAGAGAAATGTCCCTAGCGTAATACTAGTAAGGCGGACAAAAAAACCTCAGACCAACTCTGCTCATTTCCTGATGTCTCTCTCTTTTTGTCTTTAATCTCTCTCTTTCCTCTATCTCTCCTAAAGCACCCTCTGTGTCAGCTGGTGAGCTGGAGAAAGTAGCAGAGGTCCAGCAGCAGCTCTCTGCCTTAAAAAGCAAAGCCTCCTATGACTACAGCCCACTATGGAAATGCCCGATGGAATAAATGGGCAGTCCAGCCCTGTACTGCATTTGTCAGCATTCCAGGCTTACTCAAAGTGCGTGTTGGAAAGTGGGTTATTAGTAGTGGTAAATATATATCTACCACTAGAAATAAGGCCATTAACACAGTTTGGGCTCAGTATAGGTCTTAGAAAATTATTCCCATGCTCAACCCTTAGTAGCTTGGTTGCGAGCAGACAGGCTTAACTTCAAAGACAGGTTTGTAAAGCATTTAAAAACACCAATTCAGTAAATAATTAAGACACAACACACAATAAAAATCCAACACCAATTTATAAAAATAGGAAATATTTTTATCTTTATTATGACACCAAAACAAAAAATATCCAATGTAGGGAACTAGAGATATGAATTTGTAAAGATTTAGCACTATATAGCAGAAAGAAAATTATAGCAGCTATTGGGCCATCTGGTCGCGCTAGACCGGGACAAAGTCAAAGTTTGAGGCCGACTGCGATGGAGCCCTACCCGTTACTCCACGCTAGCTCACGGTTGAAGGTGGTCAGCTTGACTCTCACAGTTGGTCTGGTCACCTCTCCTACGTTCGGACTTAGAAACTTTTACAGAGCTTTTTCTTCAGGGGTCCCTCGCTGCTCTTCACCAGGCTGGCTTCGGTGAGGGTTCGCTGGCTTGGGTTTCAGCCAACTCCCAGTTAAACTCTGAGCAAATTCTGGAAGTCGGACATCCAGAGCTTTTCAGCGGGACAAACCTGGACAGCAGGCCGGCTCACGTTGAGGGTCGCCGGCTTGGCTGGCCAGGTCGAGTCGGTCCACTTAAGGAGCTTTTTTCCAAAGTTGCTCCAAACTTCTGGAACTTCTTCCTGAAATTCCTTTAAGGGTCCCAAAGTGTCCAAAACTTACTCCAAGGGTCTGGAAGCTCCAAGATGGTCCTTAAAAGTTTGGGATCTCACTTCACACAATCCACTTGGATAAAACCCTTACAAATCCACTGGTAGTACTCCAGGATGGGAATTCCTGGTGGTGATGGTACAGGTGAGCTCAGTTTACTTGTAGCTTGCAGAGAATCCACTCTTTAGTCCTTTAGAAGCAGGTTTGATCCATATGGCTGTAGTTCCAGATTGGGCAGCAGGTGCAGTCAGTCAGAGTGCAGGGCCTGGTTGGTGCAAATCAAACTTCCAGCATGGACCCTTCTTCTTCCTTAAGTTTCAAGCAGCAGATCTGAGATGCTCTGCCCTCTCAGATACTTATTCCATGTTCTCTGGGTCAAGCAGGAGCACACTCCTGTCCAATGAGGTGCAGGGCAACACAACAGGGTATAACTATATCCTCCAAAGTATAGCACTTTAGTCTCCCAGAGAGCACCATTTCTCTAAAAGTCAACATGGCTGATTTTTCAGCAGAGAGAGAAGAGCTGGCTAAGCCAGGGCCGGACTGGGAACTTAAAAAAGCCCTGGCAAAAAATGATTAATTCCGCCCCTATTTGCACCAAGTGAGTGGCCCCTGACACATTGCTCAGTGTGATTTTCCCTAGGATAATTTTAGAAAAATAAAACTGAAAGGTGCATGCTAACTGCTCAATTTTTCAGTTATATACGCTAGCTTTACTGGTTGTTCAGAAGGGGATTTAATTAAATATTCAAGTACATAAGAGTTTAGCAGAGTACCTCGTAGCGCTATTTCTACACAGTTTCAAATCATGCATGCACCTGTGCAAAAATAGTGTGCCTGACGAGAAAAAGAACATGTTGGTGGCGTTATGAGAGGCTTTCTCCTAATTCATCCTTACATTAGTCTTTTAAACTGGCCTAAGAATCGTATGCAGGCGGCCGGGATCTCGTAACGTGCAACACAAATCCTGGAGGCTAAAACGGCCTCCAAGTGTTAAAACCGGCCTTCTGGGGCTCCAGCCTCCTGTGGGATTGCCTGCTTGCCTGGCTGGCCAGTCCGGCCATGGGCTAAACACATATCCAGGATGGTTAATCTCCATAGTCCCGCCCCCTTGAATTTGCTTATTCCTTCCTTAATCCTATCATCTGGCTGGGTTCAAAGAGTAGGGGGTAAATGAAACTGGCCTCTCCTGCCTGTCTCCTCCTTCTAGTGAAGAATATTCTTTACGACCCCTCCCCTTGCTCTGGCATTCCTATGTAGCAGAACCCTGGCCTCCTGGAAGGGCTTTCTAACCCCAGGGGCTACTGATCGCCTAATCAAAGGAGCCTGGCGTATCCACTTAACTCTGACCAATCAGGGCAGACCACTGGAAGGCTGAATTTTGGCTTACAGACAAGAAAGTCCTATAACGTCTTGTCTGTACATTTTAGGATAAATTCAACAATAGCACATTGTTGGATTTATCAATACCATTCTAGGAGGTCCCTGAATGATATTTTTATCACCTCCTTGACGGTAGTTATTATGTAATAACTTCCTGCAATGTTAACCTATGTGACTGGGGATCTGCAATGGGGAACATAAACTGGGCAATTTCTCCAACATCAGGGCTTATAAAACATCTTTTATAAGGACCCTGCCTATATCTACAGGACCCTCGCCCCTGGAACACCTAGGGGAGACTTTAATGGTTCTGAATATGTACAAATATTGCAGATCCTCAATCCACAGGGCTCCTAGCACAAAAGCTGATTTTGGGAAGCACTTCACTACAATCTGGGGATTGAAATGTGCAATTTCACTAAACCTAGGGCATATACAACTCATTTTATAAGGGTACTCCTTATAAATACCTGATCCCCCCCCCCAACCCACCCTGGGACAACTAGGGGAGACCCTGGGGGTACTTAACATGCCCAAACATTTTAGTTTATTAATTTTTAAGTGCCCCAAACACCAAAGTCGAGTTTGGCCACAATTTGCATTTTAAAAGATGTCTTGCGACACAGGGCTGCTTTTAAACTGACCTCAGGCCTCAGCAGTGCACACATGCAAGTGCAGAAAGGGCTGCTGGCCTTTAAACTGCCATGCCCTATTATATACTAGGGACTTAAAGGTAGTTTGGATCCCCCTACCCTATTATGTACTATGGCCTTATAGGGGAGGTCATGCCAATCATAGGGGTACCCTAACCAATAGTGTACCCTATTGTATGTAGGTGTTTTCACTGTATTCTAAGTGTCTTTTCAGCAAAGCCCTGGCCGGGGGCCT
Organism: Calotriton arnoldi; assembly: GCA_963921515.1. Lineage (NCBI taxonomy): Eukaryota > Metazoa > Chordata > Amphibia > Caudata > Salamandridae > Calotriton > Calotriton arnoldi. The sequence continues at coordinate 436,080 of CAWUFW010010044.1, read as the reverse complement.
GGCTAGGCAGAGCCCAAGGATAGACAGAGTCAGTTACCACCAGTACCTGTCAGAAAAAAATGGAGGTGCCCAGGGCACAAGGATGACTTTGCAACAGTGCTTTAGAGAGATAAAATTCACTACCAAAGTCTAGAAAATATACTTTACAACGCCAGTTATTTATAACTAATCCTTTTAATGGGAAGAAATGTGAGGGAACTCGAAGAATCTCAAAACAACATCTCCTTGGGTGCAAAGCCTAAAGTCCTGGCTGTGTGTTAGGAACATTTAGTTTGCCTGTATTGCGCGCATGGCAGAACTAAATTGCTTTTAGGCATGGATACATAAAATTGAATATTTAAGCACCGAAGATCCGGCCTTGCAACTGTAAAAACAGTTGAACATTATAAAAAAAATAAGAGAGGCAGTGAAAGATATGTATAATGTAAACCAAGGCGATGCAAAATAGATTAATTACACTGCGGATGGCGAGGGAAGGAGGGAGATGCTTGCAAAATGTTTTCCACAGATGAATCAGTCAAAATCTTAACTGCAGAATTGACTGTTCCAGAGGCACAAGTTGCTACAGAGAACTGCTAGCTACCACTGCATTTGCGTCTGGTGTTGAGGATGACCAGGAGTAGATCTTCTACTGACTTGTAAGTAGTATGCTGGGGTGTGTTGCACATTTATATGGCATTTGGGAGCGGCCCCTTCGAGGAATATAAGCGAGTTAGATAATCTTGAAAGTGATTCTGTCTTTTACTGGGAGCCAGTCGTGGCACGCATGACTCACGGGTGGGGGGGTCGCATGGGGGTTCGCGCAGGAGGTGGGGGGTTTAAAAAAACTTAACAAAAAAAAAAACTTACCTTACCGGGTCCCACGCCGCCTCTGCTCCTGACCGGGTCACGACTACCACGTTTCCTGGAACAGGAAGCATCAAGCATGCATCCTCCCTCCCCTCCCTAAGCAAATCACAACGCTGCAATGGCAGCGTTGTGATTGGTGCGGACAGCGCCCAGCCGGGCGCTTGTAAGGAGGCCATTTTCTCTATGTACGCTGCGCATGACTGGTTTGGTCGGCCCCAGAGGGCCGACCAAACAGTCAGGGCCCACAAGAGTGGGCAAGCCACTCCTTCCCAACCCGCCTACCTGCCCGTCGCCAACCAGGCATACCCTCCCGCCCGCCCCCAACCATGCATACCCTGCCTTCTGCTTTCTCGCAGCGCGAGAAGCAGAAACATGAAATGGTATTTAAAATACCATTTTATGCTTCTCCTTCTCGTACTGCGAGAAAGCAGTGGGGCGATTCTCCTCCGACCACGTGGAGGAGCCGCCCCAGCTGGGAGCTACTGTACACTGTTGAGGTGAGCGGATACTGGAATGTATGTTAGGCTTAAATTTTACTTCACCACCTTCACAGTTTGATATTTTGTTGCGCTGCGCCCTCACCACAACTTTTCCAGTGCCTCTCATCTGTTGGATTTAGTATATCCTGAGTAGAGTAGGAATACAAAAACATCCCTGAGCTCCTTCCTCTCAGTGAGGGAGTTGTAGCCCTTGGTGGGACTAGGTATTCCCACCAAGAGGAGAATCCCAGATGATGAAGCATGCCACCTTCGGTGTGTGAGGGATTTCGTCCTGAAAGGGATTTTCCCACAGTTTGTTACGTTTGATTTCGCGTGTCTCTTTACATGCTTACGCTGCAATTTTAGACACAAGGATTTTTTGTGGTAGTTCAGAATAATTGGGGATATTATCCTTGCAGGTCGTTAAAATTTCCCTTGAACTCCCTTTCAAATATATTTGTGTTAAGTAGGCTTAAATTTAGTCCTCAGTCACGTTTTGTACCTTATGCAGCTATTTCATTTAGCTTGCCGGGAGTCTCTGCTGCAAGTCATTAAAGTAGTCCATCCTTGACTACAGCACCAACTGCTGCCGAGTGTTGCTGAGTAGGGATGAAAGAGAAACTCTTTCTCATAAGTTTGATTTGGTGGAAGGATGTGTTGACAACTGCTCCCACTTGCGAATGCAGGCTTATGTCAGCATCCCACATCACTTTCAGGACAAGTACCCTAACTTTAAAGGGTAATGTTCGCCAAAGGAGGGAGATGTTCATATGGTGCAAGTGTTTTTTGAAGAGGTGCACTTGACCTAGCTCCAGAATTTCTGTATTTAGCCATTCACTTTTAGGTTGCTGTGTATCATGTAGTCAGGCAGTCAAATATTGTTTCTATCTGGCTCTGGTCACTTGTTAGTTGTACACTTTGGAGTGACAGTAGAGGAGGTGGGAGCTGAGCAGGCCCATTGGGCACTCTCCACATGACTTTGTGTGCAGAGGAGGGCAGTTGTCCCAGTCTCACTCTCTGAAAGCATTCTATCTAGGAAGAATTTAAACCATCTGTTAACCTTGTTTGACATGTTGACCACTGCTCAGAGCAGCTATCGAGTAGGGAGTTGTAGTGTATTGTGTCAAATACAGCAGATAAGACATGTAGTGTTTGCATGAAGAGACCCCTCATCCACAGTTTCAAGTAGATCATTCCACAAATGTAACTAGTTTTGTGTTTGGGCCTAAAGTGGGACTGGTGTTTATCAAGTGTTTCTCTTTGATCCAACATCATTTTGTAGTTGGTTGGTGACAATTTTTGGAGTATTTTCCAGGAGTAGTTCTTGAGCCATATGGGGTCTAGGGTGAACGTTCTTTATGGCGGGCTAAGGGGGTGAAAGAGTGCCTAAGGGAGTTAAAGACATTACCATCTGCAAGTCCATCATTTATGATGCTGGTCATTTGTTAAGCTATAGATCCTGCAAGAGTGGGTGCTGTAGAGGCATAAAGAAAGCACCTATGTCTTTTACAGGCCTTTAAGGAGGAGTATTAAGTTGCTTTGTCACAGTTGAGTGATATTGAAAGAGCCCGTGTTCTCCTCTTTAAAGGATGAAGACTTGGGTGGATTTGAATCATTAATCTTGATGACTCACTTGTTATTTTGGACTTTTGCGATGACTAACAAAGACAAGGAGTTCCAGTTTGGCAAGGAGTTCCAGTGTTTTGGGATTTTTTGCAATGGTTAAGCCTGTGGACTAGGGTTGATATATTTTTCCAATATCACAAAGAGTTCAAAGGCATGTAACTAAGAAACTAAGTATCATAGAAGGACGATCCACTGAGTTTACTTTAGCGCTGGTACAATAACTCAAGGGGCCGGAATACCATATCATTATAACCCGGAAGCTGACGGTTTGCTTACAAATGGGGAAATATGGGGTTGGGGGTCAGATTTACCACTGGTACTTCTTGGCAACATTTTCGCCTGAAGAATTTGGCTTTTTTGGGCAGCTAGAGTCCTAGGGGAACTGTCCAGACCTGTGGTTTTAGCATTGCTCATAATCTCACTGGGCCTGTTAACTATTGATGGGAGATGATAAACAACTCCTAATGGCCCTAAAAGTCAGAATGGGAGGAAAATTAAGCCTGCTAAGTTTACAGCACACAGACTACAACGTATAGCAAAAAATTGTTAAATTACTTCATACACAATAAGAACAATATTCTAGTCATCACCTTTTATTTAGCAATGTACCTCATTCTGGGAGTTGCAATCTTTCTTATGATGTGAGTTCATTGAATTTGGTAAATAAGTGCAAAGCATGCATTGATTTCCTAATATGTAGGCCAGGACTTGGGACTTGTTTTTAATCTAACTTGCAATGATACTGATTTGTTGTTCCACGTTGTATTTTTCTACACACCACACCCATTTCATATCTATGATGTTGACAATTTCATGTACTTAAACTTATAGGAACTTTTTGCACTGTACAGGCTGCAAAAGCAAACACTATTGCTACATAAATACAATTTTAGTCACAGACCCAAAGCAACACTATCTGGAATTGGCTTAGCTGGAAGTAATTGAGACACGCCAATAGTGTTTCTGGTGAATGTTGAAAGGATGATTTTATTGTAAATTAAAAACTATCACTGCCCCCATGTACAGTGGAGTCACAAGCAACACAAAGTGTACCTAGTCTTATGCACAATCTAATAAACGCACTATTCCCATTGTATATTTGCATATTTAATTTTTCTTTGGCATTTACCATCAGCATGATGCACCTTGGCGCAAAGTAGGCCAGACATGGATTAAAACACTTGAAAAAACAAAAGTATAAAACGCAATTTAGCTAGGTGAAAATGTTGCTCAATTCCACTGAAAGGTGTTCAAAGAAACGTTCTAATTCCCAAACAAAAGAATGTATTTTCACATCATTGTGACAGTATGAAGAACTAAAATTCAAATCTGAAGGACATATTCAGCCAAGTTGCTGCGTGACATAAGAATCATTAAAACTTACAGCATAAAGTCAACAAACCTGTATGATTGTTTGAGTTATTTCTCCTGTCTGCCAGTGCCTTCTTGATGTCCTCCAGGACATTGTTCAAGTAATGGGATTTTTTCTGATTTTCTCTTTCTGCCGCTAATAGTCTCTGCCGAAGTTCAAGGAAGTCCTTTTGATACTCATCTATTCCATTTCCTAAAACATAAGAGAACCTTTTTTAATGGTTTGTTTGTGACAATATTATGTGTGGGCTTCTGCAGTTTCAACCAGTGACGTTCAAACTTCTTATATATGAGCTGCCTGGAACAGTTATGCATACTGCTGCACTGTGCACCAACCTAGCAATGTAATTGGCACTACAGTCGAACACTCTCTGTAGTAGAACCCGGTACATGACGGTAAGCAAACATGAGGATTCCATTACTCATATTTTACAGTTCATAACTTATCCCTCTAGCTACATGTTACAGTCAGCGGCGGCCCGTGCAGGTAAGAGCGGTGGGGCCGGGAGGGGATTTCGACAGATGACCACGAGGGAAAATTAATTATTTATTTAATTTTCCTTCTTGGTCGTCTGTCGAATCCCCCCACCCCCCAACCCGGCCCCACCGCTCTTACCTGCACGGGCAGCAGCGGGTTACAGTTAATCAGTTAAACCAAGGGGCTTATACTCAATCCAGTAGCAGCAAATGGAATTTAGGACACTTGAGTTTATATGTCCAGTGGGAAACAAGAATCAAATTTTACAGGGTAAATTAAAATACCAGCCAAAAGTAATGGCCGTTACTAGATACCAATAATCCGTCTCAATATGTAATTGAGGGCAGGAATACTATTAATTTGATAAACTTTAATTGCTCAGCGCACCAGAAGGTAACATTAAATATTCACCTAACTTTACCCGCTATCTAAATTATAATGTTCTAGCACTCTTGAAACCACCAATCATATGTTTTAATGGACAACAATGTCATTACAAAAGAACCCACTAGGTGTATCAACGGCATTCAAAGAAATGCACAAGGTGAAAAAGTGAGTGTGTGGGAACAATATTTTCAGTTGAATGGATTGATACTGTGCAGATATAAATCCCTAGGGATGAGGGAAAAGTGGGAAGAAGGAAAGAAGCCCAATCCATGACCATCATTTACACATCCCTCCTAATCCCTCATAATTCCTAATGATGGACTGGATTATTTTCCAAAAGGTTGGCACATGAGCTGTAATCTTCTCCTACTCTCCCCGATATTGGACATGCATGGTCAACTTAGATAGGAACTCATGTCAAAGCAACAAGACCATGATGTTGAGAAGCACACATTCATTTTACATATTATCTCAAATGCAATATTCCTTACTACTGTCCAATTTCAGCTGTAACTTGGTGAAGTGGTTCTTAATATCACAGATATAATTTGTCTATATCTGCCTATATTTAATGCCTCTGGTTTAGTGGATAAAGCTATTTACAATTTATCACCAGCTGTAAAATTGCAAGCTTTTGTGAAATGGAGGGCATTGAGTTTTGTTATATATTCTTTAAAAAAGCATAGCATATTTCAAATACAATGCTTTGAGTATAAGGATCACACATTAGTTACAGTTTTGTATCTAATTATTCAGTCAAAAACACACAATTGCAAAACATATCAATCATTGTGCAGGTAAGTCTGATCTAGGTCACATGTGTTTATTGTCTTTTGCAGAAATAAATACCTGTGCATATACGGTGTGAAAAAAAAATAAAACTAGACAGAAAGAGGGTCATTTGGGATTGGTTAAACAGTGCATCTGGGTGCACAATTCTACCAAAACTGTTGTCCCCTTCTCTATTTAGAAAGGGAAACTTCTAGGTTTCCACTGACTCCATCTTAGCCGGCATTGCCAGTGGAAAGCATTGATTGGGTGGTCCTTCCACCATAGGACCACCAGGTCTTAGTAGCAATCAATCCATCCTATTTAAGATAGGGTGGCCACCACTCATCTTCCCTATTCAAGACTGCCATAAAAGACATGGCTCCAGAGGGCAGTAAAATTGCACAGTGGTCTTCATACACAGAGAGAAGATTACCTGCTTGTCTTGTGGGTTATTATTCAGCAACAAAAGGGCAAACTCCTGCTTTCGGAGTTTGTTCCTGTAGAACAAAACACTTTTTGGAGGAGGTGCATCAATCATGATGATTGCTCAGGAAAATATCAGTGAATTCAATAAAGATGCTGCAGGAGCAGCTCCACTGTGGGAACAGAAATCCCACAAGACAGGTGGAGATCTCTAAATCTGGTCTGAAGTCCTCCACCAGGGGAGCAGGGACTATTTTTTCCACTGATCTGACCACCAGGTGGTCTGCCCACTAGAATCTAAATGAGGCCTATAGTTTCCATCTTCTAAATGTAGCTCACAAACTTAACAGACTTTCAAAATGTAGGACATTCTCTTAGAGGCACTCTACAATGCAGACCAGAAGATGTCAAAATCTAAAAAATATAAAATCTCTTTTATAGTTATAAGGGAATCTCTAAACAGTAGCTCTGATAACTGGGAACACTGATATTGACCAAAAAGCCCAATGATTTTACTTTGAAGATAATATTCCTTCCAATACCCTAGAGCTTAGTCTCTGAAAAGATTTAATAGAGTACCCTCTTACAAATAAGAGGGTAATATGGTTGATCAGGCTGATTAAGCCATTGAACAACACATCATACTACGCTTCCAATTTAGCCTTAAAAAAATAAGCACAGTGACACATAGGTGAACAAATAAGTGTGAGGCACAAACTGGCTGTTTCTCGGCTCTTGTTTTGAAAACCTCCTACTCTAAAGTACCTGAGGCAGTGGTTTTTTTAACAGGCATCTTTTATGTTTTTTTCCAATCAGTACAATTACGTACATCTAAAAAGCTCACTTTAAATGAATTTATAGGCATCACAAGCTGCTATTGCTTCACGCATCTTTATATCATAGTCACACCATCGTTTTTCTCTGACACAGTCTGATGGAACGGTTAACAATGCACATATTCTCCCTTGCTACTAATTTCCTGAAAGCTGCCAATTTGTTCTATAAAAAAGTATTTAATCCCCCTCTTCCTTTGCAAATTCTTATAGATTTAAACGTCAGAAAATTCCTATACTGAAGTTCTGTCATCCTTCTGTCATCCTTGTCATAAGTGGTAACAACTCTAGGGAGATAGAGAATCAGTTTTAGATTACTCACAAGCCAATGCCTAACGGTTTTTATGTCTTTCTCTATCCCCACAAAAATGTGTTTCACTGCAATTGAGGACACGTATGTTGGTAACATGTAAGTTGCATTGTGCCTATTGAATATCCTACAGCTACAGCATACAGAGCTTCAAATACAAAAATTATACATTCATAAAATCTCCCTTTAATAGAGATATTTGGTTCTTATAATCACCCACAGTGTTTGGCAAATGACCGATTATGGTCTGCACTGACCACAACTCTATGTGGTCCAATGTGTCTTAATGTATAATAAACTCTATCCGTACACTTAATAACTTTGTTTATATTTATTTTAAAATCATTGCATTATGTTATTTAAACTTCCAGCCGAAGTACATTTCTTCCAGGGATGAGGATGCATGAGTGAGAAACTTTGTCTTGATTCAGTGGCCTGATGCTGAGTAGATCTACGATCTGGTGAACAGATAGCAAAGGCAGCAACTCTACAGGCTCATAACTGAAGTTTCAGTGCCTACCCTGAGGGTCAACAGAAGACAAGCATTGTGGCCAAATGTGAGAGTCAATACACTAATGGATGGTTCTCAACTCATAGTCTCTTACCGGGGTCCTATTTGGTGCTGAGGAGGTAAGCAAATGGCACTCGTGAAAGCTACAAACTTAAACAAGGCTTTGCAAGGCAAGTTTAATTAATGTTCCTGCAGCTTCCCTATCCATTCTGAGTTCAGAGGTAGCAAGGGCAGTGCAGAAGTGTCAGCGGATAAGCCAAGGGAAGCATTAGCTACCCCTCGCTACCTCCAATCAGCATTCATCATTTTCCTTATGTTTCATTTCTTGATAAAAACGTGCATTGAGGGACAGACCAAATAATTTGACTCGCATAAGAGTGGTAGACAGCTAGCAATGCTAATACCAATGAAGAAAAACAAATCTACAAGTAGTAAAATGTAAGTATTTTTGTTAACTGATCCCTGTGTCAGCTGGGCTTGTAAATAAATATACTGTACTAATACGAGCAATGGAGGTGTAAGAAAATTATATGAAATTTATCACATCACAAATGCTCCCCAATCAATTGGTAATTCTGATTGAATGCCCCAAAAACTCGCTGCCTGATTCAATTTCCCTCCAATAAGTAATCAATGGGTAAGGCGGTCCTTACATTCACTCCCTACTAAGCCTAAAGTGTGATGGTGGGAAAACAGCCTCAGCACTTGTCACCTGCCTCCCCTGACTGGTGATTAGGCAACAAGTGTTTCTACTCACCTCCTGGCCATTTAGACCCAAAATGAACTGCTGTTCACCACATTAGGGATTTTGTTGGTACGCGGTTCTTGTCAAAGCACAATGCCTTGATACTGTTCAACTATGATTTGTGGTGTACAATTCTGTATTTTGGGGTACAATTGTGGTTCTATGATGCACACTGTATTTTACACACTGAACAGTAGTCTCTCTTGCGTGTCGTAGGGTTCTATGAGGAACTAATAAGGCAAAACCAATTATACTTGAAAGGAAAATAGTGAACAAATGATTTGCAAAAAGGAAGCCATCTACATGTGAGTCTAGGGGAGGGAGAGGGTGGGATTGTTTACATTGTAAGTTATAGGGAGGAGAGGGGTATGTAAAGCTGACGTAGGACGAACGCATACACCAGTGACACCAACACTGCTACTACGATTTACGATACGGTCACCGCAACTTCTATGGTGGTTACATCTCTGTACAGAATATATGTAAGTTGTAATGATCACACTCTGAATACAGAATGGAACACCTTTATGTATTCTGTAACATATGATTCGCTGTCATGCTGGATTTAAGTATGAAAATCAATAAAATATGTTTTAAAAAAAAAGGAAGCCATCTACTTTACCAACACCAGATAGCGAAATCTGGAAAGACAACATTTGAACTCCTAAAGATATTTAAAAAAATTAGTATTGTGCAAGATCTACCCCATTGTAAACACATCATTCATGCTGTCCATGCTGACTTTCACAGCGTTCACTCACTAATTTGAGTGGAAGTCATCACCAAAAGGAACATCAAAGTCTTTTCAGCTCATATGCACCCCCTGGCAATGAGTGTGTGAAGGATTAAATTAACACTGTTTCACCAGACATGAAAGGTACCATTAATGATCACTCCAACACAGTGAGTTTATATCCCAATTGATAAATTCCCTAGTCTAAACTCTTCTGAACAAAAATAAAGCAGGAGTCAGTGACCTGTTAAATTACTATGCGATATTGATCCTCCCTACTGAAGTGAACAATCTATACAGAAAGATAATCAGGCAACAACAATTGGATGTGGTAGAGCAGCTCGACCTACATGATCTACAGTGAGAGTAAATACTGCCCAGATAATCAAAAAACACATTCTCTGACATACTTAAAGAGTTTCTGAGAGCCCTTTGTCAGAACTAGCCAGCAGCCCCTTTACACACTCAATCACTCTAGTCTATTCTGACTGTTCTAGACGTTCATAAGCAGCACAGAGAGAGCATTGGCATGAATCTCTCCAACAAAATCACAATCCACATATAGCACTTCAATAGCTCTAAAAGAGCCCAATGAGTCCATCAAGGTTATTCCCTGTACCTTCAGTGTTCACTTGTTCCCTTTGGCCAAAGCTATTGATCAAGATGCTATTCCAAACCTCCATAGACGTAACATAGATCATGTTCCCCTTACATAGAAATCTAGCAGATCCCTTCGAGATTATAACCTGCTTTAACTATGCTTAGTGGTATAAAACAAAAAACCCTTTGTTGAAAAAACACAAACACAGGAGTTACAAAATGAGTACAATGAATGGGTAACACGCCAACCGCACCCCATGCAGTTAGGAATTTTAGCACAATGTTCATCATGACACACACACGTTATTAGGCGCTGCACGTCAGGACGCACTTGACCTCAGCCGGCTCAGGAGCACTCCACTTCAGGATTGATGGTAGGGGTAGATTCACTGAGGATTTCCTGGCTTCGGCAAGTAAGTGGCTCTCTGGGGGAATTTTTTTTTTTTCCTTTGCGCAAACAGTACCCGCAAACGTTGATGGTAACTACCTTAAATCTTTTCCCTCAGATGCTTAGCAGGGAACATCCAGAATCCACGATAACCCAAAGGACGAGTTTCACAATGGCTACAGGTAAGCCATATTGGTAGGTTCTAAAACTTCAAAATATATAAAATCACAGTGTATGCATGGTGTATTATAAGTTTTGGGTATGAACGCACAAAGCATGCGCATGTATGAGTACTTGAGTACTTGATGGGCACACCTTTGATGATGATCATCATAGATCTGGAAAAAGAAATGGTTGATATACCGGGGAATTTTGTTACCATTTGCAGTGTTTATTAATATTTTGCTTGTTTCTGGTATTTCTTTACAGGCCACAACTGTATTCTTTTATTATAAGGTACCCTATTGTGGGTAAATATAGCTTTTAGATGCAAATACACACATTATTTTCCCTAATTAGATGACACTTTGCTAAATATGACATCTGGGGGCCGATTCCGATCTCGGCCGGTAGGGCTCCGAATCGGATTCGGCTTAACCAGATCTGATTCGGAGCCCTATTTCCCGACCGATTCGTACGCGCGTCCGGGCGAGCGAGTACGATGCGAAATCGCCGAACGACTCGTCCGGGCGTCCCGACCGCTCCGACCGACTCGTTCCCGGGTCTAACCGCACCGTCCGACTCGCTCGGACTCGACTCGCACCGCGCAATGGAGACGTTCCCCGGCCGGGTAAGTACGATGCGCGCCGCGAGCAGTCCGACCGAGCCGCGCACTCAGGCTCCAAAGAGCAGTCGGAGCTGTACTTTGGGGGTCTGTGTCGGACCCCCCTGTACGCGTAGCCGCGCGAGTCGCACACAGGGGGGACCCATGGGTCCCCCCCTACCTGTGCGTGTACGGCGCAAGTCGCTTCGCCGCGTGCACGCTGTAGGGGGCGCCCTTGTCCGCCTCGCACCCATTGAGTCAATGGGAGCCCGCGTACGCGTTGTACGACAGGCTCCCATTGACTTCAATGGGAGTCCGACCGAATCGAGTCCGATGGCATACGTGCGCATCGTACTCGTTCGGTCGGGCTGCACGGGTCCGATTCGGCCGGAAATCTCTCCGGGTCCGGATCGGTCGGAGAGTTTTCCGGCCCGAATCGGAATCGGCCCCTTAGTGTGAGCACCACCAAAACAGCATAGGAGCCTCACTTATAGATGCTTAGGAATTTTTCATGATTTTGATGAATTGCTACTGATCTCAGGCAGGGACACTAGGAAAGAAACATGTTGACCTCACACTAAAATTGAACTCAAGTTATATTATCTCCTTCTGGGGTCATCTCTTTGTTTTTAACCTCAACAGGGACTTCTCTGGAAAATAAAGGTATTTTTCTATGTCTTTAGTTAACTTTAATACTTTGTCACTTACCCCTAAATCTACTTCTAACTTGGCAGGAGGAATCCTGTTTGGCTGATATCAGAGAACTTAGGAACTTCAAACACAGATGGCTATTAAAAGAAAGTGCCCCTCGTGGGGCCTGTTGGACATCGCAGCGCTGGCCCAATGAGGAGCATGGCTTAATGATGAAGCATGCCACCTTGGTGGGTGAGAGCTTGTGCATCCTAAAAGGGATGCTCTGTGGTATATGAATAAACCATTGCCTTAATTGGGCTCATTCAATAGTCTCATCTGTTTTTGGAACTGCACAATAAGTTTTTGTTTGACAATGTCTAGAACAACAAACACAAACATAGTTCTCCCACAGAAATCCCTAAAAGAACTGCAGCTGGTACAAACCGAGCCACAAATACTAACCCTTAGCCTGTTGAGATCAGAGCATGCCACCCCGTTACTCTGGACTTTACACTGGCTGCTAACAGAATAATGCATACTGTTCAAGCTATTCCGCCTTGCTCAGGATCCATACTGGATCTTGGAACTGCATTCCCAAACCTTCCCAAAAATTAATAAAATGATGTCCGCCATATTTCAACCCATAACCTTAGGTTGTAATTGTATAGTAAGATCACCCCTGTGCCCTACAATGGGTAAAATGCTAGAGGTAAAACTCTGAGAACACAATTTGTTATGACTTGCAACAAACAGAACTTTGCCGAGTTAACAGAAGGGACATTACAAGTTTCAGAGGGAGATTAAGATTATCATCTTCTGACTCCACTTCCAAAGCGAAAACCCAAAAGAAGACTGCTACCCTGTAAAAATGGCAAACTAGTGCATCAAAAGGTGAACCATGGCTGACATGCTCAGTGTTGCATCAGGAGGGGGCAAAATAACATTGTGAATCCTGAACAATGGGCAGGGATTAGAATGTGACAATTTTGGTGATGTACAATACACATGAAAGAGTTTTCCTACTATCTTCTTTATTTATCAAGTGTGCTTCCACTCTCAACTATGCCTTGACTTCTGCTGTCCTGGTACACGGAACTCCCTACTCATGGGACCTAACATATCTTTAATAAGTAGATAAACAATGCTATAAAGTAGTGTTTCGTGGTTTTGGGCTAATTGTCCTCTAAAGTGCTTTTTGGGGCTTTTCTAGTGTTGTATTGAGGGAAGTTATGGGTGTCAAACCGCAACTAATGTCGGATGAATGGTTTGTGCTGTATGTTGAAGGTGGATGCCACGGTGGCCAGGTGACTGCAATTTAAAAGCTTGCTGCCGACATCTATGGATCTGCAGGTCTCAAGCTTCAATGCTGGCAAAGCTAACTCTGCTTGCCATCCTTGTAGGGTGGTTACATTTAGTATCATTAAATTAGTAATTGTAGCAGCTGTTATTTACAGAGCCTAGATTTGGCAGTGTTGTAGTTATTATTACTGTTATTACTACTGCTAATGTAATCTTTACTATTTACCTTTTGAGGTTTACACAACAAGATGATGGATTGAGTGCTGAAACTTTTTAATCACACACCCCCAGTCAAGAGAAATGGATTGAATACAGTTTGGACCCAGCCATATGCAAATCAGTCTTGACCCTGCTCCTCATGGGAACAGTCCAGCCCTGGCAGTTCGGGCTGGACTGTTCCCAAGAGGTTCAGGGTCAAGACTGATTTGCATATGGCTGGGTCCAAACTGGGGTGGCATGGTGAGCAAAAGAACAATGGCTTTAATCCAGATCTGTGATTGGGGGTGAGAGTTTGAAAAGTTTCAGCACTCCGTCCATCATCTTGTTGGGTTGCTATGCTCGCCCTAAGTGGCCAGGGTATGCCCAGACATGGGTCCCTTGCTCACTGTGCCACTGGATTCAAGCTAGCCTGGCTGATATGGGGTGATACGACAAACCAGTCCGAGGATGTTTGTTTCCGGTCCAGGGAGGACCTGGCCTGGCAGTTCGGGCTGAACTTTTCCCAGGAGGTGGCAGTTCCCATCTGGACCACTGCCTACTCTTAAAAAAACAATCTTTTACATTTTCCTTGGATCCCTTCCCTTTTGCAAATGGATTATCACCATCCTTGAGGTGTCAGTAAAATTTCAATGATTGGCGACCAGATTTTGGTCACAAACCATTGATACGTGGGATACCAATTGAGTTTTGGAAGGGACGCCTATTACTCTCCCCTTCCACATACCAAAACGGTGTCTATTTTGAATCCCATTTTATAAGTCTGAAAAAAGCATCAGATTCCTAAAATGGGATTAGTATGTAGAAAAAACATTTTAACGGTTTCAAACACAGAATTGGAGCGTTTGTGACAGCTAAAATTAAAATGCTGAGTACATTGGCCCAAAGCTGGGAGTCATATACGCTGACATTTTTGTTTTGCTATCCTTTATTTTTTTTCTCATACACAAATCCATGGTGAGGTTGAATGGCAAATCTGATACCCTCCTTCTATGCCTTTTACCTGTCGCCATCCCCGAAGAGTTTTGCTATTGGCAAACATACTTATTTTTCTGGAAAATTGTGCCGATTTTCATTAGAGAGTCAAATTTATTAGCTATAAAAAAAATATATAAAAAAATAAAGAGTATTTACTATGATTCCCATTTCTATGCTTTTCCTTTGGTAGTTTGACTGCTTTACTCCGTGAACATGTTGCCATGTGTCTACTGGCAATGTTGATTTGGAAGGCATTTTCCTAAGCTTGACACTAAGAAAAATGAGGGTCCTTTTTTCAAAATCTAAACTGATGATGGGATAGAGAATTTTATGTATATATACATAGCTCCTTTGCATTTCCTTTTACATTATACATATTCAACACAATGGATTCACAAAGATCATTAGTTTGTGGAGTGGAGTGAAACATACTTCACATTACACAGTTTGAGATCACAACCAACACGTTTCATGGAACTCTCCGCTTTCTCCAGGCTACGCAATCATAATCTGTTTTCAGTGATCCAATATGGTCGCGGATTAACAGTCACATAACTTTATTTGCCTTACCATAGACATCGTACTTGAGCTCTAACGAGAAACATGAAACAAGATGACACTGACAACAAATAGTATATACTACTTTGAAGACCTATTTAATAAAAGGGGCATTTACTAATACTTGAAATATACTTGAGGTGCTGTGATGAGTAATGACCTTGAACACATATTGAATGTACGCTCAGTTGAAAACAGGCTGTAATTTGCGTAGCCTTGATAAAGCAGAGTATTCTTCAAAAGACGCATTGGCTGTAACCTCAAACTGTCATGTCATAAACTACAAAGACCCATTTCTTGGCCTTTTTGCACGTCTTTGTGAACTTACTGTGTTGACTATAAGTGTAATGTAAAGCGAAATGAGAAGAAGCTACGTATATAATTTAATAGTTGCTCCCCGCAACCAATTTACATTTTCTTTAAGTAGTGTGTCAGGAGGGTACTTAACATTTGACGGGTATGACTACCGCAGAACTAGTAATCCCAAACAAACCCATACTCTCTAGTCATTTTTTTTTCCCAGAACTTTCTTCTCTCATTCTGCCATCTACTCTTTTTCAACCCACTGACATTATTCTCTTCTTCTGCCCGTAATATTGGCATTATATTTAAATTGAGGTTAAGGCCTGTTTCCATTTGTTCAGCATACATAAACTTAAACCTTTAATTCCCTTTATTGCTGTTAAGTTATTACTCCAAACACTTCTCCTATCTCTCTCTTCAACTGCTATTTGTCGCTGTGTATCGGCCCTCTGAAATATCTGACCACCCTATTTCAAACCATCCAGAATACATGAATTGTCTTCTCATTTCCCTTCCTTTGCATTCTCATACCTCTCCATATCTCCATCAACTTTGTTGTCCACCTTTTTCTTTTCAATCGAAAATGAACTTTTTGTGTATTTTGTTTTTATTCCCTGGCCATGGCTTATGTCTGTTCCCTTATTTCGCTCCACACTCCTGTCTGCTCATTATGTTCTGCCCCTTATGTTTACCGATGTGCCTTGACCCCACCACAAACCATTCGGTTCCCAGTCTTTCTTGCTTTTGTCTCCCAAATTACTAAATGAGCATTCTTTTTATCTGAGATAAGCATCTAATCCAGGTGTCTCCAACCTTTTCATTAATCAGAGCTACATATGTTCCATTAAAATCATCCCATGCTACCAATATTATTAGTGTTGTAACAGTGACCACATTAAACAAGATGACATTAGCGGCTACCAGGGGCGGCTCCTCCACGTGGGCGGAGGAGCGTCGCCCCACTGCTTTCTCGCAGTGCGAGAAGCAGAAACATAAAATGGTACTTTAAATACCATTTTATGTTTCTGCTTCTCGCACTGCGAGAAAGCAGAAGGGTATGCCTGGTTTGGGGCCGGCGGATTCTCGGTCCTGCAGGAGTCAAGGGGAGGAGTGGCTTGCCCACTCTGAGTGCGCTGACTGTTTGGTCGGCCCCAGGGCCGAACAAACCAGTCATACGCACTCTGCATTTTCTCCATGTAGGCTGCATGCAGCTTACATAGAGAAAATGGCCTTCCCATAGACGTCTGTGGGGTCGGTGTCATAGCCAATCACAACGCTGCATTGCAGCATTGTGATTGGCTTAGGGGAAGGAGAGGGAGGCTGCCTGCTTCCTGTAAGGCGGCGGCGCAGAGAGAGGAGACGCGACATCGGAGGCGAAGGTAAGTTTAAAATATTCTTTTTTTTTAATTACCCCCTCCCCGCGCGACCACCCCCCCCACCCGCGAGTCATGCCGGCCGCGACTGGTGGCTACCATGGCAAGATACCAGCACTGATCACCTCAGTGCAGGGTTGCCAGCATTAATGTAAAAAAGGATTTGGAATGCCTCTACATGGGCAATGCATAAAGCCATAACTACAATGCCCCTGATACCTAGGTCATAATATTAGTAACAAGTCCCTCCAATGACAAATGGTCTATCACTCGAATATCAGTTTTTAATATAACTTGGAAATTATGGTATCTGAAAATACACAGATTTTCAACTCAAATATACACTTTTTAATTTTGTTATCCATATATTGATTCAAAAAACAAAAGCTTATGATTTAGTAGGCTGGGCTATACACAAGAGTGCTACAGTTGGCTGGAAAGCTACCAGTAACTCAGGAGCTACTTGTTGGAGAAGCTTAGTCGGAACTGATGACATTTAACACACTCTTAAACGAAGCATTTGTTGCCAATATTATCAGGATTCAGTCTCTACTGCTGCCAAGTTTTGTATTTTCCTTTTTTTTTTTCTCTGCTGTATTTCTGTGCAATGCTGTGAATAAAAGCGCTATAAAAAAAATTAAACAAATGTATAAACAATAATAAATTAAAGGCCAGGATGGTGGAGTTACTGGCATCTCCTCCCTTCCCACTTTCCATTATAAAGCTTCTCTAAACAAGGAGCAGGGGAATTGCCACAAACCAGGCTGCCTAACACTACCCAGAAGTATATGGTTGTGGAATAAGGGCATTCATTTTTTTTTCTATTTCTTATTGTCAGTAGCGGCTGGTGTCCGGGCAAAGTGGTGGGGTGAGAGAGGGGGTGGGGACCGAGGACCACAGACCCACAAATAAAGAAAATGTACCTGTCGCATCGCCACTCTTCCGCTCCTCTCTGGCTCCAGTCCACTGCAGGCACAGGCTTCCAGACACCCCGGCAGCCAATACTAACGATGCTCTCATTCTGCAGGTAGCATGACAGCAGCGTCAGGACTGGCCAATTTGCGCTCCCAGTGAGATTGGGAGCCTATGCTTGCTGTCTCCAACCCAGCAGCGCAGATCGGGTTGGAAACAGCTTCAGTGCACGTCGGTTTGGCCGTCCTGAGACCTGTGTTCAACCACTTCCCTCAGGCTTGTCATCCTCCCTGGCTCTGCCCCCAAAGAGTCGGCCGGGAAACAAAATAAAACGATAATAAACCCGGTTTATTTTCGTTTTATTATTTTTATTTTTTTAGGCTGCTGGCAGAGAGGGTGATGCTCCTCCGCAATAGCGGAGGAGCCTAAGAAGGACATAAAGTGTAGATTGCCAAACCCTCTACGCAACAGGCTGACTACTGCTTCGGTTGCTGGAGAGGAAGAACCGTTGTATCTGCTGAAAAACAGGGTTTTTTGTGGAAAAGTGATGAGGCTACACATAAAGAACCCTGAGGACCCCGTCATTAGGTATGTCTAAAAGAGGCTATATTTTATGATGCCTGGAAGAATACAAACTTTTGAGGATTCCTACCATAGGGAATTTCTAAAAGAGTCTATACTACAGATTCCCTTAGAAAAGGAACAATGACTTTAGAAGCTGCTCAAAACCGTGACAGAGAGTGAGCAGTCACAGTGCCATTCTTTGGTTATTTCTATTTTATTTGCTTACTCAGTTTCTCAATTTCAGAACTAATACCATGATTTCAAGAGCATATTAGGGCCAAGTAAATGGCTGGGGTGTGGAGACACATTCAGCCAATCATAAGGGGGTATTGCCAGAAAGAAAGTGGTAGAACAGAATATTTTCATGGTGCAGGAACTATTTTGAACATGTATAAGTATAAAGGACAAGGAGCTGAACTTTTGAGTTTTTTTGCCATGAAATATCACGGATAAATATGAATTAAAATTGTATAATACTACTGATTTTCAGTATGTTTGCGAGGTATGAATGGTTGTAACTAAACATTCAATTTACACTCATAATTGATACATTTTTAAAGAACACTTAAATAGTTATAAAGATTCTAGGCTCATATGTATCAACTATTATTTAGACAAAACTGTGAAAAATGGTAGTGCTTCTTTAAAACTGAGAATTGGAATTGGAAAAAAAAACTCCATCTAGTCTTCTCCTGTTAAGTAATAATGATGGAAAGACCCAACAATTTTGCACAGTAGTGTACAAACATCGTACCATTTCCAATTTCAAGTCCAATTGATTTTGGCCTTTTGACATAGGTTAATAATTTAACAGAACAAACGGTCCTATGCAAACGAAAATGTCATAACCCTAAGTACACCAGAATATATCAACATTTATTTTACAATAACCATAAAGCTGAATTACGTTGAACCTTTTTTTCGGTAGTAACTCCAGCTTAGCCGTCCAACATTATGGATGCCTCACTGGAAATAGCCTTGAGAGGACTCAGGTCTATGCAGACGCCCATCCAATTTTGGCCTTCATTTTTTTTATTTTTTTTATTATTTTTATTCAATTTTTTACATATTTTCCCCATGGATCAACACACAATCACAATAGAGTCAGGGTACATAATTAACGTTTTAGATGAAAACATACTTAGTGTTATATATGACAACCGAAATTGTGAAACAGTCTAACCCAAAGGAAAGGGGACCTTAAATAAATCAGGTAGAGGCCCTGGTCTAAATTCACAACTCTAATATTGCGCTTTGAACTGGTTAATTACACTTGCGGTAATTCAGTATCCTTCCATCTCGCCAGCGGTGCCCATATACTCCGCCCTAACAATTTCGATTTTTTCCCCTTCCTCTCGTAAATAGCTCTTTCAGTTGTATATATTGAGAGTAAGTGCGACAGCCATTGATGGAAAGTAGGAGGTAGAGGGTCGAGCCAGGCAGAAGCAATGCTCAGCTGCAATACAGCCATAGCCAAAAAGAGGAATTTATAAGCCATGTCTTTCCGCTCGGTGCTGCTTACTCCCATCAAAACTAAGGCAGGTGTTAACGAAATTTTTAGCCCCAATGACATATCCAAAAATCTCGTAATAGATTCAAGCAGAGACTTAAGGTGTGGGCAAGAAGCGAACATATGCACAAGATCTGCTGCCCCCGCACCACACCGTGAGCAGGTAGTCCCTGTGAGCCCACCCCACTGCTTTATTCTTGCTGGCGTATAATATAATGCAAAAACAGTTTTATAATGTTGTGCCTGAAGCCCGGCAGAACACAGGACCGTCTGAGCAAGCTCCAGAGATTCTGCCAGCCCCTCTTGTGCGGCTCCCACTCGTTCCACCCATTTATTCTCGTGCTTAACTAAGTCATCTTGTTTTAATGCAATCAGCTCTATATACAATAGCTTAATAGCACCCTTGGTGCTGCCCCTAATAATATCTACAATTTTATTTCTACTAAACCCGTTGGGCCCCCCCAGCTTTTTCACGAAGAAGCTACGCAGCTGCAAGTATTTTAAAAAGTTACACCTTTCCAACCCGAACTCCGACTGCATATCCCCAAACTAGCGAAACCCTTCTTGTGTTATTAAATCCCCGGCTATCCGAACTCCCTTCATTACCCAAACTGCCATAACCTCATCTGAAAAAATGTCAGGAAGGGTAGGGTTTTTATAGAGCAGAGTATAATAATTAAATCTCCCCACACCAATCGTTCTTTTAAGTGCAGCCCAGATCTTAAAGGCAGCTACAAGGGTCTTAAATTTTGTCCTTTTATAATAACTATACTCTGTAAATTTAAAAAAACAATTCTCAGCCTGCTCCCCCAGTAATAACTTATAAACATCCGGTAGTTCAGCTTTCCCATCCTTATCCCGAGGGGGTGTACCAAACAATATACCCATATATTGGAGAGCAGCAGCCCAATAATAGCTTCGAAAGTCCGGTACTGAGAACCCACCTCTCTCTCGTGGTAAGGACATAAACCGAATAGCCCGCCTTGTCTTCCCTTGTGCCCAAATAAAACGATTAACTATGCTTTCCAAAATAGTAAACCAGTGTTTTGAAAATTCCAACGGAATTGCCCGAAATAAATAGAGAATTTTTGGCAGAAACATCATTTTCACCAAATTACACCGCCCTACCAGTGATAAATGCAGATTATTTAGTCTATTAAAATCACCTTTCGCCTTCTTAAGTACTGGCTCAATGTTCTTGGCTACTAGATTCTCTAGGTCAGACGTGATCAATATTCCCAAGTATACTCCTGAATCTGTAACACGTGGATCATCCATTTTAACAAACTGATTCAAAATAACTTGAGTCTTAATTCCATTTAAAGCATACCCGGAGTATCTACCAAATTCTTGTGCTAAAGACTCCACCACCATTAATGCCGAAGACGGATCGGGTGTGAGGATGGCTACATCATCGGCGTAGGCTAACACTTTAGATTCAACGCCCTGACAGATTATTGGGGGGGATTCCATTACTGGCCTCAAATAATCGAATTAAGGGATCCATAAATATAGCAAATAACAGGGGTGAAGACGGGCACCCCTGCCGGGTCCCCCGTTGTATAGCAAAAGGCTGCGTATATACACCGTTTAGCCTCAAGCAAGCTGTGGGTGCAGAATAAAGTACCTGAATAGTTTTAATGAAGCCCTCCCCCAGCCCAAACCATCTCATCGATTCCCATAGATACCCCCAGGAGACCCTATCAAATGCTTTCTCAGCATCTAGCAACAAAGCGGACATAGGGTCTCCTGAGGTTTCTGTTGCATCGAAAAGTGTTATCACTCGCCGTACATGTTGCGTAGTCCCACGGCCCATTATAAACCCGTGTTGACAGGGGTGAATTGTTTTCCTTATAATATTATTTAGCCTTATCGCCAAGGCTTTCGAATAAACTTTCACATCACTGTTCAACAACGTTATAGGGCGATATGAGCCTGGTTCCTTCGGTGGTTTGTCTTTTTTTAAGAAGACTATAACATCAGCTCCAGCCCAAGACTCGGGTATGGACCCCCCCCTTTGAGCCTGCTGAATAACCTCGCTCAATTCCGGCCCAATAATATCTATAAATATTTTATAGAACTCCAGCGGAATCTGGTCAGGGCCAGCCGCCTTGCCGGATGGTAAATCTTGCAAGGCTCTCATTATCTCTTCTTGAGTCAAAACCCGTTCAAGACTCTCCCTATCAACCGTATTAACCTTAGTTACAGTTATTCTTTCTAGATATTTTCGTATTTCAAGTGGCGTCTCTAATGATTCCTCGCTATATAAATGTTGATAAAAGAGCCTAGATGTCTCACAAATCCCTGAAGAATCTGTTATGACCCTCTTATGAATGTCGTAAATTTCAGAGATCTGGCCAACCGCCATTTTTTGTCTTGCTCTTACTGCCAATGTGTGCCCCACTCACTCATTATATTCATGGCAGTGCTCTCTTTTTGCCAAATAAACTTCTGCAGCTTTAACAGCAATTTGTTCACTCGCCTCAGCCTTTTTTATAGCGAGCTGATGTGTAGCCTCCTCAGCCGGCCCGCCCATACTAAGAATAGTAGCCAATGCCTCTTCCAGCTTTATTAACTCAGTTTTGATCACTTCCTCCCATTGTCGCTCCTTCTTCTGACGATGCAAGCTATAGCTAGTTGTCTCCCCTCTAACCCCAGCTTTAAAAGCATCCCATACCATTCCCGCATTTGTACTCCCTCGGTTAAACCCCCAAAATTCTTTGATCCACCCTTTCATGTGTAAGACATACTCTGGATCAAATAACAACCTCCGCTCAAAAGTCCATCCCCGAGGTTGCTTACCCCCCCCAGAAAAGCTAATTGTAAGCACTAATGGATTATGATCTGACAGTATCCGTGGGTACCGCTCTATACGGGAGTTGGGGAGAAGCTGGTGGGAAACAAAAAAGTAATCTAGTCGAGAAATAGCCTTATGCAGTGCAGAAAAAAATGTACTGCCTGGATCGGTAGGTTTCAAATATGCCCATATACCCGTTAAACCATTATTACTAACTAGGTTAGTTAAAGCATTGCCAACCCTTCTTTTCCTACCAGAATAGTTACTTCTTAAGGTGCCCCACTGAACCCCCAAACCATTGATATTAAAATCCCCACATATCACCAACGGGGTAGGCCACGTTGCTAGATTTGAATCTAAAAATTCAAGCATTTCCGGATCATCCCCCGTAGATCCATAAAGAGAGCACAATGTAAATTTTTTACCATTTAATACACATTCTGCTAATGCCCAACGCCCCCATTGATCTCCAGACTTCCTTACAACTTTAACATCACTCCTCCGAGTAAGAATTGCCACCCCTCTTATACGCGAGCCCTGTGTTGTATGCACCAGAAGTTTATATCCTAGTTGTTCCAGAATATGAGCTCTGCAGCTTTCTATATGTGTCTCTTGAACACAGAGAAAATCTGCACTTAAAGATTTTAACCAAGTTGCCACCTTAAACCTCTTATTTCGGTCATTCAGTCCACAAATATTCACTGTCGCAATCCGTAGGCTCATGATTCAATATTCCCTTTCCTTACAGAAAATCCCCTCCGTACAATCCACTTCAAATCTCATAATATTGGCTTCAATGGTCCAAACCCTCTTTCGACCATCATTATGAAGCCACTGACGAACAGCTTGCCTCCAACTCCACAACTTCTTCCTAGCCCACACTGATCGTGCTAACTCAGATTGTGCTGATCCAGAACCAAACCCCACCCAAAAGCCAACCCCCACCCCCACCCCTCCCTACACCCTTTACAGGCAACCAGGTCAGGCATGACCTAGGTGCGGCAGCTGAACTTCCATCTCAGGCAGCGCCAACCCTCCCCCTCCCCAGATATCCCCTCCAAACCAATTAATAAATAGCCTCGGTGGACCTTTACCCCCTGAATTATATCCATTGACAATGAATCCTTGCACAGACTCATACATCATAACCTCCCATATTTCATTAATCAGCGATTATTACCCCTTCCACTTCCACTTCCAGTATTAACTGTAGCCATTTGCCCCCGCATTTCAGTTAGCTCCGTAAGAAATTCCTGAGCCTTCACCTCGGAGAAGAACATTCTAACCTTCCCCTGATGGAGAACTTTAAGCCTAGCGGGAAAAAGCAAAAACGCTTCACAACCCGCCCCCTGAAATGGAGTAGAGTCAGAGCCGCCCTCCCTGAGGTCAGTCAGCGGCCATCTTGCCCCCCAATTTTGGCCTTCCTTGTGCTTCCTTGCCCTCACCTTTCTCCCCTTCCTCCACCAATGTGTTACCCATATCCCTTGATCCCTCACACCTCAACCAACACTCAACCCACATTCCTCAACCAACAATCCTCACTGCATACTCTTCCTTTGTAGGTTTCTTCTGTAAAAGTGACAAAACAAGATCTCCAATGGTCACTAGGTTGACTGGGCATGTGGGTATGATGGAAAAGGGGATGTGAAGGAAGGCTACTAAAATCGATGATATAGTGCAACGCAATAAGATCATGGAAACATAAAGTAGACTCTTACTTGTGTATGACCTGAAACAATATCTGAAAAGATTGACACCCACCAAGCTCTCTGAGTCAATCATGTCTTAGATAGTGGCTGTACCTTGCAGGAGAACGGGACTTTTTGAGGACTACAGCCTCCAACGATGACCCTCAATGCAGTTGATGTTCTGCCTTAAGGAAGAATGACAAGAAATACAGTGATGATGAAAAGGCTGAAGCATCTTTTCTGCCATTTGCTTCATCAAGTTATTTGGATTGTGCCCAAAGAGCTTTTACCAAAAGATGTTGGGCCCCAGGTAAGGAAGGAAGATGAAGGTCTCCTAGCTAGTCTCCAATTTTGACGTAGCTATCCATAGCTGCCACCTGGAATTTATTATAACCCTTTGTCAGGGACTGTCCGGGACTATGTCAGGAACACAGTCAGGGACTTGGGCAAGGACTGGGAACGGGGTAGAAAATGTACCCAGAGAGGAGTACAGCGCTGTCCAGGATCACACAGGAAGTCAGAGGAGGAAAAGGGATCCAAAGGGGAAGCCTGTACAAGTGAAAAAGATGGCTAAGACCCAGAAAGAACAGGCACTTATGAAGCAATTTAGCATTCGGACAAACTACACCCAGGACGAATGTGCAAGACATATATATGAAACAACATTAACAATAAAGGGGAGTGTGGGGTAAAGCACTCAGGGGCTCCACACGGTAAAACTGAAGCTCAGTAAGTTTCTCACCCACAATTGCTGTTACAGATACTGACTGCAAATACCCACATATAGGATATGCATGCAAAGGCAGGGTCAGTGGAGCTTATACCTATGATGATGTTATAAATGCAACTCAAAGACAATATTCACAGTGAACAAGAAACACCACCTAGGTAGTCAGCTGTGCCCACGGATCCTGGCGATTAAACAGGAACATGCAAGGCAGGAACAGCAAGGGGGTAGAACTAAACACAAGCACAATAGACAAGGATCTAGCCAGGAGGATTGCTTAACAGGAAAGGAAGGAAATCACAGTGCACACTTGGCAGAAAGCAGGTAACAAACATACAAGGCAACAGAAGCAAGACAGCAGAATAGAAAGACAGCAAACTAGGAACTGGAACCAAGGAAATTGGAAGAAAGGCAGGGACTGGAAAAGGTTATACAGAAGGGTAGGCTACAAAGGTATACTAGGATAGTGCAGGTTCAGGAATCAAGAAAACAAAGTAGCATAGAAGGCAGTGCTGGGGCAGGAACAAGAATTGAGCAAAAGCTCAGGAGTCAAAGTAGCACTGCAGGTAGTGCTAGTTCAGGAGAGGGGAAACTGCTGCAGGTCAGGAACAAGGAATGCTAAGGCTCAGTAGTCAAGGTAGCACTGCAGGCAGTGCTAGTTCAGGAGGAGGGAAACTGCTGCAGGTCAGGAACAAGGAATGCTAAGGCTCAGGAGTCAAGGTAGCACTGCAGGCAGTGCTAGTTCAGAAACAAGGGAAACTGCTGCAGTTCAGGAACAAGGAATGCTAAGGCTCAGTAGTCAAGGTAGCACTGCAGGCAGTACTGGTTCAAGGAAACAGGAAATAGCTACAGCTCAGGAAACAAGGAGTCAAGAGAGCACTGCAAGCAGTGCAAATCAGGAACAAGAAATAGCTGAAGCCCAGGAACAAAGAATAACTATAGCTCAGGAACTCAGGAAACAAGGTAGCACTGCAGGCAGTGCTAATTCAGGCACAAGGAATAGCTATAGCTCAGGAATCAAGGAATATCAAAAGCTCAGGAAACACTAGAAACAAGGGCATCAAAAGCTCAGGAAACACTGGAAACAAGGATCGGTCTCATCGGTATACAGCTACAATGACCAACCCTGGACTGAAGCGAGCTGGGGCTTAAAAGAGCTCACAGTAATCATATGCATCAGGTGTAAGCAGGCTAGCAGCAGCCAGCCACAGGTGAACTGGATTCCTCCACCCATCCTTGGCCTGCAGGGGTGGAGATGGAGCAGTGAGCAGGGAATTCTAGGTAATGGAGTTTCCAGAATGAGCAGGCTGGCTTCCACAAAACCCGGCATGGATTGGGAATGGATCGCAATTTGCAAGTAGAATCTAAATGGCTGGAAGTCAGTATCTACATGAAGGGGAGGGTCTGGAAGCTTATTAGGCCACTGAAAAGCCCCACTATTGGCCCCCTGGTGGTGGGCACGAGAGCACAGGGAGTGAATCGTGACACCCTTACAGGTGTTGCCACGGTCACAGCCCATCCAAAGTTACATCGGACTGAACCGTACTCACGAGTTCCAAGAACGGTTAGCTGAAAAATGCAGTTTTTACCCTTGTGCGTACTGTCAAATAATCCTTCAAGAGCACCTGAGTGGCATACATGGCATAAGAACCCACTCTCAATGAAAGGTTCATAACAAATTAGGATTACTTTAGTCAAGCTTTTGTTGTCTGATGAAAGGATTCTGTTATAGCTTCCTTAGAAGCAATGTGCAGGCATCAGCCAGAGAGAGAATTCACCAAGGGAGTAGGCAGAAACTGTTCTTCAAAGTTTTCGAAGCGGTAACTCTTTAAAAGGAAGTGAGAGAATCCAGAACTGTCCACGATTTCCATGTAGTAAAGGAAGCTAATAATCTAGGAGCAGAGTTGGTACTGGCCTGTCAATCATAGACTGAAGTTCTGTCTTAGCATGAGAAGAGAATCATCCGGCTCGGAGCTGAGCTCACTCTTCATATTGTGCCTCTTATCCCACCACTTGTGACGTGACACTGCAAATACAGTTACCAGCACAAAACATTCACCCCACATCACCCGTAAGGTAAAATAGGTTCATTGGATCCATCTTGGGGCAAGAATTAACTTTTTAGTGGCTTGCAAAACACACCAAGCTCTTTACTCTAGTTTACTGACCTACACAAGGGCAAACAGCAGACCACAGGAAGCAAAAAGAACAAAAGCTGCAAATCCTGTCTACTATTGGAAATAAAAATAAAAAATAAAGTAAGACTCAAGACCACACCTGCTCTTGTCTTACTCTACCAGGATATAGGAACAGGATATTGGAATTACATCCAAGACACATCGGGCTCAACTGTAACCAATCACGTTTCTGAAAATATTTGAAGACTTACCTCTGGAGAATACACATCATAGACTAATGAGCTCAATTGTTTTCACTACTCTCCCCACTCCAACATCTAGCTAAATGGAGTTCAGGAGTGCCTCACTTGTCTTACAAAATACAAAATATTAGTCCTCTATTTGCTCATTGGAACTCTGTGGTGACGCAGCAGTTGATTACTAGGGAGTTAACTGACAGACTGCTGCTATCCTTGAAAGTATATTTCAGTCTGCATGTTACTGAAATGGTTGAGGAAGATATTTGAGAACTGATAAAACATGTGTTCTAATTTTAACTTTCTAGAGCACTAAACGCAATCTCTCTGATATATGTTGTAGTTTTTTCAGGTTATTGTTTCTACAACTATCTAGAGCATTGTGATAATGTACTATTGAATGTGAATGTAGTTAATTTCTTGTTCAGGCTAACATTTTTAAATGTATAAAGAATATCTAAATAAACAAAAACAGTCGCTGTGGTCACATGTCCTATGCATTCTGATCATTGAATATTTTCAGTCTTATCAGGTGGGAAGACTAAAATAAATCCTTTGGGCCTAGATATGTTGGAACATTGTTTTCAAATTCAAATACTTAATATGACTTTCTTTGTGTCCTGTGTCGGCTTGTTGGTTGTTCATCATGCATCCTACATTACCACCTTCATCACATTATGGTTCTCACATAAGGGAGTAATATGGTTACAAATGCTCATAGGCTCTGTTTCTTACTCAAGATTTTAACATTTAAGACACAACAGAAGGCTTTTTCAGGTTCCCCCTTATCAAAGTTTTTTAAATTCAGTGGAAATATTATCTATACATGTTATTCACTGAAGAAGGCGTAGATGAGCAAGCAGATTAATTGGTTCTAATCCTTCTCTTAATATGAAGCTACAATGTTTCTTCAGAACATTATTCTATCTAGGTTTAGGCCACATAGGCTAAAAAGGCTATTTCCTTTGGTAAACCCTACATGGGCGGCGGGAAGAAAGAGGAGGCACCACTTCCCTGCTCTGCCTGGAATGGCTATCAGGGAGCTAGGATGAGGGTATATCTGGCATTAGTTTTCTTACATTGCTTCTCCCCTGTAAATGAAATTATCTTCTGGTCTATGCAAGCACTAACGTGCAGAAAACTGGGGGTATTTTCAGTGAACTTTCAGTTTCAGTTGTTGAACTTCTGGAGCCAAATTGTGAATGTGTGAGCTGGAGGAAAGCATAGCTGTGTATCACTTTTTAAGGCACTTCTCAGTCTAAAATGCATACACTTAACTAGGAAATTCTCCATGTTAGTGCATGAACTGCAAACAGCACAGTTCAGAAACAGAGCAGTCATTGCCTTGCCACAGCTATGATCTGCCATTAAGGGGATGTGGCCCAAATGGCGAGAGCGGTCGACCTCAGAGGTGGGGAACCGGGTTCGAGTCTCGGCAGGGATGCTGGGGAACCAGGTTTGAAACTCGGCAGGGACGCTCAACATCATGTGATTCTGGGCAAATCACTTAATCTCCCCGTGCCTAACACACATGAATGTGTCCGTCTGTAACGCAACTGGTGCTCATGTAAAGCGCTCTGATACTTTCGGGTCTAGTTCGCGCTATATAAAACTCCCCAAAAAAATGCACCCATTCATGATGAGTTCACACCATTCTTGCCACTTTTTATCAGATTTGGTCATATACAGCTTATATAGTTTGCACAGTAAAAAGCATAGAGAGATGGTGGGTTTTGGGTCAGCCCCTTCAGCCACTTGCTTTCATGTATTTTCAAGGTTAGTCATCACTTGGATGGGCTGTTTCAACAAGGCTATGTGAGTTGGAGGATTTTTATGGGCCGCCCTTGAATTACCTGTGAGAAAACTCATTTACCCCACGCCAAACTGTAGTTATGCAATAAATAGCGACTCAAACGTTCTCCAGTCAATCAGTCTGGCACTAAACTAAAAAACAAAAATACACTAAGGTGCAAAAGCATTGTTTATGGATCTCAGTTAAAATAGAAAGTTTGGCACCTAAGAAACACCAAATTCAGGCGGATATAAATACTCAAGATGCAATGCAGCTTTAAGCACATCTTAAGACAAAAATGTTAATTCCATTTTCTTCTAACCTGCGCTTTGAAACAACCTGGTCGCACACAGCATACAAAAACTCATTTAAAATAACAAGCTCTTTGAAGAGCACTGAGAATTTTCTCTACTGAAACTTGGCGTGGGTGCTTTTCTGCAATGGAAACCTTTGAATAAACATTTCTCAGAAACAAAAATTGTGGTTAATGTCAGCCAGCCCTTATCGCCACACAAATTAGGCTTTATTTAGTTGGCTGTCAAACATCAGGAAACCACAGAAAGGAAGGCGGCAGCTATAGCCCTTTGCATAAAGCACCTTGGAGAGCTTTCGGTTTCTGACCGAAGCTTCACACTCATCACCGAGGAATTTAAAGTGAACCACATGGGTTCCTCCTAAAGTGCTCTAGTCCAAAGTGCCATTAAAACACAGTGCGAAGACATATTGTATTTGCTGGGAGGGCCAAATGCTCGTCAAAGAGTGCTGTATTAAGTCGTTCGTATACGCAGTAGCAACAATATAATTACAGTATTTTTAGGGTGTTGAGCATGTCATTTTCTGTAATATTTGTATTTGCTGCACTTTCAAGTTATGTGCGTTTTCATACCAAAACTGGTGTCATGGATTAATAATTAATTGCGAAGTAATTAATCTCCACGTTAATGGTATGGCAAGGGGAGGCAAAAAAAAGGCGGTTAAAAATGTTTAAACCGTTCCCACTAATTGCCTTTATACAATTTTAGGTTGAGCCTGGGCAGCATATGCGCTGCTCTGCGTGCCATGCTGTAATGGAGTATGAACTTTAAGCCGCGCCCACTCTCCGCCCATATTTGTCATTGGCTTTTGTCATTGTCCTTCGTAAATGCTGGCTTCTGATTCGTTATTAGGCTTGTTAGTTCCTCCTTAGTACCGCCTTGTCTTCATTTGTAACCTCCCATGAGGACTGGCCCTTTTACATCGGTTGTTACACGGTACATCTTCTTTAGTCTGTAAGCACTATTTTCTTTAATGAGTTTCTCTTACTGCAGGAGGGCAGGAGGGTCTCTCGTGCGCAGTTGTGACCAGCGGCTTGTTTATTTAACTTTTAGCAAACGGGGAGCTTTTCAGGGGCCATGGGAGACAGAAGGGGGCAACTCAGCGATGCCTTCACGCATTTGGAATGCAATAGGTCTTGCATTTGCGAGAGTTTAAGCTATTGGCATTGTAAATGACAATGCCTTTTATTTATGTTTTAAAAACCAAAACATAAATAAAAGGCATTTTACAGTGCCAATAGCTCACACTCGCGTAAATGCGAGACCTATTGCATTGCAGATGCTGTTACGATTACCACTGACACACTGCAGACCACACAACTCACATGGGGCTACAGTGTGTCCACATCATTGGCTACGTTCACCAGGTCAGTCACCCGGTGAGGAGCAGATATCAAACAGTGGCAGGGAAAAAGAGCTGGAAACTACTGCAATGAGTGGATTTCCAGCTCATATTTCAAGGCTTTGAAGAGCCGATGTCTATTAAGGGGTGTAAAAACACCCCCGGTCATCAGCATCACTTAATGCTTTTTTGTTTTTGGAGGAGGGAGTTTGATGGGGAGAGGAGCCAAAAGTGCCTCAGGTGTTATGTCCTTGCCATTCTATTTAGCATTTAGAAGTGCAGGCCACTTGGGCACTTTTTTTTATGAAGGTTATTCAGGGGTAGTAAGCGCTCTATAAATGCAATTACAATACAGTACAGTACAATACAATACATGATGCTGCACCTTGAACTTTCCATTAAAATCTATTTAATTGGATGAGTATGTTGTAGGTGCATAGTGTTATGAGGCTCAAGCCCTCCAAATAAGATTCACTTGCCATTAGTGCTATAAAATATTTGTACAAGGCGCATGTTTTTTCTTACTGAACATTTGTTTTTCTTTTCTTGAAATTAAACTGCATTGCCAACAGCCTGAAGAAAGAAAGCAGCCCCCCACCTTCATTCCTGCATTGTCCCTTGTGGATGTGACCTAGTACATAAGTGTCAGACTGTGACACTTAATCATTATATGAGATCCTGGATAAACCACTTTATCTTCCCGTGCTGTTGGTAGTGTCTATAGGTGTTTTTCTGTGTGTGTATGTGTAATGCAGCCATTCACTCAGTATACTAATTTGTCATTGACTTCCTACTCTACAGATATTTGTTCATCAAACATTACAAAATACCACTCAATGGCCTGACCATCCTTCCAACTCACCCTGATCCAACATTGCCAAATACACTACCATCCCATTCCTCAGGCACCTACCTCTGAAAGGCGAGAATGGGTTGTTATCCTTGTCCATCAGCCTGGGGGATTATTTTGGTTTTTCCTTATAAGACTAAACACTTCTGTTTATTTACTTGCTAGATAGAGGTACATTCTGAGACAGGAATATGTTTTTAATTAGATACATTCATTACTTCTTGCTTACTATGATTTATTATGTCAGTAGTAATCTCATAGTGACTACTTCCCTGCCACCAAGGGGGGTTCAAGGGTTCTGTTCTATGGCTTCACCCACAGGTAGAGATGGACCTCGGTGGTCCCAGGGACTTGATGCGAGTGGCTTCTCTCCCCTATCTCTGCCATATCCCATGGAAAGTAGAAGCCCAACACAACCCCGCACCTCAATTTATTCAAAGGCAAGTCTAACGCTACCTTATTTCATGAACAAGGAAGGACTTTAACATGGGGTACAAGGTTGGACAAGCCACAGTTTCATAGGGCCCAATTCTGGCTTTGTAGAAGGAGGGGCCAACATGTGTCCCAAACTAAAGCCCTGGTGTGGCTATTTCACCCCCAGGAAGAAAGAGGAAACAGAGTCCAAATGGCTGCAGTGACTACAGTTATCTGCTCCTGATTCCCTAACATCAAGCCATGCTCAACAGAACACCTCAGAATCTGATGGCTATAAGTATGCAATATTAAGGATGTGAGGGGGATGGAGCAAAACAGGAGATAAAAGGGGGTAGGTTATATGGGAAAAAGTTCAGTTCAGAGGTTTATCATTCCACATCCACCTGGCTACACACTACAAAAAAGTGGAGGACTTTAGGCCCAGGGGTTATGCCACTCTCTAACCAATTGTTGGAGGATGATTACCCCCACAAAAAAAACATCAATGTGTTTGGGGAAGACTAAGTAGTAGGAGACAAATGAAGTTATTAATCATGCCTCACAGCCAGTGCACTTTGTAGGGATACATGAACCACATAGCTCCTTGTCCAGGATAGAGAGATTTGGCATTTACAACCAATGTGCAATAAGAAATTTAGTTCCCGACACTGTTAAAAAGAATTTTGAATGGCACTTCATTGACTCAGAGATAGGAGTGTGGGGTGGGTGTAACCATTCCCATATTACTAGTTGGCAATATTGGGCCAAAATCCTCAGGTACCCAATCTTTCTTTTTCTAGACTTTCCCCAGGCTTAAATCTGTAAAAGTGTAACTTTTCTGAATTATCGAAAGTAGTTCCTGAGAGAAATTGCACGCCCCATCCTAGTTAGGTCGAACCTCGAAAGCGCTTGCGCTGTCTGTACGACCTGTTGTATCCTCTTCTATGGGCTCTGGCACACCCACTGATTGCCACGGGTTGTTATCTATGGCATTCAGAAATGCTGGCTTGTTATTGGTGCAGTTCTGTAAATGTCCCTCCTTTGTGTGCTTAGCTTTCTTTCCGGGGATTTTACTCAGACAACATTTTGGTTGGCCATCACACTGTACAGCGTGTGATGGCCCCTCCTCCCTCCTCCCGTTTGGGCATTGCAGGGACAAATCGCGCTCTCATTAAAAGACACATCGGAAGAGAGGGTTAGGCCAAAATCCTCACGGCCAATTACCCCACACGGATTATGCTGCCAAAAAGTATGCCTATCTGATGATTATCATTAAAAGGGTGTTTGTATCATATTCCAAAGGGACTATTTATATAAAGCTTTCCGACACGGTACTAAGGTCAAGTATAAGATTACCCAGGGCACGTGTAGCTCCTGTATGTATTTGCTCAACGACGTCACTATGACTAACCCATTTTCTAGGGGATTGAGTGGGACCAACCCTTAACTTCTTGACACCCACCCCCAAGGTGGACCTAAAAAGACAGCTAATTAATATCAACAGAGCTCTGTCTAGTCTCCTAGAACATATATCCTCTCTATGTACCATAGTAATTAAAAAATGATCATTTGCAATGTATTTTAGTTTAAACCGTTATATTTGTTTCCACTTTCCTTGATTAAAAATGACCACTTAACCAACTTATTTGTAAAGGATAAACAAACATCCAGATCTCCTTCGCTCCCATGATGAAGCTCCTGGCAAGAAACTTGTCGGAGACACGTACTCTCGTTTGGAAAAAAATCTCCATCAACTGACAGCTCCCGGCATAGGTCCCGCTAAGAGAAACGGCTGAGCATCCCAGCCCAAAATGGCCATACTGGGAGAGGCCGTAACCCGGCCCTCAGCCCCTCCTAGGACGACTGCAGAGCCTGTCACCACCTTTTCCGCACTGCCCTTCCTGTGCACAAAGCAGCAACCTCGAAAGAAATAAGCCTGGCCCTGACCTTGGCGGGTGCTTTTGTGTGAGTCCCTTGGCCTACACTGGGCAGCGAGAAAAGGGAGAACAGCCTGAGCTCCCTTCCCTTCACTTCCTGCTGACGTAGAAGGAGTAGACTCCTTTACAGTCCCCAGCTCCTGCGCATGTCCAGCAGCTGCAGGATCCTCAGCACCCGCCTCCTGCTTCAGTTGGGCCGGGGCACGTAAAGGCCTTGGCGAGGAAACCAGGTACCAATTGTTGTTAATCCCAGGACCCCACCACTGGCATCTGTGGGCCTTTGTCAGACACTTAAGTTTCTGGAGAGCTGTGGGGAGCAAGCGTTGATGAAGTGCACACTTTTAATGGATGTGCAAAGGGACGTTTCTGCCGCAGATGTAGTTTGTGTGCGCTGCATTGGTTGTTTGCTGCATACTCATCTGACAGTGAAAAGTAAAGTCTCCGCCCCTGCACGTGGGTGTCTATTTCCATGAACATGCGACCAGCACAGCAGCAGTTACCTGTATACACCAAAGGCTGATGATTTCTTGATTTATTGGAATAATTCTTATTACTCTTTTTATTCAGAGACTGCTGATAGGTAACAGTGATTAAATGGAATCTTGTTCGGGGCCAGCCACTGGACTGACTCACTGTAACCTAAAAAAAAAGGCGGACCAACAGCTTGGGTGTGACAGTGGCCTGCACACTATTTCTAAGAGTTCTTAATATGAACTTTCGGAAGTAAAAAGATGATGTGGCAGTTCAGGACCAGATTATTAAGAAAGACAAAGGCCAGTAATATGCCATATTTTGTGATTATGTGGTACAGTACGGCATTATGTAGCATTTAGATATTCCACAGTTTGATAGAAAAGGAATCCTAAAGCTGTAGAAAGTAAACAAGTTTGAAAAAATGTTTCAGTTTGTCTAGGTGCCATTGAGGTTGATTGCCAATCTCCCTTTTCCAGGAGGTCCACCTCCTACGAAGCCCTCAAGGCCTATTCCTTCTCCCATGCCCCATTCTTCTCCAACCATCCCTTTCTCCCTGTCACTCACGCACACTTCTCTTTAAACCCTCTTTCACTCTCTCTGTCTCTCACGTACATATCCTGCTCTGGTATCACACTCTCTCCTGTTATGCATTATCCCCAACTCTTTACACCAACTCCTTCCCTATTTTCTTAATTCCTTTTTCCATTGGTGCCATTTATTTTCACCTCCCCTCCCTCGTAACCTTTTTCCCATTTTCTGCTTCTCCAGCGCCATGAGGTCATACGAATGGCAATAGCGATATGCAAATATCACACCACTGCAAACAAAAAAACAAAAGTAAAAAACATTGTCATTTACAACAACAATAACTCTAACTTTCACAAATGCTAGACCAATTGCATTGCAAATGCTTGTTTTCAATCCTAATTACATTGGTTGATCTCTTCCTCACAGTTGGTGTTCCCTTGATTGTGTTTTATCACCCATTAATCATCAAATCCAACTGGCTAGTGCTTGCAAGATATTGCAACATCTGAACAGATCACCTTTCTCTAGCCCTAATTTCTTGCTTAGTTGAATACGTTTCTAATTGGGCTTTGAGCAGGTAGTTTCATCTGACACTTTAACTAGAGGCCAAGGCAGGATCACAGACTAGTAAATGCTTTTCTAATGAGCTAGTGACATATAAAAGCCAATAAAAGAAGCCAAAAAATGCTGGTGACTCAGGTCACCAAACCCTCTACAATCTGTGTTATTTTAAAGTTTACAAGCCCGAGATCCTTGGGGGTAAAGAAAAACATAATTTGCTATTCATATAAATCAGCCCACAATACCTCCATCTCTCGAGATAACCACCAGCCTCCAATGAATTACTGTTAGCCCTCTTCCCTGCTATGCTCCTCGGTGGTAACGTACTACGTGTATTTCAAGGGTAAGTCCTGTTCTGTCACAGAAGCGTTGTATCAAGCAAAGTCATCTCCCACTAAGCCTCTCTCGTTCTGCGGTCCTGCTGCCATGCCATATACTAGTGGAGTTGTTGATATTGCTTCCGCACTGTTGCATGAGGAAACTTTAACCCTCATATGAAACACAAACTTTTCAGGGACCCCAGCTGACTTTTGTTTTGCAATAATTCTAAAAATAATCTTGCAGCTACCCTCAGTCATGTAGTACAGCAATTAATAAATAGTTGATGTGTGAATGGTTCAATCTCAAAAGAGATTACGCAGGTGGTCATGTCACCTTCTGTAAAAAAAACAAAAAAAACCTCTCCTAAACCATTTAGAAATAACAAGGCATTGTGTAATCCCAAATCTACTCTAATTTGACAAACAGACAGTTAGGAAAGCAACCACTGGTCAGCCTGAGTGCTTCATCCTCAGTTCCTTCTTTAGGCGTAAGACACCTGCACCTCATAACAGCACAGAATCTGCCCTACTATCAATACTATTTAATGTGCATCTCACAGCTAACAAAAACAATTCCACATCCCTGCAGACACTAGCCAGGGCCGGCCTTTAACATGTGCGAGCTGTATTTTAATTCCTCTATACAAAAAGGGCCTTAGATCGCATCCAGGTAATTATCGGCAAATAGCCTTACTGGATGCGACGGGGAAAATATTCGCACACAGAATCCTCGATCACCTTACGGAATGGGTGGTAGAGAAGAAAGTTCTCCCCATTGAGCAAGCAGGCTTTAGGAAAAATCACTCTACGCTAGATAATATTGTTATGTTGAAATTAATAGAGGAAAAATACACAATCTACCGTAATTCAAATGTATTTATGGCTTTTATTGACTTCTCCACAGCCTTCGATAAGGTAGATCGACCTCTATTATGGAGAAAACTGCAAAAAATGGGTTTGCCTTCCCCCTGCTATCCTTGATCATAGCACTCCACTCGTAAACTTGGTGCAAGATATTAATGGGTGGAAATCAAGGATTATCAAAAGTAATCCCTACTGAAAATGGACTCAAACAGGGTTGCTTGTTAGCACCGCTGCTATTCTCCCTATATATAGCTGATTTACCCGATTGTTTTGCTCAAGCTGATGGAGATGCCCCAAAGATAAGTACCCGCCCTTTTGCATGTCTACTTTATGCAGATGACATAGTAGTAATGGACTTAACCCCTATTGGGTTGAATAGAAAGTTAGCTTCCTACAAAAATATACTGTGGGCCACTTTTTGAAAATAAACGTATCCAAAAGTAAAATTTTAATTTTGAAAAGTACTAAAAGTAGAACATCATATAATTTTAATTGGCAAATCGATCCTGAAAGGCTGGAGGTGGTAGATTCATACCTTTATTTAGGGAAATTTTTAACAAGCAGCTCGAAAAATAAACCTCACATTTCACACTGTACTAGTAAAGCTACATCGCACGCCAATGGTTTGCGCATTTTTACAGCGCTAAGGGTAGAAGACATTTTTACACTTATTGACGGTTTTTAAGGCAAAAATCCCTCCAACCCTGCTTTATGCGATTGAATCAATCCCTGTTAAGGATTGGAGTTTTTGGATAAGGTTGAAGGTCAGATACTACGTAAAATATGTAATTTTAACACGTTAGTTCCAACGGCAGCAATTAGGTTGGAATTTGGTTTGATAAGCTCCTATATTCAAGGCTTATCCAGGGTTTTACGCTGGGGTTATCAGCTAAAACATAGCGAGCCAGATTCACTAAGAGGTGCTCTATGCCATGAAATCTTTGATGCTAAGGCAGGTAACTACTCCTTTTACTGTGACTTCTCATTGGCACTAAAAGCCTTTAGTATACAAGAAGAACTAGTGCTTACCCTTCCATCGTTAGGATTTAAGTCACTCCTGAAAACTCTGAGTGGCAAAATTAGTTTCGATAGAGACATTCTGTTATGTGCTGGATTGAGGCCCTAACATAGGTGCGCTGTTTCAGAGGCTCAAATCCTTCGTGCCACAGAGACAGGCAGGACCTTTCCCCTAGATTGGCCCTCCCTTTACAAATAACGAGCAACAGAGTCTGTCCCTTATCTGACGTGTGCTCTGGGTGCAGAAGACGGTCCATTCTAAATATGTCATATCCATGTCCAAAAGTGACTAACCTACAAAGACCCTTCGCTCTTGGGATTTTCCCTAGCACAGCATTATTGATTTCTCCAAGGACTCATTAAATATGCATGAACCACTATTTCCTAAGGGTTCATTCCTGACGTCTTCCTCTGACCGACTGTACGTCAATGCTAACATTCCAAGGCATCTATCAAGTATAAATATACCTCCCTTTGCCCAAGCAAACTAGAGAGGACCGAGACTTTCCATGCCGACACTCTGACGTGAGACGCTGCAACTTGCATCATGCCACAGCTCCAGCTGGCAGAGGTCCATCCACCCATCCAGGGGTGTCCAGCTCAACACCAGGATGAAGTCCCACTAAGGCAGTGGTTCCCAATCTGTGCGCCGCGGCGCCCTGGTGCGCCCTCCAAAGTAGCCTGGGGCGCCGTGCTTCAAATGTTTCAGATTTTCGAATTCAACATAAATTGCCGGTAACATCTTTGAAATGTGCAGTTATTTAGTAAAAGCGTAACACCTCTGTCCACCAGATGGCAGCAGAGCATTCCTTTAGGTCATTTGTGACTGGCCATAACTCCTGTTCAAAGTTAAAGAAACATTTACCACAACGAGATTACACCAAAAAGGGCAACCTTCAAAAGTCAATGTTCCAAGAGTGCCATTTTGTTGTTAACGGACTAGTTACAAGCATAAATAGCATGACAGGAAACCAGTGGTAGTTATTACGGTTTTATGTGGGCAAAGGCTAATAAAAACACCCTGGTGTAAGACATATGGCAGAAGTAGCCAAAAATAAAGAGTAAACATGGCAAAATGGGTCAACAGTGGCATTAACCTAAGAGCGAAGTAGGTTGTAAATCTACCCGGCACACCCGAACTACATGTAGGATGCAGCACCTTTACCGAACACACAAAGAACGAAAGTAGAGCGGAACATTGCCTTTGAGACCACAATGCATTAAGTCCATGCACGTGTTCACATTCACAAAAGTAGCCTGCGAGCTTCAGAAAGAGGAAGTTCAATACAGTCTTTGTTCGTTTCCGGTCCATTAAATAGGTAACACGCCGCCGCAGCGAAGTCAGCATGATTGGAAAGGTTCCTTCAAAATAGGTTACCTTTGGCCTCAACTGAGGGTTCTTACAACAGGCAGAGTTCTTTCTTGGGCTACTGCGACTACAAAAACTTTTAGCAACCTTGCCATTCAAAAGCTAGCCAAAAATGCACTACCAATTCGTAGATACACAGAAAGTATTAAAGAAAACATAATATCAGGTTTGGCGCTAGCTTCATCTATGCCCTGCGTGCTTCACCTTACAGTTCATAAGTGATCACCGACCAGAAAGATGTCCTGCATCAGCCGCGTTACAGCAAGGATGGAAAGTTGGGCAGTGGCAAATGGTGCAGCATTAGAAGTATAAACACAGAAATTACCTTTAGAATCCGTATCTTCTCCCCTGCCTGTTCAAAGAAAGTTTCAGCCTAAAACAAGCACTGAAACACAAGTGCGGCCCCGCGCCGCGGCCGCGAAAGTGAAACAGTACTCCAAGTTAAAGAAGTGGGAGGGGTGGGGGGAGTGCGATTCCCTTGCGGGAGCGAGCGGCGTCAGGAGCGATAATTGCTACCATATGGCGCCAGCTGCTCGCTCCCGCAAGTGAATCGCCAAACGTGCACGCGTTGCCATTGAAGGCAATGGAACGCGTGCACGTTTTTGGCTGAAAAGCCGAATCGATTGCAAAAGGTCTTTTTGTCAGCAGCACATGCGCGCTGCGTAGGCGAGACCTAAAAGGGAAGGATATCAAGTTTCCTGTCTGTAACAACAAAGGAGGGAAGGTTAAGGTCTCACTCACGCAATTCTGTCAATATATTTGACAGAGATTTATCTAGTCCTGAGTTACCGCCTTGGTCACTGCAGAGCGCCGGATAAGTGCTCTTGCACTCAAGCAGTCTGGCGCCTGGTTTGAAGCTGTGTGCTAGAGGCAAGTCCTCTGGTTTCCCGTAGAAGTGCTCAATCTGGGGGAATGCGGGGTTACCCAACTGAACTAGGCGTTCCATCCCATTCTACATCCGTCCACTCCACCCGCAAAAAAATGTCACATAATAATAGGGAGCCGCGGCCAACGATCAATAAGCCAAGGGAGCCATGGGTTGAAAAAGTTTGGGAACCACTGCACTAAGGTAATGGGGTTAGATTAAATCCTAGGGGGATTCTTGGCTCTCTAAGACCTACACACATGCTAGGTACACTTAGGTACATCTAGTTAGGCATCATAGGGGTATAGGCTTTATCTTAATGCATTCTGCATTTCATGTATGTGTTCATTACTATTGCACAATGGTAAAACTGTACCATGCATTTTTATTTAACTGCACTGCTGGCCATATTTCTCTGCTACTGTCCAACAGTTGTCGCAGCACATATAACCAGTAC
This sequence comes from Calotriton arnoldi, assembly GCA_963921515.1. NCBI lineage: Eukaryota > Metazoa > Chordata > Amphibia > Caudata > Salamandridae > Calotriton > Calotriton arnoldi. The sequence goes on along the minus strand of CAWUFW010010044.1, from coordinate 395,777 downwards.
TAGAACAACAACTGTGCAATAAATTTTATTGTAAACACACCCGACTGTTTCTTCTATGTACTTCTCTGAGATGAGTGACTGAATGAAAAGTAGTATATTGTTTCCACGATCCTGAGGGATCAGGGTTTTATGTTATGTGGTTGCCAGAAACTATTCCCTTCTTGTCTTCAAGACGTTTCTAGTGGCCTCTGAGCTAGCTGGCACAGGTAATTAAGTTTAATATAATCGATAGGGACATACCGACCTTAGTCCTATGTCAAACCTATAGGTTATATTATTCCAATGCGCAAAGCCTATTAGGGAAATAGGAACAACACTACAATTCAATTCTGCAACTCTAAAGAAAGATTAAAACTATTAATTAGGACAAACTCACCGAGAATTGCACAAAAATATTTATTTTGGAATTTAGAACACGGTATTCGACGCTTGCTTATTTTAGGTCGTATGAATCTCCTGCCTTTAAATGACCTTACAGCAAACTGGTCTCAAAATCCGAATAATGGGAACATTTGTAATTTGTGTGTGCTGAGTACCCAGACTCTGGACCATGTTTTGTTTGTATGTCCTGCATTGGCATTGAGCCGTTATCGCTGGCTTCGCCCGATGTTTCTACAAAACTCTGTTAAAAATGTAGCATCAGCTCGAGATTATCTCCTTTGTCCTAAAAACGAAGCAGTGTGTGTAAAACTATTTAATTTTTTTAAGGAATTCATGTATATTTTTTAAACTTGTACCGGTGTTCTTACAAGATTGTGTAAAAAATGTAGTATCAACCCGAGACTATCACTTTTGAACAAAAATGAAGCAGTGTGACTAAAACCTTTTAATTTTTTTTTGGGAGTTTATGTACATATTTTAATTCTTCCTTTTTAGCACACTTTTTAAACGGGCGGCTATCCTCTTAGCTAGCCTCTCCATCTGCAAAGTATCAGTATTCTAGTTTTTCTTAATTTGTATTTTGCACATTGATAGGCAGCTATTAACCGCTCTTTTTTCTTAAAATAGGTTAGGTTGCGTCTGCTTGCCACTATGTTCTGTTATTAATTTTAAAAACTTAAATGTAGTGGAATTCAGAAGGTATTTTGCTTATGAGCCGGCTGCTACTGAATTGCCTTTTGCACAGGTCTGGACATGCCCATGTTTTATCTTGCCTCTAATTCTAAATTACTTTTCTAGCTGAAATTGAACTTTTGGACTTTTTAAATGAATTGTCAGTTTTTTAATGTCCTATGTACATCTTAGGAGTTGTAATGTGGAAAATCTTAAGTACTGTATGATCTGGACTCTCTGACAATATTGTTTGTTTCTATTTACAAGAAATTTAGCTAATCTAAGGCAGGCTTTTGATAATTTTTGGATTGTGCTTGTTATGTGTTTTTCTTTTATTTGAAATAATATGTATGCATTTTATGTGGACCTCCTAGGAGTTCCAAATCTTTAATAAATATATTGAATTGAATTGAATTGAATGTGCGAGCTGAGCCCATGCCCAGAGTGCAGACCTTTAGAGGAGTGCAGGAGGTGCCTGGAGCAGTCTTCCTCTAACCTGGCTCCAAAGAAAAGTGCATATAAATACTGTTTCTTGGGCCAGTGCCTGTATTGTGACTGATTTTCTTCTCATGGCTCTCCATTCTCTTGCCAGCAAGCTTCTGACCCTTGGTCATTCAATCGCAGGCCAGACTATCTCAATTTGCTTCCTCCTCCGAGACTCTAATGTAGCCCCCAGGTGTAAATATCGATCAACAACCTACACTTGGCCTTCACTATAATGAGGTTGTCTTGTCCTCACATTACCATTTAAACTTTTTCACAAAGTGCTTTCACTTTTACCAGAAAATCAAAATGGGTAATAAGTGATATTGACTACTGCAAAGGGGTCTAAGTTGCACCGTATTCAACGTATGACTACCAACCAGTTCCAAACCAAGAAAGCATACATTTCCTGTTCTGAATGACCTGTAATTGCTACGTAAAACAATAGATTCAATTCAGAATCCGTGCCCCTGCTTACCTCATCTTTTACAGATTTAGGTTAAAATCCCAGTCAGGGTGCAGGTCTCACTGTTGGCCAACAAGGGATCCACTGATCTTTGCCTCTTATACAGCAGGTAAATTAGAAAGTCGAATTTGGTGATTTGTCTGCGTCTTCACAGCCAACATTATTCCATTACACCTAAGCTTATAAAGCAACTTACTTCCTTTTGGGGGAAAAATAGAAAACTCTCCTTTTCCTTCACTGAGCTAGGGTTACTATCTGTGTTCTCTCGTTGGCAGACCTTTACTGCCAAAGAGCAGCACGTGGTGAAAGAGCACTCAGTAAGACCACATACCATTAACAAGGTGATGACGACATTTCCTCTGATGTTTGGATTTTAAAACCAGTACTATTTGGGCAATTACAAGAGGTAAACATTTATTACATAATACTATGCATAGATTGTTTGTAAAGCAGAAACCACAAAGTAACTCCCTTGTTACAGAAAAACAAGAGGAATAGAGAAATGTAAGGTAAAGGAAAGGCAATAATTTAAAATCTTATAGTATTTTGTATTAAGAAAAAATAGGCATATAAATTCTCAGTGTGGATGTTTCATTTTGAATGTAACTGAGCAAAGAACACTCGCACGTTCAAAAATGAGCTATGTAGTCAAAGAGATTTCGATTAAAGTGGATTGAAAGATTACCTAAACAGGGTATTCCTGCCTGGGGTGGAAGGCAGGATCGAGGTGGCCAGCAAGCCAATTCATCGACAGGTGTCGCATAGGAGAATGAGGGCTTGGACTTTTGTTCTATAGCATGTACAGTTGTTTAGAATGGCTTTAAACTTCTCAGCGAGATGAGGTGATTTATTGCTGTTGATTTATTCTGGACGTTATCAATAGATCCTACTTCTCTTGGCTAGTTATTTATTTAAAAAAGTGCTTTTCCTCCTCTCAAAGGAAAAGGCAACCTGGGTAGAAAGGGAAATTAAGCTCAGGGAAACCATACTTAAAAACCTGAGATCACTTTTAGTGCTGTCACTCGAACCCACAGAACATAGATTCTGGTAATTACTCAAATTAACAGACAGACGCAGAAGTCTTGTGTTGAGGTCCGTTTTGTCAAAATACCTACTCCCAATCCTGTGCTCAGGCTCCATTTTGTGAAATATCCTCCTCCCGTGATGTAAATTAATGGGCATGCTTCTTGCAACGAAATACTTGATGTGTTATCAGGTTAGTGACGTTGAAGGCGGGATTAAGTGTTGAAACTCTGTTGGAATCGCTTTCATAATCCGTACTTGCTCTGCTTTGGGCGGGGCGTGTAATAAAACCTTCGTTCCTACCCTGCAACTTCCAGCATAAAAGTTTATTCAACTTTATTTGTCCTGGCAACTGAATCGAGCACTTACGGCAGCCGAGCGGAGCTATCGCCCCTCTAAAATTAACGTTTATATGCTGCGTCACAGCTCTATCTGAAAATCCCACAGCGGTCCGCTTTAGACTGGTTGCTCATGAAGTGGAAACACTTGTCAAAGTTGTCTGCCCTCTCCCATATGACATCTCTGAAGCCGGTTCACTGTCACAGTGAAAAGCGACAGTTTTAAGACTCGGGAGTAGAAGTGGCTTGTAGTGTTCTGCTGGACACGTTCTAGTGTCTCAGCAGACACTGAGTTAATAGCCACTCCCCTATGGGAGTGGGCACACTGCACCCCCACACCCATCCATCACGGGTGTCACGCGTGACGTGGCCCCGCTAATAAAAGGGCCCGGGTGCACGTGCTCGAGGCCAGTTACTACACTACCTCGCCTGGTGTCTGTGTCTACCATGTGCATAATGCGGGCCTGAGGCCCAACACCACATTGGCGACGAGGCGGGTAGCTAACCCCGCGTGCCTGCTGCATGATGTTTCCTTGTCCTTCGTGAGGAGGAAAGGGTCTGCCGCCCTTGCCTGTGGAAAGGGGCGAGCGCAGCGTGCGGCCATCTGCCTTTCAGAAGGGAGGCACGGAGACTGGCTGTCTCCCACTCACAGCGGCCCCGGACAAAGGAGGAGTGGACGAGCGCCCCCGCAGCCGCCGTCGGAACGCCACGAGAAGCGTGAGTCTCCCCACCATGCTCGCGGTGCGGCTGCTGCCACACTCCGGCACTCACCACCCCAGGTAAAGAGCCATGCGCTCCTCACTGCGCACCGCCCGAGAGCGGTCCTTCCACCCCTAAGCCAGGCGTTGCTCCGCCGCCGCTGGCTATCCCTGCATCTGCAGCACAAACAGGGAGGCGCTGCGACGACACTGCTGAGCAGCCCTCCAGCCACTGCCTGCAGTGCCCCACAGCATGCGCCAGCGCAGCCCGTGACACAGGAGGGCAGCTGGCACCGTAAGGAGGGTGGCGAGTGTCCCCGTGGCCCCCACCCGTCTGCGGGACACCGGCGACTGCACAAGCTCGAAGCGGCGCCCTGTGCATGCAGTCCGCGCAGGAGCGAGAAGGCCGTCACCCCGCCAGCAGGACCAAAAGGCACCAATCGTCCCGCAGCGGCCCAGTCACCCTAGACTCAAGCCTAAGAAACCGGCCGGAGCAACCCTGGTCAGCCCCGCAGCAAGAGAGAGGCCCCGTCTCAATTACCTGGCTGACTCGTGTGCAGTGGCCGGACTGTGCCTGACTGTTGTCCCAGGGCCCGATCCTCACCGCCCGACCAAGACAAGCGAGGCCCGCAACAGTTGAGAAGAGCTGCCTGGCCTCTCTGTGATCGCCTGCAGAGCCACCTAGTGGCCTGTCAGAGGTACCACACCCGCCGTAAATTAAAGGAGTTCAATGCAACTACCGGAGCCCGCAAAGGGATGGTAGAACAAGGGGGCCCCAGCAAAAAAAGGCACGTTTGAAATGCAGGCCAACTCTGCCCCAAGCAACACGAAATAGCCTGCAGTGTCCACGCATACACTTATCCAGGCGGTACCACGGCTCAGCAAGACGCGCGCTGCAGGGCACACTGACTTCCCTACGGACTACCTGCTGCAGCTGACATCAGCAGGTGAGAGAGGCATGGCAGAGAGAAGAGTGACTGCAGTGCCACCTACTGGCCAATTGTGGAGTTGTAGCAGAGGACGATGGGAACCTGCAAGTGAAACGCCCCAGCAAGGGAGAGCATCGTGCCACGCATAACCTGCCATTGCATAGTATGGACCCCACACCATCGCAACCTGTGCCCGGTGCTCCCAAGCAGCAACGGCAAGTACCCGGGCTAAGTGGTCTAACGTCCTGAAGAGGAGAGGATTTGTGCACCACAGCAAAGAACCCCTGCTAGATAGCAAGCCACAGGGGATACTGTGCACCCCGCACACGCAAACCCCTAGCAGCCATCTACAGCCAGCAAACACCCCAAAGGCATAAAGAGTATCGGAGGCCGCACAGGCCCCGCAGCCCAGGCAGAAAGGGCGCCCCAGAGCAAAGAGCTACCAAGGGCCCAGAGCTGCCCCAAGAGAAGCACACGAAGACAAGGTGTATTGCGCGCCACCCCAACGGGCTGCACATCACCAAAGGCTCCCAGGAAGCCCACAACCTGCAAACAACCAGGGCAAGCCACCGCGACGACCACAGCGCCACCTGGTAGCTCCCCAAACGCAACGTGCTGAAGAACGGACACACTGCCTGGCCAGAGCGGATGGCCAGCAAGAGAAAATCGCAAAGTGATCCTGGCAGGAGATTCCACACCGGCGCATCCGAAGAGCGGTAAAGCACACTGACTACCCACCGCGATCGACGCCAGCAGACCAGTGACAAGTGTGGCTGCACTGCACCCTACAGACCAGCAGTCAACAGATCCCAGAGTGCGCACCGCCACGACAAGGAAGACTGCCTGCTCACACCCAGTTGATGAAACGGACCGCACCTGGCACAGCAAAACGTGCCCTCAGAAGAGAATGCTCAGAGAGTGGCCCTCTGCACCCTGCAAGTGCGAGCAGCAAGGACACCTTCGAAGACAGCAAAGTCTCAAAGTAGCTGCCACCCTCAAGAGCCCCCAAGGGGCCCCAAGCTGCACCAGCGCAAACCAGCGTCATATAGGCAAGAGCACTGCCTGCCACCTCTACAAAGTACGGGGAAAGACTTACAAACCCCGCAAGGAGCTGCGAGAAACCCAGAGCTACACACGGACAGCCACCACCCACAAGAGTGGACGACCAGCCAGATCAGCAACGTCTCAAGGACGCTGTCCCCGCTAACAGCTCAAGAGAAGACTGGTGCAGAACGCGCACCACACGTGGCTGCCCAACGCCGGAGCAGAGATCGCGTCAGTTGCTCCTCCCGGTGTACCGACACCACCGCAAACTACACCTCAGGCACACCACGTGCCAGGAGAGAGGGACATCTCCACAAAGCAACACTGCTGAACGCAGCACAGAGAACGACTACATCTCGACTGCACCAGCGAAACCCCGCAGTGGGCCGAAGATCACACAGAGAGTGTCCTCCCTCGCACTGCCTCAAGACGGAGTCGGCAGTGGCCCCAAAACAGGCAAGAGAGGAGTTGCACACTCCACGTGGCAGGCCGCCACAGCAACAGGTGCTCCAACAACCGGCGACATGTGACCGGACGTCACGTCGCACAGCAAACAAGGAGCACGTCACACAAAGTGACCAGTCCAGACAAGCACACCGAAAGAAGGAAGAAGCAGGCGCCATGACGGCACTGCCTCGAGGTCCAAGCGCAAAGTCCTCGAGGGAAGAGTGACAGCCCTGTCACCCCGAAGAAAAGAAGAGTGACAGCCATGTCACACCAAAAGGGGAGAAGAGTGACAGCCCTGTCACAAGAAAAGAAGAGTGACAGCCATGTCACACCAAAAGGGAGAAGAGTGACAGCCCTGTCACACCGAAAATCGGAAGAACACAGGTGGGCGGAATAGACCAACAATGGGAGAAGACCGAGGACTCGCAGCAAGCCAAGAGCACACCCAGACACACAGACCGACGTCCCTGGATACAGCCTCACGGGAGAACCGAGCACAAGCCGCAGCAAGCGCACTCCGCGTCTCTCCCCAACGCTTCCCCAGGCGACCGTCCATCCCAGAGTGTCCGCAGTCCAAGTCAACGGCATCCCTGCTCCAGGCCGCAAATGCCGTGGGTGAAGATCAGCATGGAGTGCCCGCCCTCACACCGCCTCAAGATGGAGTCGGCAGTGGCCCCAAATCAGGCAAGAGAGGATCCGTACACTCTACGTGTCAAGCCGCCACTGAAGACCAACCTCAACAAGGCGGAGACACCTGGCTGCTAAGTCCCTCCTGACATTCAAACTCTCCCAGCAAGCCACCACCATCTGTCACTCCAACTCACCACACGGCTGGCAACCACCATCACGCCAGCCCTCAGCACATACGTCAAACACCCCTACCAGAGCACAAGTGGACTGGAATCCTACACCGCTGCCACGCCAGCCGACTAAAGGGATTAGAAGCCACCTGTGAACCTGGCCTACACCGGAACCGCGGCAGCAAGTGCAAGTCTCAGCCAAGACTCATCCACCCGTGAGGGTTGTGCGTGTTGACTAAGTAACGGCTCCTCAGCGGTCCTGCAGCTGCCCCCAGACGGCACACAAGCGGCCCCCAGCGCAGCCCTCCTACAGTCCCGCAGCAACCCCGACGACGGGCCTCCCCAGGCGGGAGAGCGAGAAGAGACGGTGCACCACCGACAGGTTACCGGTAACAGCCAAGCAGTTCAACAGGGACAGTCGGTCCAGCAACACCTCGGTGAATCCTCACCGTAGGCTCCATCCAGGTTCTTGACGCAACCCATCAAATGAACTGTTAGAACCCACCACAGACCATCCCGGACGTCAGCAACGTGGAGCCATGCAAGACATGTCATCATCAGAGAACTGACGGTATGCAGCGGGCGTCATCAAAGCCAGCGGTCGTGTCCTGAACCCCTCAGGTTAAACTTCGAGTGCCCGCCGCGATGGCCCTGCAGCAGGCGGAATCACCGGCCCATGCCTGACGTCTCCTTGCCACCGGACTCATAAGGCTGATGGACCCTGTGGTGTTTAGTTGACTGTTTATCTCTCCCCACAGGTTGAACTATTTGTTGTTGTCGTTCTTCATTAAAGTTGGGGAGGAATGTAGTGTTCTGCTGGACACGTTCTAGTGTCTCAGCAGACACTGAGTTAATAGCCACTCCCCTATGGGAGTGGGCACACTGCACCTCCACACCCATCCATCACGGGTGTCACGCGTGACGTGGCCCCGCTAATAAAAGGGCCCGGGTGCACGTGCTCGAGGCCAGTTACTACACTACCTCGCCTGGTGTCTGTGTCTACCATGTGCATAATGCGGGCCTGAGGCCCAACACCACATGGCTGAGACTGCCTCTGTTTCGGCAACCTCAGAATATTACCCTAAAAAGACTTTAAGTTTTTGAATTAGAGCAACAGGGTGGTACCACAGTGAACTACGGTGGCCTTGCCACACTGTGTGTAGGGGAGGCAGCTGAGGGGATGTCAGTGCGGGTGGCTGTGCTTCCACTATGTTGTGCAGTGACTTCCGCTGTCTGATAAGAGGCGTAGTTCACCTCTCCTTACTCCAACAAGTCCAAGTGGCTCATTCTAACAGAGTAAACAGGGCTGTCCACAGAAGAGTGTCTAGACCCGATGCACCGCTTACCTGAATGAATGTGTATAGTTGTGTTGGCCTTTTGAAGTCATGACCCCTGGCCCCTGTCCCTTCAGACTTTATTCAGGTAAATGTTTTGACTGTCAAATGCAAACAACTACCATACGCACTTCATGAGAGGTGAATACATACAAATAATGAGCGTCTTGCAAGGTGTCCTAGGACAGAGTGGACTGTGATGCCATACGCATGCCCCAATAAGAGCGAAGTCCCAAATAACACTTATAATATTAACAACACGTATGATGATTGCCAATTTATTATAAAAAAAGATCTACGAGTCTTAACCAATTCTGCCTTTGCAAAGCAGGAGCCAAGCAGTCAATTCAGTAGATAGCAGATTAAGTAAGAAATATATAAATTGTAGGAAGCAGGTTACAGATTACACAGTAGAATACCCCACCAGGTGCAGCAGCAGCACACTGTCTACTGGGCCCACACTCTTTCCAACAGCCTACCCAGATCAGGCTTATCCAACGAGTGGCTCATGAGATACTGGCAGCTCTCCAGTTACCTGTAAGCAGTCTCCGACGTGCAGCCCAGCCTACTAAATTTAGAAGCTTTTGCTTGGTTGAATTAATAAAGGTATACCAAAATTGAGACTGTATATTTGAGACAAAAATGTGCTTATTTTCAGAACTCTTAACTGAAAATGGCTGAATTTCCCCAAAATATTTAAAGCTGATATTTAAATGATAAATCATATGACATTTGGGATACTTTCTACAAATGTTATAAACTTGGTGCCAGAGGTATTGCTGCTGTGGTTGTTATGTATTACAGAAAAGGTTGGAGATCGCGGACCCAGACATATGGTGACTCTAACATTGTCTGACCTCATGAGCTTGGCTAAGCAGAGCAGAGAAGGCATGAAAACGACTGAAGATTACAAAGTGCATTGTTTCTTAAATGAAAGCACAACACACCTATACAGATAAGCTTCACAAATTATTAACACAGCCATTGCATCCAAATCCATCAACACAAAACCAAAAACATACCCTTACCAAAGTTCCCTCAAATTTTTTTCCTCTGTGTGTGCCGATAAAGGTGCTTCGTGCACTGCAGCTAAGGCTGCGTGCGCTGAAGACAAGCAGCAACTTTGTATGCAAGCATGTGCGGTGTGCAAGCTACGAAAATCAGTGGCTTAGTAAGGGTGCTCTGGGCCCTAATGCAAATGAGAAAAAATGCCCCTCTTACCTTTGGGTTGGTATTTAAAGACACCCATTACAGGGTCGCAGTGGACTCCTTGCACCCCTGGCCATGGGGGCCACTGCATCTTGTGCCCTAATTGCACTACCCACAATTCCTCTCAATTTGATCTCTCCATGCCGTTCTTATCTCCTCCTTGCACCTTTTCTTACCTCTGTCCACTACCACTCAATCTCTCTCACTTGTCCAAATCTCCTTCTTCCCTTGTTTTTTAATTGTTTCTTCTCGCCTTGCTCCTCCTTACCCTCTCCACTTTTCTTTCTCTATTTCTGCTCTACTCCACTTCTCCCTCATCCTGTCTCCCCTCTTAAATCTACGTCCTCCCCTTCTCTCTCCCACAGACTCCCTCTAATCTCCAAGTTCTCTCTCATTCCATCTTTACTTTGTGTAGGAGAGTAGGATCTGCCTCTTATGTTGCCCCCACTTTTTTTCTGATGTTTACACTGGTTTCTGGCTATAGTCTGGCTGGGACCCTGCCAATCAGGGCCCCAGACTCTCTGTTCTCTCTAAATGACTTGGAGTGCACTCTAGGTGCACTAGTGATTGGATACTGTGGTACCTTATGAGTCCCTAGTATATGGTACCTTAGGTGCCAAGGGCATAGGTACTTCACAGGCCTACCAGGGGCTGAAGTATGTATTATGCCACCCCTGGGAAGCAGACTAAATCTGACACCACAGGTCTGCTACTGCAGCCTGGGTAAGGTGGTGCATGCACCCCTTACTGTGATATAGGCTACCTATATCACTACATAGATACACACATATAAACCTATAAGTCACTCCTATGGCAGGCCTTATCAATCCTGAAGGCAGAGTGCTTGGTTCCTATGTGAGAGGGTGCCCCTGCATGAGCAGAGCCCCTCTGCAGCATTCGGAGACCCTTCTCTGATGCTGTTTGTAGTGCAGCCTGACCATATACTCCTAAGCGCTTTATAACCTCGCGTTAAATGCTAACTTTGGGATGGCTGCACGGAAACATGTCGTGTTTGGTGTCAAACATCTTGGAATACTACCCCCCCCGACAGTTCTGGCGGCGGGGGTAGCATTCCACCCTTCTAGAGGGATAGACATGTGCCTACTGTGGAAACGCGGTAGAATCCTGAAGAGCCCTGGCATCACAAAATGGATGCCACCAGTCACAGACAATGGGCTGTCCTCCTGCTGATGACCGAAACTCGCAGTGGAGGAAGCCCAACAATAGGTATCCTGTCACAGGAGGGTGTGACCACCTTCCAGACAGGGTTTAGTGTATTGGGGCTGGGTGGGTGCACTCCTAGAGTGCTTTGAAGTCCTGCACTGGGGGAGCAGCAGGCTCCTCTGTGCATATGCCAGTTCAAACCAGCTCAGGGGCTACCTGCCCCTGCTCTGGCGCGAAACTGGACAAAGGGAAGTGGGTGTAGCCACCCACTCCCCTGACCCTCCCATAGGTGGGGTCATAGAGCTAGTCCCTCCCTTCCTTTTAGTATAAGAGGGGGAACCTGTGCATTGCAAACTAGATACCCCTGGACGATGCTCTGAAGAAGAATCCTGGACCTTCGACGTTCCACTACCTCTGGAAGACTGAAGAATCTCCCTTGGAGTCAAGGAGTGACTCCCCTGCTTGGCAGGCACCAAAAACTGAAACGACGGTCGCAAACTACGACGCTCCCGCCGGAGCCCGAGGTCCCTGCAGCCCAAGACGAGGATTTCCTGACTTCTCAAAGGCCATCATGAGTCCCCAGTGAAGCTGAGGCCAGTGGACCCCACGAGTGACGAGGAACCGCAGTCCCTGGGTACCATGCACTATTGTCGGGTGCAACCCCTTCACGACGTTCAACGAACCTGTGCTTTGGACCACGTATGGTCCCAGCCTCTAGCAGGAATCCCTCCGAAGATCGGAGGCCTAGCCCGTCCCGAGTGACCGTGGGCCCCTGTTGAAGGAATCCTCCCGAGGCGTCTTTGCGATCCCTTGCCAGCCGGCTTGTGGGTCCTCAGAAGACTTTTCTAAAGAACCAAAGGGCTCCCCTGGTTGCTCCAGGCCTGCCCTGACTTACCCTTGCTGGGTGAGTTCCCCAGACCTTGCTGGTCTGCACCATTGACTTTTTACGCTTTCCACAAGACTTGCTGCTACCAAGGCTTGTTGGCTCCAATTGGGTTGCCAACACAGCAGTCAGCTGCAGACTTCGTGGGACACACCGAATCCAGCTCCTGGTTGTCGTCGACGCCTCCTGGACCTCGTGGCCGAAGAGTCAAGACACCCGTGAACGACCTGAATCTTTCGACGACGGTGGGCATTCATCTTCCTTGCCCCGGGTCACTGCCCAGTGACTTTGAACACTGTCCCCTCTGCTTTCAGGTCTTCCTTCTTCCGAATCCAGGCTTGGATTCCACCGGACACTTCTTCGGACTTCACATGCAGCAAGTCTTCATTGGCTCCCATTGAAAACGACGCCGCGACCCGACACCAAAGGACACCTATGCACCCGGCTTCCCTGGGTGAGGTAACTCCAGCACTACGGTGCTCCTGTGGGTGTTGGCCCTAGAACTACTTACCCTGTAAGTGACTTGCTTGTAGCTACTCCCGAAGTGCCCTTAAACTCTTAATTTCCAACCGCGACTTGCCCCATTGAAGTCTACGGCGATCCGCGCCTGTGTTCACACACTGCACGCGCTCCCCGTGGGTCCTTTACTTACCTGCCTTGGGTGGTTTCGTGAGGCCCCAACACTTCTGAAGGCCCTGGGCCTTGTCTCCCTGCAAGTCGTTGTTCTTAAGTCTCTTTTTTAGTATATGGTCTGGTACGCCCCTAGGGCCCCAGCCATATTTGTGCTTAATTTATTGTGAAACGTTGATTTGTGTGCATATGTTCCTGACTTCTAATCTCAAAGAGATTAGTAGAGAGTTGTTTAGTAATAAATACATATATATTTGATATATATACCTGTGTGGTGTCTTTTCATTTGGTGATTCAAGAGATTGTGTGGTAAAACAAGCTGCTTTACATTCCTCCAAGACTTAGCCTGAAGGCTGCTCTCCACAGCTACCACTAGGATAGCTTTCTATAAAGGTTGTCTTAAACCTACGAACCATAAGAATCGAATTGTACTGGTGCAAGGTGTCCACTTTAACTAGTGAACAGCATATACCAGGCCAACTTCTCACATTGGTGGCAGCGTGTGGAATTCCAGCTTGCTATTGTTTTACCAGAAAATCTCTATTTGAATTACTAACTGAAAACCACTATAGGTACTCAAGGTACATATAAAGTCAAGCTTAGTATCAATAAGTTCTACTGAACTTAGAGCTGTGTGCCAAGGGATAGCACACCCTTTCTACAGCTCAAGCTAGTATCAGTAGGCCACAAACTAGTGTAGGTAGTACAACACTGCACAACACTAGAATGTCCTTAAAGGGTGGACCCAGTGGATCCACTCAGCCTCAGTATAAGGACATGGCTTTCTCTGAGTTGAGAACCATGTGTGCTGCAAGGCACCTGAAGCTAGGACAGAGTCCCTCCACACTACACCTGATAGATCTGCTGACAGCAGATGATCTTAGATTAGCTCTAGGAGCTAATGGATCTGAATCAGTGGGTGGGTCAATTACAGTGTCTGGGTCAGATGATGAACATCTGGATGACCAAGACTCTGTGATTGTAGGGCCAGGTCCCAAGGGGTCTGAACAGGACAGAGGAATTCTCCCTAAGTGAACTGACATAGTGGAGGACAGGCCTAGGTCCCTTTCTAGGGAATCTGAGCACTCCTATCACTCTGGCAGAGAATCTGTCTACCAGAGGAACTCCTACTTCTCAAGAAGAGAGACCTCCTCTGACAGAATGTACAAACTGCTGCAGTATGAGGAAGCAAGGTTTGCCCTCAAAACCAAGCAGTTGGCATTAGACAAGGAAGCCCTGGAGCTCCAGTGAGCTTCTAGAAAAGAGGGGTTAGAACCCCCTGGTGGCAGCAACAGTGTCCCTAGAGGCAGAGAATATATTCCAGACCATAGGAACCTGAGCAAGGTTCTTCCTCCCTACCAGAGTGGGGATGATATCCATAAATGGGTAACTGCTATGGAAAGGGCCTGTAGAGTACAACAGGTCCCCCAAAAGCAGTGGGCAGCAATCTTGTGGCTCTCCTTTTCAGATAAAGGTAGAGACAAGCTCCTCACTGTTAGAGAAGAGGATGCTGATGACTATGAAGTCCTGAAGAGTGCACTGATAGATGGGTTTGGCTTAACCACTGAGCAGTACAGGTTGAAGTTCAGAGACACCCAGAAGGCACAGACTCAGGACTGGACTGACTTTGTAGATTGTGCAACCGAGGCTCTGGAGGGTTGGCTGGTTGGCAGTAGGGTTACTGATTTCAAGGGATTATATAATCTAATGATGAGAGAACAGATCCTTAATAATTGCCAGAACCAGTTGTTGCATCAATACCTGGTGGACTCAGATCTGACCTCTCCCCAAGAATTGGGAAAGAAGGCAGACAAGTGGGTCAGAACCAGGGTGAGGCAGAAAACCCAGAACCAAGGGGGTGACACAAAGAAGCAGGATTCTAAGGGCTCTGAAAAAGGTGGGGATAAGTCAAAAGACCAGAAGTCTTCACAAGGGCCCCAAAAATCTGCATCTGGTGGGGAGTCACAATCCAACAAGGGAAAAGGCCAAAAGAAGCCCTGGTGCAAATTCTGTAAACAGAAAGGGCACTGGACTTCTGATTGTAACAAGTCCAAAGACCAAACCAACACCACTCCTGCCCCTAAGGCAACTGTTCCCCCTAGTTCAGCTACTGGTGGAGGTGGTACTCAGAATAAGGGTGTAGTAGGGTTGACCCTGGGTTCTGAAGTGGACTCTGGCCTAGTCAGAGTACCCACTCAGGCAATGCTGATTTGTGATGGAGACATGGACATGTCCTTCCTTGTGAGCCCCAGTAATCTGGGCAAATACAAACAGCAGCCTGTAATAAATGGCAAACAGGCTTTGGCATTTAGGGACACAGGTGCTAGTGTCACCATGGTGGCAGAGGATCTTGTGGACCCTGGACAGATCATCCTGGGCGAAATGTACCAGGTGACCAATGCAAGCAATGTCAGGACCAACCATAGACTGGCAGTTGTGAATTTCTCCTGGGGAGGGGTAACTGGCCTCAAGAAGGTTGTAGTCAGTGCAGACCTCCCTGTAGAATGTCTATTGGGCAATGATCTAGAAACTTCAGCCTGGTCTGAAGTAGAGTTATGGACTCATGCTAAGATGTTAGGCATCCCTGCAGAAGGTATTTGCTGTGACCAGGTCACAGGCCAAAATGCATGACACTGAACCAGCTCTGGATCCTGAAACTATGGACCAGATGCTTCCCAAGAAGAGGAGCAGTAGGGTTAAGGCAGTGCCTTCCCCTCTGTCTCAGATCATTGATTCCCCTCTTAAGGGAGGAGGACCAGACCCTGAAGAAGGAACTGCCCCAGAGGAATTGAGCCTGATCAGGTTGAGTTCTTGGGGGCAGGGGGCCCTTCTAGGGAAGATCTGAGTAAGGAGCAACAGTGCTGCCCCTCTCTTGAACCCCTCAGACAGCAGGCTGCTGCTGAGGCTGCTGGGAGTGCTAGTGGGTCCCATAAAGTTTATTGGGATGAGGGACTCCTATATTCTGAGGGTAGAGATCCAGCCCCTGGAGCCACCAGGAGGTTGGTAATACCTCAGAATTTTAGGGGGTTCCTCTTGACCATAGCACATGATATCCCTTTAGCAGGTCACTTGGGCCAAAACAAGACCTGGGACAGGCTTGTTCCACATTTTCATTGGCCACATATGTCAGAGGACACAAAGGAGTTTTGTCGCTCCTGTGTCACATGCCAAGCCAGTGGCAAGGCAGGTGGCACTACAAAGGCCCCCTGATACCACTACCTGTGGTGGGGGTACCCTTTGAAAGGGTAGGGATTGACATTGTTGGTCCCCTTGACCCTCAAACTGCATCTGGGCACAGATTTATCCTGGTGGTAGTGGATCATGCCACCAGGTACCCAGAGGCAATTCCCCTGAGGACCACCACAGCCCCTGTGGTGGCAAGAGCCCTCATTGGAGTTTTCTCCAGAGTGGGTTTCCCAAAGGAGGTCATCTCTGACAGAGTTCCAAACTTCATGTCAGGATATTTGAAATTAATGTGGAAGGAGTGTGGTGTAACTTATAAATTCACCACCCCCTATCACCCACAATGCAATGGGTTGGTTGAACGTTTCAACAAAACCCTGAAGGGTATGATTAAAGGACTCCCAGAGAAGCTTAGGCGGAAATGGGACCTTCTTCTTCCCTGCCTGTTGTTTGCATACAGAGAGGTTCCACTGAAGGGGTTGGTTACAGCCCATTTGAGCTTCTGTTTGGGCATCCTGTAAGAGGTCCATTATGTTTGGTAAAAAGGGCTGGGAGTTACCTCTCAAGCCCCCAAACAAGATGTGATGGACTATGTACTTGGTCTCCGCTCCAGGATGGCTGAATACATGAAAAAGGCAACCAAAAACCTGGAGGCCAGCCAAGAATTACAAAAAGCTTGGCATGACCAAAGGCTGTGCTGACTGTGTACCAGCCAGGACAGAAAGTGTGGGTGTTGGAGCCTGTGGCCCCAGCAGCCCTCCAAGACAAGTGGAGTGGCCCCCATACAATTGTTGAGCAAAAGGGAGAAGTCACCTATCTGGTGAATCTTGGAACTCCCAGGAGCCCCCTGAGGGTACTCCATGTCAACAGATTAAAGCCATATGTTGACAGGGCTGACATGGGCTTGCTCATGGCAACTGATGAGGACCAGGAGGAGGAGAGTGACCCTCTCCCTGACCTGCTCTCACAGAACCCTGATGATGGGTCAGTAGATGGTGTTGCTTTGGCAAGCAGCCTCACTGACCATCAGCAAACTGAGTGCAGACAAGTTCTGCAACAGTACAGACATATGTTTAGCCTGACCCCTAGTCAGACTACCTGGTGCACCCATGAGATGGACACTGGAGACAGTCTGCCTGTCAAGAGTAAAATCTACAGGCAACCTGACCATGTCAGGGACTGTATCAGGACTGAAGTCCAGAAAATGTTGGAGTTAGGTGTGATTGAGCCTTCAGATAGCCCTTGGGCTAGCCCAGTAGTCCTAGTGCCCAAGCCTCATACCCAGGATGGTAAGAAAGAAATGAGGTTTTGTGTAGACTACAGAGGCCTCAATGCAGTCACCAGGACTGATGCCTATCCCATACCAAGGGCAGATGAGCTGATTGATACTTTGGCCTCAGCCAAGTATCTAAGTACATTTGACCTAACAGCTGGCTACTGGCAGATCAGGTTAGCTGATGATGCAAAAGCCAAAACAGCATTTTCGACCCCTGGTGGGCACTACCACTTTGTGGTGATGCCCTTTGGATTGAAAAATGCACCTGCCACTTTTCAGAGGTTGGTGAATAAAGTTCTGGCAGGGATGGAAACTTATTGCTCAGCTTATCTAGATGATATTGCTGTCTTTAGTTCCTCCTGGCAGGATCACCTGGTCCACCTCAGAAATGTTTTGGAGGCTCTGCAGAAAGCAGGCCTCACTATCAAGGCCACTAAGTGCCAGATAGGGCAGAGTCAGGTTGTGTACCTGGGCCACCTTGTGGGTGGAGGCCAGGTTCAGCCTTTACAGAGTAAAATCCAAACCATAATGGAATGGGTTGCTCCTACCACCCAGACACAGGTGAGAGCCTTCTTAGGCCTGACTGGGTACTATAGGAGGTTTGTGAAGGGATATGGATCTATAGTGACCCCCTTGAATGATCTGACCTCAAAGAAAATGCCAAAAAGGTTCAGTGGACAGCTAGCTGTCAGAAGGCATTTGAAGACCTAAAGCAGGCCATGTGCACTGCCCCCATCTTACAGAGTCCAGACTACACCAAAAGTTCATTGTCCAAACAGATGCTTCTGAGCTGGGTGTGGGAGCTGTACTGTCTCAACTGAATGATGAAGGTCAAGACCAGCCAGTAGCTTTTATTAGCAGAAGGCTGACCCCTAGAGAGAAACGTTGGTCAGCTATAGAGAGGGAGGCCTTTGCTGTGGTGTGGGCCCTGAAGAAGTTGAGGCCATACTTGTTTGGCACTCACTTCATAGTTCAGACTGACCACAAGCCCCTCCTATGGCTTAAACAGATGAAAGGTGAAAACCCAAAACTTTTGAGGTGGTCCATTTCCCTACAGGGGATGGACTATACAGTGGAACATAGGCCTGGGACCCAACATGCCAATGCAGATGGACTCTCAAGGTATTTCCACTTAGAGCACGAAGACTCAACTGGTCAAGGTTAGTTTAGTGTCCCTGCGTTTGGGGGGGTTGTGTAGGAGAGTAGGATCTGCCTCTTATATTGCCCCACTTTTTTCTGATGTTTACACTGGTTTCTGGCTATATGCTGGCTGGGACCCTGCCAATCAGGGCCCCAGCCTCTCTGTTCTCTCTAAACGACTTGGAGTGCACTCTAGGTGCACTAGTGATTGGATACTGTGGTACCTTATGAGTCCCTAGTATATGGTACCTTAGGTGCCAAGGGCATAGGTACTTCACAGGCCTACCAGGGGCTGAAGCATGTATTATGCCACCCCTGGGAAGCAGACTAAATCTGACACCACAGGTCTGCTACTGCAGCCTGGGTAAGGTGGTGCATGCACCCCTTACTGTGATATAGGCTACCTATATCACTACATAGATACACACATATAAACCCATAAGTCACTCCTATGGCAGGCCTTATCAATCCTGAAGGCAGAGTGCTTGGTTCCTATGTGAGAGGGTGCCCCTGCATGAGCAGAGCCCCTCTGCAGCATTCGGAGACCCTTCTCTGATGCTGTTTGTAGTGCAACCTGACCATATACTCCTAAGCGCTTTATAACCTCGCGTTAAATGCTAACTTTGGGATGGCTGCACGGAAACATGTCGTGTTTGGTGTCAAACATCTTGGAATACTACCCCCCGCCAGTTCTGGCGGCGGGGGTAGCATTCCACCCTTCTAGAGGGATAGACATGTGCCTACTGCGGAAACGCGGTAGAAACCTGAAGAGCCCTGGCATCACAAAATGGATGCCACCAGTCACAGACACTGGGCTGCCCTCCTGCTGATGACCGAAACTCGCAGTGGAGGAAGCCCAACAATAGGTATCCTGTCACAGGAGGGTGTGACCACCTTCCAGACAGGGTTTAGTGTATTGGGGCTGGGTGGGTGCACTCCTAGAGTGCTTTGAAGTCCTGCACTGGGGGAGCAGCAGGCTCCTCTGTGCATATGCCAGTTCAAACCAGCTCAGGGGCTACCTGCCCTTGCTCTGGCGCGAAACTGGACAAAGGGAAGTGGGTGTAGCCACCCACTCCCCTGACCCTCCCATAGGTGGGGTCATAGAGCTAGTCCCTCCCTTCCTTCTAGTATAAGAGGGGGAACCTGTGCATTGCAAACTAGATACCCCTGGACGACGCTCTGAAGAAGAATCCTGGACCTTCGACGTTCCACTACATGGAAGACTGAAGAATCTCCCTTGGAGTCAAGGAGTGACTCCCCTGCTTGGCAGGCACCAAAAACTGAAACGACGGTCAGACTGACCACAAGCCCCTCCTATGGCTTAAACAGATGAAAGGTGAAAACCCAAAACTTTTGAGGTGGTCCATTTCCCTACAGGGGATGGACTATACAGTGGGACCCAACATGCCAATGCAGATGGACTCTCAAGGTATTTCCACTTAGAGCACGAAGACTCAACTGGTCAAGGTTAGTTTAGTGTCCCTGCGTTTGGGGGGTTGTGTAGGAGAGTAGGATCTGCCTCTTATGTTGCCCCCACTTTTTTTCTGATGTTTACACTGGTTTCTGGCTATAGTCTGGCTGGGACCCTGCCAATCAGGGCCCCAGACTCTCTGTTCTCTCTAAATGACTTGGAGTGCACTCTAGGTGCACTAGTGATTGGATACTGTGGTACCTTATGAGTCCCTAGTATATGGTACCTTAGGTGCCAAGGGCATAGGTACTTCACAGGCCTACCAGGGGCTGAAGTATGTATTATGCCACCCCTGGGAAGCAGACTAAATCTGACACCACAGGTCTGCTACTGCAGCCTGGGTAAGGTGGTGCATGCACCCCTTACTGTGATATAGGCTACCTATATCACTACATAGATACACACATATAAACCTATAAGTCACTCCTATGGCAGGCCTTATCAATCCTGAAGGCAGAGTGCTTGGTTCCTATGTGAGAGGGTGCCCCTGCATGAGCAGAGCCCCTCTGCAGCATTCGGAGACCCTTCTCTGATGCTGTTTGTAGAGCACCCTGACCATATACTCTTAAGCGCATTATAACCTCGTGTTAAATGCTAACTTTGGGATGGCTGCACGGAAACATGTCGTGTTTGGTGTCAAACATCTTGGAATACTACCCCCCGCCAGTTCTGGCGGCGGGGGTAGCATTCCACCCTTCTAGAGGGATAGACATGTGCCTACTGTGGAAACGCGGTAGAATCCTGAAGAGCCCTGGCATCACAAAATGGATGCCACCAGTCACAGACACTGGGCTGCCCTCCTGCTGATGACCGAAACTCGCAGTGGAGGAAGCCCAACAATAGGTATCCTGTCACAGGAGGGTGTGACCACCTTCCAGACAGGGTTTAGTGTATTGGGGCTGGGTGGGTGCACTCCTAGAGTGCTTTGAAGTCCTGCACTGGGGGAGCAGCAGGCTCCTCTGTGCATATGCCAGTTCAAACCAGCTCAGGGGCTACCTGCCCCTGCTCTGGCGCGAAACTGGACAAAGGGAAGTGGGTGTAGCCACCCACTCCCCTGACCCTCCCTTAGGTGGGGTCATAGAGCTAGTCCCTCCCTTCCTTTTAGTATAAGAGGGGGAACCTGTGCATTGCAAACTAGATACCCCTGGATGACGCTCTGAAGAAGAATCCTGGACCTTCGACGTTCCACTACCTCTGGAAGACTGAAGAATCTCCCTTGGAGTCAAGGAGTGACTCCCCTGCTTGGCAGGCACCAAAAACTGAAACGACGGTCGCAAACTACGCCGCTGCCGCCAGAGCCCGAGATCCCTGCAGCCCAAGACGAGGATTTCCTGACTTCTCAAAGGCCATCGTGAGTCCCCAGCGAAGCTGAGGCCAGTGGACCCCACGAGTGACGAGGAACCGAAGTCTCTGGGTACCGTGCACTATTGTCGGGTGCAACCCCTTCACGACGTTCTACGAACCTGTGCTTTGGACCACGTATGGTCCCAGCCTCTAGCAGGAATCCCTCGGAAGATCAGAGGCCTACCCCGTCCCGAGTGCCCGTGGGCCCCTGTTGAAGGAATCCTCCCGAGGCATCTTCGCGATCCCTTGCCAGCCGGCTTGTGGGTCCCCAGAAGACTTTTCTAAAAAACCAAAGGGCTCCCCTGGTTGCTCCAGGCCTGCCCTGACTTACCCTCGCTGGGTGAGTTCCCCAGACCTTGCTGGTCTGCACCATTGACTTTTTACGCTTTCCACAAGACTTGCTGCTACCACGGCTTGTTGGCTCCAATCGGGTTGTCGACACCGCAGTCAGCTGCAGACTTTGTGGGACACGCCGAATCCAGCTCCTGATCGTCGTTGACGCCTCCTGGACCTCGTGCCGAAGAGTCAAGGCACCCGTGAACGACCTGAATCTTTCGACGACGGTGGGCATTCATCTTCCTTGCCCCGGGTCACTGCCCAGTGACTTTGAACACTGTCCCCTCTGCTTTCAGGTCTTCCTTCTTCCGAATCCAGGCTTGGATTCCACCAGACACTTCTTCGGACTTCACAAGCAGCAAGTCTTCATTGGCTCCCATTGAAAACGACGCCGCGACCCGACACCAAAGGACACCTATGCACCCGGCTTCCCTGGGTGAGGTAACTCCAGCACTATGGTGCTCCTGTGGGTGTTGGCCCTAGAACTACTTACCCTGTAAGTGACTTGCTTGTAGCTACTCCCGAAGTGCCCTTAAACTCTTAATTTCCAACCGCGACTTGCCCCATTGAAGTCTACAGCGATCCGCGCCTGTGTTCACGCACTGCACGCGTCCCCCGTGGGTCCTTTACTTACCTGCCTTGTGTGGTTTTGTGAGGCCCCAACACTTCTGAAGGCCCTGGGCCTTGTCTCCCTGCAAGTCGTTGTTCTTAAGTCTCTTTTTTAGTATATGGTCTGGTACGCCCCTAGGGCCCCAGCCATATTTGTGCTTAATTTATTGTGAAACGTTGATTTGTGCATATGTTCCTGACTTCTAATCTCATAAAGAGATTAGTAGATAGTTGTTTAGTAATAAATACATATATATTTGATATATATACCTGTGTGGTGTCTTTTCATTTGGTGATTCAAGAGATTGTGTGGTAAAACAAGCTGCTTTACATTCCTCCAAGACTTAGCCTGAAGGCTGCTCTCCACAGCTACCACTAGTATAGCTTTCTATAAAGGTTGTCTTAAACCTACCAACCATAAGAGTCGAATTGTACTGGTGCAAGGTGTCCACTTTAACTAGTGAACAGCATATACCAGGCCAACTTCTCACACTCTGTGAAATCTATATCTTGAATATGCTTCCCTCTCACCCATCTCATTCCTCTTCATGTCTCCGACCTCTTCGTTTGTCACCTCTTGGTCTACCTATCCCCTTTTAGTTGTTTTATCGACCTTTTCTTCCTTATTTCTTTCCCTACCTTTTTCCTTTTCTTTCTTCATGTAACTCCCTTTCTTTCTTTTTCTCTCTGTTCTGCTTATTCACTTGATCGTTTTTCTATCTCACTTCCATAGCTTTTTCTCTCCATATATGCCTCCTTTTCTCTCTATATTCACATTTCCCCTCTCCCTCACACTCCCACACCTTCTTTCCTCTCCGTCTTTCTATTATTTTCTACTTTCCTATCTAGTATCTCTTCTTTCTTTCTAATACCCATATTTATCTTTTCTCCTTTTCTCTAATCTCCCATCTTTCTTTCCATTCTGTCTTTACTATCTCCTTGTTCATTTTCTAACACTCTCTCCTCCTTCTTTACTGTCGATACTTCGTATCCCAATCTCAACCCTCCATTCTTTCCCTCCTTAATATCTTGCCTCCAAAGGTGACTTCCTTCTTCCAACCCCTCATTCTAGCCACCTCTATTTAATCTCACCCTTCTGTTTTTCTGCATTTCTGCTGCCTTTTGGCCTCATCTATCAACTTCCACCGTGTCTCCTTGTCCTCTTTTCTACCATATGACAAGCTCCTGCACAACCCATTGAATGAATGTTTGGCCTCTGCTCCGTCGTATCCTCTGTTTTAAGTTTTACCAGTGACTGCCTGGGACCAGTTTCATTCTCTGTTTGAACCCCTCCCAGAGGAAGAGACCACCATTGCCTTCTAATTT
Source organism: Calotriton arnoldi (assembly GCA_963921515.1). Taxonomy (NCBI): domain Eukaryota; kingdom Metazoa; phylum Chordata; class Amphibia; order Caudata; family Salamandridae; genus Calotriton; species Calotriton arnoldi. The sequence goes on along the minus strand of CAWUFW010010044.1, from coordinate 372,591 downwards.
TACACAGTACAGGAACATTTGCTCTGCATTGGTCATTTAGTAACCTTGCATTAGCTTGCAGTAAGAACACAAAGCGTCCTAATAATATTGCCAAGTTGCTGTTTAGAGTAACCATGTGTGTGAACTCCGCTCGCGGAGTTTGCAGAGTTTTCCACACTCCGCGTTACGCGGAGCTCGCAGAGTTCCAAAAAACTCTGCTTCACGTTGCGGAGCGGAGTTTTTTTCCTCGCTCGAGTTCGTCAACGTCATGTTGGCGAGCGCGAGCGAGGAAAATCCACCTCCCGGCGAGATTTTTCCTCGCTCACGATCGTCAACATCAAGTTGGCGAGCGCGAGCGTGGAAAATCAACCTCCTGGTGAGATTTCTCAACGCGGGGGGGTTAGATCTCTCATCGTGAGCGGCCGCGCATGCTCACGACCGCTCGCGTTGAGAAACCGTCCATTTGCGTTGAGAAAGCTGCAGCTCAAGTAAAAATCTACTCGAGCGGCAGAAAGGAAAGCAGCACCCGCTTGCGCTGTGCATGGTGCCGCTCGCGATGATTGCACAGTGCATACAAGCATCCGGCACCGCAAGTCACCGCGAATGGCATTTTTTTATTGCACTTCGACGCTTGCGGAGCTCCGCGCAGCGCGGTGGAGTTTTTTCCACTTCGCGGAGTTCCGCGTAGCCGAACTCCGCGAACTCCGCCCAGGGTTGGTTTAGAGATTCAGGTCTAGATTTACGAACACTTCGCGCTGAGTTTGCATCACAAAAGTGATGCAAACCCTGCACACAGTGTTGTGGTGGGTTTTACTTTCCAACATAAATCATGATTTGTGTGGGAAAGTTGCCCACATTAACGCAAAGTAGCAGTATGCTCTACCTTGCGCCTCTTTACATCAAGGGAGCGTACCATGGGTGGTACATGGGTATTCCCATGCATGGGTTTTGAGGTGAATCCCTATCTACTAACATTTACAGACAGGGATGTTAGCAAAACAATTACGTCTCCTCAAGGCAGTCAATAACAGTAGAGGAAATTTTAAAAGTCTCCATATTTTTCAAATTTTTTATGTGTGTTGCACTGTACTGCACACATGCATGCAGTAAGACAAGTCTTAAAGGATATTTTTAGTAATAGAAGGATCCCTTCCAGAACAAAACCTATGCTTGACAGAACTCTCAGACTCTTATAATAAGGTCAGGGCTACTGGAATTATGCAAGGACATGGCCTTTTCCGTGTAACTATGGACTTGCTACATGTGCCACATAATCCATCATCTACGGTATAATCTGCAGATTTTAAACCAAAAAAAATGATTCTAGCTCGATCAAAAGTTACAAAAAAGTGACTACCTGTATTGCTGTAAAGTGGAAGACTCTTAGCAAAGGTTAACTGGTCACATTTCTGTTGCTAATTGTTGTATTTGGGTGTTAAATTGGTACTAATGAGGTGCAACATTTGCCCAGACAGTGTTAACATCTGTGAAAATGCCAAAATAATATAGTAATACTATCACAAAATGTGCCACATTAAACTGCATAGTTTGCCTTTTCTTGCAGCATAATTTAACCCTGATGTATAATTTGGTCCTCTCCTGTTGCATAATTCCAGTGGCCCTGACTATGGTGCAAAGTACAGGTGGGCGTGCCAACAATTTAACAGGGACAACTGATCCAAGGGTTGGCTCTAGCTCTTAAGAGCCCCTGCACATGCAGAGCTTTGAAAATATGTAGCATGTCAATCATGCAGCACAGATCATGTAAGAATATGGTAAGTCATTTTCAAAATTCAAAAATTTAAACGTGGACTCGTTTCACCTTAGTCAGGGCCACTGTAATTATTTGATTCTGCGGCCATGGCTTTTTTCGCATAATTATGAATTTGCCGTACTTGACACATAATCCATCATCTGTTGCATAATCTGCAGATCTTGACCAAAAAAACTTGTTTCTAGGTCCCACGGATCAAATGTTACTAAAAATGTGGCTACATGTGTTCACACGCAATGGAAGTCTCTTCGCTAATGTTAACTAGTCATCTTTCAGGTGCTTATTTCTGCACTTGGTTGTTAAACTGGTAGTAATGAGGTGAAATCTGTGCACAGATTTTTATCCTGTATAAAAATGACAAAACAATGAAGTAATACAATCAGAAAATGTACTGCATTCTGCATTATGCCGCGTAAATAGCCTTTTCTTGTCGCATAATTTAGTCAAACTTGCCGCGTAATTTGGTGCTCCCTTGCAGCATAATTCCAGTGGCCCTGACCATAGTACATCGGATTGCATACGAAGGATTTATTAAAAGTTAGTTTTTAAACTGAACTGAGGAAGTTCCTGAAAGTTTAATTTTTTTTGCAGTTTTATATAGCAAACACGGAAAGCATTGGAGCGTCCAGTCGAGACTGGAACCTGTTTTCCCAGTTCCAAAGTCAGCAGCTCTGGCAATATTTCCACATACTCACCCTCTCACTGCAATGTGAAACACTATCACACGTGTTTATTTGACACTGCCTACTTCTGGCCTCTTAAAACACTCCGAACTTAAATCAAAGAAACAGACCTCTTTTGTCATTGATGCATTTGCTGGGCTTCCTGGTGCACCTGCCAGGAAAAGAGAAAAGGAGAGTTTTCCCACCTCCCTTTTATCTCTATGAAGCCCAGGAACGACGAGCGCGCTCCCTGATAGTCTGGGCACTAGAAGTAGCAATTCTACACACACAGCCTATAGGGAACATAGACCCTTGCACAGACCTTTCAGACCCCATACAAACGAACTGACACATACAATATGATTTCACTGCAATCAGGACCAAGAGAATACTGCCTTCACTCTTACTGCTCACAATAGCAGTAACATGTAATCCACCTATATCCTCCACTAGATTCCCTACAAGGACCAGGAAGCCATGGCCTTACCCTTAACCTATAGGTTGCACTCTGGCAGGCTCAGGAACATATACTAAGCTCTCACCTTGTACTGCACTTACACTTAGGAGCAGAGACATATACAAATATCTCACTCTCTACTGATTTCAATCTTAGGACCAGAGATCTAATCTCTACTACAGACTCTTGCAGGGCTTGGGACATATACAGCGATTTCACGATTTACACTTACCACTTGGAAAACCAATGACATACTCATTTCTTACCCTCTACTAGACACAGTTGCAGAACTGTAGTCTGACACTGCACACACTCTCTTCTTTGCATTCACACAGGACCAGGGACATATGCTAAAAACTTACTCTCTGCTGCACATTGTCCGAAGACCAGAGACACGTAGTCACATTTACTGTCTCTGCTAACCCACTCTCTCAGACTGCCAATCCAACAACACAGTGACTCACAAACATAACTTCATGAGTTTAGCTGAGCAGAGAAGGTAAGGCATGACAAAGGTAGATTAGTACACTAAGGTATTCACATTTTATGTGATGGGTTTGGTTTCTGTCATTAGTGACTATAGGTGAACATATATATGTGTGTGTGTGTGCGCACATGCACGTGCTTGTGCATGCACGTCTCGCAAAATAAACGCATAAGTAAAGCATTAGAATTGACTACTTGAAAATGACGGATTTTCAATGTGCACAACAGGCGGCGTTCAAACAGCTTGATTCTTCACTTGGGAACTACACATGGCTTCAAGTATGAAACTGGGTCACTTGCATGTTTGAGCTCTGGCATTCTGTGCTCTCGTCTAACATTCACTTAAACCAGTAGGAAATGTTTAATTTTTCAGTGATGCATTAAGCACCTGCTACTCACACTGTAAGTTTAAGACTGCAAAGTGCCAGCAATTATTTTGTTGAATGACAGTTGTTCTTGTTAATGAGTGTCACAGGTTGTGTGAAGGCTTAGTTTCTCTTTAGATCAGTGGGGGTTGCTCTTTGTGATCTTCAATTGTCTTGGAGATTTTTCTTGTTCATTTTGCCTCTGTTCGAGGTGCCATACTTTGTTTGGAGTGGGGGTGCTGCTCTGTCCAAAGTATTAGGTGGTTGGAGTATGGCTCTTGGGGGATGTGGTTTTGGAAGCATACAAAGGTGTAACATTGTTTATGTGTGTGTTCACTGAGAGTTAGTAGCTTTCGTTTTCATGGAATTAGATAAGGCTAAGGTGCTTGAATCATTAATGTTTAGTTGGAAAGTGAATATGAAAGTTGATGAATGAGTATGTTCCTTTATGTGGCTGGTAGAGGACAGTATTTTAAGTAAGTGTCATAATCAAGCAAGATTCTGGTAGTAATGTGTTTCAGAGTTCGGTTAAAAAAAAAAAATGTGAGCTGAAAGGTACAGGAGACTGTATCTTTCGGCCTGATTTAGAGGTTGACGGATGGGATACTCCACCACAAACGTGGGGGCTATCCTGTCCATTGTATTACAAGTGCATGATATCCTATGGCACGTATAATAAGACGGATGGAATATCTGTCATATTTGTGAGGGTGTATCCCATCTGTCAATCTCTAAATCAGAGCGTTTATTTTACCAAGCAATCCCTCAATCAACTATTTTCTGTGATGACTTTCAGATTATAATTCGCAGAGATTCCGATTACCGATTATGATGACAGTTTTTTGCCTGCTGGTAGGTGATGAGATTGCAACCATTGTATTATGTCCAACTGATGAATGCATGCAAGGGATCACACTGGCATAGTTTCCAGCTGTTATAAGTGATTCTTATATGTAAAGATGACATTAAAAGATTGTGATGGCACGCATTTGGAGATGCACACCTTTTTTTCTATATGAATAAATAGGTATAGCTGGATGCTACAGAGTTACTGTGCAATTACTTACGCAGGCTTCTCTGGTAGCTCAGGGAAAGAGTCTAAAGAAGATTGCTTAGCCCTAGAACAAAGTGACACAAGGATGGTAGGAGTGAAAAGACTTTCAGTAAATGTAAAAAAATGTGGACTGGGCATTACAAGATAGTCACAACTGTGGCTCTGATGATAAGAGCTTAATTGTAGTCACCAATGCTTGATAGGGGTGTTATCGTACCCTTCAACAGGGCACTATTCAAGTTTCTATATTTCTGCCCTTGCAAGAGTTTCATCTGTAGTATCTTGATTGTATCGGTTACTTCAGGTCAGCTCAGACTTTTGGAAAGAATGCAAATCTTTCCAATTTTAAAACTTTCTAGGTGGAACATACTCTTTGCCTTCTGAAGAAGGAACAGAAGGGAATAAACCTACTTCAAATTGAGAAAGTGACTCAAAGCACACTTCCCCCACTTCGTTGCAATCTGGAGAGAATTGCTTACTTATGCTGACAAAAGCATTCCATATGTGGGTGCATATAACAAACAACACACTTTTGTTATGTACAAAACAAATATTATGTCTACAAAAGTCCATATGGTTTTATTATTGTATTAAAATTGGATTACTATTTGCCAAGAAAATGTAATTCTTTGTCACCAGGTGATACTACATGTAAACATATTTTGAAAGCGAGAGTTATTTTGGAGAGGTTAAAAGTGAATTCGTGTGGTTGGCAATAACACTGTCTTCTTAATATGTTGCAAATCAACTGGTGAACAACGTTGCTTAACAAAAGTAACAATAAGCATTGGCATTGACGGCGGAGATGAGTCAGTTGCCGGGTTGAGAACGCCATAACCACACCCTCCTTCCTCGTCCGAAGTCGAGCTGATGTCAGACGCGAAAGGCAGCTGAGCCGCGGGATGCAGCCGAGTCGAGCTGAGCTCCGCGAATACGCTTTTACAGGAGCTGTACAGGATCGGACCTTTTACATCTGAATAACCCTGAATAATCCTGATGTACCAAGTGCGTCTACCCTGCCTACAATGTTACAGCGGGCTTCCAAACATGCTGGTGTTCAACATGCTGACACCATTTCACTTCATAACGGCCTGAGGTGGTTTTCCGCTCTAATCTGCATAATCCACGAGTTTGATATACTTCCTGGATATACTTCTTGGATACTCTTTGCAGTGCTGGCGTTTGTGCTTCTTGAAGTCGCAGTCTTTTTCTTTTTTTTGCCATTGGGACCACCACGTTTCTCTCCAAGAGAGGGTAAGTCCACATGTTTTTTTTTTCTTACCCACGGGTGTATGGGAGTTTCCTATGCCACTTGGCTGAGGGTCACTGGGGGGGGTCCCACGTATTCATTTTTGGCCGCCTCGTTAAGGGTTCAGCGTGATAACTGCATTATGCGAAATCTTACCAAAGGAGCTAAATGAACTGCAACAGCCCACTCTGACTCCCCAAGCCTGAGCCAAAGGGTGAAAAAACGAGTCGGCCAGGCTGCTGCTTGGGCAAACCGCGCGGCGGCTCTCAGGAAAGATCTTGATTTGAATACCGAAACTGCTGAGATGGCAAGCTCTGAGGCTGTTAAACAAGACCACCTTGGAGGGGCTTCTGTGGACCTTGATTCGAGCATTAGTCCTTTTTCCATTGCCTCTCCTGGGGTGGGTACCTCCGTCTCATCAGATCTGACCAAGTTAAAGACACTGATACTGGTCGATTCAGCTGGGGCTACCAAGGACCTCAAAAAGTATCCTTTATTTTTCAAAGCTAAGCCCGGTTTGTCATCTGTAGAACAGGAAGCGGCAGGGAATGGGCCCCCTCTAATCGACAACCCTATGGATTTGTGTAAAGATGGGAGTCTTAGAGATCCTTTGGATGGCAGCCATTCTCCCTCCCCATCCCCTTCTCTGCTTGTGCCTTCTTCTGGGGGGGTTCCTCATTGGATCTATCTACTCCTGTGGACGCTGTCCTGACTATCCCGGTAGAGTCTATGTCCTCTGACCCGCAGGCTTTGCAGTCTGAAGGTAGGCCAGAATCAACTCAAGACAACTCCTCCCAGGATAATAGATCCTTCTCCATGCAATGGGACGCCAAGAGCCTCCTTAATTTGATTCTGGAGGAGATTCGAGAGCTGAAAGCCTCCCAATCTGCTGAAATCGCTGTAATCCACGCTCGTTTTTCTAAAATCGAAGAAAGCATGGCTCAGGTGCCAGCACGGCTTCTTGAGGCAGAGACTAGGATCTCGCAGTTGGAGGACCAAGTTTCAACTATGAATAATAAAGTCACCACCATCCAGAGCCAGAGAACAGCATTGGAGTATAAACTGGAGGAATTAGAGAATCCTTCTAGACGCTCCAATCTCCGCATTCTGGGTATTCCGGAGGGGCTAGAGGGCCAGCAGACTCTACAATGGGTTGATTCATTTATTAAAAAGAATGTCCTCCCAGAGTTTAATGGTGATCTTACTCTTATGCGAGCACATCGGGTGCCAGCCCATCTTCCTCCCAATGCTAAATTCCCACGGACTATGTTGGTTAATTTTGGGGATTACAGGGTTAAGGAACAAATCTTAACTAAGGCCATTAAACAGCGACAGTTTACCTCAACAGAGGTTCCACTTTGCTGCATCTTCCCGGACATGTCGGCTTCCGCAGCCAAAAGGCGGAAAGAGTTCGTAAAAATGTTACATTTGTTCAAGAAACAGGGGGCGCAGGCAATGATTGCCCAACAGAGCAAGTTAAAAGTGCTAGTTAAAGGCAGATTTCACGTATTTTGTAATGTCACAGAAGCGCAGGAATTACTGCAACAAATTTCAATGGGTAAATCCTAACGGCCTATAGACTTCATAGACTCCATAGTGTCAAGATAATGTCATGTGTTCATGATATGAGTTTACAAAATGCTTTCGGAATGTTTCTAAAATGTTCTCAATCACTTGTGATTTCGATGGATAAATCTTAATGGCCTGTAGACTTCATAGTGTCAATATAATGTTATAGGGTTAATGCTATGAGTTTACAAATGTTTCAAAATGTTTTCAAAGGTTTTCAATTGCTAGCTTTGGTCTCTTATCCTGGTGCTCGTCCCTCTTTTAGTATATCCATTTAGGCAGTTTGTTATCTATTGCCTTCTGATTTTTCTCTTTTTTTCTCTTTTTCTTTGCTCTTGTTTGTTTTCCTCTTTTTTGAAGGAGGGGGGGGTAGGTAGTCCGGTAGCACTTGGCACCAAGTCATAGTGCCGGTTAAGGGGGGGGGGGGATAGCCGGTCAGGTGTGAGCAGGGACGGTGGTCTGCTCATGGTGGCTATGGGAGGAGGGGGGGTCACGGGGGTGGAAAAGGGAGCATGGGGAAAAAACGAAATTTATTTTTTAAATCCATACACATATACATCCATTCATTATTAATAGACTCACATTCTGTTAGATATCAGATGGGGCCATTTACCATTGTAGCAGGGCTCCAACACATTTCTATCTATGTGGTTAGGGTGCACGGATATTACCCTGCCTGCTGCAAATGGCTAAAAAGGAAATATTGAAAGTAGTTTCTTTCAATGTTAACGGCCTCAACAATAAAAAGAAAACACGGGCCATTAAGGCATGGATTAAGACAGAAAATCCTGCGGCCATTTTAATACAAGAGACCCATATACCAGCAGGGAAATTAGTAGATTTCCCAATGCTTAAGTCCTGGGCAGCTTACAGGGGCTTTTCCTCATCTTCGGCATCCCATCGGGGTACGGCGATTTTCCTTAGCAAAAAACTTCAGGCTGAAGTTGTTAATTTTGTAAATGATCAAGGTGGAAGGTGGTGTTGGGCCACCTGTAACCTAGGGAGGAGACTTGTAACTTTCGCCAGCTTATATGCCCCAGTGGAGGATAATCCTATGCCGTCTGAGGAATTTTTTCAATCTTTAGTTCAAATACCCGGTGAATTGATCCTAGGGGGGGATTTTAATTTGCTAATGAACCCTAAAATCGACTCCTCTGCTTTGTCCAAAAAACAGTTAAAGCCCAAAACTTTAAAAGTTTTAGAAAACTATTGCTTGACTCTGGACATATTGGATACCTGGAGGGCAGTATTCCCAACTAAGACCGCCTATACTTGTTCTTCATGTAGATTTCGTACTTCGTCACGCATCGATTTTTTTCTTATTTCTAGGAGACTGATTTTTAGCCAGCAGAGAATCCTTCAGAATGGATTCTTGGATCATGCGATGGTGATTCTTGAGTTAGAGTTAGGTAAATCACTACGACCCCTAAAAGATGGATGCTAAATAGGCAATATCTATCAGAGGAGAACTTGGTGCTCTTTATTAAAACTGAGGTTAAAGAATTTTTTTAGCAAAATCTTGGTTCTGCACCTTTGCACGTGGTTTGGGACTCGCTTAAGGCTTTCATAAGGGGACTAGCCATTGGAAAGGATGCCGATATCCTTAGGAAAGCTACGGAAGAAAAGCGATTCTTAGAGCAGAAAGTGCAAAGGTCCTTTGACACATTTCTTAGCAGTCCCTCAGTTTTCAACTAACGCAGTTTGATCAGGCTAAACGGGATCTTAGTGAAAAATATTATGTCAAAAGTGAATCTTTTTATCAGCACCACAGGCAAAAAATCTACGAAGAGAGTAATTATACCAGGAGGTTCCTTGCGTGGCAGGCAAGGGCGCAGGCTGTAACTAACCAGATAACCGCATTGAAATGTCCTATAACTGCTTCCCGTACTGATGACCCGGTAGTAATAGGGGATATAATGTTACAACATTATAAGAACATATACGGCCAACAACAGACCATTGATATGACATCCTTGAGAGACTTTCTCCAGAGACATGATATCCCTGTACTCTCAGATGTGGAGAAAATGAGCATGGCGAGTCCTTTCACTAAAAATGAGCTGGAGGACGTCATTAAAAATCTCCCGAATGGAAAAGCTTGTGGCCCGGACAGCCTCCCGGCAGAATTTTAAAAAATCTTTTCTAGTACCATTTTGGATTATTTTTTATTGTTGGCCAACTCAATTTTAGAGGGTGGGGTGATACCATTGTCATTTAGAAATGGGAATATAGTCAGTTTTTTGAAAAAAGGTAAGGATAGTGAAGACCCTAATTCCTATCGTCCCATCACGCTCCTTAATTCGGACTATAAAATAATTACTAAACTTTTAGCCAATCGTTTTAATCGAATTGCCTCGCATTTGATCCACCCTGACCAAAATGGTTTTATTGCTGGAACGCAGCTCGGCACTAATATGCACTATTTAGCAGAAGCACTTGACTATTTTGAGACTCGGAAGATACCAGCGCTAGTCCTCCTTTTAGATGCTGAAAAGGCATTTGACCTAGTTGTCTGGGAGACCTTATTTTTTATTTTGGCAAATTTTGGCATATCGCCCAAAATTACGGGGTTGGTTCAGAAACTATACTTGAATGCAGAAGCCAACATAATTATTAACACCACGGGGTAGGCCAAGTTAAGGTTAAACGGGGGACTAGACAAGGATGTCCATTGTCCCCGGTACTATTTGCTTTTTATCGAGTCATTGGCGATTGCCATTAGGAATAGTATGGATATCTGCCCTCCACTACCAACTATGGCAAAAGTGAAACTATACGCCGATGATATCATGCTCATTATAAAGCCTGAGAAGGAGGTTCAAGCAAAAACTTTTGAGATTTTTGAGCAATTTGAGGTGCTCGGCGGATATAAAATAAATTTTTAAAAACAGAAATTATACAGTGTGGCGGAGCACCCATCGATTTACATCTCGATATTCTTTCTTGTTTAAATACAAAACCGAAAAGATATCTTGGGGTTTATTTTTCGGCACAAATTACTGATTTATATGATTTGAATTTCGCCCCACTTTTACGAAAAGTCCAGGATTTATTCTTCCGATGGAATTCTCTCCCATTAACCATCTTGGGTAGGGTTGCATTGATTAAAATGTCTATTCTTCCGCTATTTAATTTTCTTTTCTCGGCGATTCCCTGTGTTTTAATGAGCTCTTTTTTACTAAAATAGAGTCTATGTTTACATCTTTTTATGGGGAAAGAAGGTCCCCCAAATTGCACTTAGCACTTTATATGAGGAGCTGGAAAATGGCGGATTAGCTCTCCCAAATTTGAGGGATTACTATTTTGCATATTTTGCACAATATATGTCTAGATTTAAGACGGAATTACATTTGTTTTTTTTTATTAATTATTTTATGAATTTAATTTGTAAAGAAAATCAGATCCACTGCCCATTAACAATGGTTAAATCTCCTAAATTAGTACGGTATAAGTGCATACAGTGGTTTTTCCATAAACGCCAGGCTTTCTATAGACAATATTCTATCCCCGCAATTAATTCCTCAACTCCGTTATTTGGCCCTATTTTACTATCTGGGATTAGAGAATCATCAGTAATTACACAAAAATTGGTCAAGGCTGGATTTGTGAAAATTTCAGTTTTCTTAAGGAATAATAGATGGCTGAGCATAGTTGAAATGTCCTATTTAATTACAAATGACTTCCTTCTCCTTGGGTCATATAATATTTTTAGTAAGTTCCGGAGTAAACTTGATTTGGTCCAGATCATCGATCGAAAAAGTTTAGTATATGATCTAATAGAAGATACGGCATTTAAGAAACCTGGGGAATGGAAAAAGTGTTTAGCCTCTTTTAAGGGTATTGATCTGGAGGGGAAGGCCATAACGAAATGGGCAAAACATGAGGAGATGGAAATCACAGTGAGTATGTGGTCAGTAGTTAATAATCTCAATTTTAGCACGTTAAGGGGAGCTAATTGGCGAAGGATGTTGTTTTTTAGCAAATGGCTACTTTATAGAACTCCACTTTTTCTATCTAAGATTTATTCTAACCAATTAGCGCAGTGCTTTCGTTGCCTTAACCATCCTTCAGCCAATTGGGCACACATCATATTACAATGCCCCTTGATTCAGAGGTTATGGAATGACATTTTTCACTATTTGGAACTCGAATGCGGTATTTCAATAGGTTTGAATACTTGGTTAATAGTACTTGGCTATGACCCAGACCTTCTTCTTTCAGATAAGCTGATCAAATTATTATATATTGCAATGGCTGTCACCAGATCACTCTTGCTTCAGAGATGGCGATCAGATCTTATACCATCTTTATATAAATGGGTCCAAAAAATGCAGCAAATAAAAAAAAAGTGAACGAGCCTATGCATTGGGAATTGGTGGACTTAAGAAGTTTGAGAGAGTGTGGGCAGCCTATTTTGATTAAGATCTCAAAATTTAGCTTATCTTTGTGGAGGTATTCCTAGTGAGTTTGACTTCTATGTATTGCAATACTAGTATTTTAATCTATTATATGACATTTGATATTTTCTTGTCACCTAGTTATATTAATGAATACAGGATGAATTAGTATTTTCCACATACTCGCTGATTTTTATGTATACGCTTAAGGTATCTAAGGCTTAATCAATTGCTTAGCTTGTATTAATGATCTGCAGTGGATGCTGTTTTAGGATATTACGCTTATTTTCCTTTTTTTTTCTTTTTCTTTTTTAATACTGGCTTAAATGTTTATATTGTTTATCTTTATTGATTTTAGGATTTACTTCCTTCCGGCAAATCGGTGCTATTAAACAATTCTGTATCATTTTTTAATGAATTTTATGGATGTATTTATGGATGAAAAACTTTTTGTTATATGGATTTTAAAAAAAGCATTGGCATTGACAATTGGTCTGGCTTTAAAGGAACGTTGTATGATAATGTGAAGCATTACAAGTAAATAGCAGGTTAATAGATTTGTGTGAAAGTACTGTAGACTAGCATTGTGTCAGTTAAAAGGTTATGTAATCCAGACCCCCCGATTCTGAATCCAAATTGTGGTATCACTTGGAGCTAGCCATGATTTCTCCTTTTTCTCACAAACACATTCTTCATGTGTCTCCCCTTCTCAAATACTGGATTCCTTCAATTATATCTAATTTCGGTTCTATATTTAGGCCATTTTTGGTTGCTCATTTAGCCCCATATGAGCAATTTACCCCAAATACCATCTGGTATAGCAACTGACTCAGGAAGAATGGCAAGTCATTGATCTGGCGGACTTGGTTGTACAAGGGTCTCTTTACAGTTTCTCAATTACTACACCATAAAAATTGCAATTACTCCATTTGAATCAATTTCCTCTTCTTATAATCTTCCTCCTAAGTGTCTTAAACAATATCAGCTTTTAGAATCAGTGCTTACAGTTACATTTGGGTCCTTCTCAACCTCTCATTCAGGGTCATGGTTTGCAGATCACCCCTAATCTCCATCACAAATCCCTCTAAAGCTGCGTTCATATATAAAACCTTAAGAAAGCGTCAGACGGATAGACCTAAATCCAAACTTGAACTCCTATGGGAATTCGACTTACAATCTAATTGACCTTTTACCTTATAGGATAAAATATGGGAGAAGATTCATTCTCCTGCTCGTCCAGCCAACCTTACCCAAAACCTATATTATTTTTACAATAGACTTTTTTACACTCCAGCACACCTTTTTAAACTAAAACTTATCAAACGAGATGTCTGTTGGATATGCAACACCAATTCTGGTACCTATACTCATCTGTTCTTTCTTTGCTCTAAGTTATCTGAATTTTGGGTACATTTCTGGACAAGATTTGAAGTTATTACTGGCATTTTGTAAACCATTCTCAATGGCTCCTTTATTCCTGGGTGGTTTACACACTCTCTGGTCTCATAATAAAATGTTCAGAAAATTGGTGGATCTTTTAATCGCGATTGGTTTACAGGTAATTACCTCCAATTGGAAATCTACAGACAATATCACTCGCCAACAGCGGTGGAACTTAGTCTGTCATAATCATCGACTGGATCTGTATAATTTACATTCTTACCGTTTATATGTCAAAGGTGATGTATCATTGGCACCGCTTACCAGATATTTGTCTTCATTTGTAAGTGATACTGCTTTATTGATTTCCAAGGTATAGCATATTGTTCCTAATATATTTGTTTTTCATATTTATTTGTTTTTGATGTTTTCATGACTTCTTTATCAAAGATACATTCAAATACTGTTATAGGAAGTTTATATTGTTGGATACTTTCTTCTCTCGCTTCTCCTCTATATCTTTCTACTTTCTCTATCTTCCTTCCAACTTTCCTCACAACTTATTCATATTACTGCACTTCCATTGAGATGCATCTAGAGATAAGCTTTATTATTTTTTAATTTGCTGTTAAGCATGTTTGATTACTTATTCTCTTTCCTTTTTAAAATTGTGCTAATGGAATTGTATGTTTGTTGTATACTCTATTCTCACTTTAATAAACATATTAAAATAAAAACTGGGTTATGTGACTGTTACACTGTTTACATTGTCAAGCCAGACCAACAAATCCATGTAGGTTAATTACTGCCCTCCCCCATCTGTGCTGCTGCCAGAGAAAAACAACATAAATGATCTACTTATTAAAGGCATTTTAATAGCATTCCAATGTTATGTGTGTCCCCCTGAAAGTTCAGTCTCAGGCTGTTAGATAAATAAACAAAATGATCACAGCTGCGTGCAGGGCAAGCACTTTTTTGTGGAAGCACATCATTTCTGCCCAATCAAAACACATACTACTGGCTCCCAACTTGTGGGCGGAGACAAAGCTCCTCTCTAGTGTTGGTCACACAATTGCCTGCACTGTCAAGCCAGAACATAAAAATGAGGGGCTAGTTTAAATTCATTTTAGAGAGGAACATAATTTAGCATCAAAGAGGATGGTGTAGCTGACATTTGATATCACATGTTTAATAACAGATTGTGAGGTAATTCACAAAGGTTGAGATATGAGGAAGTGTGACTTACTCTTACAGTACTCCTGGCTTACTCACGAATGTCAGAGGTAAGCCAGGAGTACTGTTGCTTGCTCTTGCTTACTCCTGTGAAATGGAGAGAAAAGACATGAGTAATGTCGTGTATCTCTTCTACACAAGACACAGACAAGGATAATGGCGGTATGAGTGTTACTATCTTAACAGAAAAACAATAGATCTACGAGAACTAGGGAAAAGGACAGGAGAGATTTCTCTTAACAAGACATGAATTCATAAGATGGATTTCACATCATTTGAAAAACTGAGAGGAAACAAGTTCATGGAGAGATTCTCAAGAAAGGTTTTTTTTAACTATTATTTTCTCCGGAATCAACTACAACCCCTCAGGAATTATGGTAAGACATACCCTTTTATAAGCCTCAATGCTTATTTGCTATATAAAGCTTCAAGCTGCACTACTGTCAGTCCTACGCACTATCCATATCAGATGTTACTATTACCCAATTGTTAAAGCTGCATATCCGATGCTCAATCATGGGTCAGGAGCTGGTAATGGAGGTGGAAGGTTTTCAATCTTTCTCAGTACAGGAAAGACATCTCAGCCATCTTCCTGTGGGCAGGCCACCGGTTTATTACTTCAAACACTAAAATTTCACACAGAATCCAACTATGACAATTCCATGACATGACGAGCCCACATTTCTAAATGAGCTGGTGCCAGCCTTAGTTACCACACACCTCTCTCTCATATAATATCATGGAACAAAACAACCCAGGACGAGGGTACTCCCCACATAGAAGGCATTACACAAAAAACCCCTGCTTATACACAAACAAATCGATCACATATTACAAAAAAGTTAAATACATGTGAGAAATTCCAATTAAGCAACATAATCATCCAAATATGCAGGACTTCGTATTTTCCTGTCAGACTTCCTTGACGTAGAAAGTTTTCCATTGCTTTCACCTTTGCAACTGGTTTTGCCACTACTTTCTCCGGAACTTCGTTTTTCATTGTTTTCCCCATTGCCACGGACTTTGCCACTAGAGTCTTCACATTTACCTTTGTTATGCCTATCTCTCTGAGAGCACCTCTCAGCACTCTCCAAATTCCTCCCACGCTGTTGAGATTCCACACACGGTGGTCCTGAGTCCTGATAGCGTTGGTGAACTCTTTTATAACCCCCAGAGGCTATGTCAACTTGCCCCCAACTTCGTTCCATCCCAGCCTCTTAATGATGACCAAATCACCATCAGCGACAGCCGTCGGTTTGACTGAGTGTTTCTCTTCAAAGCAGCATTTGCTGTCTCTCATCTTCTTGTCCTCCTTCGTCTTCCACTCCTCAGTCACAACACTGCTCCTCCCCTCACTCAGGAACTTGCTCACCCAAGACAGTTCTAACACAGTATTAGGGTGCCTTCCATGAAACAAAACAAACGGTGATTCACATGTTTTAGAGTGAGGCATGAATCTGTATACACCAACCCTCTTAGATACCTCTTCTTTCCAATTAAGCCAATTGTTTTTAGCTAAAGAGATGGTTTCACACAATTAAACCTCTCTACCATCCTGTTGGATTCAGGATGATAGAGTGCACATTTCTTGTGTCTAATACAACACCTTTGAAGAAAACTCTCTATCTCCCGGGACACCAACTGCACCCCATTGTCTGTTAACAACGTTTCAGGAAGACCCTCCCTTGCAATTTGGTCTTTTAAGAAATTAATTACATGTCGTGTCACAATGCCCTGGGAAAAACATACCTCTGACCGCCCCGAAAATAAATCCATCACGACAATAACATATCTTTTATGACCTTACCCTTGGATGAGTCCCTAGAATCTCCAGGGAAATGTATTTACAGAGATCGCTAGGGCACTTTCTGATCACCATCATTTGCACCCTGGGCTTCATGACCCTCTCACTCAAAGCACACTGCATGCATTCTCTCACCAAGCGTTCAATATGAAGATCCATTTCAGGCCAACAGTATGTTGAACTTAGCCTTTCTTTGGTTTTGGAGATGCCTATATGACATTTATGTGCTTGATCTAACAACACTTCTCCTAACATGACAGGAGGAACAATAGACCATTGCTAGAAGTCAATTGGTCCTTTACCCACCAGAAATCTTTACAGTTCACACCACCGTGTTCTTATAATTCCAGCTTGTACATATAAGTTTCCTCACCTTTTGTAACACCTCACCCCCTTTCACCGCTTCTTGCCATCTTTTTTCAAAAAGTATTTCATAATGAACTTCACAGACAAACTCAGTGGGATCACCTGTGGTTGAATAGTCATCATGTTCTATATTTACTTCAGGCACTAATCTGGAAAAGGTATCTGCCATCACATTTTCTGCCCCCGGAATATATTTCACATCAAAGTTGTGTTCCTGTATACTCACCACCCACTTCAAGATTCTAGCAGAAATA
Organism: Calotriton arnoldi; assembly: GCA_963921515.1. NCBI lineage: Eukaryota > Metazoa > Chordata > Amphibia > Caudata > Salamandridae > Calotriton > Calotriton arnoldi. Next base: position 355,562 of record CAWUFW010010044.1, on the reverse strand, counting down.
GAGTCAATTCCTTTTGATTTGAAGACTTCACATAAGGGTTTGTGATCAGTTCTCACTACATATGTACTGCCCCACAAAACGTTCTTCAACTTTTTAATTGCCCAATGAACTACAAGGGATTCTCTCTCTATTACAGAATACCTAAATTCTGTTCCTTTTAGGCTCCATGAGATGAACATGTTGGTATTTTCTGGGCCAAACACACCTTGTTGCAAAACTGCCCTCAGCCCCTTGAGATTATCGAGCCTTTATTAAGATCGACATTTTTCAGCTTAGGGGCCTATGCTAGTCTACTTTTTAGATCAATAAATTCCCTCTCACAATCAGAGCTCCACACAAAGCTAGCTCCTTTACTCAAAATATTTCTCATGCTGAAGCTGACATCAGCACAATGTTTAATGAACATATTATAATATTCTGACATTCCTAGAAAAGGCATAAGATCTTCATTGGTAGTAGGAGAAGCCATGTTCTGGATGGTATTGACAAGCTCCACTTTTGGAATCACCACTTCACATGTTATGGTGTGACCCAGGTAGTCAATGGTCTTGGTACCAAACCTGCATTTTTCTAACTTGATGGTAAGATTGTGATCACATAGCCTACACAATACATGTCTTACCATGGCATTATGCTCAGTCTCATCTTTTCCATGTATAAGTAAGTAATCTTGGTATACGCGAATATCATGTAAAATCTACTCGTTGGAAGACTGACGTTACAGAGACAAGGCCAAAAGACAGTCTGACATTCATGAATGTTTCGAACAGAGTCACAAATGCAGTGAGGTCCTTTGATGTCTCATCTAATTGTATTTGATGATAGGCCGAAGTAAGGTCTCTAGGGCTAAAGAACTTCGTCCCTCCCATCATCACCAAAAATTCAGAAATATTGGGAAGGGAATATTTGTCAACTAGCACACATTTGTTTAACTGTCTGAGACCTACACACAACCACAGGCACCCCTTTGGTTTTCTAGCTGCGACCACAGGAGCAAGCCATGCAGTGCCTTCTACCTCCTCAATTTATCCCTTAAGTTTTAAGTTTCTCCAACTCAGCCTGCATCTCTTCTCTTAAGTCATAGGAACACCACGCAACTTGCTGCAACTAGACAGCAAACCCATAATCAGTCCAATTTTATGACAATAGCCCTCCTTACAGCCCACACTTTCTCTGAAAACACAGGGAAACTCTTTCTTCAAAACACCTTGTAAAATAAAGTCAGAGAGCTTCAAGCCATCTACCTTATTGACATCATGATTTTTTTTAATGATAGGAGGAGTCCTATTTAGATCGAGCATGACACCTAACTCCCTTTGATGTATCCGGCTTATTATGCTATCTCCTCTCTTAGAGACATATATTTTGTCTTAGGTAAAGCGATGATCATACTCGATCAACCCCACAAAATACCCATATAATTCAATGCCCCCCCCTCATAAGCACAAGGCTTAATGTCAGGTTTCAATAGTGTCACCTACCCTACCAGTTTGTCTTTATAGAATTTACTCGTCACAATAGTAATCTTAGCCCCAGAGTCAAGAAAAACTCTGGTTCTTTTGCCTTCAACCTCAATGTGGTCAAGGTTATCACCTTTGTTTACGACCTGTAAAACTGTCTGTCCGCATTCAAAATACAAGCTTTCTCTGTTCTGATTGTCGTTCGCGTCCACTTCATTTGCTTTCTGTTTTAAGTTCTTCATCCTGCAGACCGAAGCAAAGTGCCCCTTTTTCTTACAATGAAGGCAAACTGCTGTGAGAGCAGGACACGCTCTGTCATTAGCAAGATGACCTGCCCTATCACACCTGAAGCATCTCCTGTCCACATCAGTTTGTTTACTTGTACACCCAGTGTTTTTATACTCCTTCTTTATGTCTCTCTTAACTGACTCTTTTTTCCACTCCCACATCCAACAGCATGCACCTCCTTAGTGGAGTCTTTCTTCATCAACGCCACGCATTTCATGGAGTGTATAATTTTCTTAGCAATGAGCAACTCCTCATCAAGGGGGGGCTCATCTCTGAGCCACAGTTCATCTCGCACTTTCTACATGTAACACCCTAACATGAACTGATCCCGGATTCTTTCATCCAATAAAGAACCAAACTTATAGGAGGACGCTAAGCGCCTAAGTTCCGTTACATAATTTTCTATTGACTGACCGTCTTTTTGCACCCTTTTTCCAAAATAATAACGTTCCAGGATGGTGCTTACTTTTGGCAAATAATGTAAGTCCAGTTTACGTATGCAAGTTTTGTACTCATTAAGATCGACAGCCTCACTATCTGGCACATCTGGAAGGTTGTCAAATATCTCCTGTTCTTCCGAACCAAGACAGTGAAACAGAAGTGCTGTTCTCCTCTCAGCGCTTAAAGAGTGCCCCAAACCCTCGCATAGCGCGCAAACACTTTTTTTCCCCATTTAGCCCATTTAACGGGTGGATTTCCAGGACTGGACAAGAAAAATAAAGGCGGCGTGACCAACCCTATGCCCCTTAAATGTTGGTAATACGGTATTACAGTTAAAAAAAAAAATAGGCATAAGCTATGTTACATGAAAAGCAAGCACATCAGAGGACCCACATCACAAGGGCCACAATATACTTTGCAGATGAGAGTCAGTGCAAGAACACACTTTGTAGATGAGAATTAGAAAAAGGTGAATACACCAGGGTCCCAAGGCATGAGAAACTTGTTCATGCGAGTAGTACTTTTCGATATGGGCAAGAATGTACCTTTTGATGCGAAGGGTAGAGGCGCGCCTATTGGAGTTCATGCCTAGACACTATACTATGCTATAGGATCTGTAAAGTGCATGGAGACCCAAAGGCATCCTAGCCTTAGGTTTGGAGACGTTGCACCATACAGAACAGAATGGCATCTTAATATGGTTACTATTTAAAAAGGCAAGTTTTAAGAACTTTTTGAAAGCATAGTTCTTCATCTGTTTCTCGAATAGCTAGCGGAAGGGAGTTCAAGAGCTTAGCTGCGTTGAGGCTGAAAGCTTATCCTCCATATCTGGCTCTTTTGACACTGGGGGCTATGGCCAAAGGGATGTTCGATGACCGTAATGGTCTCTTGGGTATGTAGGAGGAAACAAATTGGCGTAGAATAGGTGGACCTTGTCATTGCACAGCAACTTAAATTCTATTCTCTGCGTAATGGGGACCCAGTGAAGGTCTGATTAATTGCACTCTACGGATCTCAAGTGCCATGCATGCAGCCGCATTTTGCATGGCCTGCAATTTGCGTGTCACTCCTTTAGGAGACCCCAAGTACAGTGAGTTGCCATAATCTAGACACGAGAGAACAAGGGCTTGTACTACCACCTGTCTAGTATTTTTTAGAAGCAGAGGCAAGATCTTATGCAACACCCTAAACAGACTAAACCAGCTTGAGGAAATTTTAATAGCCTGGGCTTCCATCGTTAAGGTGTTTTCAATCCACATGCCTAAACATTTTATAGCCGTCTTGGGGGCTGGGGGGAGGTGGGGCCGGGCTAGAAGGGCAGCCTGGGACTTGTTGAGTAGAGAATTTGTTTCCCAATATCATTAGTTCTGTCTTAGTTCCATTAAGCTTAAGGCAGGACTTATTCATCCAGGTGGCCACTGCTCCAGGCATGGTCCAAGTGTCTCTTCAAAGAGACATGTAGGCAATCAAACGCTGTAAAGGCGTGCCTATCACAGTGAAAGGCACACAATAACTCCCAAAAGCCAGAAGCGTAAAAATTTCAGCAATAAATTATTGATGGCTGCCAGGGGAGGCACTTTTACGACACGCCTATCGCCGTGAATATTGCAGGTTCCAATCAATAACTTCAGATGTCAGGAGAGGCACAAATTGTGATGTGCCTATCGCCGCGCTGGTCGTCGTAGCCACCAGGTAAATCAATGGGGTTGAACCCAACCCTTTAAAATGGCCGCTTTGATATCCATCTGTGTAGCTACCTGCGGTACGTAGAGCTTGGTCCAGCTTGTGGCCTCACCTCGTGTGCACACGTCACAGAAGGTTGAGCTTGTTCCAGCTTGCGGCCCTGCCTCACGTGCATGCACATCACAGTCAGGCACTGAAGCACCATGCAGCATGCAAGCTCCTTGTCTCGCAGCATCACACAACTCATCCCGCTGACAGTCTCTTGCATCTCGGTGTCATGATTGCTCCTGTCTCGTGGCCTGCAAGACTGGTGCCAGTGATGAGACTTGTGCAGATGTCACAGTGTCTCTCATGCACGTTGACAGCCGCTGTCAACCGCCATTCAAAATCTCACTGCAAACAAGTAAGCACACACAGTACCTTTTAATAGATGTTATAAGTGTTGCATAGTCCAGCAGCAAGGTCACGAATAAAAACATACAACAAAGAAGTTGAGATGAATGTTGATGTTGAGATGTCCTTTCCTCTTCTCCCTTTTAATCCCGTCACCAGTGTTAAAGCTGCGTAATTATGGGTCAGGAGCCGGTAATGGAGGTGAAAGGTTTACTATGTTTCTCAATACAGGAAAGACATCTCAGCCATCCCCCTCAGGGTCGGCCACCGGTTCATTACTTCAAACACTAACATTTCACACAGAATCCAACTATGACAATTCCATGACATGGTGAGCCTACATTCTAAATGAGCTGGTGCCACACTAATTTAATGGTAGCCAACTTACCGGCCTGGGAATGATGCAAGACTGACTTTGTCTCACCGGAATTCCAACACGACCTTCAGATCACTGCAGATGTCAACATCTAGAATTAACTGACTGCCCATCTTGACAACTTTATTTTCATGCGTAGTCCCAGTGACTCTATATTATCCCCCATGGAAGGTGGAGTAGGATGGCTGTGCTTCCACATCATGTCATCACCAACAATCATGGCACTTGTCCTAATTGTGAACCCTCTTCGAAGCCTGCCTGCTGTAAATTTCAAAAGTTTCTTCCTATCACCCTGCTCCTATCAAACACTGCATCCATACATGAGCAGGTAGGGTTGTCATACTCTGGTGCCTCCTTCATCGGCTTCTATTTTCTCTACACCGTAGTTTATCTCAAAAGCCTGTAGCTATTCTTCTCTCAGAAACTGATGCCACAAAATGCAAATATTTCATGCATATTTCTACTAAGCATTTAAAAGGCTGTGGTGTGGTCCAATAAATCATCCTGAAGGTCCCCAAAGTTCTGGGGAACACCCCCTCCCAAAAAAAGACCCTGAACCGATCTGAATTGCCTTCTGAGCAGTTGTTCCAGGAACGCGATGACAGACATACATAAATGGAAAAAGTGGCTTGCAGAAATGTTTTCGAGGCCTCTTTGGTCTCTTTCGGAAATTAATCTGTACGAAAACAAAAACAGAGATGTTTGGAGAAGGTCATCTGTAAATCCATGGATTTGCCATTCATATTTCATTGCATTCAGTTTCTTTTTAAGTGTAATTATTCAGCTGATGGTTTTGTTCTGATTTGCTACTATTCATTTTAGATGTTCTTCTTATTCCCAGGCACAGTGAAGATTTTGGTTTACCCAAGCAATTAAGATGATTTGTTTCTGTAAGTTTAACATACTGTTATACTAAAATCTGAATGAAAAATGGAACCAGCCAGAAGATTCGAAATCAAAATGAAGAATATACAAACCAACAGAGATACTATACTCAAATGCGCCACGCGTTCCATGGAGGTTCTAACCTGGGTCCCGCGGATCTGGTTAGTAAATTAGTATTAAATCACAATGCTGAACATTTCAAATAATTGGGGTGCAAATGGCTCATTAGAACCCTGGGGTAAGGTGCCACTGTTTCTGCTGCACCCACGAGAGGTACGCCCCTATGCCAGACACTGAGGAAACCAGGATACCCCTCTGACAAGATTATTTGTTAAAGTGTTGAGAGAGATTTTGCTGTCTGGTAAGATGTGGTCTGGAGATGGGTGGCCAGGTTTATGGCTTCCTGAAATGAAGAGTGCTGATGCGCTTTGAATGGAATGTTGTCTTTCAGTACAGCTGCAGCCCCATGCTTTCAACATTGAGATAATGCACAAGGTCTCCAAACATCTCACACAGCACACAAAACCTGCGGTTTGACCATATTTGTTTAAACCACAATCACCAGAAATTACTCATTGAACAAAGAACAGAAATGAAAGTTAATTGAGTGTGACCCAGGGTGTAACTAGGCAAACAAAAAGAGAAAGTCTTAGGTTAATGATTACACAGACCATTCAGTCAAACAGCCAGTGAAAATAAAACCAGACATATGTAAAAACCTTGCTGGTTTCATAACCAGTCATTCATTTTAGTATCAGAGAACTTTTAGGCCGATATAAATGCTATTTATTACCACTGTTGAGTGATAGGAGGGACCATGACACCGAAAGGCAAAGCTATAAGTGAGTCATGATGCCCCCCCTCCCCCCTCCTTCAGCAATGGCAATCAATAGCATGCTACATGCTGCTGCACCTTCCGCATATATGGTTTTAAGCCATGTGTTTTTTCATGCTTTAACAAAAAGTATTTAACCAAAACCAGGATGCAAAGGTTACATTTCAGCTGTAAGGTAAAATCACATTGAGGAGGCTTGCGACTTTTAGTCTGTAAAGTAAATCTGTGAGGAAGTACACAGTGTTTTTCACAGGTCAAGTTCACTCTATCCCGGTAATAAACTTTAATTTGGGAGGGGGTGGGGGCGGTTTGTGTGTGTGTATCACCAATGAGCAGATATAGATAGAACCAGGTTTCCATAGGAAATGCATTTTTTGGTTTGCTAATATCTTTAGCTCTGTTCGATAAATCTTCCCAAAACGTTCCCAAAAACAGCCTCATAGACATCGGCTTCTTCCTAGAAAGTTTCAGGGTGTTCAGTCAAGTGGAGGTTGAGAAAAAGGAGGAGGCCCAAAATTAATTTCCCCCAACAGCGATACCGAAAAAATGGGTTAAAGGAATTACACCAAATTGAGCAGAAAGCTAGATCTTCATCCATAAGGCATGCTTTTTTATTTGGTGTAACTTGTTGAGTAGTTTATGAGAAATTAAGGTTTAAAATATATGTACATTATCATGCAGTTGAGGACCAACGGACCCAACAGATCTAAAAATGAGATCTGATTGACTGCCCCAACATCAACAAAGATGTTGCTGCAGTCATTTTTGGACCTGGGAGACTCTGTCCTATGTTCTGTAAAAGTTTTTTTTTTTTTTTAAAACAGGGTGGAAGGTAGGAATGACCCACTAGGCCTGGTTGGGGTGAGGAGGGGGGCTGCGGGGGGGAGGGGGTGCCAGCTAGGCCAAAACCAAATTATTTTCCAAATGGTACCACAGATCAGCTTAGTATCCACAATAAAAAACAAATTTAAATGCCGTTCTCGCGCCCTTTTTAAATAAACTTCCCCAAAGGTGGGCCAGGGCCCGGGGGAGGGGGGCTGGTCAGCGCAGTTATTAAAATTGAGGACGCGGCATATGGCCTCCCCTTGCTGAGACACTGAAAAGCCCTGGGGACCTCATCTCCCGGGGCTGAAATCATTTTGATGGCACTCCCCCCTAACTGAGCCTCCACCTTTAAGGGGACGGGAGTAGGGTCCCTGTCCCCAAGTCATCCACTGACGCCGAGGACAAAATTCCAGGGTCAAAGTAATTTTGATAGGGAGGGAGTGTGTGGCCCTCCTCCCGAGCCTCATTCAAGGTGATTTGGTTTTTGATGATCATGTGGGCGCAAGCCCTCCCTGAACCATCCAGTGTCCTGGGAACCCCGTCCACTGAGACACTGTCTTGTTTCCTGCCCAGGAGAGTGCGGCCAGTAAATATGAACTTAACATAGCTTTGCTCCTGCCCATCGGGAGCAGAGAAAAAGCTGCTCCTGATTGGTTGGGAGCAAAGCAACAGAGCCAGCTATGCTAGCACCCAGGATGGGTGCTGGCTGTGGAGCCAGCAGGAGTCATGGGCACTTGGGACTGCCCCCCCCCCTCAGCCCCCATTGATGTGTATGTTGTGGGTGCCCCCGGTGAGACCCACTGTAAAATAATGGATGGCTCCTGACAGCACCCAGGTTGGGTGCTCGCTGGGGAACTGGCAGGGGATACCGCGGCTTTGGAGCTACCCCCGCAGCCTCCAACATTTATCAAAGATGTGGGTGTCCCGGGTTGCACCAGGGCACTCACAGTAAAATAATGGCCGGCTTCAACCAGCACTCAGTATAGATGCTGGCTGGAGAGCCAGCAGAGGCTGACTGGCACTTGAGGCTCCCCCCCGCAGTCCCAAAGTGAATATAAAGTGTGGGTGTCCCGGGTGGGACAAGTACATGCAATACTATTTACTAAGTAAACGAATAATAAATGTGTGGCAGGAGCCACTCTGTTATTCACTGCTCCAGGCAAGGAGCGCGCCATAATGCCATGCAAGGGCTTTCTTATTATATTTTGTTATCCTGGTCCGAGCAGGGGCACCATCAAGTATTTTTTAATGTTGTGGAGGGCTGCAGGGAGTATAATATGTGTAATATAATATTGGGAACTTGGTGGAGACAGAATCAGAAAACTGAGGCAATTGGAGTCTCGCTATATTAATGAAATGAAAACCAAACAACCAAAGGGTTTGAACAATGACGAAGAGCTCTATGTACATTTATAGAAATAAGCTGGGAATGTGTGGATTACAGGAATCAACTGTCGCAAATCTAACATCTTATACTGCAAGACAAACTCGTAATTGGGTCATTGAGACCTTTATTAGGATTCTCAATATCATATTACATATATTGGTGGCAAGATTTATTATAAATAAATCAATCTAGACAGGGCACTGAGGCCGATATGGTGGATTGCAACACATCTAATTGATAAAACTGATTTTTTTAATAATAATTAACACATTGTATTGATAATGTGCTATCATGACTTATAAGGCAATGAACAATTGTAATCAGTCTCTAGTATTTGAATTGAATTGGTTATTCATTAGAATCATTGATGTAATGACACTGCGAACTACAATTCCAAGAATGCTGTAACATGGAATTGAGTATAAAAATGAACAGTGATGAAGGGCTCACCAACCGTGACAGAGACCGTCAGGTTGAAACGCGTCGGGGGAGCTATTGAAACTGCAATAAATGACTTTCAAGTCAACTTCCTGGAGTGTAGTAAATTTCTTCATAGCTAAACTAAGATCGCAGTGCTCATTTACTTCAGTATGAGCCTCAGGAAAGACCTTAAACTCAACAGCTGTTATTCCATCAAAATGACGTTCAGGAGTGCCACACTTATCTTCAATACAAAAATTTAGCCCTCTCTTTGTCCATTAGAACTCTATGATGAAGCTGCAAATTATTACTAGGGACTTAACTGGCAGACTGATGCTGGTGTTGGATGTATGTGTTTCACTCTGCATGTCAGAAAGTTTTACTGAAATGGACGAGAAAGTTATCTGAGAGCTCATAGAAAATGTGTCCTCTTTTATGCTTTCTGGAGCACTAACCATAATTTCTATGATAAAAAGAACCCCTCATTTTGTTCATTTACTGTAGAATGCTCTGTAGGAAATTCCTTTCAGTATTACAGCTTTGATTCCATCAAGATGGCATTCAGGTGTGCTGCGTTCTAGTTGTTCCTTGGACCTCTGTGTTGAGAGTGCAATTGATCACTAGGGTGCAAACTGACATACTGCTGCTGCTGGTTAACGTAGATGTTTCAGTCTGCATGTCAGAATGTTTTACTGACATGGATGAGAAAGATATTTGAGAACTTCATACAAAATATGTCTTCGTTTTAGCTTTCCAGAGCACTAACCATAATTGCTATGACAAAATGAACCTCCTTGTTCCATTCATTTCTTCTTTTTGTTCTCAATTCTTTATTAATTCCTGTCGAGGAACATGTTACAGCTGTCATAAATCAAATGGAATGGTTACAGAATAGTGCAAGTATTTTGCACTGCAATTGGAACAAAAATGTTAAAAACACCAATCTCCATCACCCCTTCACTGTCATGTGTTAACCCATGTACCACAAGTTCATACGTATTTCACATACTTCCATGGCTCATGTCCGTACAATCCATCACAGCCAAAAGGATATAACCATACAAAAATAATAAATAAATAATAATAAAGATAAACATACGTACCAGTTCTATATCCATTATTCCGCATTTAGAAGTAAAGAACCTAGGACAACCACAAAGAAGGGAGACCCATTCCTGATGTAACCTTATCTCCACAGTCCCATCCCTGAGGTCACCATTGCTGGGGACCTGTGGACTCCAACAAGCAGGTTGAGTGCAGTGAATTGGAAGGCAGTGAAATTAGATACAGGGTGGCTGAGAATAGGATGAAGGATTGTCCCTCCTATTCATCCTCCACCCCTGAGAGGTGAAGATGGGTGGTAGGGGGGTGATCAGAGGATAATGGTGCTGCAGCCAAATCATACCGAGCTCGCTGTATTATGTATGGAGGAATAATATGTAGCATGTGACATTAACATGACATTCCTAGACTTGGCACGAAATTGAAGACACCCTAGAGATGGACAGACTTCCTATCCACGAGTGCCTAGGTTAACCTCAGGGAAGAATTAGGAATCTTCCCCAAATTGCTTCAATCTTGCCCAGTGTGTCATTTAGGCTGTTTATTATCTGCTCACACTGTGCTGTGGTATACATCTCCCACAGCCAGGATTCGAGATTTGGGATGCAGGACGTTCTCCATTATCTAAGGATTCCCAATTTGCCTACCACTAGAGCGGTGGCAAACCACCAGGCTCTTTGGTGCATTCTGTCAGGGATCAGTGTAGTAATGTAGGAGAATTGCCTTACTGTGGGGTGTCCAAGAGTGTCTAGCGTGAACTTCATTATGTCCCACACTCCTTTCAAGGATGATGCCAAACTGGGGCATTCCGATAGAAGATGGACTATGTCGCCATCCGGGGAATCGCATATCCAGCAATTCGTGTTCGGTATTATACGCACATCCTTCAGACATTTGGGCACCTGTGAAGAAACTTAAAGTAGCTTAGCTGCAGTAGGGCTTCATGAAGAGGTTTATCATGAGTGCTTAGAATCTCTGTCCACCTCTCCTGTGAGCTGTACCTTAAGTCTGTTCGACCACAAGTCTTTCAGGCGTTGTACTACTGGAGACAGAGAAAACATGATTTATAAGGATCTGGTAGAGAATCGAGACTGTGCCCTTAGATGTTCCCCAAGTGTGTTCAGATATTTGAGTATGGTCGAGTCACCCAAAGCTATTGGGTTGCCCAGGAATCTTGTGTGTAGGCAGTGGCTTATTTAGTAAAATCCCCAAAAAGCTGATTCCAGGGGGTGAAATTCACACTGTGCCTCCACAAACGTTTTCACCTTGCCGTCCACCACCAAGTCGTCTACCATTGTAAGGTTGTGTGATTATAGTCATGCCCCTGAAGGTTCTACGCTTCCAAGTTTCAGGCAGGCATTATGCCAAAGCTTGGCTTCTTTATGAAAAGGATGCTTTCACCCACTAAGGTGTGCACCCTGTGTGTACATCATAGATCGCATAATAGGATTAAAGGGGGTTAGTTTCTCAGTGTCTGTTGTGTACCGTATTTGTAGGGGTTCAACCATATTCAGGAATTAACGTTCAAAGGGTACCCACACTGGGGTGATTACAGTGTTGTGGATAAGGTGTTCAACTGGGGCGAGCTGGAATGGCAGCCAGTAGGACTCTATGTAGGGCAACAGTAGCCCGCCGTTCTCTGTTGCAGCAAGAAGCTTCCACAGTTTTAGTCATGGCTTGTGCCCCTCCACACAGTTTTCATCTTGTTAATCCATTCGTTGACCACACAGGACGAAGTCCGTAGTGGTATCAATGTAAATATTTAGTTCAGGTGAGGCATCACATTCATTTTGAAAACTTGAACTTTCCCCCACATGGAGAGATGGAGCTGAGACCATCTCGGCAGGTCCATTTTGAGGCGTAAGATCATCAGGTCTATGTTATTGTTCAATGTTCGGGGCAACCCTGTGGTCAGGTATATCCCTAGGTATTTGAGCTTTGTCTGTTGCCACTTGAAGTGGTGGGCACCGATTGCGGTTATGGTTGTGGTATAGATAAGGAGCCCCAATTAATTCTGTAGCCGGAAAACACAGAGAACCGCAATATCATCATGATTAAGCTTGGGAGCAAAGTGGTCAGTTTGGACCATGTAATCAGTATGTTGTCTGTGTATAAGAGAGCTTTAAGGTGTCCCCCAGCTGTTGCTATCCCCTCTTTTTTCTTGTTTCGCTTGATGACTATGGCCAATGGTTCGAGCACTAGTGTGAATAATAGTGGGAAAAGCGAGCATCCCTGCCTCGTACACATGTGTATTTAGAACAGAGTGGAGGTATCACCATTAGGAGCCCACCGTTGCCTTCAGGGTAGTATATAGCCATCAGATTCTGGTGAGAAACTTCTCACTGAGCCCACGCCTCTCTAGAACCCTCAACAAGTATAGCCATTTACCCCTATCAAAGGCTTTTTCAAAATCTAAATAAAGAGCAACCTTTTCGTCTGCATCATCTTTTTACCTGCTATAGGACGTTTTGGGCATTTCAAAGGGAAATTCCTTTCAGTATTACAGCTTTGATTCCATCAAGATGGCACTCAGACTGCCACAGTTTTGTCATGAAAACTAAATGTTAGCACTCTAGTTGTTCATTACTGTACTGTGGGAAGCTGCAGTTGAACACTAGGGAATCAATTGAAAGGCTTCTGCTGCAGTTAGAAGTAAATGATTTACGCAGAATATCAAACTTTATCCTCACATGGCTAAAAAAGGTAGTGTGAACTTATAGAAAAATGTGCTCTCATTTTAGCTTTTAAGGCACCTCCATAACATCCATCAGAAAATATTAAGGGAAAACAGTCCTCTCTCACACATGACTCAACAAATCCCAGCAAAGAGTCAACATTTTTCACAGGTTAAAATCATCTGAGAAAGCAGCAGAATTTCTAAAATGAGTATAACACCCCAACAAATGATTTATATTGTGACTAAATCCTGTTATCACCCTTCATGTGTGTTGCTGTCACTACAATAAGTTTCAAAGAGGGACATGACCCTGAATCAAGTAATGGCTGCAACAATATGCTGTCCATGTTGTGGCCAGCCAATCGAAAGGGGTTCCCTTGTCCCTCCCATGCACGTGGGTCAGGGTTTGATCACACTGACCCATTATAGTTCTTTTTTTTTAATTCATTTTCAGGACACAGAGACCATGTCCCTAAGTTCAGCCCTGTAATGTTTACCACAACATATTATTCATGTTGTGGTCAGCCAATTAGAACAGACTGCCCCCTTTTAAACTGGCCAATATCAGCAAATAATATAAACCTAACTTTTTAACCCCTTCATGCCCAAACCGAGCCCCTCTTTAAAAACAAATTTCTCAAAAACAGCTGTATGAATTTACACTAAATCACAAAAAGCACGCTTTCTGAATAAATTTCTAACTTTTTGCAAAATTTCATGTAATTCCATTCAGCCATTTTTTCAGTGTTGGAAAGTAAAATGGCCTATGGCAAATAGCAGGTTTTTTGGGTCCCACTTGATGGATCAGCGGGAAACATTCTATGACGGACTCTAGGTGGGTAAATAATTTTGGGGGTTAGTGTTGTGCAGAGTCATGAAATGTTGCCAAAGTTATTAGAGAAACAAAATCTACTTCTACCTATGAAAACTCTGATCTAACTGTAACTACGCAGTGGAGACTGCAATGGTGACAGAGAGAGAGACAGACAGACAGAGAGACAGAGAGAGAGACAGACAGAGAGACAGAGAGATAGGTAGATAGGTAGATAGATAGATAGATAGATAGATAGATAGATAGATAGATAGATAGATAGATAGATAGATAGATAGATAGATAGATAGATAGATAGATAGATAGATAGATAGATAGATAGATAGATAGATAGATAGATAGATAGATATCTGAGTGTAAGAAATGTGTTTTTATTTCACTGGTTAGTATTTCTCTTTATTTACATTGTACCTTTTTTTTCATTGTGGTTCAGGTCCAAAATAGGCATCAAAATAAGAAAATAAGAAGTGAGTATTCAACTTTCTCCTAAATTGGGGAAGCGTTTGGGCAGTCCTGATGGATACAGTGATGTTTTTCCAGATTCTGGGTCCATAGATGGAAAAGGTCTCCAGTCTGATGGTTTCATGGCTGTGGGTGTGCCGAGAAAAACCAGAGAAGGTTAGCTTGTCTGCAACATAAGCAGGGGTGCAGTGATGGCTAGGTTCCATGGGACATGTAATTATATGTTCTGCAGGGATCTTTTAAATAGAGAAAGCTTAGAGTGCTTAGCAATTGGTGCTCAAGACAGCCGGACTGCAACAGACAGTGGGCCTCACCGTAAGTCTCTGAGTCTCTCAGTAGATGTGGAGACACACACATACACACACTAAAAGTTTCTATTAGAAGATCACTCCCGTGCAGCTGAATACCAAAGGCGCTTCTTCTTAATTCCAAAAGTTGTTACCTGCGATTAAGTGATAGATTTCAATGACATGCACTGATGAGGAGCACATATGAAGCAAGCCTGCTACTAATGAATAGGGCTTAGTTTGTACCCAAGATATAGTGTACACACAATTATGGAGGGACAGCAAAGTACATGTGAACAGGGGATCGAACCGTGAGCCCCCTGTTCCGGAGTCAGCCGCCCTGGCCGCTGCGCCACACCTCTTCCCTGAGTGAGTGTGACGGATAACGATGTTCTCTATTGGAATACGGAGAGACATAAAGAATGTGCACCTTTTTGTTCTGAATGCGAAGTGGCAGCGCTCCTTGTATCAGATCCTCATGGCCATGGACTGCCCCAGATGTGCACAGATGGGTTGATCTTTGGCATGTCGCCAGTATGCCCACAGTAGATCTGCGCTAAGAGCTGATGTAAATGAGAGGTCAAAGTGCATAAAGAAATGTATGGGAACTGTGATCTGAGTACAATGAGGGCAGGATTAGCGAGTGTGGGGGCGAGGTCAGAAACGTGGCTAATCAAAACAAAATAATTTGCAACTATTTTGTTGACCTTGTACCTACATATAACTGCATATCAAATACAATGCACACACCTTAAATGAAAAATAAATGCAACTTAAATGTATCTGTGGGAAAAATATTTTTCTAGTGGGAAGCTAGGTTGGTTAATGCAGTCAATTCAGAAACTTGTGTGGGTAACTGGACGGTCACTGATTTAAATTGTGGTCGGTTTACTGAGCAAATATTAATATGTATTTATAGTGATAAGAGGTCCAATCCTGTGACAGCAAGCACTGTGAATATGCTTCCTACTGTAAGTCATTTAATTTAAAACATATTACGCACAATATAAATGGGCTGCTGCAAAATGTGTTCATATGTTTACAGATCTTTCAAATGTTATATTTTTTGTAATACACTGACTGGACTAGTACAAATCTTTTTTATTGGTTTTCATTAAAAGGACTTATTCCAGATTCTATCAGTTAAAGCCTACCCAGGCTCCTGAGTAGCCTACAGATTTGCTGATTAAGTGCACATATTTACATTACATTCAGGAGCAGAGACTCTGGACAGAAGGCTCGCTTCTTCTATAGCTACCTTTATTTCTTTCACTTCACAGTAGAGGAGGGCCTTCTCTCCCCTTTCAAACTGCGGCTACTCGTCTCTTCAGGTGCGGTTGCGATTTTTTAATGAAAAGTGTGGGAACTGTTTTGACCAAATTAATAAATCTTGGGAACATCGTTCCCCCTGCCCACTTCGACCTCTGATGTAAATACATTAACCCGTAAAAGGAAACTAAAGCACCATCAGTACTCTGCATGAACTGTGTGTCAAAACAGCTTACTCTGTGTTCTTAAAACAATCTAAAATAACAAGAAGCATCGTCACCTATAAAAGCAAAAGCACATTCCAAGAACAAGCTACAACTAGCAGGTTGATATGTATGGACTGCCAAGGCACCATCACTTCCGGTGCGATGATAGACAGAGTAACATATGCCACCATTGAATATCACCCCAAGAGCCACTTATAGGTGTTTTAGCTATTTCTTCGAAGCCCAGCGGGACCTGTCCGGTAACTCCAGTTACAGAAGCCACGGTCAGCATCTCACCAACTTACCTAAAGACGAATTAAGAAGATCAAAATAGCCAATCCCAAAAAATTCCTTCACGTGGACCCAAGATAATAAATACCGAAGTACTGGGCTAATCCACTCACATTCCCCTTCATGAAGTTTAGCAACATGCAAAAAAACCCTGCTCCCCACTTTTTGCATTAAGTTTGCAATCAAAAAACAAAATACATATCCTTACTGTCTTACTGTCCCATAATTCAGTAGGTCCAAAAACAGCTCAAAGTAAAGACAATTAATAGATACTGAAGTGCATATACTCTGCACTGTCACCAACAGATAACCAGTGCCAGCATCCTCAACCACCAACAAGGACGGTCATGGCTTCCTTAGACAAACATGCATTTGTCACCTTCTGGATTATGAGCACTTTGTGTTTCCTGTGTTTCTGGCACCACCATTGAAACATTAGCAGAAGCAGCATGCTTGGCGTGGCATTTGGAGAGCACCCGTTTTTTGTAGAAGAAGGTGTTCAATCATCTTCATGAAAGTAGCCAACAGACCTCTGTAGGTGACAAAACTGTTCATGAGATAAGAACCCTGGGCCCGCATTATCAAATACATTATATAACAAACCAAGATTGTGTAGTCTTGATTCCTCATTCTGTCCTCCTTTTGTGATTTTTTTCTCTCTTGCTCTAGATCTAAGTTTGTTGAGGAAAAATAAGTGCGGTTCCCAAAAAGGAGTACCGGTGAGACCCACCTGCAAACACAGGCTCAAATTAAGCACTGCCCATAATCTATTTTATTATAAATGTTCATGCAGAGTAAAGACAGTGCTACTTCCTTGCATCAACCCATACACTATAAGAAGGGTTGGCCCTAGTAGGACAGACCCGAGCTTACTTCATTTCGAAGTTATAAAGATAAAAAAAAATGTAAAAAAAGAGAACCATTTGGTTGCGTAGTGCTGCCGATCGTATAATTACTTAATACAATTCAGTTTGCTTTGTAGGAGGTACAGCTTTTAACAAATTATCGTCGTTGCTGAAGTCTCGGGCCAGATGACATCTTTTATTTTGCGCTGTTTCTCATAATATTTGAGCTAATAGTTTTTGATTATTTTTGCTATTTGCTTAAAAGGAATGCCAGCAATATGGATTTGTCCTAGTACATACTGTATAACGTTACCTACACCAGAGAAAATTTAGAGCTAATGTAATTTTTTCTATTTTCACTGCTTTTAGATAAGATAGAATATAGAACGGAGCAAGTTTTAAATGTGAAAAATGGTCCTAAGCAGGAGCCAAAATAAGTTTACCCACAACTTTTTATTACAGCAGCACAAATAGAGTAAAAGGAGGGACAGTTGACCGGAGGGAAGTATACCCCGCGCAGATTGGTGGGGTGGTGCAGTTCAGCGACTGCCATTTTGTATTGGGCTATAGATATAGCCCAAAAGTAGCCCACAGTATGTTTAGGGGGTCAGGTTGGGCTACCATCCACCATTATAGGTTCAGGTGATCTGGTGGCTGGTAGCGTGAGCTTAGATTAGCGAATTTTCCCCTCCCGTCCCTTTATCCAGGGGTGCAATTTACTGAGGGGTATTTGGTTGGGGCTCCTTTGTTGAGCTAGGTGCGCAGGGGTAAGGTATGTGTATGCTGTCGCTTGGAACAGGTGCTCCAGGGGCATGAAAAGTTTGACAGGAGTTGGCAGTTGGACCACCATGTGCAAGGGGAGGGTTGGCAGGTAGTTCAAGGTTCAGTTTAGGACATTTGGTTACTTACAGGTTCATACAGATGCTCATAGAATGTTGGAGGAATAGAAAGGGAAACGTTGAAATGCAATACAGTTAAATGAGTTAGCTGCAGCGTGGGAATGTTGGTGGGACCGTAGGGGTGGTCTAGGGGCTAGCGAGGTTTTAGTTGTGCCAGGAAATTTTGTGATGTGCACATGTTTCAATAAAGCAGCCTTTTTCCCACACACAAATTGGTCAGTGTCTGTACTGCACCTCTCCCTCCCAATCAGTTTGTTCCTTGTTCCTGCTCCTTCTTCGAGCAGGATGATGGGACTATGAACAACATGGAAGAATGTAACACTTGTGATGTTTATTTATAATACCGAATAAGTACCAAGTATTGGGCTACTAGTGCCATGACTAAGGTTAAACGCGGATGGCAAACCATTGGATTTTGGGCTACTAATGTATGACCAGATGGGCGGTGGCTTGAATGTCCTAGAAATGCAATATGAGTTTGACAATTACAGAAATTAGTTTGTTAATGTTATTTTGAAGTATTTATATGCTCTAAATAATAGACCCATGTGCAAGAGTATTTCAAAACTTGGGGCCTGATTCAGATTTCGGCGGACGAGTTACTCCATCACAACAATGACAGATATCATGTCCGCCGAAATATATATCCCATAGGATATTATGGGATTTATATATCAGCCGACAGGATATCCGTCAGCATTGTGATGGAGTATCCCGTCCGCCGAAATCTAAATCAGGACCTTAGTTGATTGTTGCACACTTTTTCTTAAGCAGATCGTGGTTTGATGGAGAGAATTATTTTGGGATTAATCCATGTCATTGCTCATTTATTGGGAAAGTTTCCATGATGGATTTGTTTCACAGTCCATTTTCAGTTTTGTAAATACACTCATTGGTGGGAGAGGTATCATGCGATCAGACCTTCCTATGTCGAAACGTGTCATGTTTTCCTGTTTGGGCACATAGAGAAGCAAATAATCTTACAGCAACAACGGAGTAGCCTGCTGGTGATTCATTGTTGCAATGCAAAGCCAAGATCCCAGAATGAGTAAGTAAAAAACCAAAGGTCAAAGCTTAGGTATAGTTAGGAAAACTTTTTTTCCCTATATAAACCAAACTTAGACTACACAAACTTTAGAAATTGTAAAGTTATAATTCTAACTTTCATTTGCAAAGCACTACACAACCCAGGACCAGAATACCTGGACAGCAGCATACACTTTCACCAACCCACCAGACGCCTACGCTCTACCTCACCCTCACACATTCCCTGCATCCGCAAGAAAAAACAGAAGGTCGCTCATTCTCCTACATCGCACTCAACACATGGAATTACCTCCCTCAACACTTCAGAGCCTCCTCCTCATTTCAATACTGATGACAGAAGGTAGAGATAAAATACCAGTTCACTTTTCTACCATCTCTATGAGAGCAAATTGTCTCAATAATGCAGAAGAACTGCCCTTTCCTTAGACTGATCAGACCGGCATTGTTCATATGGATACAGGAAACCAGACCATTGTCAGTGATAGTGACTGTGGAATTACACCCTAACTCTTTAGCACCATATCCAACAAACTTTTAGTTGTCCTTGAAGTCTTTCTAAGACAGATGAGATATCTCAGTGCCTGCAGTAGCCCTACTTTGCTGGCAGTGATCAATGTTGTTCCACAGTATGGTATCCAGGTGATTGAATGGCTTCAGAGATACCAGATTCTTGCCTTTCCTTTTACAAACCATTGTTTTCAGGTGTTTTTGTCGATTTGAGTGAGTTGAAAATAACCTCGACTATCACTCCCAGAATGGATTAGGTTATTGAAGGGAATCCCAGGACTAGAAAAAGTAGCCCCTTGTGTTATGCGGTTTTCTGATCACCTTACTCCACTGATTTTTGCTAGATCTGCCAGCCTGACCTGACCTTTAGCCGTTAGTGGTGGGGTGTTTTTATTGAGCTTACTAGTACAAGGCCTATTCAACACCACCAGCTCCGATGGATGTAAGAGCTGCTCATGCCAGAAATAAGGGCTACTGGTATTACTAATGACCAGCAGCCATGCCGGACCCCATAAACATTTTTGCACATAAAGTCACCAATCAGACTAGCATATCAATCCCACTATCAAGGCAATCAGTGCAACCACTGCAATGCTTACACCAATATGCTTCAAAGCAGCTACAACAATGAATCCTCCATATTAACATTTTTTACTGTATTAACATTCTATTATGACTCCTTAGTAAGAGACCTCAGACACTTGATGCACAGTCTCATCTGGCACAGAAGACGTCGTACACAATATATACTTTTCCAGTAACTGTCTCATAAGAATTCTTTCACTTTGAATTACGGAAACTTAAATTACTTTCTTTTCAATGCCCTTATGCTATGGCATTAGCAAACATTCTTAAGATATTCAACATAACACTCATTTTTCATTCATTGTTATTGTTTGAAAAGTTGCTTTATCCCAAAATATCTACTTGGGTGCTCCTAAAAAGACACTAAATAAATTGCAGATGGTGCAGAATTCAGCCGCCTGAATTCTTCTCAATGTCCCTAGACACCACTCTGCTTGCCAAAGCCTCAAGACCCTTCATTGGCTCCCTGTGGCAGAGCGGATCAAATTCAAATCACTCTGCATTGCCCATAGAGCACTCTCGAAAACAGGGCCCATGATCTCCCGATAAGTGATCTCTCCATACCTCCCCGGGCAACCCTGCGCTCTTCCATTGCTTTCCTGGCCAAGATCCCTCTGACCAGAAAAACTAGATGGGGAGGCCGGTCCTTCTGCTATAATGTGGCCAGACTGTGGAACACCCTCCCCACCTCTTTAAGACTGAGTACAAATGAACTAGCTTTCCGGAAGTTACTTAACCCCTCCCAGGGGCGAGTCCTCCTCCCCCCCTTGCCCATTTAACTGCGTCCCTTTTACCTTTAAATTACACCACTGACAACCTGATTTGGTGCCTTAAAAGGTCGCAGTTTATTCAAACATAACATGGTTGTACATTTCACAATTTTATTGGTCAGTCATAAACATCCATGTTATTGTATACTTTCATTGTCTTTGTACATTCATTGTCGTTATTTTCTCCCAGACCGTATAATTTTGCAAGGTGCCCCTTTAGCCGGTCATCTGTGTCTGCGGTTCCAGGCTTCAACTTGCTACCGAATTTGTTGTATGCTACTCAGGGCCTTGCGTCCTTATTTAACCCCCCCCAGCTGCTTGCCAACTCGCCCCCTGATTGGGGATGCCGTTGGCTACCTTGGGGCGACCAATCCTGGTCGCCCCGTCTATCGCGGGCTTCCGTGACTGGGGGGGGCTTCCCGCCTCGGGGCGTCGTTTGCCCCGGGCCCCCATAGGGTCCGGCTGTGCCTTCCCTGGCCCGGGTTTCAACCCCTCCCAGGGGCGAGTCCTCCTTCCCCCTTGCCCATTTAAATGCGTCCCTTTTACCTTTAAATTACACCACTGACAACCTGATTTGGTGCCTTAAAATTTCGCAATTTATTCAAACATAACATGGTTGTACATTTCACAATTTTATTGGTCATTCTTAAACATCCATGTTATTGTATACTTTCATTGTCTTTGTACATTCATTGTCGTTATTTGCTCCCAGATAGTATAGTTTTGCAAGGTGCCCCTTTGGCCGGTCATCTGTGTCTGCGGTTCCAGGCTTCAACTTGCCTCCGAATTTGTTGGGTGTCCGTCAGGACCCGCCCGGGCTGCAAGTGCCGTTCCGCTTGCTCTGGACCCTTTGTTGGCCCCTTGCCTGCTCCTCAGGGCCCCTGCCGTGTGGCATCCCAAGGACCCTGTGTGAGCATCTCATCCACTCTGCCTTTGGCTGTGTGCCGTCATTAGCTCCCTCAGTGCCCCTGCCGTGAGGCATCCCAAGGACACTGTGTGAGCCTTTCATCTACCTCTAGTAATTTTTCTCTCTTTTGTATATCTTTCCTGGGTTTCTTCCGCCACACTACCTATGGTTTTACGATCGGAGGGAGCTCCCCCTGCTCTCCCTTCCATCCTCACGAGAAAACCATCTGCTCTAGCTATCCTCCTGTATTTCCCAACATACGTTTAGGCCTTGGTGCACACCTACACACCTACCCAATACCTTCCCATTCTGTCAGCACGTCTTTTCGGGCATCTCATAGTCCACTGGGCTATATTAGGTTTTAACTTATGAACTGCAAGTATTAAAAGAAAAACAAGGGTTACCACCCCGCTATTCTGTAAACCATCTTGTCCTCTGCCTGCTGCCTGATCCTCCCCAGCGGGTACCCTGACCCTCTATGTTATTGTATTGGAGGCAGGGCTGGCCCAATCAATATTACGGTCTCTCTCCCGTACGAATGTTTGCTCACCAGCGTTATCTGACGTCTCTATTTGTGCCCGGGACTGCTGATCCAAACAAGGAACTCTGCAGCAGGGTCTTTCTAAAAATTCCCTTTAGTCCTAACCTTTGGACCTGGCTGCAGCCTTGTCGGCATGTATGCAGCCCGCAGGTAACCTCCCGGCCCTGACAGATGCTGCCCAGGACTGCAGCCCGACAGACCTTGTGCTTTGTGCGCCTTCTTGCCTGGAAAACGAGGCACTACTTTGTAGGAAACGTGCGATTAGGTGATCTGCCCAGAATCACCGAGTGTTGCCGCTGGCCCCCGAACTTGGAGGCCAATGTCCCCGAAGTCCGCAGCTCAGGCTGCTACCCAACTCGACGCCAGTGAACTTTCTGTCCCTAGCTTTTATTTGTGGAACGTGCAACCATGCAAGTACGCAATCCCCCTATTCAATATGTCCAGTTTGAAATCAGATGCAGTGCTGAGCGTGTATGTTCTGCCTCACACAGGTGTCCCGAAGTGCGTTCGGCGATACCCGTGGCCTGTCCCTGTAGCCTGTGGCGAGCCTTGATCCACCCTAATAATTAAGAATAATATCGATGCCGCCAATAAATGGAAGACATCTAACTTGTCTACTTCTGCAGGGTGGTGCTGGGGACGTAATTTAGTCAGTGAACAGTTCTTAATTGGTTTCATGGTTTCAGTCAAGCTTGTCTGAATCCTGCGTGCGATTGCCCTCCTGCTACCGTCCCTATATTTAAAATTGAATCACCAGTAACGACAATTAATACAGGTCCCAGAAAGTTCCTGTGCTTGTTACCTGATGGCTTGTGAGGTCGACTGAACAAGAAACCACATGGTTTTAAATAATTATAACCGCTAGACAATACGTCTGCAGAACACCAACATACGACGTGTGAAATTCTTTGAATCACCATAGATTCCATTAAAGCAGGTAGAAAACCATTGCTGCATTTACATCAGTCTAGCCACTTCTATTGTGGAACAAAGTAAATGTGGTGGGGAACGGTTAACACGGTTTCTTATATCTGTGCATCTGAGAATTCATAGTAACAGACACGGTCAGTGCTGGCGAGCAAATCTGGAATTAACACCTTTGTAAAATGGGTGAAAACTAACGTGTAAAGTATTGTAAAAAATGGAAGATTGCTCAGTAAGGCGGTGCATTTGGTTCTGTGACTGTTTCTGGCACCTGCAACAATCTCAAATCCCTGCAGTTTGCCTCCCCATGTTAACTTCTCAAGATGTCTAAGTGTGTCCAGGCCAATCTGCCATAGTAACCTTGTGATTAGTGCCAGGCAGGCTATGATACAGGTTTTGCCATTGTATAGAGGGTTGTCTGATACGGACATTAGAGCACATGTAGACCTTAGCAGGGCCTGGTGCATTTTCACCATATGACCAAAGAAGATTGTGTTACCATTTGGAAGGAACGTGCCCTAGTGGTTCATGGGAGATTGTCCTTTTTGAAGGGATCCCATACTTATTGGAATATGACTGATCCCCGTTTGTAATCCCACAGCCGAGCTAAGAAATTATGGAGAGGAATGTGTCAAACGCTAATCGACAGAGGTTATGATTGGTTCATGCGTGTTAATCCATCGATATTGTGCTGCTTACCTCTATACTGCTTGCACAGGGTATGCATTCGAAATTCCCTCCAGTCAGAGCGCTGATAAGGCCAATGTCACGTGACATTGTGTAAACCTACAATAAATGATCTGAGATCACAAGCAATTGCCTAAAATGGTTTGCATTGAGTCTCATGCTGGATTTAGCTCGTGAGAGAACGTCGTAGCCATCGAGCAGCAAACAAACCCTTGAGAGAAACGCCTCTCTTCCCTTCTCATTACAAACTGTAGCACACGCTCCAAAGATTTGATAGCCAAAAGTGATCGATGTTCACCATTGTTGACATAATTTGTGGGATTCCAAAACGTCCGCACTGACTCTGGATTCCGGAAAACAGCACTTTGGCAGTGGCAGGGAAAGACTGAGTGTTGTCTCCATGGCGTTATTACTGGTTGCGCGTGACCCGCTGTGCTAATTTAAAAGGAACAAGCAACCCAGTGATAATTGTACCAACGGGTACGCTTGTGTTAGGCGTAAGGCAAATCCACCCTGTCTTGGGACTGCCAAGAGCCTTTTATTTGGGCTTTAGACACCACAGGAGTGACATTTCTGAAAATCAATACTGTTTTGCGGCTTCCCTCCAATATGACTGATGATTCCGCAGGCTTAGGAGATTCTCCCCTGATCACTCAGAGGAAACCGGCTTCATTAACAAATATATTAATCGGGGGCCTGCGAAGAATTAAATACAGTGTCTCTTGAAAGTTCTTCACCGTGCCCATCAGAAAATAGAGTGAAGCAGGGTACTCCCACCACTCCTGTCTTTTCTTTCCCACAGTTTTAAATAGCGCAAACTTGACCCGAAGGTATCAGAGCGCTTTACAAGAGCACCAGTTGCATCGCCTTCATTTTGTTAGGCAGAGGGAGATTCAGTGATTTGCCCCGAATCACAAGACGGTGAGCGCCCGAGCCGAGACTCGAACCTGGTTCCCCAGCATTGAGGTCGACCGCTCTAGCCGTAAGGCCACAAGGAGCTACGACAGCACGTCCTCCAACTATTGGGGAAACCCGCGCCCTTCCTCCCAGGAACCGTCCCCCCTTACGGCAAGAATGAACAACTAGAATGACTATCAATCCCTTCCTACTAAAATGCCTTCTTGATTGGTTTTTTAATGTTTAACCCAGCCTTCACACGCCAACCTTGGTTAACCGGTACAATAGTTAAGAATAACCCATTTGCGAAGTATCTCTAGACTACCCCTTCGCTCTGGCTTTGATAGATAAGAAAATGTTTGTCTACTTGGCACAACCCACCATAGGTTGTTACCCGGCAACCTAATCCAACCCCTATATGCAAGCCAACCCTGCACCTGGGCGGGAGGCGCTGAAGCTTGAAAAGACTTTGGGCTAGTGCTGTAGTCAGACAACCGAGCTACCTTTCCCCGCTCCTTTGTGTCGTAACTATTTAACCTAATTGAAATTTGTATCCCAGTTATACAGAGTGTCCTGAAAACTGCTGCTAAGAAGGTTGTTCTCGTTTTTAGGTCTCGCCTGAGCCAGCGCATGCGCTGGTCTGGCGAGACATTTAGTGAGTGGGCTTTCGGAAATGCGACCACTTTTTTTTGGCCTGGCCTAGAGAATGCGAGAACGCGCACAGTAACGCGCTTTCCTCGCATGCTCCAGACCATCTGGCTTTCCTCTTTATTGCTCCTCCCCCTCCCCACCACAGAGCGCGTCTAGCGGCCGCGCGGCCGTGTCACTTTCACGGCCGCGCGTCACTTGCTCTCCGGCTGCTCCCCCTCCCCCACCACAGCGCGCGGCTAATGCTTGTTTCACGTGCATCTCTTCAAGAGTTGCCGCTCTCCTCTATCGCATGCTCTTAGCTATTCCCTTTCTGACACGCCTCCCTAAAACTCACTTATAATGTCCCCTTTTCAGACATCCTCTTCCAAACCCCACACTGCTTACACATCCTCTTGTCCCACTGGCTTCACTCAACCCCTCCAATCTCTCTCCCACCCTGCCTTCTCTTTGAAACATCCCCTCTTTCCTTGCTCCTGTTTTTCACAGTTCACATATTGTGACTCTCCTAAGACTCGCATACATGCCAGTGATGTGTTTTCCATACACTGCCGGTGATCTTGGCGGTATTCCGTGATCCCGGAGGTATGTGCCTGTTAATTATAGCCGTGCCCTGAGTGTCGTGATGTCCGCGCGCTCCCGGATCCGGTTACCGCGTCCGAAGTGGCGCCTGCTCGGGGAAAGGTCAAAGCGTCCAATGGATCCCACGCGAATGCAGGGCCCGAAATAGCCTGTGCCCGGTGCGGGGTGAAGGGTAGAGGGAGCATCGGCAACCTTTCACATCCCTCGGGGCATGCACGCGAGTTCACCAAAATGTCAGGGGTAGTGGAAGTGACATCGCACCCCTTTGACCTTCACTTTCACTCACGCATGCTAACATATAAACAAATTCACACTTACACACGCCCTCACATAAACACACTGTCACCCGTAAACACGCACACAACATATATTTCAAGGCATTTTTACATGCCTCATCGGCCAGAGAGGATATTTCAGCAAATTGAACTCAATTTAACAACACTAATAGTGAAAAATATTACCCCCAGCCCCCAACTGACGTCCATAAGGACGAGCTGCCATGCCACTGTGTTCCTGGCACTGAGTTTGCCACTTCTGAGGCAGGTGCGACCCCTAAATGACATGCATGCCTCAGAGGTGGAAGGGATGAGAGGTCCTGTCTTACATGGAACCGTCAATGCCACGTCATCCGTGTGAGCTCCAGAAACTTCCCCGACACGCACCTGACGCTGCTTCATTCTAACCCCGTCCGGAGGCCTCTTTATGCAAAGTGGACTTTTTGGTGGCTTAATAAAACCACACAGCCGAGTTAACGTAACCATGCGGGCCTCGCTATCAAGGGTGCGTCCAGCCTTACCTTTATACGAGTCCGAAGTAATAACGTTACGTCGTGGTTTTAAAACCGCGGTACTGCGAGTTATTAAAACTCACGACAGCACTAAACTGAAGAACCAAAGTAGAATGAATGCACGAAATATAATTGATTACCGCTGTCAGGTCTGTTCTTTGGGTCCTGGTGCAGTCGGCGGTTATTGTGGTATAGCGCTAGGGGGTGTGGGTATCCGTGGTGGGCAGTGATGCCCCTACTGGGCAGTGTCCCTGGTGGATACTGTTGTTTACCACTTGGCGACGTTTGTGGTGGCTACGGACATTTAACACTATCCATGGTCGGTACTGTCTTCTATCTCTGGGCGGGATCCATGGTGGGTACTGTCGGGGCTTTAAGTGGGCCGGGTCTCAGACCCGTTAGTAATAAAAACGGACTTTGAAACGGGTCCGTATCGGGCCCTGCCTTCACGTCCTTACATTTTATTTGCAAAACTACGGAACGATTTCTGAGCATTAAATGTAAAAAACGTTAAGGTAATCCATGCAAGTGATTTAGGTCCTGTTTGTGTTGCATGTTTTACCTCATCCTGCATGCTCGAAGAGTGTTTGCTTTTTGCAGGATGCTGTTATATGTTTTATTTTTTTCGTCTCGCATTTTACTCTTGTGTATGGCATACTTTGAACTTTGTCAACTCCAGATGTTTATAATGGGCCACGACTGAGAGCACTGCAGCGA
The DNA here is from genome assembly GCA_963921515.1 of Calotriton arnoldi. NCBI lineage: Eukaryota > Metazoa > Chordata > Amphibia > Caudata > Salamandridae > Calotriton > Calotriton arnoldi. The sequence continues at coordinate 328,140 of CAWUFW010010044.1, read as the reverse complement.
GGCTGCAGGCAGCGGACATTTCTCACAGTGCCTGTCAGTGAATCAGAAAGGTGTTCAGAATACATAGTCCGCCAATCCTTGGCCTCTCTGCAGAGCGCACAGAGCAGTGGTCACGTTTTCCAGTTGCAATTGTGATTCTGTGCAAATGTGTGCCAAGGAGGTACTGAGTTATCAATATTTTGAAAGGGCAAAAGAAAATGCAGTGCTTACAGGCGAGTGGGTGCATTGTGTGTTTGAGGGGTGGTGATGTGAAAAGGATGGGTAGTACAGCTATCATCCTTTCTAACTTTCAACAGTAGTGCATTCAGGAGAGAGCAAAAAGATGGTGCTGAAGAGGAAAGCGATGAGGTGTGAGGTACACAGATGGAGGAGACGTGGAGAGGGGTAAAGGGAATATATGTCTCACAGAGTGAACATAGCGGCAATGATTGAGACACTCTGAAGGTACTACCCCCTTCTACTGGCCCTCAGTAAAATGAAATTGTCTCACAATTTTAGAATTGAAACATTTTTAATATCCTTCACAACAAAATAATTGCCACTCTTAAACAGCTAAGATCCATCTGCAAAGCCAATAGTCCTGACTGGTTTTAGGTGTATGTCAGTTGTTGTGTTATATATCTGGATGCAATAACAAAGCTCACAGAGAAACCAAAAGTACTGGGTGGGTGGCACACTGTGGGACTCACAGAAATTTAGTGCACACGTATAAACCACACCCTTAATTACATAGGCTACGCTCCTTTTAGAGACCCCCCCCCCCACACACACACACACTTTTTCATCCCACTTAAAGACCTGGGCTGAGGTGTATCTGTAGTGGGCACTAGCATTTACCACTGGGCAGCCTGCGGTGGGTACGGTTTACCACTGGGTGGTGTCCGTGGTGGGCATTTTTGTTTTCCACTGGTGTAACAGAGAGCAATGTTGAGCACTCAAGGCTTAGTCTGGGAGGGTTGTAGGTGTCAGAAAGTCAGATATAGCTTGATACAGTATATACACACAACAATAAGATCAATGTCCTCACCGATCTAATACTTTTGAGAATATTACACCATTATTTACATAGAAATAAAACATAATTACACTTAAGATGTACACAAAGAACCAGATGTTGAGGTATGCCCTCTGTTGCACCTGTAAACCGTTGTTGAAATGTATACGTTTTCATAGCTAGCATGGTGGATTTACCACAGTTTGTTAACATTTGTCAGTCAGTGGATCAGCTGTTGCAGACGAAGGAATCCAATGTATCCGAAGTTAATATGACCTGTCTGCTCTCTGCTGTAGATACTTGGACGACTTGAATGCAAGATGGCAGAACTCTGTGGGTTACAGCCCACGTGCATGAGTTACCCAGCAACCTCTCCCCCCTCAGAATATCCTCCAAAAAATGGAAAAAGGCCCTACCCTAGATCATAGAGCGGTCATTTCACAGCAGTATGCCTTGGCCATGAGGTGGGGTTGCCCCAGCACCAAAGCCCCTTCTAATACATAGGGCAGTATACTGTGGCCTGCTTACCCACACTACTCATCACGTCTCCTTTCCCATATGTAACCAATATCAAACATTTTAGTACACTGTTTCAGTGAGGTGAGTTACTTATACCACGTCGAGCACGTCATACATTTATAAAACAATATACTGGAGCACTCCAACAATTTGTTTAAATAACAGTTTGAGGACAAATAACCACAAGCATTGGCATAGTCAATAGGTCTCGCCTTTGGGGCCTTATAAGTATTTAGTTATGCAGCACAATATCCTTGGTGCAACAACACCAACTGTTGCATGGCTAAACACTTATAAGGTCCCAAAGGCGAGACCTATTGGCTATGCCAATGCTTGTTTCCCCTCGTGGTGCAATTAAAGTTAAACAACACAGCTAATACAGGGTGCCTCAGTGAGCTAACAGTTGCTGGTGATATTCTCTGTACCCTGGATGCATGTTTTTTACAACAGTTAGCCAAATCAGTCTTCAGTCTTCCCGCGGTCAGCTTATGCGCCAACCAGAAATTGGATACACGCAGCGACTAATATTTTAGCGGACAAGGGGAGGGGAGCCGAGGCAACCACCCCAGCCATGACACAGGAGAAGACAACCTTTGAACTTTAATCGGTGGCATTGTGCAGGATTTGAGCAAATATTAGATGCGTGTTCAAGCCTGCCTCATCCAGTTTTAAATGCCCCAAGCAATGCCATGATAGTTTCGCTGAGGGAGGGAGGGTGCGAAGCCCTGGAGTCTCCCGCCTAAACCTTGCGCTCTACCAGATCCCACTGGCGCCCGGTTAACCGTGCTCGGTATGCCGAGGTAACACCCGTGGCCACACAGCAACGCCCTTTCAGATTGATGCCTACCTCAACCACGTGCTGACACGCAAGGCAGGAGCTTCCTATGGATCAGCCCGACCAATTTCAGCAGCACATTCAGCTGCCATAACCGCGCTGCAGCCAGTGAAGCAATGCGAAATGCAAGCACTTCCCCCAGGGCTGGCCGCCTAACTCTGACTAATCATAAATTCTTGTCATTGAGACCCCGTCGGGTTTGAACACCGGTCTCTTTGGTTCTGAACCCGACCGCTTTGGCATTGCGCTATCTCGATGACCTAAAATGCAGTAAACTCCGACGGCATGGCAGCTGGGCCGGTTGTGAGGCCACGAGCCCTCTCCAGCTCTCGGGCCATCAGAGCTTGCTCAGACCCCAGCTCACGTCCATGGGTGAGGCTCGTACAAAGCCCACAGCGCCTTCCTCGGGTGACGAAACGCCCAGAGGCACTGCCTCGGTGAGTCAGGCTGTGCGAGGGGACCCTGTCGATGGCAACTCACCCCGAACACGAGACGATACGCTCTGCGGTGAGTAATTTTAAACTATGGCATAGCCTGGAAATGCGGGGGGATTGAACCCGGGGCTTCAGACTGCGAATCATGCGCTCTACCATTGAGCTACAGCCCCAGTAACCGTTTGATATTACCCACCCAGAGCAAGTCTCTCTGCGCTTCATTAGCCTTGCCCCGTGCTCACCTCCACTGCCTGATGACTCGTCTTCGGGGGCACCGCCGCCCGCTCCGACCGACTCCTCGGTTAGCGACCTAAGCCGCCAGCCATTCCAACGCGAGGCAGGATCCCGGTTTGGACTATCCTGCACCTTGGCTTTGTCGCCCCACGAGTGCCCGTCAGCGTTCCTCCTCGTCGATAGGCCGCCGAGCGTGGCCCACGTCTCGCTTCATAGCACGGTGGCAAATTCCATCTTCTCCTTGCAGCGGGGAGGGTTGTATGCTACTCAGGGCCTTGCGCCCTTATTTAACCCCCCCCACGAGCTGCCTGCCAACTCGCCCCCTGATTGGAGATGCCGTTGGCTACCTTGGGGCAACCAATCCGTTTTTCGCGGGCTTCCGTGACCGGGGGGGGGGGGCTTCCAGCCTCCGGGCGGCGTTTACCCCGGGCCCCCCATCGGGTCCGGCTGCGCCTTCCCTGGCCCGGGTTTCAAAGCGTGGCTGTTCCAGAACAACCCCCTCTGATGCATCGATACATTCGCTCCGCACTAGCACAGCTGGGATGCCTCCGGGTAGCTATGCGCTATATAAGTGCTTATAGAATAGAATATCTCTCAAAACATGTACATAAAATTGATAAACATAATATGCAAGTGCTACTCAGTGCTTGAATTGAAATAGGAAAGTGCGGCTACTCCTTGTTCCATAGTAGCTGTTTGCTGCAGAGAAGGGTCAGTACTGTCCATTTATAAGCATTGGAGCAGTGCTGAGAAGTGCCGGTACTATCCCGTCAAATTTAAGAACTGTAGTGCCTGATAGTACCTGCCATTTCAAACACTGACACACTTAAGCAAGCATGCATGTAACGCAAAGTGCTGTATTCCAGTAGCCAGTTATGTGTTTATTTAAGTTTCAATGCATAGTGCTAGAGGCATCCCTGTTAAGGTCGTGAGAAGTGGTTTATTCTGACACTGTTTGGAAGTCACAATGCTTTTGCAGTTCCTCAAATTCAGTTCACGATGCTTGGGGCGCAAAAGCATTCTCAAAGATCAAAGAATATACTATCAACAATTCATCGTCAGGACAAGTACCCTTCTACTCAATTTAGACTAGAATTTTTACATGTGTAATAGTTATAGGGAAACAAATATCACGCGTGCCCCGTTTCTCAGTTATGGTAAACTTTGCACTGTATAACAACACTACGAAATATATGAAATAAGGTAATAAGTGGCACTTTGTACATGAAAGAACAATACCAAAAGGCTTTATTTGAGTTAAGTAGGTCAATGCGCTCCGATATATCAAGGACAAACAAGGGCCGGACCATTTATAAAAAAAAATAAAACAGGCCTACTTATTTTATTGTTTGCAAACCCTCTTTGTGAGACGTGTAAGGGGCACTGTAATAAGAATACAAGCAGCTACACCACACCTATACATCCACCTCTTGTTCACAGGTTCTCCGGTTCAAGTGTCAAATAACCTTCTTAAACAGACCTGGTAATTCAACACTTCTTTAGAAAACGGGACACCAAGAACCAAACCATCTTCTGCACAAGATGAATAAGTTTATGATTGTCCTTTGTAGAATATCACTGCCGTGAAAATGAGGCCACAGCTTCAAGCCAGCGTCTTCCCCCACCACTACTTCTAACCTGTCAGTCTCCCAGACTCCACAAAATGGGACGCATACAATTCCTTGGTTATCTCCCTCAGTTTGTTCACTGGGAATTACAGAAACCCTACCTTCTTTTTATGGCATTGAGAAAAAAAATTTGGATCAATATTGAGCTATTTTTAAAAAGATCGCTTTGCTTACAAAGAAATTCCCACATATTCAATCAGAATTTCAGGGACTTGACCCAGTGGCGGTGCGTCCATTAGGGCGCTGGGGCGTTGCCCCACAAGCCGCCCGCGCCCGCAGCTCCCTCGGCGGCTCTGAAGACATTAACCATTAAGACAATGCATGCATCTGCATGTCAATCAGGTGAGTCAGCATGACGCCGGACCGCCCACCCCCTTCAGAGTCTGAAGGGGGGTGGGCGGTCTGGCGTCATGCTGACTCACCTGACTGACATGCATACTGAGGCCAGGGGGTGGCACGGAGCGCACAGCAGGCAGCAGCACAAGTGCGCATGACTGGTGAAGGTCGGCGAATTTTTCCGACCAGCCCAGTCATGCGCACTTGTGTTGTGTCTGGCTGGCGGCTGCGCATTAGGAGAGCGAGGGTTGAGCAACGCCGCAACCTTCGGTCTCCTAATGGGCAGGCGGGCGGCGAGTACCCCTGCTAAGCCAATCCTGGCGCTGCTGGAGCAGCGTCAGAATTGGCTGAGAGGGGTTGCCACTCCAGTGACGTGGTAACGTTGAGCGCCAACGCGGGAGTCGGACCCCGGCCCAGGAAGCAGAGGCGGTGCAGACCCTGTCAGGTAAGTTAGTTTACTTTATTTTAATCATGGTTGGCTTGGCTCTCTTTCTTCATCTCTCGGGGTCCTCGCTGCTCTCTTTCTCTCGCTTCTTTATTCTATTTTCCTGTCTAGTCTACTGTTTACCGCCCTCTCGCTCCCCTTCTGTGTCTCTCCCCGCGCCCCCTTCTCCTCCGTTGTCTTCAAGGACTCCCGCCAAAACCACCAAGGCCGCTGAAACAAATAATTGATAATGTACCCGGGGCTGTTGAGAGCGGATCAAACGGCGTGGGTGGACCCGGTGCCAAGGACTGCGCCCTGTGTCCCCCGTTGGCAGCCCAGGGCCCGGCCTGGGCACCCTACCCTTCACCCGCAGCTCCTATGCGCTGATGTGCGCAAGGTCCGCACATATCTGCGCATCAGTGTACAGCGCCCTCAGTAACTGAGGGAGGGGCGATACCAGCACAGGTGCACTTTAGCAGCAGGACACCTTCACCCCAAGCCCTTGGGAGGAGATACAGTGGGTCACTGGGCGTAAAGAAAGTCCGGCCAAGGTGTGCACTTCAAGCACTAAACTTGTGTGTCTGTGAAAAGCCGTTTGGGCACATGACCGGTTTTATCTTCTAAGACTTTGAAAAATTCACTTTGCAAAAAAACATATCTTGCATTTTTATTTTTGTGCGAAATAGATTTTAGAAAAACTTTAACGTGGTGTAGTGCGGAGGCGACCAGGCGGGCACAGAGACTGGTAGCATGGTTAATACTGTATTGTGAATTTATATAGCGCGTTGAAGTGCTCTGTGAACAGGTACGCGCGTCTCCGTGGAGCCCAGGGTTAGTCTGGCAGTGTCCTACGCTCCTGTCTGTACATTTAGCACGGTTTACTTGTGCACATGTGTGTTTGTCTGCAAACTGGCATGTCTGGGTGTGGGGCGCTTTGAGAACGTCGCATTCCGCTGCTTATGTGCACAAATGAACACTATCGCTAGTGCACATACAAGACATGTATGTATCATACCTAGAGCCTGGCAGCACAAGGCTGCTACCAGGGATCGCTGAAGGCTGGCGCTCTGCAGCACCAGGCTGTCATGGCACGGACGGGCGCTCTGCATCACCAGGCTGTCATGGCACGGGCCTTCTGCAGCACCAGGCTGTCATGGCACGGACTGGCGCTCTGCAGCACCAGGCTGTCATGGCACGGGCCTTCTGCAGCACCAGGCTGAAACGCCTCATTATGTTCTGAGATCGGAGTTTGTTCGCTTCGCTCCTGCTGCCCAGGGGTGTGTGTTCTGCAGTCCCGAGCAGCAGGTGTGTGCGGGGTGGGAGGGGGAGCAGCCGCCTACACCTCCCTGGACTAAGGAAGCAGGTTATAAATATGCCTTTTTCTAGGCAATCAGACTGCTCCGGCCCCCGGGGCACCGGAGCCGGCTCTCAGCAGCCAGAAAACTTCCCAGTGGGCTGCTGCTTAAAAGGCAAGATATGTTTCTGCTGGAATAATATTATTTTGCCGTCTATTGGTTTGAAACGTGTGTGGCGCCAAACCGCATAAGTGTCGACGCGGACGAATGATCAAGGTGTGTTGCCCTTCTTGAGAGGATTCCGAGAGCTGTGACGTAGCTCAGCAGGCACGTGCTCACTGCTCCTGCTGCATTGATGGAAGTGTAGGCCTGCATGCATCTGACGTGCACTTTGCTTCAGAACACAGCTAGAAACTGTGCAATGCGTTTGTGCTTAAGGTTTACTTGACAGATGGCTGCAAGCTACAGGGACAATGATTAATTATACATTTCAGAACCAACGCGCAGAGTGCGCCTAGACTTCAAAAGCGCTGGTTATTCGTTAATGTGGTGACTGTGCACCTTGGGGGCCGAGGGAGCATGAAGGCTACTAAGAGGGCACAGAGTGACATACGTGGATTACACACACTACAGGGTCTGTGAAATATTTGTTAATGTATTATTGCCAAGGTTTTTTGCTGTGCTCATACTTGAGCTCCGCGCATTCGGTTTCCATTCTGTCATGATTGATTGTTAAGTAAACCAGTTTAACAACACCTGATATTTTTATCACTTTTATCTGACACTGCTGTGGTTCCTTGATAGGAACGTAATTTTAAACTGGTTTAGCATTGCAGTACTTACCCTTATAAAATCTCTGACTTTGTTCCTTGAGAGGATTTTTACTTTGTGCACCTGTGTCATTGTACAAAATACGTTTGCTATTTGCGATGCTAACAAGTTGTACATCGACACCATCTCAGTTCCCCATTGATGCAAGGTGTGATCCTGATACAATCGCATAATGTTTCATATTTGCCAGTGTTTGTGGAGTGATGTGGTATAACCCTGTAGCAGAGTGAGAATGGGCAGGAAATAGGCAGACTTAAGGGGTTGTACCTGTATTGACTGTTTAACAGTGCACCATTTTATAAAACGTGCAATATGTTGATGGAAAAGTAATGGTTGTATTTATTTAAACATATTTTAATGCCTCATACCCCTAACTACTTCCTGGCTTTTAGAATGCAGTGTGGTGTTTCAGAGGTACAAGCTTGAACATTTGAGATGGAAGGGGGGGGGAGTCTGAGTGTCTGACTATTTGTCTGCATTATAATTCCTATTATAAGATCCGTTTGGGTGTCTCTGCTTTACAGTTTCAAGACTGAGATGTGCCTGCTTGTTAGTTGTGTATTTGTCTGTGTACTTGGCAATCCCCAGTAGAGAGGTGTGTGTACACCTGTTAGTGAGCATCGGTCTCTGTGGAGCTGGGTGAAGGTACAAGAGCAAAGCTGTGTGAAGTGAGGGGAGGGGAGGTGCAGTGACCGATCTATGTTTATTAGGCCCAGCACTAATTGCTTTATTAACCTTCCTGCTTCCTCAAATTTGCTTAAAAATGCACAGTTTGTCCACTCTTTTTTCAAAATTTTCTTGGGGGAAGAACCCCCCAAACCCCTGTGGGTTGTTCGAGTTCGCTCGCTACGCTCGCTCACCGCAGTGCAGTACGACAATGTTAAGCCTCACCACTTTCAAATGTCACCAGCCGCCACTGGGGACTTCAGATGGCACAAAAACGATTATTGTAGGGGCAAAGAGCAACGTACCAAATAAAAATACATTGCATCAACACTAAATGTAAACAAGCATTGGCATAGCCAATAGGTCTCGCCTTTGGGGCCTTATAAGTATTTAGTTATGCAGCACAATATCCTTGGTGCAACAACAGCAACTGTTGCATGGCTAAACACTTATAAGGTCCCAAGGCGAGACCTATTGGCTATGCCAATGCTTGTTTTTAAAGTTGCAAGTTAAACAGTTTTAAGGTTAACAGGAGAGGATGTGGTCTGACGGCTAGACTGCCGACTTTGGAGCTGGGAAACCAAGGTTCGAGCCTCGGGGTCGACTCTCAGCCTGTGATTCTGGGCAAATCACTTAATCTCCCTGTGCCGAACAAAAAAAATGAATGTGTCCTTGTGTAACGTAACTGGTGCTCATGTAAAGCACTCCAATACCTTCGGGTCGAGTTCGCGCTATATAAATCTGCAAAAAAAAAAAAAAAGTACCACTCCAATTTTCAGTGCCGACTTGTGCTTGCGGGGGAGAGCTATATTGGTGTTTACACATCCCAAAATAAAAAAATTCAGTGAAACATTGATACTCCAAAACCGGGATCTACGCAAGATTTTGCTGGCAGAATAAAATGGAGCACATCCCGAATCTAAACTCTGCCTGGGGCAGAGAATTGCATATGGGCATTATCGCCTTCAAAATGTGAAAAGAGTAAAGAGGGCAAGATGAATCAACCTTCCATATTTAGTCCTTCGGGGCTGGTGGCAGCAGTCGACTACCTTGGGGCCATCTTGCATCCCTCCATGTGGATGAGGAATCAGCAGTGGCGTAGCAACGGGAGAGGGGGGGTGGTGGTCTGCCCCAGGCGGCACGAGTTGTGGGGCGGCGTCCTCCTCCCGCGCTTACTTGCAGCCACCTTTACAAAGCGGCCATCCCTGGGCGGCAATCGTCGGCCGAATCTCGCCAGCAAACCCCCCCCCCCTTCTTCAATGCTGCCGCGGGGTGGCAAACACACTAGCTACGCCACTGGAAATCACCTAATCGGATATTTTTCAGCAAGTGATATTGCAGTCTACAGTGACTCGCCCACCCAGGGCTGGCTCTAAGGTGGTGCGATCGGTGCGACCGCGGGCGTTGACTTGGGGTGGGGGTGTCATTTTTGAAAATGTGTATTATTTTTAAAGCACCTGCTGCCTCGTTCCTGGCCTCCAGCAACTTTCAGACATCAGTTAAAATGTCAAGAGAAGTGCGGTGATTAATCGTCTTTCTGAAATGAGACCGGAGGTTTGTCTATTGGAAGTTTTGACTCGTCCTAAGGTAGCGCAGAGGGTTAAAATGCCTGCTGCTAAGAACGTGTACCATGCAGATAACGAAGTGCATATAATGTAAATAGGTCAGTGGGTTACTGCTTCTGTAAGAGAGCTCCTTTTGTTACTTGTCGTTGATAAGTTAAAATCCTAATATAGAACATTAAGCTATTAAATGTCACCCTAGAGCTGCTGCAAACTGCAAGGTATATGTTAGAGCTATATGTTTTTTTGCCCAGTCTTTCATTATCCTAATCTTGTGAAAAGGGTTCATTTGGGTAGAAAAAAATTCTTATTATGTAAGAGACCCCCTAACAATGATGTTACGTTTTAAATTCTGAATTTGTGCCTTTCCTGAATAAGAACTTTAACTATATTGCCTACCAGTGTCGATGACATGTCACTCCTACACTACACCTTGTAGTACTGTCTGATGTAACATTTCCTATACACTGATTTACACACATATGATTGTTTCTGTGCAATGTGTGTGGTGTAAAGTGCCCTGACACCTTACACTGGTATGAGTGGTGCTATGAAACTAAATGAATCTTAGAGACAGTGGTTGTGGAGACTTGAGAGGCACTGTTAAAGGGTGCTAGTGAGGGAATCCGTGGCAGAGGTGGTCATGGGGGGGACGCGCCAACAGATATTGTCGCACAGGGCGCCACCAGCGCTAAAGCCGGCCCTGCGCTCACCTCTGGTTTATGTGCTGCAGAACTTTACTCAGCAACCCGAACAATACTCTGTTGTACCTAAACGAATGTTTACGTATTTCCTTTTCGTTTGGCTCCTCATCACCGGCTCAGAGGCAATCGTAGTGACGAAGGAGTATTTGAGAACTAGCATGTTATCATTTAAGGCATTCATTGTTCTTGGTCGGCAGCACCTACTTCCGATTCATTTGCTGTGCGGTATGTTTGGCATTTATACGACACATGTGAAACCTTACACTACGTTGTTGCGGCATGAAAACAGCCATTGAACATGCCCTTGTCGAACAAAGCCCCCATGGACCCATTTGAATACTAAGCCATTTTAATTACATTGCTTACAATTCCATCATCATTTCTAATTCACTTTTGACCTTTCTAAAGACTTTCACAATACAGCCCCACAGATTTACTATTCCTTTGAAGCAACACAGCGGGCGTAAAAAAAAATAGTTTCCGTAACACTCACAAAGCCGGACATAAATATAGTGATATATACAATTCTCAATCTTAATTAATCCAATTTCGTTTTTTCCTCGAGATTGGAATCTACGTAGGTCTGCCCAAATAGCCCCATGTTCCTATAAACCAGTCCACGCTGTGTCTTTAACGTTCCGTTAATAGTCCATGCTCTTTCCATGCTGATTTCTGCAGTGAGTGTAAAACATCTGTAGTAAAAGTACAAGTAAAAGTACTTACCGGTCACCTGAGCAAATCTGACCCAAGTATTTTTAACAAGCTTCAATGTCCACCCATACCATGACATCAGAGCCAAGGTTGTGTGAGTGATGATAAAAATAATCTGGAGCACAATAACGAACCCTACTGCTGGGAAAGCCGCCTTGGCTTTTCCGACTTTGTTTTCTGCCGGACCGCCTAGAAATAGGGTTTTGCGTGTGTGAGCTCAGGGCGCGGTCCGCTCTTGAAACGAATTCTCTGTAAATACACGTTTCCAGTCAGCACTCACAGTGGAATGTGCTGTCTGAGGTGTGACTCATTCAGGCAACAGTTCACAAGCTAAGGTTAAGGGCATGTCTCGTTAAGTATATTCAGTAGTTTTTGTCCGGGATATTTATGTATTTACCTCGCGGTGTGCGTGCGCGAGCGAGTCGTGATTCATGAACACTAACAATGCCTAATCTAAATTCTACCGCATGTCGTTTTCTTCAAACACCCTACACTTCCTGTCTCACTCTCGCAAGTTCTTTTTTGTTCCCTTTTTCCTTTCTTCCTTACTGTTTTCGTATCTTTCTCTGGCAATGCTCAATTTGTTGCAAGTGTTGTGCACCAGCACTCACCTTTGGGCACAGAGGCGTGCTTTTCTCGTCATCAGACCGGTACCTTATGGAAGAGCGCGATATAAATATTTTTCTTATTTATACAGATGCGTTTAAAATTCGTCCCACAATATCACAAAGCATATTCACGAGGCAACATCTGCAAGCGATATAAATGCTTTCTCAGTATTCTTTCAGACTGATAAACCTTTTAGTGGACCTTGTTTATGTCTTGCTCAGCTGTTGAAGTAAAACACATAAAAAACGCTCTGTGTACGAAAAAACAGCTTAATGATGTACAAAAACCTCTCAGAAGTGTAGCTACAAATGTGCCTGTTTAGGCCTTGATTCTACAAGCTTTAAAAAGTCAATCGACGGTAAAATAGAAGTGCATGCTAAGTGGAAAACGAGGCAGCATCAGCACAAGTGAAGCGCTGGACAGCAGAGACGGCAGCGTCAGAGAGGAGCGGGGGCGAGCGAGCGCGGCAGCGTGCTGAGCTGACCACACGCTCGTGCACCATGGCCTATTGCTTGCGGTTACCCGCACGGGCGCCATGTGTTTTCAATTATCGCGCCCGCGTCTGGGCACGATAATTGGAAACAGATGGCGGCCCTGCGGGTAACCGCCCGGAAAAGGCCATTGTGCACGAGCGTGTGGTCAGCTTTTAAAACCACCTACATAAAGTCTCGCAGGGCAGAGCATGCGCGCTACTCTAGGCTCGACCTAAAAAACTGCCTCCCCACCACAGGAAACTAAATACTTTGAAAAAGGTAAAGTGATAATTTTGTACAAGGAAACAGAACATGGAAGTTAATTACTGCTGCATAAAAACAGTGCACAGCACCACAAAATGAAATGGAGCAAAATAGCGCCCACTTTAAAATGTGTAATATAATAAATAGTGCTCGGTCCAAACTCACACCGTTTGGGCAGGTTTGAGAATCCCTCCAGGAGACTCTTTGTAACCATTTGCACGTGTTCCTTTTCAGACCCATGATATACTCTTGAATTATACGCATACATTTAAACGTCATTACATACATGATGCTTTGGTTAAAATGTGATAAACAAATGTCATTTTGTGTGACAACACTGCATTTTAACGCATGTAACCAATTTAATTTGTGGCATGTTATATTTTTGTGTAAAAATAGTCTTTTTATATATGTTTAACACCTCGATATCACCGATTAGTAACCAGTTTTCGTGATTTCACATAATTCTCCAAGATGTGCCATTTTGAAAGGAGAACTGGGTTTAAATTAGCTGCTGAAACTCCTCAGTGATATACTTGAATTAAGGAAATGTTTGATACTATAAATGAGCTTCATTGTCTGTAATAACTTGGCAGCAGAACTGTAGCCTCTTTCTCTGTATGTTTTCACGTGACCACATCTGAAGCAGCAGATTTAAAAATATCACAAAATATCCGAGAATTAGTCGGTTGTACTTCCTGCTTCCATTGTTCTCTTGGGCCCTCCACAGAGATACCATATTTCCATATCCTGCAAAAGTCTGAGATTCCGACTACAGAAATGCAAAAAAAAAAACCTTCACACACATAGAAAGGTGATCAAAACAACCCTAAATGTTCGTGAATAAAGAAAAGTGCCATGCAGCAACTGGTCAAATGTTTGCTGAAAAGGAAAAAAAGTGTACGGTGAGTGATAACTTCCATTGCAGAATTGTACAATACAATGTGAGCCGCAAGGAACAACTGTTTATTAATCGCTTGACAACTGAGTAGCTACATCACTTGTGTGCACACTGTAGAGCATGCCCCAGAAGAGATGAATGCACAGTGATGCAGTTACTTCAGCACTCTTACCACCACCTTGTCCTTCACATTATCTAACACATTCTCTTTGCTAGTGTGTCTTTCACAACACGCTTTACTAATGTTGACACTTTCATCACCCTACTTAAGAGCGTTCACATCACTGGAGTGTGTCATTACTTTGTTATCCACTGTTCTTTATCCTTATCTTCAGCTCAAATATAACTACAATCCGTACTTCTGATGCGCATTTTAACCACTTCCCCCCCCAACATGCATTTCAACATTACCACATTCAATGTAACTACAAAATGTATTCAACACAGATGCCAAAAAACATTCAACTTCGTCTGATCCCTAAAAAGAGAACAAAATGATGTTTTCACTGAAATTTGCTAGACCTATTTTCTTTACTTGGTTGTCCAGTTTCAGAGAAGGCAAAATATTGTCTTGGGTTTGTGTTACACATTGTGATAAGAGGAAGGTCAAGAATACATAAATTATACATTTCACCCATTTCGGTTTTTATGAATCACTGCATAGCGCATTACTGAGAGAGACGAATCAAATTGCATCCTTGTGCTTTGTCTCTGATGGTGAAGAGCTACTCTGAGATATGTATAAGTGTAGATTCAGTACTGTGGAAAGGAGGAAGCCAGACTGGAAGCCAGTCAGCAAATTATACTTCTTGAGGTGGAAGAATAGTTGAGCTGCCATGCCTAATTCCAGACACTGGCTTATTGTTAGTATTTCAGAAACAGTATTGGTTTTTTTTTGGATCGGGACGAGAAAGATATGTTTTGCCTGTGTAATACAACAGGTTAATAAGCTTGGTCATGCTTGGTACCAAGATGGGGAGGTCTAGGTTCACAACTGCTCGGTTACAAATGTAAATTAAATAGACATTTTGAAGGATTATAGAATTTACAGGCTTGCAGATAGAAATGAGTTCACAGTATGATGGGAGGCTGGAGTTCAGTGGAGCTGCAGGTGGTCACAAGGGATGCGGGCCTGGCAATACCTGCAGGTGTCAGTTTTGTTACTGAAGAGGTAATTTGGGAGGGATTGATCATACTTGTCATGTTGGCATTCTTCCCGTCGCCCGAGGTTGCCACTGACGCGTGGGGGAGAATGCCAAGGCTTTAACGTTCTGTGGGGAACCGTTGGGATCCGATAGTTGCTCTGCGGTTCCACCAGCCGTGCCTCTGCCGCTCTCCCTCAGGAGGAAATAAACTACTTCAATTTATTCAGTATTGTCGGAGTAGTACTTACCACAATTTGGCGATGGCCGGACCTTTGACCCTTGCGTGCGTTCCTTTGCTGATTTTGAAGTGCTGCGTTCCTACAGCCGAGTCTTCCTTCCGTCAGTGCTCTGGCTGTGAGTAACCAGTCTGCTGCCGCTTTGCTGGTGTTCGACCGCTGTACAAGAGGGAGAGCGGAGAACCCTTTCAGGTACTTTTTGATTTTTGCAGAGAGGATTTGGGCTGCGCCTGCATGCTGGCACCCGATCCAGATTGTGGGGATTGGCGAGGACGTGTTCTAACGCCGATCCTTCTACCAACATTAAAGCCATGCATGCCCGCGTACTTCAACTACACTGCTGAAAAGAGCCGGCTGCACGTCTCACGAGGGCGCCTGCAGCCTAGCTAGTTTTCCTGGCCTTGCGTGTAACGGTGATACGCACACCCCCAGTGAGAAATTGATTGCGGAGGAGAGCCGACTGCGCGTCGCACTAGGGCGCCTGCAGCCAAGCTAGTTTTCCTGGCTTTGCGTGTCACGTTATACGCATACACGCCTCAGTGGGAATTTAGTTATCAACAGCTGGGCGTGTTCTGTAATTCAGTGACACGCACACTAAGGGGTATAAATCTTTTGAGGAGTTTCGCGTGTCACGGTGATACGCACATCTTCCAGTGTATTTCCCTTTCCAAGGCATAAGGTGTTTAACAGCATTCACGTGGGGAAGGTGCACTGGAATTAAAATATTCCTCATGTTGTCTCACGGTGATACGCACACCTCATTTCTTACTACCTGTCTATACTAGGCATTCCAACACCACTCTGCTGTGTGTACCCTTAATCCTTTATCATTTATAGTTAAGTATTTACACTGCTTTTAGCGGGATCCTTATCTGTACTCACTCTCTATAGGCATTTTTGCACTGTATTCTGGTTCAGCTATGTGTGCCCCAATTTTTTCGCTGACCCCTCCTTTACCATTCTTAACTGGCCCAGGGGAACCACAAATGAAATAGCCAGAGTGGATTTTTTTATGAACTATTTATCAGCGATTGAAGAGGAGGGTTCTGAAGAATTTACTTTCTCACGTAAGAAGAAAATTTTACTGCATAGTCTAGGTCCTGAAGGAATACTGTGGTAAGGAAGATGTCAGGTAGTCAAATACGCATCTACCTCCAAATGGAGAAGGCGGCCAGATCAGCCGAGGAAGGGGATGTTTTTGTGAATGCACTTGATGACTTGGATCACTATTACTTACCCATGGTTTGCGTAGCCATTGACAGGTTTAACTTCTTCCAGAGCAAGCAAGGAAAGTCTGAGCCGGTTGAAGACTATCTGTCAGCTTTGAAAAAGTTAGCGATTACATGTAAATTTGGTACTTTACATGATGAACTAATTAGAGACCAGGTCATCATGCACACTAATGACACCAATTTACAAGAAAGACTTTGGGTGAGCGGGGACTCATCAATCAAGGACGTTGTAGATCTAGTAAAAAAGAGTGAACTATCTAAAAGATGTGCCAAAGCAGCTCATTCCTCATCCACTACTAGTGAAACTAAGGAGGGTACATTGGTTTGCAAAGTTTCTAAAACTAAGAATTTTAAAGCTACAGGCAGATCTGAGACAAAAAAGAAATCTGCAGTTAATTGGAAAAGTAAAAATCGTAGGTGCTATAGGTGTGGTAGTAGAGAGCACCCAGCCAGTGATAAGAACTGCCCTGCAATTAAAGTGAAGTGTTTGTTCTGTGGTGTTATGGGTCACTATGCCAAAGTGTGTAGGAGGAAGAATAAAAGTATGCAACGGGTTAAATTAGTGGATAACAAGTCAGACTCTGAACTGTCTGACGCTGGCCAAGTAGATAAAGATGGGTGCTATGCATTGAGTGTCCCATTCTAAACCTAAGCAATGTGACTAGGAACAAACCGTTGTGCAATGTAAACATTGGAGGTGTAACAATAAGCATTACAGAAGACTCTGGTTCACCTTTTACTATCGTGAACAAAGCCGTATGGGAAAGTAAATTTGTGAATGTGGTGAATAAGCAACTGATTGAATCTGACATTCATCCTGTCACCTTCACGGGTGAGAAAATACCAATGTGTGGATATTGTGTTTCACCCTTTAAATTCAAGAGTAGAGTGACAATGGCCAAACTGTACGTGTCTGAGGATGGACCTGCGGTGTTTGGGTGTGTGGATCAAAAAGCCTTGAATATTACTTTAAACCCCAACAGTGTGGAGAAAGTGCTGGGTGTAGATGACACTGAGTTGGATTTGGTGAACGTGCTCAAAAAACAATATCCAGAAGTGTTTTCAGGAAGGATAGGGAACCTTAAAAATTGCATCCATAGAATTGTCTTAAAGAAGACTGCTGTACCCGTTTCACATAAAGTAAGGAATATCCCTTTCAGTGTGAGGGACGAAGTTACGAAAGAGTTGGTGGACTTAGAAAGCAAGGGTATCATAGAGCCCGTGGAGTGTGTGGAGTGGATGGCTCCACTGGTTGTGGCCAGAAAAGGTATTGGCAAACTGAGGTTATGCATAGGTTTGAGGGACCTAAATAAAAATATAGTTGTGGACAAATTCCCCCTTCCTAAAATAAATGAATTGCTGGCTTTAACAAATGGAGTTAAGTGGTTCTCTAAAATTGACCTGGCATCAGCATACCACCAGGTGACTACATCCTGACAGCAGGGATTTAAGAGCGTTCATAATGCCAGTAGGGTGTTTTAGGTTTATCCGCTTGCCATTCGGACTAGCCACGGCAGCTGCAGTCTTTCAAAGGCTTATGCATAGACTTTTCAAAGATCTTCCTGGTGTAGCCTACTTCCAGGATGTTTTGTTCATTATGGGCAAGAGCCAAGAGGAACATGAACGCAGACTTTACGGAGTGTTGGATAAATTGAAAGCCTGTGGTTTAACAGCTGAAATAAACAAGTGTGAGTTTGGGAAAAAATCAGTAACTTATTTAGGGCATGAATTGTGCGGTAATGGAATCACCCCTAAAAAAGAAATTTTCGAATCCATTAGGGATGCCCCGGCTCTGACGTGTAAAGATGAAGTGAGGTCCTTTTTTAGGCTTGGCTGAATTCTACGCTAAGTTTGTTGAGGGATTTTCAGCAAAAACGTACCATTTGAGACAACTCCTATGCACTAGGCAAGAATTTGAATGGAGTGAGATGTGTCAAAAGCAATTTGTGCTTATTAAACTTTGCATCTGTGGTGCATTACCTCTACAAGGATTTGATCATAGAGCCAAGACGTTGATTACCACTGACACCAGCAGTAAGGGACTTGGTGCTGTCCTCTCCCAGATTTCAAGTGATGGAGTGGAGAGCATCATTTCTTTTGCTTCCAGGTCCTTAACCCCTCCTGAAGGAAAATATTCTGTGATAGAATGAGAGATGTTTACATGTGTATGGGCCACATCTAAGTTCAGACAGTTTGTGTGGGGTAAGGAGTTCACGATGCGAACAGACCACAACCCTCTGGTGAAGGTGTTAACCACTGAAGGGTCAAGCACTGCTACTCCTGCATTGTTAGAATGTCACTTCGCTTACTTGATTACGCGTATAATGTTGAGTAAATCCCAGGAAAAAAAATAAGGTAGCTGACTATCTCAGCAGGTCACCTTTGTAAAGAGATTGTAACGAAGTATGTGAATGGGATGACTATAGTGTAGCAAGTGTAGAGCATAATATTGGGAACATTACGGTGGCTGACTGGGAAACTGGTTACAGGAAGAACAATACTTTAAATAAGGTTAAAGATTACACATTGCAAGGTTGGCCTGACAAGAAGATGATTGAGGAAGAATGTAAGAGTTTTTGGGAGCTTAGAGATGAAATATCTATCTCTGGTTCAGGATTCCTTCTAAGGAATAACAGAATCATTCCACCGCAGTGCCTACGGGAGAGAATACTAGAACTTACACATGAGGGACATCAAGGCATTGTTAAGTCTAAGTATAGACTTAAGAATTTGTATTGGTGGCCCGGGATGGACATGGCCATGGAAAAATTTGTCAGAACATTGCAGCAATTCGGATACATCCCTCGTCATGTTAAGACCACCCTTGGGCAGTAGAACTATACCTTCTGGTCAGTGGGAGGATTTGGCCATTGACATATTGGGTCCTGTGTTAGATGGTATGGGGGGTACCCAAATACATCTTGGTGTTGTTCGACTTGTATTCTAAATGGCCTGAATTGAAGATCTGTGAATCTTCTGATGCAACTAATGTTGTTGCATTCCTTGAAACTGTATTTTTGAGAGAGGGCATCCCCAAAACACTCAAGCGATAATGGGCTGCAATTCGTGGCAGAAAAATGTACTTGTTTCTTAAAAAGGAATGGCATCAAGGAAAGGAAGACCCCTGTGTATCATCCTGCTTGTAATGGTGCTGTTGAGAGGTTCAACAGAGTCATCATGGGCAGTATTCAAGCGGACTTATGTGCTGGAAAGAATTGGAAGCAGGAACTTAATAAATTGGTATGGGCGTATCGCATCACTCCTATCGTAACAGAGTACAGCCCTTTTAAAATTCTGAGGGGTAGAGATCCCTTCACCAGAGACAATTCGGCATGGATGTCTCAAGAATTGCAGTGCAAATGGTCGCCAGAAATTGTCAAAACCAATCTTGAAAAAGCACGCGACATGTACAAGGAATATTTTGACAAAAAGAGGAGTACCAAAATAGTAACCTTGCGTGAAGGGGAGTGGGTGCGAGTCAAGTCTTGTAGGTTGTTTGGGAAAGGGAGCAGCCATTTTTCTGCACCACTGAGAGTAAGGAAAGTCTTTACGTGTTCTGCTGAATTAGAAGATGGCAAGGTTTGGCATTTCAGCAAGTTGGCCAAATGCAACAAAATCTTGTCATGGAAGAGGGGCTGTGGTTGCTCTTGAGGTTCATGGATTTGGGATGAGAACACTTGTGAAGATTTTAGTACGGGACCAATTCCAATATGCAGTGTTGTGAGGGAAGACCCTTGTTGCAAACTGATGATACACAAATTGATGGTGCACAGGGGGAGTGTGTGTCCAGCGGTGTTGGTGAGTCACCGTTGCCGCTGGGTGCACAGAGAGCTTCGGTTATGGAATTTGGTGCCAAAGTTACGCGTCTGGTTAGACTGATCAAATTGCCTGTCAAGTATAATGATTACATTGTTAATTAATCCTCTTCGGAGGCAGTAGTTTCCATGCATCCTATTTTTCAAAGAATTTTTTTTCTACCTCGTATGCTATGAGGTATATTCATTGCCTTTTATTTCCATTATATTCATGTACCTGAATATGTTATCTAGCTCTTCATGCCATGGTGTATTTATGTTTTCTTCTGCATTGCATTTTCTGGTATAATTGGTATGGCTCTGTATTTTACCTGTTTTTACTCAGGTTCTATTTCAATGTATAAAAAGGGAAGTTGGGGCATGTTGGCATTCTTCCCGTGGCGCGAGGTTGCCACTGAGCGCGTGGGGGGAATGGCAAGGCTTTAACGTTCTGTGGGGAACCGCTGGGAACCGACAGTTCTGCGGTTCCACCAGCCGTGCCTCTGCCGCTCTCCCTCAGGAGGAAATAAACTACTTCAATTTATTCAGTCTTGTCGTAGTCGTACTTACCACAATACTGTGAAGGGTTAGTGATACCAAATCCCTATAGAACCTGAAATGTTTAAGTCTGGAGATACTATTTGACTCCGAGGCAAGCTAACTTGTAACTGCAGGAATGGTTTCTGCTGCTGCTGCAGTCTGTAGGCAGCGGTCATTTATTTCAATGCTATCCAAGAGCTCTACCCCAGAGTTTCTTTATTTGTTGTTCATCATTAAGACATATTTTATCCTTATTGATACTGCTCTTGATTTACCTGCTTTTAGATGTGTCAGATGATTTGTGATGACAAAAAATTGATCAAGGATTTGGGAGGGATAAGTTGCCAGATGGAGTACTCAGAGGTTAGAGATTTTAAAATCTTGTATGTAAAAGTTTCTTCTTAGTCTCAATATGAACCACGCTTAGTAATTGGCTCACCTTTGTTAAAGAAATCAAACTATCTTATGCAGATTTTTGTAGCAGATTACAACCATTTCTTTGGTCAAGTAGTGCTTTAAGCAATAAGTCACAAAACCAGTTAAGGATTTGTTCAGATTATTATGTGTGAGGATTTGTGTATTAGAGGGCCTTGCCAATTGTTTGATTCTGCTCTGGTGCATGATTTTCCATTGTTACTTTGGGTTTAACAAGTAATCTTAGAACCTGAATTAGTGAAGAGATCTAGAGTGAAACCATTAGAATACTTGAGCAGTTGTGTTAGATTTGGGGGTCTCTAGTTGGCAGAGGTAGGTTCCTTTGTCCAAATAGGGACCCTTGAGTCTAGTCAGGGAAAGTAGGTACACTCCCGAAATAACCCCTGCTCACCCTCTTGGTAGCTTGGCACGAGCAGACAGGCTTAGTTCAGAGGCAGTGTGTAAAGCATTTGTGAACACATACAGTAATCAAGTGACAACACTACAAATGGACACCACACAGGTTATATATTTATAAAAATAGGTATACTTTATATAGATTTATCACAAGACCATAAACGACAAAAATAATCCACAATACTGTCAAGAGTGCTTAGTTCTGATCAAAAAGGCTTAATTCAAGGTTCTGTGCGAGTCGGTAGCCTCCTCCGGCTACGGCGATGTCGAGAACAAACAGAGTCTAACAAATCCAGCTGACCGCGTCGAGACGGGCCAACACAGCGTAGACAGACTCGGTCACAGTACCTTTTACTTGAAGCGGCAGGCACGGGCGTGCGAGCCGGATGGCTGTCTGTCGCGGTCGCGATGCAAAAATGGAAGCGTTGCAGGACACATTGTCCCTCGATGCGGTGCAGGCAGCGGCTCGTTGACGCTCGTCGAGACGGAGTCGGTGAGACCAGGGCTGTGCGTTGCAGGGCGAGACGGTGCTTCGATGCGGTGCTGGCAGGTTGCGGTGCGGCGACGGAGCCGGATTCAGGAGCTGCCGTCGATCAGTCTGGACAGCGGTGCGAGTCGGGCGGTGCGTCGCAAAGCGTGCGAGCGGTGCCCAACTCCGGTGCGGTCACAGGACTCGAACTCAGCAGCAGTGACCGTGTCGGTCGGACCAGTTTGATTCGGCGTAGCGAAGCGTTGCAGGACGCGTTGTCCCTCGATGCGGTGCAGGCAGCGGCTCGTTGACGGAGTCGGTGAGACCAGGGCCGTGCGTTGCAGGGCGAGACGGTGCTTCGATGCGGTGCTTACAGGACACCGAGTCGGTCGTGAGAGTTGGTCACAGCTCCCTACCTCTGTAGCCACTGAAACAGAGTTTCCAGCAGCAATTCACAAAGGGGGTGAAGTCCAATGGTCCTGGGACTTCGGTCAGGGGGCAAGCTCTCTTCCAAGCCCTTGAAGATCCTTCACAAGTTGATGAAAGTCACAGCAAAGCAAAAGTTCCTTTCTCCTTTCTTTGGCAGTCAGGCAAACCACTGCAGGCCAATCCCCCAAGCAGCACTTCAGGCTTAGGGATAGTCTCTCCTCAGTTTCTTCTTGGTTCCGCTCCTCAGCAAAGGTTTCTTCTTGTTCCCAAAAGTGATCTAATTTCCTGGGGGTCTGGGTCCCCTTTTTATACACAGTTTCTCTTTGTTCTCTGAAGGCAGAGAGGCCTCTGCCTAGCCCAAAACCAGTTCTGGTCAGTCCTGGAGCACTTTGTTTTTCTGACTCCTTCTTTCCTTTCAGAATGTGGGGCAGAGTGCTCAGCCGCCCGGCAGGAGGTGGAGCCAGCATTGTGGAAGGCAGGCACAGCCCTATTCAGACCCAGGTGCAACTCCTCCCTCCACTCTGGATGCAGATCTTTCTATTCAGCCCTGTGCTGACTCACCCTGTCTCCTGTAGCCACCCCCAGCCCCTGTCACTCAATCTCCAGACAAGGAATACACAACCTAGCAGAGGCAGGCTTGGATAGTTAGGCAAGAAAATACCCACTTTCTAAAAGTGGTATTTTCAAACACAGAATGTTAAAACCAACTTCACTAAAAGATGTATTTTATCATCCTGAGTTCAGGCATACTAAATTCGGTTTTCTACCATGTTCCCTGGGTCAGTTCTGACTATAAGGTGTAATAGTCAGTCTGCCCATTCTGGCCTATGGGGAGCAGGTAGCCTTGCAATAGTGAAAAACGAAAATGGCTGTAATTCACTATTAGGACATGCCACACACACCAGGGAATGTCCTACCTTATACTTACAATGCACCCTGCCCTAGGGCCTACTTTAGGGGTGACCAACATGCAGTAAAGGGAAGGTTTAGGGACTGGTAAGTGGGTGCACTCACCAAGTCGACATGGCAGCCCTAGGCTGCACACAGGCTCTGCAATGGCAGGCCTGAGACACACTTTACAAGCTGCTTCTGTGGGTGGCACAACCCGTGCTGCAAGCCCACCAGCAGCATTGGATTTACAAGCCCTGGGCACACTCAGTGCACGGTACTAGGGACTGACAAGTAAACCAATCATCCAATCATGGAGTCACTAATACATACATCAATTCACGATAGGGAGCACTTGCACTTTGGCACTGATTAGCAGCGGCAAAGTGCCCATGAGCATCTAGTCCAGCAAAAACATATCGGCAACAGTGGAGGCATTACGAAAAAATGGAAGGGAGACCCACGCCAAGGATGCCAGGTCTAACACGTGTCCCCTCCAGCTGAAATGTGGGGAGAACTACCCTACCCCTAGGGAGTTCTCATCGCTAAGGCGGAAAAATCTGGACAGTCCATCAGCATTGGCGTGTTCTGTACCAGGGCGGTGTTCCACCGTAAAGTCCATCCCCTGTAGGGAAATGGACCACCTCAACAGCTTTGGATTCTCACCCCTCATCTGCATCAACCATCTGAGGGGCCTGTGGTCTGTCTGAACCCGGAAGTGAGTCCCAAACAGGTATGGTCTCAGCTTCTTCAGTGCCCAGACCACAGCAAATGCCTCACGCTCAATAGCACTCCATCTCTGTTCCCGGGGAAGTAACCTCCTACTGAGGAAGGCTACAGGTTGGTCTAGGCCCTCCTCATTGATCTGTGATAGAACAGCCCCTACACCATGCTCTGAAGCGTCCGTCTGAACAATGAACTCATTGGAGAAGTTGGGTGCCTGGAGCACAGGCGCCGTGCACATGGCAGTCTTCAAGGTGTCAAAAGCTCTTTGACAGGCGTCAGTCCAAATCACTTTCCTGGGCTGCTTCTTGGAAGTCAGCTCTGTCAAGGGGGCAACAATGCTGCCATACCCCTTGACGAATCTCCGGTAATACCCGGTGAGTCCTAGGAAGGCTCTCACCTCTGTCTGGGTCTTGGGGGCTCCCAAGCCAGAATGGTATCAATTTTCGGTTGGAGGGCGCCACCTGGCCGCTCCCAACCTGGTGTCCCAAGTACACCACAGAACCCTGCCCAATCTGGCACTTACTCACCTTGATTGTGAGGCCTGCCCTCCGCAGCGCCATCAACACTTCCCAGAGGTGGCGCAGATGTTCTTCCCAACTGGCACTGAACACTGCGATGTCATCCAGGTAGGCGGCACTGAAATCCTCCAGTCCAACCAACACCTGGTTGACCAACCTCTGAAAGGTGGCAGGGGCATTCTTCATCCCAAAGGGCATCACCCGGAACTGGTAGTGCCCATCTGGTGTGGAGAATGCTGACCTCTCTTTTGCCCCATCAGTCAAGGCGATCTGCCAGTACCCAGACGTTAAGTCAAACGTGCTGAGGTACCGCGCAGCCCCTAACCGATCTATGAGCTCATCAGCTCTGGGGATGGGGTGGGCGTCAGTCCTGGTGACGGAATTGAGTCCCCTGTAGTCCACACAGAACCGGAGTTCTGGTGTGGCACCAGGCGCGGCAGCCTTTGGAACCAAGACTACTGGGCTGGCCCAAGGGCTGTTAGAGGACTCAATCACCCCTAGCGCAAACATCTTGGAGACCTCCTCCTTGATGCAGGCTCTGACCCTGTCAGTCACCCTGTAAGCCTTGTGCTTCACAGGAAGACTGTCCCCAGTGTCCACATCATGGACGCACCAATGAGTGACACTGGGAACCAGGGAGAACAGGTCAGGGAACTGTCCCAACAGTTGGCGACAGTCACCCTGCTGCTCAGGTGTCAGGGAGGTAGAGAGGTTTACTCCCTCCACTGATCCATCTTGCTCTCGGGCTGACAGGAGGTCAGGAAGAGGCTCGGTCTCCTCTTCCATTCCATCATCTGTAGCTAAGAGCATGCCCACTTGGGACCTCTCCAAGTGGGGCTTCAGGCGGTTCACATGCAGGACCCGCAAGGGGTTCCTGGGAGACTGCAAGTCCACCAAATAGGTAACTGGACTCTTGCGCTCCACCACCGTAAAAGGGCCGGTCCACCTGTCCTGGAGCGCACAGGGCTCCACAGGGGCCATGACCCACACTTTCTGACCAGGCTGAAGCTCTACCAGAGTGGCATTCTGGTCGTACCACCGCTTCATCTCCTCCTGGCTGGCTTCCAGATTTGCCTCAGCAAGTTCTCTGAAACGCCTAGTCTGGTTCCTGAAGGCCAGCATGTAACTGTATACATCCTGGGGAGGTTTCCTGGGAGATTGCTCCCAGCCTTCCTTGACCAAACTCAGAGGTCCTCGCACCGGGTGTCCATAGAGGAGCTCAAAGGGACTGAACCCTAGAGACTTCTGTGGCACCTCCCGGTATGCAAACAACAGGCATGGTAAGAGGACGTCCCATTTACGCCTCATGGGTTCTTCCAGACCCATAATCATGCCCTTGAGGGTCCGGTTGAATCTCTCAACCAGCCCATTTCCTTGAGGGTGGTAAGGAGTGGTGAACTTGTAAGTTACACCGCACTCCTGCCATAGGGACTTCATGTACTTGGACACGAAGTTGGTACCTCTGTCAGACACCACTTCTTGAGGGAATCCCACACGTGAGAAAATCCCCATCAGTGCCCGTCCCACCACGGGGGCCGTCACTGTCCTCAGAGGGATGGCTTCAGGGTACCGGGTGGCATGGTCCACCAAGACCAGGATAAACCTGTTGCCCATGGCTGTCTTGGGGTCCAGTGGCCCCACAATGTCAATACCCACCCGTTCAAAGGGGGTGTTGACCACAGGGAATGGCTGGAGAGGAGCCTTGTGCTTCCTCCCACTCTTTCCACTTGCCTGGCAAGTCTGGCATGTCCTGCAGTGAGTGGCGGCACTCCTGCGCATCTGGGTCCAATAGAAATGGGTAACAAGCCTGTCAAAGGTCTTGTCCTGCCCCAGATGTCCTGCTAACGGTACATCATGAGCCAACCCCAGTAGGAAGGCTCTGAAGCGCTGGGGTACCACCAGCACACGGGCTGACCCAGGCTCAGCAACCTTAGGCTCTGAATACAGGAGACCATTCTCCCAGTAAATCCAATGTGATCCAGACTGATCACCTGCTGCCTGGTCTGTGGCCTGTTGCCTCAGACCCACGAGAGAGGGGCATGCGTTCTGCTCCTCGCAGAACTCTTCCCTGGAGGGTCCTCCTTCTTGCTGCCAATGGGTCAGCTCAGGTAGGTCCCCCAGTTCAGCTACCTGTTCCCCTGTAGGCTCCAGGGCATCCCCCTCAGGGTCTGCCTCCTCCTGGACCGTGGGAACTTCGGGGGCCGGTTTCCCGCGCCCCTGCTTCCTCTCTCTCCGGCAGGCACCTGGGCCTCCCTCTCAGGCTCCAGGTCCTCTTGAACACCTTTAGCTGCCATTGACCGGGTGGTCACACATGCCCAATCAGGCAAGCCCAACATTTCTAAATGCGCACTCCGCTCCACCTTAGCCCAAGGTGAGCTCTCCAAGTCGTTCCCTAACAAACAGTCAACAGGCATGGCTGGCCTCACAGCTACTTGAAGAGTACCCGAGACCCCCCACTCAAAGGGAACCTGAGCCACCTTGCAGTGACTCTCTGTGTTGTCAGCGGCAACAACCGGATAGAATGCATCAGGGATAACCTGCTCTTTAGACACCAGGTGACACTTGACAGCTGTCACACTGGCTCCTGTGTCTCTCAGAGCCTCCACCCTATGGCCATTGATGGTCACCCACTGCCTGTATTTCTTAGTGTTCTCAGGCAGCGGGGTCCTAGGGACCATCTCAGAGTCTCCTAATGAGACAAGGGAAAACACTGTGGGATCCCCCCACCTTGGGCACCCAACTCCTCCCCCAGGGCTACACTAGCCAACTGCCGGGGACTGCACCAGTGGGTTCTGGTTTTCCATGCAAAGGGCAACGAGGATCGTTTGCCTTGTGGCCAGGGGCGCCACACTTGTAACATACCAGTGGTCCCTGGTGAACAGGGGGCCTGTCAGGGCCACTGGCTTCTTCTCAGGGGAGGCTGGGAACCTTTCCCTTGGTTCCCTTGGGGTCTACTTTGGGGCCCTTTATGGAACTCCCTCTGTTTACCCTTGTCCCCCCCACTCTTCTGCTGGGGACCCTGCCCACCCTTGGCGGAGTCTCCCACGTGACCCTTGTGGACCCGGGTACTCACCCAGCGGTCCGCTCTCCTCAGCAAGCTGCCTAGGGTTAGTCAGCTTACTATCAATCAGGTGCTGGCGTAGCTCAGGAAAGCAATTACTGGACAAGTGCTCCCATGAAATCAAATCAAAGAGCGCCTGAAAATCAGTCGCTTTGCTACCCTTTACCCAACCATCCAAGGCTCTGCAAAAGAAGGTCACATATTCAACCCAGGTACTGCTTTCAATCTTACTACAGTTCCTGAACCTTTGCCTATAAAGCTCAGGGGTCAAACCATACCTAGTCATTAAGGCATCCTTCATGTGGCTGTACGAATTATAGACTTCAGAGGGCAAATCCAACAAGGTATCCCGCCCTTCACTGAGGAACCGTCCCCACAACCCCGCTCCCCAATCCTTCTCAGGGACCCGGTGGGAAGACATGGCTACCTCATAGGCTTTGAACCACTGCCCAATGTCATCATTTTTAAAAACTCCTTCACCACATCTTTGGGAATATACACCCTAGCTTCAACAGGCACAGGCGGTACACTGCCACCAGAGGGAGTAATCTCTAAGCTTTTGGCCTTCAATTCAAACTCCCTCAAAACTTTCTCATGTTCAAACTGCATTTTCTTTTCCTCTAGGGCTAATTTCCTAGTTTGCATTTCGAATTCTAACTGCCCATTCAGCTTGAGCTTGGTCAGCTCCATTTCGTGCATCCTACTCTCTTTCCTGTCCTCCAACTCCTCTGGAGACAGTCCTCTGGCAGAAACACTGCTACCTACTGGGGAAGGTGGTCTTCCAGCCCCTAGACCCATTAGCCCCTGCAGCTGCCCTTCTGCATTCTCTGCCCCCTCCACAGGGGCACTCCTTGATTCGACCCAGGCCCTCAGCGCCTTTTGGAGGTCCTCCTTCCTGGAGAGCCCGGTCATGGACACTTTAAACTTTTTGCAGAATTGCCTGAGCTGCTTGAGGGTGTAGCATTCTAGCCTCTCTTCTTCCCAATCACACTCAACAGAGGCTACTGATGCTGGTTTCTCCATAGTGATTAAACTTGGCAGTTGCAAAAATAGGAAATCCCAGAAAAAATGCTATAAAAGTATGTGGTTGCGTTTTGGTCTGCACTCACTAAGTAGTGTTCACCAATCACTGTACATGAGTCACAAATGCAAGTCCAGAATCCTCACCGCTGACCACCAATGTTAGATTTGGGGGTCTCTAGTTGGCAGAGGTAGGTACCTTTGTCCAAATAGGGACCCTTGAGTCTAGTCAGGGAAAGTAGATACACTCCTGAAATAACTCCTGCTCACCCTCTTGGTAGCTTGGCACGAGCAGACAGGCTTAGTTCAGAGGCAGTGTGTAAAGCATTTGTGAACACATACAGTAATCAAGTGACAACACTACAAATGGACACCACACAGGTTATATATTTATAAAAATAGGTATACTTTATATAGATTTATCACAAGACCATAAACGACAAAAATAATCCACAATACTGTCAAGAGTGCTTAGTTCTGATCAAAAAGGCTTAATTCAAGGTTCTGTGCGAGTCGGTAGCCTCCTCCGGCTACGGCGATGTCGAGAACAAACAGAGTCTAACAAATCCAGCTGACCGCGTCGAGACGGGCCAACACAGCATAGACAGACTCGGTCACAGTACCTTTTACTTGAAGCGGCAGGCACGGGCGTGCGAGCCGGATGGCTGTTTGTCGCGGTCGCGATGCAAAAATGGAAGCGTTGCAGGACACGTTGTCCCTCGATGCGGTGCAGGCAGCGGCTCGTTGATGTCGTCTAGACGGAGTCGGTGAGACCAGGGCCGTGCGTTGCAGGGCGAGACAGTGCTTCGATGCGGTGCTGGCAGGTTGCGGTGCGACGACGGAGCCGGATTCAGGAGCTGGCGTCGATCAGTCCGGACAGCGGTGCGAGTCGGGCGGTGCGTCGCAAAGCGTGCGAGCGGTGCCCAACTCCGG
This sequence comes from Calotriton arnoldi, assembly GCA_963921515.1. Classification (NCBI taxonomy): domain Eukaryota; kingdom Metazoa; phylum Chordata; class Amphibia; order Caudata; family Salamandridae; genus Calotriton; species Calotriton arnoldi. Next base: position 298,898 of record CAWUFW010010044.1, on the reverse strand, counting down.
TGCGGTCACAGGACTCGAACTCAGCAGCAGTGACCGTGTCGGTCGGACCAGTTCGATTCGGCGTAGCGAAGCGTTGCAGGACGCGTTGTCCCTCGATGCGGTGCAGGCAGCGGCTCGTTGACGGAGTCGGTGAGACCAGGGCCGTGCGTTGCAGGGCGAGACGGTGCTTCGATGCGGTGCTTACAGGACACCGAGTCGGTCGTGAGAGTTGGTCACAGCTCCCTACCTCTGTAGCCACTGAAACAGAGTTTCCAGCAGCAATTCACAAAGGGGGTGAAGTCCAATGGTCCTGGGACTTCGGTCAGGGGGCAAGCTCTCTTCCAAGCCCTTGGAGATCCTTCACAAGTTGATGAAAGTCACAGCAAAGCAAAAGTTCCTTTCTCCTTTCTTTGGCAGTCAGGCAAACCACTGCAGGCCAATCCCCCAAGCAGCACTTCAGGCTTAGGGATAGTCTCTCCTCAGTTTCTTCTTGGTTCCGCTCCTCAGCAAAAGTTTCTTCTTGTTCCCAAAAGTGATCTAATTTCCTAGGGGTCTGGGTCCCCTTTTATACACAGTTTCTCTTTGTTCTCTGAAGGCAGAGAGGCCTCTGCCTAGCCCAAAACCAGTTCTGGTCAGTCCTGGAGCACTTTGTTTTTCTGACTCCTTCTTTCCTTTCAGAATGTGGGGCAGAGTGCTCAGCCGCCCGGCAGGAGGTGGAGCCAGCATTGTGGAAGGCAGGCACAGCCCTATTCAGACCCAGGTGCAACTCCTCCCTCCACTCTGGATGCAGATCTTTCTATTCAGCCCTGTGCTGACTCACCCTGTCTCCTGTAGCCACCCCCAGCCCCTGTCACTCAATCTCCAGACAAGGAATACACAACCTAGCAGAGGCAGGCTTGGATAGTTAGGCAAGAAAATACCCACTTTCTAAAAGTGGTATTTTCAAACACAGAATGTTAAAACCAACTTCACTAAAAGATGTATTTTATCATCCTGAGTTCAGGCATACTAAATTCGTTTTTCTACCATGTTCCCTGGGTCAGTTCTGACTATAAGGTGTAATAGTCAGTCTGCCCATTCTGGCCTATGGGGAGCAGGTAGCCTTGCAATAGTGAAAAACGAAAATGGCTGTAATTCACTATTAGGACATGCCACACACACCAGGGCATGTCCTACCTTATACTTACAATGCACCCTGCCCTAGGGCCTACTTTAGGGGTGACCAACATGCAGTAAAGGGAAGGTTTAGGATGGCAGCCCTAGGCTGCACACAGGCTCTGCAATGGCAGGCCTGAGACACACTTTACAAGCTGCTTCTGTGGGTGGCACAACCCGTGCTGTAAGCCCACCAGCAGCATTGGATTTACAAGCCCTGGGCACACTCAGTGCACGGTACTAGGGACTGACAAGTAAACCAATCATCCAATCATGGAGTCACTAATACATACATCAATTCACGATAGGGAGCACTTGCACTTTGGCACTGATTAGCAGCGGCAAAGTGCCCACGAGCATCTAGTCCAGCAAAAACATATCGGCAACAGTGGAGGCATTACGAAAAAATGGAAGGGAGACCCACGCCAAGGATGCCAGGTCTAACACGTTGTATAAAGCTGTCAATTATTTTTTGAGTGACTGTGCCTATTAGGGAACTCACGGCCACATACAAAGCTAAGTGCTGTGCTGTTGCTTCCAATGGGACCGGGGTGTGGGGTATTAGCGAACAAGGGGGCTTGGAGTCAATAGAGGATGATTTTATCAAGAGGCTATTAGCTGTTCCAAAGACTGCCAGCTCTTTCATTTGGCACTTAGGGGCTGGGATCGGGTACATTAGTGACCTCATTAAATTCTAGCCACACCTCTTTTTTTTATTTTTATTTTTTTAAATATATTTTTATTGGCATTTTAAAAGTATATACACATCATGACCTGTATTCATGAGACATGCTATCAAACATATGTCTTACTCCAACTTATACCAACTAGTATTTATTATCTACACAAGCAATTATCCAATTCACATGACATCATGCAATCTCAATTACATTGTATCGCCATATTCTGTTACAGCCTGGATAACAAAAGAACCCCCCCCCCCCCTTCCTTCTCTTCATGCTAATCAGTGCAAGTCTGCTAGCTGAGATCACCAGTAGGTCTAACATACTTATATTAATCAGGTGACGGGGCTTGCCTGTCTGGGTGTCCATCTGTATTATCTTTCCGGGTGCTGTCCCCCCGTCATTTTGCTGGTTGGGTTGTCCCTGACCTGTTTGTAGGTCCGTTATCATGGATGCCCAAGCTAGTCTATCGTCCTCTGCCTTTTCATCCTTCCTCACAAATCTCATCCGGACCTGCTCAGCAGTCGCCCACTCACTCATGTCCCGTAACTAGTCTGAATATTCCGGAGGGCTTGGTCTCATCCATACAATTATGATACGTCTCTTTGCTAGCACTAGTCCCAGGTGTACAAAGCGTCTGCTCAGCTTTTTATGTTTTGGTGCGGCTAGCAGTCCAAGCAATACTGTCTTTATGTCCTGTGAGATATTCCACCCCCGAAGCCTCACCTAGATTCTCTAAGACCTTTTCCCAATAGGGTCGCACTGTGGGACACTGCCAAATCATGTGAATGAAATCTGCCCCCGGTGTGGTGCACCTAGGGCAACAGTCCGTCCGCTCAGGGTATATAATGTGCAGCGTGCGTGGGGTCAAGTATACTTGAGGTATAACATTATAATGAAGTAATTTAAAACGGGCATTCGTGCTCACTTTATGTACTCCCTTATGAACCTTCCGCCATTCCACCTCCGTTAAAGGTTCCTCTAATATCTCATCCCATTTCTGCTGAAGGCCCAGTGGCTCACTCGGGAGATCCTCTCTTAATGCTCTATACAAATGGGAAACAAGTCGTCTGCCCTGTACCATCCCTATCATCATCCGGAGGACATTGGTGACGGGCGGCTCATCTGGGAAATTATGCCAAAGCTCCTGTGCAACACTTGATATTTTATTATATTGTAGGAATTGTCCTGGGCCCGTCCCGAACTCGGTTTGTGCCTCTTCACGGGTTAGGAAGTGTCCCCCATTATAAAGGTCCCCCATTAGTAAGCATCCCCCCTCTTTCCAACGGCTAACCGACATGGAGTCCGCAATTGCAGCAAATGGCCGGACCGCCCACAGAGACATATCCAATGCATATGGGGCATGCTGAACTACCTGTCTTATTGCTCGTTCCCAGAGTATTGCCACATGTCGTATCACATATGGGCGAGTAGCAGGGATCGATGACCCCATCATTAAGAGTTCCACCAGGGAGTCCCTCAATATGTCCCGGCCAATAAATCCTTCTCCCAATTGTCCTCATCATCGAACCATTGTACTGCGTATTGAAGTTGGGATGCCATATAGTACAGGTCTAACCTGGGGACCCCAAGTCCCCCCCCTCCCACGTCCTCTGCAGCGTCGTCAGTCTGACTCGTCTTTTTTTCCCCCACAGAAGAGTGCCAATTAGGGCTTCCAATGTGGTAAAGTACGACCTCGGTATCACATAAAATGAGTGTTGCAGTACGTAAAGACACCGCGGAAGTATAATCATTTTAACGATGGCTATCCGTCCCATAAGCAAAAGTGGTAAATCCGCCCAGAAGCGAACCGAGCCCTGCAATCCTTCCACAATACGGCCCAGGATGGCCGCATGAAAAGTATCAGCGGAGTTGGTCAGTCGTATCCCCAAGTATCTCTCCCCCTCTGTAGCCCACGGTAGGTCTATCTTGGGTCGCAATTCCGGTTGAAGCATAGCCAACCTGCCCATAGGTATCACCCTAGACTTGCCGGGATTGATATGTAGTCCCGAGAGTTCGCCAAAGGTCCGTAACTCCCGTAGTAATATCGGGAGGGATCTCTCTGGCTGTTGCAGGTAAACCAACGTATCATCCGCATATAGCAATATCACATTTATTTTATTTTATTTATTTTTATTTTTTGAGTTTTATATAGCGCTGGCTAGATCCGGAGGTATCAGAGCACTTTACATGAGGAAGAAACATTGTTTCAGAACATGGTTACAAAGTTACATCAGTTACTGGAGCTTAGTTGCAGGAATTACAGGAGTACAAAAGCATAGCATAAACATGAGGAAAAAAATAGGTAAGGGGGGAGAAGAATAGGGGAGAGAAGGAAGGAATAGGGGAGGTAGAGGAGAATAATGGGGGGGAAGAGGAGGGGGAGGGTATAGGAGGCACAACGGGGAGCCGAGGAAAAACAGTGTCCGACGTCCGGCTGGGTAGGTGACGGCCGAGGGGTGAACCAGAGCCAAACTCCTCTATAGCTGCGTGGGACAGCTCCACCGGTCATCGGCCAAAGGTTGCTCGGGCACCGCAGTACATACAGAAGGGTTATAGTTTCCGCCTAGGGGGGTATAGTCCAAAAAGTTCCATCGAGCGCTCTGGTCACGGTGTACGGTGCTGTGCGCCCACCGGTAATGGGGTAAGAACCCAGGCCTCCGCTGTGTGAGACTCCCTTGTCGCTGTGGACTCTCTCAGAGGGGTCTCTGAGACTCCAGGGCATAAATTCTGGATCCCTCCCCAACAAGGGGAGAAGGAGTGCTTTGGAAAGGGGCCCACTCATGGTGGCCATTATAAGAAAATTGGTGTGTCAGATGTCCCCAGAGGCGGCCATTTCGACCTAATTTTCTTCAATAGACCGGACTAGCTGGTCCAGCCAGGCTGAGTACTGCTGGGCTGAGTCCGTGGGCTTGTATACACCAGGGAGGCGCAGGATTTCACAAGCCTCCTTGCTTAGAGGGTGCTAGCTGACAGTACGTGCCCCAGATGGCAAGCATTACATCAGGACATCCGCCAGTCAACTGCTCGAACGAGGTGCGAGCCGCCATCTTGAGGTCAGGTAGAGCCAGGCTTGGAGTTAACGGTCATTGAACTCCCGCTCGACTGACCATCGGGCCGAGTCCCCTGTGTCCCGCTACACCACACTTCCTCCAGGCTGGCCCGTTGTTGCTCCTACATTCTTCGCCGCATTGGAGTTTTATAGTTGCCCCCCTGGCTGAGACTGTTGTTACAATCACGCTCCGCTAGTTCCCAGAGCCTCAACTGTGCAAGATCAGGCGCACCTATGACTAGATCGCACTGCAGTTACTCCACAATAATGAACTCACAGAGTGTATTCCCAGTGATAATTAAAGAAAACAAATCCCAGTGATTATATGATCCTAAGAGAAGAGGGAAGCGCCAAGAAGTTACTCAGACTAGTGTACCAATGTGAGCTGACAAGGCTCCCGTACCCGGCACCGAGTAGTGTCTGGCTGCTCGCCTGCCACCACCGTAGTCAAATGGGGATGCAATCTTCGGGCTATGCAGTCACAGCGCTCTTCACTCCTCGTAGCGCTGGCTATCAGCTGGAACTGCCGTCTCAGCCACCTCGCAGACCGCTCCCCATTACTGATCTGTGCTATTGGGCCGTCAGCAACCGCGTCGCTCGCTACTGCGGTGCGCTGAGTGACGCAGCTACAGTCATGCCTCAGATCTGAGAACGGCCGCCGGCACTGAGCTCATGCAACCCCCCGCGCTCTCCGCCGCAGCCTCCGGTTACCGCAGCACTCCGTCTCTCTGGCGCCGCTTTGAGTCCGCGGCGCCCGCCAGCCTCACCGCAGCTTCAGAGTCCGGGCACCACGCCTTGGTCTACGAAGGGCTCTCGTCCGTCTTCTCGCCCAAGGCTGGATGGATGCACCGACAGGCCCAACTGCGACACGCCGCAGTCCCAGGCCGGAGCCTTCGCCCGCTGGTAACTCGATGCTGGGAGCCGCGATGTGATCACCGGGTACCTCCGCAGTGAGCACTCGTTCCGCACAACGCGAAGTAATGTAATTGAATTATTTCCCCTTCTGGTTGCAGCGATTATTGCCGATTGTTGCGACGGCTCACGGAGCTCACTTAATGAGCAGCCATGTTTGGTCCAGGCAAGCTCCCCATGACCACATGATTAGTGTTCTCCAATTTGATGCCCCAGTTATCCTTTACCATTCTTACACGGATTGCCAGTGGTTCCAGGGTGACCGCAAAAAGTAGGGCCGACAACGGGCACCCCTGTTTAGTACCTCTATGCAAGTTTATCTGTCTGGAAACAGTTCTACCCACCCGTATACTGGCAACAGGAGCCGCATACAGCAGCCGAGCCCATTTAAGATATTGATCGCCGACTCCCATACGACCCAAAACCCGCCACACGTAAGGCCATTCCACGGAGTCAAATGCTTGTTCGATATCTAGAGATACAACCGCATTATCGGAATCCGCCAAGCTAGGGGCATGCCAGACATGTGCCAAGCGTCGTAAATTATAAGAAGTATTTCTTCTAGGGTTAAACCCTGCCTGATCAGTGTGGATCAGACGTCGCATGAATGGTCGAAGGCGATCAGCCATGATGCCGCTCAATACCTTCACATCTATATTCAACAGAGATATGGGTCTATATGAACCTGGAAAATCTGGATCTTTATCCTTTTTTGGAATCATAGCGACTAGGGCTTCACTCATGGTATTCGGGAGAGAACCCTTCTGTAGTGCTTCATTGTAAACTTCCAGCAGTTTATCTACTAGTATTGGTGCAAAACACTTATAGAACTCTGCGGGTAGTCCATCAGAGCCCGGACTCTTTCCCGGTTTAAGATGTCTTATTGCCCTATTTATTTCTTCTCTGATGATTGGAGAACCCAGCGACTCCTGCTCATCTGTGGTAATGTGAGATAACTGTATTGTATCCAGGTAACGGGTCAAGTGGCCTAGTTCCGCCCCCGCACGGTCAGTGTATACCTTTTCAAGGTGTGTCGCCAAGGTGTCCGCAATGCCCTTTTGTGTATAATGCAATGTTCCCTCCGCAGTACGTATCTGCAGTATGGGAGTAGCTGACGTCTCCTGCCGCACCAAACATGCCAGTAACGCTCCGGCCTTGTCGCCCTCTCTGTAGAGACGTTGTCTGTACGTCGTGTATACATATTTTTCCATTCTACGAAGATCTGTCATAAGTAACTCCTTAGCATCCGTCCATTCTGTTAGTTTCTGAGGGTCCGTGCTAAGTTCCGTCTGCAGTTTCCCTAACCTGGATTCTTGGACAGTCACATCCCTTTCCAACTGAGTCCGTACTCCATATACAGTTTTGATGCATATGCCTCGGATGACTACGTTCATAGCTTCCCATTCAGTAGCTCGGCTTGAAGCCAATTCCCAGTTTTCCCGGAAGTAGTCATTGAGCGCCTCCGATACTGTTGCCACAACAGGGGGGTCAGTCAGTGCCTCAGTTTTCAGATGCCACAGAGGTTTCTCAGACCCAACCCGTTTAGCACCCAGCTCCAGCAGTACCAGGGAGTGATCCGACAGATATCGTGTTTGATATGTTATTCCCCCTACAGATCTACCCAAGTCAGAAGATAAAAACCAATAATCCAGTCTGCTTGACGTGCCCGTGGCTGGGGTATAACAGGAAAACTGTTTTGTGGTGGGATGCTGGTCCCGCCATACATCCTGAAGTCTTAGTCCCTGCAGTATTCCCTGTAGTACCGACGTCATTTTTGGCTTTGTGTGTAATCTAGGGGGTTCCCTATCCAGTGATCCGTCCATTACACAATTAACGTCCCCAGTCAAAATCAGTGGTGCCCCAAGGTACGGAGAGGCCGCCTCAAATAGATCAGTAAAAAAGGAAGAATTGTCATCATTCGGGCATAAACATTTATAGTACATATTTCTGAGCCATCAAGTCTCCCATGCAATGCAACATATCTCCCATCAGCATCAATCACATGATGTAAATGTTGAAACGGGATTTCAGGTGCCACCCAAATGAGAACACCCCGTGCAAACCCAGAGTAGGAGGTAGCGTACAGCTGCCCCGCCATCTTTTCCTCAAACTTTTAATTGAGTCCCCCCAAATATGAGTTTCTTGGAGACAGGCCACCGACACCCTGTACCTCTTTAGGTAGGCAAAGACTTGTCTACGCTTGACAAAGGTAGCAATGCCCCGTACATTCCATGTAAGGAACTTAGTCATGGCAGACGCCAAAGATTATGCTTGTCAGCATTCCACCCAGGGCAGTCCCGCCCATTCTTCGTGAAGGTGAGCAGTGTCCTTCACTTATTCAACCACTGGCAGTTTCCAATCTGTTTCTCATGAAGGAAGGTTTGGTTAACCCAACTCTGAACTTCCCCACCAGCCCCCCACCCCTTGGGCAATATCACATTTCCCTCCCTGGCAAACCCCGGCTCCGTGAAGGTATGTAGATGTTGCCCCATTTCCCTAAGTTGTGCCCTCAACAAATTCAAACTAATTCACCAAAAGAAACAACAGCACAGTTATGTACCTTACCCCCCACCCCACCCTGTTCCAAAGAAGTGAGTGATGAACTGCTGAGGTGTGAGGCCAAGCCTCCAACTCCATCGACAGGCACCAGTCACTAGGGGGGCAGGCCCCCGTAATCCAGTAAAACATGTGTGGAAATCAAACCATGTCCCCGTAATGCAATCAATTTCCCATAGTACCTTCCTACCCGTTAAATAGGTCGGTCTTACCAATCCGTAGTGACCTTTAATACTTCAAAACACCTGTCCCCCTTACTGTCCTGCATCAGTGTCCTCGCTCACGTTACTGTTTGGAGGGCGACCAGGCGACGAGGCCCTTGAATCTGGAACAACATTGGAGAACTGCAGGGTGCCATCTGGACAAACTCTGATCCTGCTGGGGCTGCGACTTTTGGCGCTGTCTTGAGAGTGTCTCTGCAGCCGGCGGTTCCTGGATGGGTTTCGGGAGCCAGGCTTGCTAGGCGTTATCGTGGAGGGGACTAAGCAAGGGCCCGGGGGACCATGCGTATCCAGCCAGTCAGTCCCGTCTCCAGCTGTCAAAAAGAAAAGTGTCTTGCCGTTATGTTCCACCCTCAATTTAGCTGGATAGAATAGGCTATATTTAAGATTCAGGTCTCGCAGCTGTCGTTTCACGGTCAGGAAAGAGCGTCTTTGTTCCTGCACTCGCTGTGTGTAATCGGGATATATCGCAATCTTATCGCCCTCATAGTGTAGCTGGCCCTTATTACGACATAACTGCAGTATGAGATCTCTATCTCGTAAGTTGAGAAAACAGGCTATTATGGCTCTAGGAGGTGCCCCTGGCCGTGGGGGGAGGCACAAGTGCCCTATGTGCCCTCTCCACTGTAAAAAACTTTGAGAACCCCCGAGGGGCTGAGACCCCTGTCAGCCAGTCTTCCAGGAACAGTTCCGTAGATGGCCCTTCCGCTTTTTCAGGAAATCCAATAAAGCGAAGATTATTCCTCCGGGATCGTCCTTCCGCGTCTTCAGCCTGATCATCTAGGCGCACTATTTTTTTTTGTAAGGTGATCACAGTGTCTCTGAGGCTATGTAACTCCGTCTGCATTGTGTCCACTGTCTGTTCCGTCGTAGTAACCCTCTCAGATATTTTCCGCAGGTCACAACGGAGAAGATTAACATCAATAGCGACCGAATCTATCTTAGTTGTCAGTTCATCTCTTGTGGTATGAATTGCGGAGAGGATTTCTGTGATATATGGGGGTCTGCCAGCAGCCTGAGGCAAATCTTCAGTCTCCGCGGTTGTGGGCATCGCTGTAGCTCCTTGAGCCATATTAAGCGGATGGGGGTAGTTGGATATCTTATTGGACCGAGATGCCTTACCTCCCTTGTCTTTCGCCATCATGCAGTGTGGGGTGCAGCACACAGAGACTAGGCCCAGAGTTATGGCGGAGTCCCGATCGCGCGCTCTTCGTCTCACCAATGCGCAACAAAGATGTCAGCCCCGGATGCCCTATAATCAGTACTCTACTAATTTCCCCTCAGTAGCTGCGCCGCAGAAGGGGTACTCCAGCAGTTGCCACGTTACTTCAGGGGTTCATCCTCCCTGTATAGAACCCCCAGTCCGGATCTTTTCGCGTAGATTCAGCTCTGGGTTCTAGATGTAGTATAATGCCAGCATACACAGCAGGAGTCAGCCTCAGTATCTAGGCATATCAGTTCCCTTTGCCAAGAGCTGCCAATCTCAGGCACCATTAAATACCCCCACTATGGGCTACAGCGTTAGATATGGGTTATGCCCCCAGGTGGTACTCGTATCGTCCACAAAATGGCATGTAGGCCCCCTCAGGAGCAGGCACCAGCCCGCCGGGTCTTCCGCCACTCACCGGATCAATGGCCCGCATAGATCACAGCCGCTGCCGCGCAGGGATCGGGCGTCCAGCAGTCGAGATCCCCACGTCGCGGTAGGCCGCCGCAGGCCCCAGAGCGCGGAGCTCCCCCAGCGTTTGCCTCGCTCGGATCTGCACCTCAGAAGCTCCACACACGGCGCTCAGAGCAGCGGAGGCCACAGAAGGGATCCGGCACAGCCTCCATCACCCTAATCGCCGGCCAGTGCTGGGAACCGTCCCGTTCCTCCCCAAGCGTCCGATCCCGCCAGCGCGAGGAGGCTCGGGAAAATGGCCACGTAGCTCCGTCTTCTCTTGGAGGACTCAGCTCGATACTCCGATCCACTGGGTCCCGGAGCTCAGCGTACCGCGGCGCCCCACTGAAGGAAGGGGTAGGTAGCAGGTCGGGTGTAGATAATCAGTTTTCCGCCGTCAGGCTAGTGTCGGATGATGAGATGACGGGAGCTCCGAAGATATGCGTCTATTCCGCCATCTTTCTTGGCCACCAGCCACACCTCTTATGGCTCAGAATCTGGACAAAGAGCAAGACCTCATTCAACAGGGCTGTCCTTGCTGATTGCTTGAAATTAGACCAATGCCGGAGTATTCCCTGGCTTAGGTACATTCGAAAAATCTGCCTTAGTATGGGTCTGGAGGATTTGCACACCTCCCCTAGTGGTGTGTCAGCTAGTGTTCTCACCGCAGTGAAGAATACCTTTATAACTGGGTGCCTGAAGAAGAGAATGCGGAGGGCTGTAGACAAACCAATGATCCAGGCTTATATGGGGATTTGCACTAGTACTAGCATTGAACCATATTTAACATGGGTGAGCCGCCAGCATCACACATTTTTAATAAACAGATTGGGATTATGCACTGTGCACTTTCATGTCGCCTTTCCTATTCAGGGCTCCCACTTCTCTTATTTGCCAGTGTGTCCTTGTGATGACCGCTCAGCCCAGAGCTCGATACATTTTATGTGTTTTTGTTAATCTAATTAATTAATGAAATGAAATGAATGAAATGAAATGAAAAAGAAATTTATAGAGCGCAAAACTTTCACCCGAAGGCGTCAAGGCGCTAAATTCGTCATTCATAAGTCAGAGGACGGTCCAGATAGTCATCAAAGATTAAACAGCCAGGTCTTTAACGCTTTTCTAAAAGCCAGCAGATTAGTTTCTTGCTTCAGCCCAAGTGGTAGAGAGTTCCACAGTTTCGATGTGCCGACCACAAAGCTCCTTCCTCCCCAGGAGCATTTTTTAAACCTGGGAACAACCAGGTTGTGGGCCTGAGATGAACGAAGATGGCGAACCGGAATATAAGGTTTTAGATTCTGTTTAAAGAAGCTGGGCCCTATGTCATGCCTGGCCTTAAAGGCAATGCAAAGAGCCTTAAACTCAATTCGTCTCTTCACCGGTAACCAATGCAATCCTTTCAGTGCCTGTGCTACATGTTTATGTCTTGGAATATTCAGCAAAAGACGTGCCGCTGCATTTTGCACAATCTGCAGTTTGGAAAGACACTTCTTACGCAGATTAATAAAGAGCCCATTACAGTAATCAGCTCTGGAAAGAACCAGCGCTGAAACCACCAATTTCCACAGCTCAAACGGAATAAATGGAAGAATTCTTCTCAAAAGTTTTAATGTGTAGAAGGAATGGGATGTAACCTGGTTAACGTGGCTTTCAAAGGAAAGCATAGAGTCAAACGTAACTCCCAGGTTTTTCACCTTATTCGTGGGGGTAGGTAATGGACCCATTTCCACCGGCCATAGAGCAGGGGACCAAAAATTAGTTTGGCCGCCAAAAAGTAGGACCTCGGTCTTACTAGAATTTAATTTCAAACAATTGGAGGCCATCCATTCACCTATTTGATGAAGACAAGTGTGAAACTGTGCAGCTGTATCTTCAGGCGAGCCTGTCACTGAAACTACAATCTGTGTATCATCGGCGTATGATACTGCCGAGAAGCCCAGGGACTTAATTAATCTGGCCAAAGGTGCAACATAAATATTAAAAGTGTAGGGCTCAATGAAGAGCCCTGTGGCACTCCACAGGGTAACGTAAAATTCGGTGACTTAAAATTATCCAAGGCCACAAATTGCTCCCGGCCTGACAAATAAGATTCAAGTAATGCATAGGCTTTTCCTATGATACCAATCTTCCTCAAGATTTCCAACAGTTTTTGGTGGTTCACAGTGTCGAACGCAGCAGAGAGGTCAAGCAGCACAAGTGCTGCATTGCCTCCTGCATCGACTGTCTGCCTGATCAGCTCAGAGGCTGTAATTAGAGCTAATTCGGTGCTATGATCCTTCCTGAAACCATACTGAGTGGCATCCAAAAAAGCATGCCTCTCTATATGTTCAGAAATAGCACCATTCATGGCTTTTTCTACCATCTTTGCCGGCAAGGGGAGTCTTGAAATTGGATGATAGTTACTGGGGTCTGCCCCATCAAGATTAGGTTTCTTCAAGAGGGGGAGAACCGACGCCAATTTCCAACTGGTAGGAAATATACCAGAGGTAAACATTTTATTAAAAACAAAAGACAAATGCATTGAAAGTAATTCTGGTACAAGATGGAAAATCTTTGGGGGGCAAGGGTCCAATGGGGACCCGGATTTAGTGGACCGCAAAAGATTGACAGTCTCTTCCATCGTCAAAGACGGGAAAACAGACAGTTCAGGGGAGTCCAAGGAGTCAGGGGAGATTATGGAAACTTCAGTCAATGCCCTAAATGCAGAACAGGGCACAGCCCCTTGATCCTTAGCACTTGAGAAGCCACTATAAACCGCTTTGACTTTATCCTGAAAGGATTTAGCCAGTAAGTTACAGAACGACTGATCTTTAGGTAATTCAATTACCTCTGAACATTTGGCCAACTTTTTCACTGTTGAAAACGGTTCCTTTGAAGAGTTTTTGCAGTAAGTAGGACTGTGGTAAAAACAGGTTTTCTCCTGATACACCTGCTTTTTAAAATCAAGGATAGCTTGTTTATAAGCTATTTTATCATTTAAGTCATATGAAGCTCTCCACTTTCTTTCCAGACGGCGACATTTTTGCTTCAGCATCCTGAGCTGTTCAGTATACCAGGGTTCAGAAGGTCTTGATCTATGACTAAGGAGAGATTTGACTGGTAATAACAGATCTAAGGACGTCCTAAGCCATTCCTCAAAGGCAGCAGCTGCTGCATTAGGGTCCTCTGTCAAATTCAGAGGATTCTGAGAAAGAAAATCTTTAAAAGTATCAGTTGCCAACTTGTTCCAGGGCCGAACTTTTTCAATTGTTTATTACTCAGTTTCTCTGTCTGTGGGTTTAGAAGGGGAAATGTAAACATAACAGCCTTGTGGTCTGACCAGACTAATGGCAGTGAAGGAAGGCAAAGTAAGTGCCTATTACTGGTAAACAATCCATCAAGCAAATGGCCTCCAGAATGCGTACTGCCGGTCACCAGCTGAGTGAGGCCAAGGCTGTTAGCAATATCAATAAGTTGTACTGCATCTTTATCTGAGGGATCCTCTAGGTGAAGATTGAAGTCGCCCAGAAATGTAAAATCTGGTGACTGGGAAATTACATCCAGAGAGCTGCCAATATCCCTCAAAAGTCCACCCGGGACCCAGGGGGTCGATAACATAACACCCCATTAAAAGTGTAATGACTATCAATTTAAACAATAGGGATTCCAAATTTGGTCCATTATTTTGATGAATAAAAGTCCCTTTCCAAGTGTTCCGAAATACAATGGCCAGCCCCCCCCTCTTTTACCTAATCGATCCTGTCTAAAGAGAGTAAAACCAGAAGGGACCGCCATAGCCAGATCTGGGTCCGAGTGAGCCTCTCCCCATGTCTCTGTAATAAAAGCTACATCAACATTATGTGCCTCAACAAACAAGGCGAACTCAGAAGCGTGTTTACACAAGGAGCGTGCATGAATAAGGGTCCCTAATACTGTGTTTGACACAGCCCCTTTACTTGGATTATGGACTGCATTCAGTGGTGCCTGCCTTAAGATAGCAAGGCAGATAGACAAACGACACTCCTGGCACTCAAAATGTGTCTCCATAGAACAGGTATCCAAATTAACTATATTTCCACACATACCATTCTCATTGAGGGCACAAAGTTGTTCCCCGGAGTAAACAAATCCTAGTATAGAGTGGGGGTCAACTCCAGCAGCATCCCTGGCCCTAGGCACGGGCCAGGCGCGGACGGGCGCAGACGGGCTTGCCTTTGGCGCGCCCGCTGCGCACGCCCGCTGCGCGGCCGCCTAGCGGCCGTGCTTTTATCTCCCCGCCGGCTCAGCATCTACAATGATTACCGGCCCAAATTACTTCCGTGGAAAACGAAAGTGCTAGAGGATAGGCAGCCAAACCTTCGTGGCGCCGCCCCCCAATTACCCGCCTAGGATGATGCCAATTCACACAATTAATGAGAAAACAGTATCTGTTACTCATTTTAAAGGAGGCTAATATACACTACTGTCGAGCGGCCTTCACATTTTTGCAAACTTTGCCCTCTACTAAGATTTGCTGTTCAACTGCTGTTCACATTGAACGTGCCATCAAGCAAAGGCTATTGCTTTTATGTGACATTTTAATCCTCCTTTTATAACTGCTTTTACTGTTTTTATGTTTTTCTTGACTATTTATTTTTGCGGGTCACAGTTTTCTGATGCTGTAACATTGTTATTTGAGGATTCTTGTCTAATTGATGTTCTGTGTAATGTTTTTACACTTGTATGGTCTAATTAGACCAAATAAAGTTTATTGAATTGAATTAATTTACTGTTAGTTTGCCCTGATGTTCAAGTTGGCCCCAACAAAAATGCTTGCCGTGAGGCCATTGGAATGTATTAAGCCAAATCATAAAGGTCAGTCTGAAGGAGATAACGCAATTTTCGTAGAGTGCTAGACCAATGTGGAAACAAAAAGGATGTACTGATGATGCACTTGACCAGCAACTTTTCAAGCAATTCAAATGACAGCACAGAATGCTGCTTAAACCTTGTACAGTTTTGGCAGAGGAAGATTACTTCTTACCGTCATACCTCAAATTTTGTTTATACATTAGATGCATTAACATTCAGTGGTGAAGTGAAGTCTGTGATAAAAGACAAGCGCCTGCAATTGAATCGATGCTGCATGAAAGCCAGTAAAAGTGGTGTTCCACCAGTGATCATGCTGTAGATGTAGGTAGGCATTTTTATGGCTTTTGTTGATGAGTCCTCCTACCAATGAGTTTGGAAGGGGGGTGTCAAATCATTATTATTATCTAGGCTGGTTGATGTGGATGTAGGTATAGTAAATAAAGTTGAAGGGTGTGAAACAGGTGGCCAAATGGGTTGCAAAACTGCAGGTGATGTCTTGGAATGAGAAAATGTTCACACCTGCTTTGAGGTGGTGAAGACTTTGGTTGACTCAACTGGTAGGACCTTCCATTCAATGGAGAGAGTTCTTCTTAACACAATTGGTGCTATTAGACACACTGATTCGGGGGTCCAGGTAGGTCTTTGGTAAATAGAGATTAGGTAACAGAATCAAATTGTGTCCTGCCATTTTTTTAACCGGTGACCATCTTGATGTCTCTGAAATTAAGTTCAGATGATTTCAGATGCTCACATTATACTTGTAGCATTATTTTATCATTGTATATATTTTATGGTTAGGGAGATATGATGTTTATAAGATGAATCACTGAGTTTAGAACAACCTGTGATTACGTGTTTAGCTGTGATAACCTGTGTTTAGTTGAGTATGTCCTTTTGAGAACTTTGAAACATACAAGAAGCATTTGTGTAGAATAATTTGTCCATAGTTATTTTGTCATTTTTGGAGCAGTAGTATAAATCTGAAACAAACAGAGGGAAATTTAGGAGGCGATCAATATTTTACATGTTCCCTACACGTTTGATTAACAAAGGTGAGTCATCAATTTTATGGCTGGCCCAGCCATTTCCAATAAATTGACTGGCCAGAGGAATTAGATCTGTAGGAAGAGTCATGGAGGTTAGAGTGGTAAATTAGCGTGGATGACACAGGATTGGATTTAAAGGAGAATGCAGAGTCTATGTGTAATTGATACGAATAAATGATAGGGTAGTGTCTTCATTGCCCTTAAAAAAGGAATGTCATGATAGACATGAGGACTGTAACTGCCTCACAGGATGGTGGCACCAAGACTACAGTTCTAAATTTCTGATATTGTAAGAAATGGAATAAGGCAGTAGGGATTTTAAAATGTGTTCCTGACATATTAGGAGAATAAGGTGAAGAGAATAATCATTTGAAGCTTGTAATGTGCAAGGTTGAGAGTATGAGAATAAATCCAGGTGACAAGAAACAAACAAATCACTCCAATTGAAGTAGGTATTTATTTCAAATTATTTGAAGGGTTCATTAGCTTGAAGGGATTTGAAAGGTTAAAAGGAGTATAGTGCAAGACTGAACCCGGTTACCTGTTGTCAAGCCACAATTTACCTAAGAAATAGGTTGGCTGGGAAACGGCAGTCTATGCAATTGGGTAGTACACATTGTGAGGGTGAACGTCTTCCTGCCTTGTTTGCAGGGCTACCAGAGGGATTTTCTTAAGCTATAACATGAAATGCACAGTGAGGATAGTTTCAAGTAAAATCCCAGCAATAGGAAGTATCTATATCTGTCCCTACAGCAAACTCTTTACAGGTGGTGACTTGCATAGAGGCAGCAAAGGTCTTTCCTTTTCGAAAGGCAGGCGCACATGTGTGATGGAAATGCTGGCATAGCTAGTCCAAAGATAGCAGCACATTTGCCACAGGTCATCCCAAACGTGTGAAAGGAACAGGCCTGCCTGTACATAAATTGGCAGTCACTTGGCACAGGAAACATGCAAGTGTTGGATTTTGTTTCCCAATTCACTTGTCCCATAACACAGGCTAGCGTCTCACACTAACAGGACTGCGCAAGTAGGTTTCCTGCAAGCACAGCTTAGCCTAGCCCATCATTCTTATTGTTTGCAACTCACACACAATATATTGGTAGGTGTTCCAATTAGGGGCAACCCAAAGCAAGAGCAGTGGAGAAGGAAGATAATTCTAGAGTCTATAACGGGAGGAAGTGAGTTGAAGCAAACCTTTCGAGCAAGACACTCCCATAGCTCAACTTCTTGTTTTTTACTCCATGCTGATAAATGAGTGGAAAGGGTGGAGATGCTTCTTGACTTTGCCAGATCTCCACAACTGCTTAAGTTCAGATGCTTCCTGTGATTGTGTCTTACAGATACTATATTCTGGTGTTTGGAGACACACCTAGATGGTGGTTAGGCTCTTAGAAATCATAATGGCGGATCACTGACAAAATATCGTAATCAAAAATATCGTGTAACAAAAATATTGGGGCAAGAATATAGTTTACAAAAATACGGTTTCCCGATCCATATTATGGTAAGTACAAAAATATTGTTTAAAAATTATCCTTTTCACACTAATATCATTAAAAATGTAACAAAATATTGTTTCTTAATAAATGTATCTATATTATATATATATATACACACACACAAAAAAGTGGCAGTTTATCTCCACCTCAACGAAAAGCTTTAACAAGCCTAAAGAACGATTAAACAATAGTGATAAAAAAACTCAGTTAAGGGAGGCAATGTAGTTATTATGGATGCCTCCTGGTATGAGGTTGAACTTATGAGACAATTGTCACAAAGGACTGATATGAGGGATTAACATGGAGACCTACAAACATTTGATGGAAAGATTCCACCAGAGTCTGATTCAGTGGAGAGACAGAGGCATTGATGAATTTGTTTTTTTGAGATCTTATTTTCCCAGGGTACGTGCCTTTTATATACTACCAAAGGTACATAAAAGATTGATTGATTCTCCTGGCAGGGCCATTGTTTCTTCCAATAATGGCTTTCTGGAGAACACAGCAATTTACATCGATTCATTCCTCTCTTCTAGTTATACTTCCGTCTTATTGTAGGGATAGTGGAGATTTTTTAACTAAGATTGAGAATGTCATATGGACCGATACCTACTTGATGCTCACACCATTAATGTAGTGAGCTTGTACACCTGCACTGACCATGATTTTGGAGTGGAAGCGCGCGAGTTCTTTTTCAAAACCAGACTGGCTGTTTCTTTGGGCACAACAAAATGTTGATTGAAATGATTCGCTACTGCCTAAAAGAGAACATTTTTGCTCACAATGGCGTATTTTATCACCAAATGATGGGGACTGCGATGGGCACCTGCTTCGCCCCCAGCTTCGCTAATTTGGTGATGGGCTGGTGGAAGAAGCAGGTGACAACAAGAAAAAGGTCCCTCTTGTGTCATATATATATATATTATTACCATCAGTCTTTTCCCATATACACCATACTCCTCGTTACTCTTACACACTCCTAATCATACGACGAGGCCTGTTGATTGCAAAGATATCTATCCTTTTATTAAAAATACTGTTTTCGTTCTCCATTAAAATCTCATAAAAACAAATGTCAACAATTCATTACATAAAAGTATCATCAAAAAGGGGTTTTATGAACCGACATTATATATGCACAAATCACTGATATTACTTTACTATATTGCATCAATATTGTCCTTTTTCACAATTTCACTGCATTGTTTAGGTAGAGCATCATAGTTCTCTGGCATATGCTAAAAAAAAGGGTATATTACTACCAAGGCAATGCGTATAGGTCTATCCCCTAAAAACTTACATGAACACAATTTTCAATTATCCCCAAAACTTTTTTATAAAAACCAATTAATCAAGTTATCAAGTTGTCGACGCGGCGTTTCGGTGGATCACAGTTGGTCAACTGTAATGAATTCTTGACATTGTTTTTATGAGGTTTTAATGGAGAACGAAAACAGTATTTTTTAATAAAAGGATAGATATCTTTGCAATCAACAGGCCTCATCGTATGATTGGGAGGGTGTAAGAGTAGCGAGGAGTATGGTGTATATGGGAAAAGACTGATGTAATAATATATATATATGTGACACAAGAGGGACTTTTTTCTTGTTGTGAGGTGTTCTAACCCTGTCCCTTTTGCTTGAAGGGTTGCTCTCTCATTTGTTTTTTGAGGAAGAAGCAAGTGGCCTGGGCAGATGCCAATCAGGAGTACCTGGATAGTATCCTGATTTGGACTAGGAACATTGACGACCTATTCATTTTATGGTCCGGGTCAGAAGAAAGGCAAGCGAATATATTACGAAGCTAAATCAAAACAGACACAATTTAAAATTTACTGTGTCCATGAGCACAGAAGAGATCACATTTTTGGATATACTGCTGCAGGTTCAGAATTACAAGATACACACCTCAGTATATCACAGAACCACTGCAGGAAACAGCACACTACATCACATTAGTCAGCATCCTAAGAATTTAATAAAAAATATTCCCTACGGAGAAACACTGAGGTTAAAAAGTTTTGCAGTAACCCGGAAGTGCTTAAAACACAAACAAGGCTCATGAGAAAGAGATTTCAGGCAAGAGGATATGGGTCAAAAATGTTAAATATAGCCGCTAAAAAACCAGCACCCCTAAAGAGAGAACATATTTTTTATCCTAATGACAAAATCAAAAAACAAAATAATATTACGAGATTGATTATGACTTACAACTCCACATCTTACAGGGTCAAAAAACTGATATGTAAGCACTACAGCAGAGCGAGAAAAGATCTCATCATTGGTCGAGATTTACCTGAGAAACCTTTGATCACCTATGGAAAGGGCAAAACTTTGGGGGATAGCCTAACTAGGAGTTATTATACCAAGGCCCCGACAAAGGACACATGGCTGGAAAAAACAGGGGATTTTTCAAATGTGGACACTGCAAGGCTTGTAGGGTTAGCTTCTGTATAGAGCACCCTCAACACCAGCAACACTCTGTCAGGGGTTGCTTTTACTAATTTCAGGATGGTTTGGTTGGTATTTTACCAATTCAAAGCTGTAATACTGTGCCTGGAGTAGTAAATGGCTTTCTATATTGAAGGTGCCCTTTACAGGAGCTGCTTTTCACCTAAACTTGAGAACTACCCAGAGTTCTCTGCTTCTTTTTTGCATAATTTATGTGTCACTCTATGCCTGAAAGGGTATTGTTTTGACTTATACTGGGTGCTCCCTTGTGTCTGGATAAAGCTATACCTCTCTGAAGAGCTCTAATGAGAGCAAAACACTGTGTCAGGGGTTGCTTTTACTCATTTGAGGTTGGCTTGGTTGGCATTTTACCAATTCAAAGCTGTAATACTGTGCCTGGAGTGGTAAATGGCTTTTGTCATTTTACAGCTCGGCATGGACAGCACTGTGCTAGTCCTATGCTTAAAGACTTTGCTGTAGAAATGGCAAAAGACTTTGTCCCTTTCTATCTCAGCGAGGATGGCACTGTGCTAATCCTATGCTTAAAGACTTTTATAGAAAAGCAGACATTTGAGGTGAGCAGATCTAGAGTGTCGCTGGTGTTGAGGGTGCTCTACACAGGAGCTGCTTTCCACCTAAACTTGAGAACTACCCACAGTTCTCTTCTTCTTTTTTGCATAATGTATGCGTCACTCTATGCCTGAAGGGGTATTGTTTTGATAGATATATATAAATATATATATATATATCAGCATGTGAATTCCAAAGTATCCAGCCACAGCAGCGCAACACGAGGGCACAGACTCCAAGGCAGTGATGATGGCAAAGTGTCTTTATTTAAGTATCTATGTCCAAAATGACGCGTTTCGGCCGCCAGACATGCGGCCTTGTTCACATAGTGCACTGCATGTGAAAGGGTGCTTTATATACATAGGTGGTGAGTAGTAGTCTTTTTACAGTGTTTAACATTTTACCACATGAGTTGGAACTTTTACTACAGTAAGCTACTTTACTGTAGTGATAGTTTACTGCTGCAGGTGAGTAAGCAGTTAACCAGGCACTGTGCAGTATATCTACATGGAGATAGAAGACACCTGTAACGCTTGTGTGTGTGGGAAGGCAGGGCTCGACAAATCAAAAAAATGGTACTAGTCCTGCAGGTCTAGTACCTTGAAAAATCTCCTCGACCTAACTGCAATCTACTTGACCTCCGTCTCTGAAAGCGGAGCAAATGTGACAAGATAACAAGATTTAAAGGCATCTTTATTGCTCATTAACTTTGTGAGCAATAAAAATGCCTTTAAATCTTGTTATCTTGTCACATTTGCTCCATTTTCAGTGACAGAGGACAAAAGTTAGCTTGTCTTCCTACTCGCCAGAAAGGGCGAGTAGGACCTAAAAACAGCTCGCCCTCTTTAAATTTAGCTCGCATATGCGAGCGGTCGAGTGGATTTTTCGAGCCCTGGAAGGTATGAGCGTTAAAACGGCTGTGCATGTTGCAGAAGTTGCCTGTCTATGTGTTTTGTGGCGCCACTGCGTTCGCGATAAGGTTTCATGAGTCCTAAAACCGTGGAAATACGAGGCAAATGCGAAGATCACGGTAAGTGACCCGTGTGTGAATGGAGTGTCACAATGGTCTGGCGTGATCTAACTCAAAGAGGCTGAGTATAATTGGGCAGGTTAACTATTGCCAAGTGTACACTCATGTATTAGAGTATATCTGTTGCCGGGTGATCTGTCATACCTCAGTGAGTTATGCCGTTTGCGCTATATTTAATTAATAATATATATATATATACCAAACGAAATCCCAAAGTATCCCAGCCTCAGTGGCGCAACACCAGGGCACAGACTCCAGAAGCAGGGATGTAGATAAATTTATTTATTTACACATTAAGGTCCAAATGACGCGTTTCGGCTGCCAGACATGCAGCCTTGATCACACATCTATACATATATATATATATATATATATACACACATATACACACATATATGAATCAAACAGTATTAACAATTCAATTCCAAAACATTAAATACATTACTAAAAAAAACAAAAAAATAAAAACACAAGAAAGACACTGACAATGAATATTAGACAAATTTAGAAACAAATAAAAGTATAAACAAGTACTATAAACTAGAATTATAAACACATATTAATAAATATATTTAACCAATATTAAAAAATGCATTCAAGTCTGGGAATAATAAATATACTATTCTCACTCCAGTTTATGCAGCAGTGGAGAAAGTGTAGGCCGTCGGAGGGGTTAAATATATTATTCCCACTCCAAACAGTGCAACAGTAAGGAAAGCATTGGACTTCGGGGGGAGGGGTAAGATTTACTATTCCCACTCCAGTCATTTTTGGCAGACCGCAGTTTTCAGGTTTTCGAGGGCGAAATCACCTCCCCCAGCAAACCTCTCGGCTGTGGGGTGCCTCAGGGCTCCTCCCTGAGCCCCACGCTGTTCAACATATATATGAGCCCCCTAGCTGAAATCGTTCGTCCGTTCGGCATAAAAATCATCATTTATGCCGACGACACTCAGCTAGTGGTGGCTCTCAATCGGCCTAACATAGCCCATAACAACTTGAGCGAATGCTTGGAGGAGGTGGTTAAATGGATGACAGCATCCTGCCTAAAGCTGAACGGAGACAAGACGGAGCTCACGCTCCTAGGCAATGCCCCCAAGTATATTATGAATTCACTTTGGCCATCTTGTCTTGGCTCTGCCCCAGTGCCCAAGGACACGATCAAGAGCCTCGGTATATGGCTGGATAACACCCTCAGTTTCAATCACCAAGCAACCAAACTCGCGGCCACTTGCTATGGTCTACTGAGGCTGCTTCGGAAGGTTCTCCCCCTACTTCCATTCCAGGCGAGACAGATCATGGTCCAGGGCCTTATTCTGTCATGCCTGGACTTTGGAAATGCCCTTTATCTGGGAGCCCCGCAATCCACTCTGAATAAGCTTCAGGTCATTCAAAACTGTGCCGCTCGAACGCTTCTTCAGACTCTCCGCCGATCTCCTATCAGTCCTGGCCTCAGAAGCCTACATTGGCTCCCAGTCCGGGAGAGAATTAAATTCAAGGCCCTCTGTATCACCCACAGGGCCTTCTGGAAGACAGGCCCCGCCATAAATCAACCGTTGGTCACTCCCTACCGGCCGATTAGACAGCTTAGGTCATCTTCCTCCCTTCTTGCCAATGTACCCAGGATAAAAAGAACTAGATGTGGTGGCCGTTCGTTCTCGTACAACGCGGCCAAACTATGGAATGCTCTCCCCCCGCATCTGCGATCAGAGTCTAATATACTCTCATTCCGTAAGCTCCTTAAGACTTTTCTGTTTCAATAAAACCGGACAGCCCTAAGTGTCTTTCATGCCCGTATAGTCTGCAGCGCTAGGACGCCTAAGGGTAGCTATCGCGCTCAACAAATTGTCATTCATTCATTCATTCATTCATTCAGTCTGTGCAACAGTATGGAAATCGTTGGACTTTGGAGGGTTGATATTACTATTCCCACTCCAGTCTAAGCAACAGTAGGGAAAGCGTTGGACTTGAAGGGTTAAAATTCACTATTCCTACTCCAGTCTGTGAAACAGTAGGGAAAGCCTTGGAATTCGGAGGGGTAAAATTTACTATTCACATTCCAGTCTAAGCAACAGTAGGTAACTACTTCACTGCAAACAAATTACATATTTGAGTAAACATATTACAAAATATAAAACTCTAATTATAAACATTACTTAACATAAAATATATATATCTATTAAAAAAATAAAAACAACCAATTCACAAAATTCATTAACAATGTAATAATTAATTTTCAATGAAAAATAATGGTCAATTCATTATTACTTAACTTGTCAGGCTATACCCCTACAAACCTAGCATCCCACACCTAAAATATAAATAAATATAACTTAATTTACATAATTGATAATTACATAACTAACAGTTCATAATTGTTAATTAATAATTACTTAATTAACTTCCCATCCTACAATAGTTAATAATTGTTAATTAATAATTACTTAGTTAACTTATCACCCTACAAACCCAGCAGCAACCGCATAAAATATTCTAAAATATATAATTATTACACAATTTACATAATTATTAATCCATTAAATATTTAATTAAACAAACATTTTTATTACTTAACTAGCTTCCCACCCTATACTTCTACAAACCTAGAAACTTAAAATTACAAACTATATTTAAAAACATAAACAACAATTACACAAACAATAACTCAGAAAATTAATATATATACTAAAACACATTAAAATATTAAAAAACTATATTTTTTACAACTTTATTATTGAAAATGATATTAACGTAAACATTCTTAATAACGATATTACTTACCTGAAAAAATTATATTCTTGACAACGATATTTCTGCATCAGATTATTGTATCACTATATTTTTCCCCCGATATTTCTGTCTCTCGATATTTTGTTCAAATACCCATAATTACATTGACATGAGGTTGCCATGTTAGCTGACACTTTAGAACATAAGTCTTTGTGGTCTTCTGATGCACTAGGTAATGAGAAATATGAACACCAAAGAAATAGCAGGCTGGATTTATAGAATCTAGGAACAGCAACAATGATATACATCCCAAGCCTCGCTGTCAGAACTTACAATCACAGAAAGTAGTGACCATTTAATGGCAAGTAGAACATTGTACTGAGCTTGCTTTAGGCACAATAGGACAGGTCACGTTCTTTCTATAAGAAGTCCTTGAATTAGCACAACAACAAAACAAGACACAGGAATCAATGATTATATCAGACTTCAACAAACGGAGAACAGCATACAACTAGAATTAACAAAAGACATTGATCATACTGGCTTCATCCACATGGTAAATAAACCACATGGTAAAATGTCCCCAAAATGCAGATCTCCACAAATTGCAATACATGTCTGCCCAGACAAGGATAACTCACTCACTAATCATTCTTGATCACTCAAACATAAAATGCTTCTCGCCCCCTGAAACAAGGTGCTGCCTGAACCCACCCAACTCATGGAATAAAAATAAGCTTCAACATAGACCATTTTTGACTAAACAATGTGACAAAACACAGAGATTGTGGAGGCCTTTCATCCCAACAACCAAGAAAAAGAAAAGAAAGCGAAATGACTATAAATGGTACAAACCGAAAAGGGGTGGATTAATTAAGACTAACAATGCCTCTTATTCAAGAGTCATGTATGCAAGCTACTGTATAGCATACACACTTAGGGGTCAAATAATATATTCGTTGATTGACTGATCGAAGGAAATGCTCTACAAAGTGTGGACTAAATAATCTGTAATAATCTTGAAAAATAGTCCCTCAGAACACAGCAACGTGGTGAAGCCCTAATGATTTCTGTAATAAACTTGAAAAATAGTCCCTCAGAACACAGCAACGTGGTGAAGCCCTGATGATTTCTGTGAGACAAATACAGTGAACGTTTACAAGGCCATTGTCTATAACCCTGAAAATGTTTAATTCCACCCCTTTAGGCCTGCCTTCTGACAATCATCCTCAAATTCCCCAATTCGCATAAACATAGAAGGCAGAACTTTCCTAGTTTCATGCATGGGTCGCTCATTCAGTCCAGGTTAGACTTTTGTATTCTGGGTCTTGTAGTCCTGGTTTTAAAATGGCTTTCTCAGGACAGCAAACCACTGGCTTCATGAGCTACTCAAGCATGCAGCTGGAAAACCTGAGAGCTCTGATGAGATCACAGGTCATTTTGTTTTTTGCTTTTTTATGACAAGATTGTTTTGCTTTACATTCGAGCTGCTGAAACATCTGACAAACCGCCCTTTCAAGCTGCATAACTCAACTATGCTCAACAGTGGGCTCAGAAGAACTCCCTAAGAAAGGAAACAATCATATCTAATCTCACCTGCAAACACCATGTTGGTTTTGTTTGAACTGCTTATCTTCCGAAAAGTTCTGAAGGGCAAGCTTTTAGCAAAGACATTCATAACAAGCACTGGCAAAGCCAACAGGTCTGGCGTTGGCTGTGGCTGCCAGCCTTTTTCCTCAATTTAAGAATACAAAAAAAAAGTAGGGATTTGCAAACGAATGTTTAGGTCTCATAAAGCAGTCATTGCCTTAGTAGAACCCGGGGGGGTAGGGATGGAAAGGGTAGAGTGGCTGAAGGAAACTGACCCACAGGCCCATGCGGAATGCTGTGGAGGGCAGAAGTAAAATGTGAATGACAACAGATCAATGGATGAACAGGGCTGGCTGAAAGACTCTATAAGTAAGTATATTTATACATAGGATGTCAGTAAAATCAAAAGGTTTTGGCTGACGCCAGACCTAAAAGTGGCAGGGTGCTAGAGTGGATGCAAGTAGTATAGGAGCAAGCAAGACTCGGCCCTAATGCAAGCAAGGAAATTGCCACCCTCCCCCATCCCCTGGTGTGGTAATAAAAAACAGTCCCTGATTGGGAAATAACGGGCACTTCACACACTTGTGCACCAGTGTCAATGCACCTGGTCGACTATTGATATATTTCCCACCCATTGCGAGGCTACCCGCATTCGCATGTTATTTTCTTAGCACATTTATAAAGCACGGCCCTGATGTTTGCTCTCTAGTTTCGCGAGCACGATGTTCCGTTCTCTCCGAAAACTGTTAAATAATTAGGCAGCCATAACAAAGGTTACCTAGGGTGATAGCCTCTCACCCTTCTTTTACACGGATAAGTCACTACTGTGGTGCTGTGGAGTCCGTCTCCAGCTGGTGTAGAGAGACCGTTCTCACAAACGCACAACCCCTTCGCCCCTCACGTGCTGCAGGGCCACCAAAGCGTGGTTTGGCACAAGCGGGCGGAATATATCGATAGCGCCATTTCCTTCTAAAAATAGCTCTCCAGGTTAAATGTTTAACGTTCATTGAACTGCGAAGGCGAGTAAAGGAAACACTCGCTTGCAAAAATATTGCAACGTTCATACCCCTAGGCTGTTCCCAATAGTTTTTTTTCTCCAACTTTCCATTTGGAAGAATGAATGACGCTGCCGTTCCCATAATGGAAAGGGAGCGTTGGTTCTGCCCTTCAAAATCGTCTCACAGAATCTGCATCCTGCGACTGTTTACATTTCCCAGGGCACAGCGCGTGGGCAACAAGCGTGTGAGATGTTTTAAACTGCACAAAATCAATTACATCGAGGTACTGAGGAGGGTGTGATGCTTCGTGCTCACAAAGAATGTCAAACTCATGATGTGTCCTCCAGGCCATTGAAGCTTTCATAAAAAAAAAATTTTTTAACTGGCGAGCTGCGTTATGCTTGTTCAGGTGGGTAAGAAGTGAGTTCAGATACTCATTCAATCTATGTCGCCTCAGACGAGGCACATTGTTTCCAGCGTTTCTTAATTACAGGGGAAATGGCAAAACAAGGAGATGTACAACTGGTCAGCAGTTGTTATTGAGAGGGTGAATACATTTTACAATAATTTTTGTAAAAAATAATTTTTGGAAAAAGATGAGGGTGTTAATGAATTGGGTTAACTACTGGCGAGATACCTTGAAGAAAATGGTTGAGTAAACTTGGTGCCAAACTGCTCAGCCATCTTCTCCCACATACTGAGCAACTCGCAGACCTTCAACAATGCGAGGTGAAGGCCTCCGTGATGCGAACATCCTTAGATGTAGTGAAGTTGATGAACTTGATGAACAACATACACACACTGCTTATTAACGTGGCCTCTGTTCCAGGTCATAATGCATTCCTTCCTAACTCTGTCATGCTAGCAGCAAATAGTTAGTTTGACAGTTTCCTGATGATTTGATCTATGTCACGAAATCTTAAGAATGAGGTCTTGATATTATTCGAGGTTTTATTGCATGTCCACTCTACCATTCTCCTTGCACACTAATTCTTCGTCCGCTATCCGTTGTTTCTCAAAATAGCTCCACCATTGGAACACTTCTATACCCATTGGTCTCCTCTTTTAATAATCTTTTTATAACATGGAGGAAAACAAAAAGGAGATGTGTGACAAGCTTGAATTAGTTTCACCCACTGGTAATTACCGTGGGCCACATCATATGCCTGAACACTGTACCACTCTATACTAGACCCACCCTTATGCAAATCAAGCATGAACCTCCAGGATAGGATATGTCCACTCCAAAATACTAAGACGCGCCCCTTGTGACAGGAAACCAGCAACCCCAAACTAGCATTACCCTATTTTGCTAATGAGTTGCAACTTGATCCCTAGGGCACTGTGAGCACAGGACTCAAGTCTGGGCATACCTGTCACACTTAAGGTGTTGCATTAGAAAACAAAAAGCTGACGGGTGGCAGCCACTGGATTTTATTTTGAGCTGCATCCCCATTCATCTTTTTTATGTTCACTGTGCCTTTCCAGACAAGAACTACACTCATGTAAGTACGGCTGGGTCTTGCTTTCTTACAACATTCTTCCTGAAGCACCATTTGAATTTTCATTCTTTCCTTCCAGAGAACCACTCCTCACCACTAAATTTCTAAATACATCATATTTAAACTAAAGCTCTATTTCATCGTATTGTAGCAATATATATGTAGCCATGACATACTGAAGGCTAACCTGTGAGTGAATGAAGAATTATGAGTGTTTGGTTTCTGTTGTATACTATCTACAGGTCAGAATATTTGGCACTTTAAGCCTCTAGGTTGGAATTCTGCTAAACTGGTAAATCCAGGAAATCAGCTGTGATCTTCTACGCACCTTTCGTGGTCTGCCTGTGCAGAGAGTCTGTGAGGTAGACTGTGATATCTCTATGATGACTAGTGAAACCATCCACAATGGTTGATAGTGTGCATGATCCTCCCTGCACACTAAGCGACTGGTGTTTCTGAGACTGCCTAAGGTGAGTGGATGAGTGATTAGTCAGAGTGCCTGTCAATCACTGTTCTGTGGCATGCACCCACGAGAAAAGGGAGTGTTAAGATAGATGATTTTTCCAGCCTGCTAGTATTGGAAAAAAAATGAAATCACTTTCGCTTAGTCCTCCTCAGACTGATGGACAGGAACTGATTTTACTGCCTAACCTCTTTTTAGTGCTACAGATTTCATGTGTTCTTCACAGTCTCGCCAAACATCTATCCTAACACTCCCTTGTGCTTCCGATAACAAGCTGCTGCCCAACCAATCAACCCTTAGCTTCAAGACCTAGCAAACTGTTGATGACAACGTCAAGCTTGTTGATGATATCTCCATGATGACTAGCAAAACTATCTGCAATGGCTCAACGTGTGCATGATCCACCACCACCCTTCTGAGCTCTCCCATGCTACACGTCTTTTATATACCCGTAAGAGATCAGCTCCCTGCAGCATTTCCATTGAAAATACAACGACTAACAGAGGCTGAGGCTGGAATTCCATGTAGAGCTCAGAAATAATGGGAAGCTGCATTTGAGTAGATGGGGTACCCAATGCCAAAACACATGAAATAGGGGACGATACGGTGCAGCTTTTACAATGCTTATTATCCAGTGAGTTCCACCATTCCTCAATCTGAAAACACAGAAAAAAACTCCTTCCAGTCTGGCCTTCCTTAATGACAATAGCTTCCGATAACAAGCTGTTGACCCACCAATAAAACCGTAGCTTCAAGACCTAGCAAACAAACTGTTAGCTTTTTCTGGAAAAAAGCCCCAAAAATTGTGGCTACAATGGTTTAATCTAATGCGGTAATTACCGTTTTCAGACTGTACTCTTCAAATCTGAAGAAAATAAATTTGCGAACAAATACAAGTGTGTTTATTTGTACCAGGAAGTTTCACACAGCCAGAAATATGTTGCATGTAGTTACCAGAATATTCAATGGCATTAGCCTGAAAAATCTGACTAAGTGAATTTAAACAGACTGCATGTCCATCTACATAGCTCACTATTGCTACATCTGGCAAGAAATCTCTATATCTAGCTTGTGCTATACACATCTATCCAGGCTAACTTCAAGCAATCGCTAATGGAAGCTAAAGAATAAAAACACACTTGTTTTCTGCCTTTGTATAAACTCCCAGTTAGTAATTTTCTTTAGCAGAATCGCTCTTCAAATGAAACCTGAATGTACTCTGTAATCAAAGACTTGAGCAACTATTAGAAACATTATTTGTCAATAACATTAAATGATTAATGCAAAAAACAAGTAAAGGCAATATTGTCAAATGTGAAAGGACTTGTCATGTTAATAAATACTTGAATGAATGAATGAATATCTTTATTGTATACAAATATTTTTAAATATTTATCATAATACCTTAAAATCAGTAGTATATCTACAAATATTCCATAAAATCTACATTTTATTCACACTTCTTTAAAACAACAATAAACAATCTAAAAATGTAGTTAATTTCCCAATAAATTGACAATATGTTGTGGAAAAATAATAGGCAACAGCCTCTTTGACAGGTCTATAGGTAACTAAATTAAATGCATTCCTCAGGTATTTCTCCCTCATGTCTATTTAACCTGGACACAAATAGATTAAAATCTCAATCAAATCCTCTTTATAATTATATGGACACGGGCTTTGAGGGTAAACAGTCAGGTGCTGATTAGGACTTTGGCGGTGCGGCGCTGGGTCCACCCCAACGCCGCACTGCCAAAGCCGTGATCAGACCGCCCGCCAGTTTAGGAGTTCCCTCCTGTCTGGCAGGCTGGTTTTTGGCGTTCCCACGGTGGTACCTCATAAAATTGGCACAGCAATGTAAATGCCAAAAACAGTCTCTGCACGGAATGGACTGAAAAGTCCATGCCGTGCAGGAACTGGGGTGCATGCACACAGGAGGGCACATGTTGTGCCCCCTGCATGCATCTCCATGCGGAGTAGGCACTCTCCTTGTTCGCTCTCCGCCACAGTGTTCATGGAGGAACCAGATTCTTAATAGGGCCCTCAGTGTTCCAAGACCCCTCATGTTAAGCCATTGGTATATAAAAAAAAAAAAGTGAAATCTCATGTATTTTAATTAGTATCCTACATTTAGGTTAAAGGCTAGATATTCTTGTTTTACTCTTAAGTATAAATCCGTTGTATAATGAGTATGTCTATATTTCTGTAATGTTAACAGATCCGCGGCCCCTGCATTCCTCCAGAGAGTTAGTCTGATTAACCTCTTTTGCACCGGACAGGGCAGTTTTATAAGATCTGCAGATAACAGTAAATTGTGTTTCATGATTACATTAGTAACCAATGCCGAGTTCATCCCAAGAGACAAGCCTTGATGATTTGTTACCTCATTGTGAATCAAAAATCTGGATGAGTCTTTGCTTGCCATAGTTGAATTACAATAGTAGTTTAACATTGCTAATGAACAACGTACAGTTAATGAAGTCAAAGATCATACCACTCATTTCACAATGGGGAATCGACGAATGAAGATTCAATAGAGATCTGAGCTCCTTTCTACAAATGTTATCCAGATCATTAATGGATTTTTTACTGAGCACTATTGCTCCATACAGTAAGTAGGCACTAGTTTTATTTCCAACACCTTCAGGGATAGACAGACTGTGTATCCTCCATGACTCTCATATTTTCTGACTGAAAGTGATACTGTGCGGGCATTAGCTTTAAGGTTGGAAAATGATTTAACCATCTTAAATTATTGTCGACTGTATGGCACAAATAGTCATATGTCAGTACTTCTTCCAGAATATTGGCGTCAATTTTTAATTTGAGATGATTCCGAGCTTTGCCAAAGATCATAACTTTTGTTTTTACTGGGATTGACTTTTAAATCATTTTCGATATTACATTTTTGTAGATTCCATAGCTGTATCTGGAGTCAATGAAAATAAAATAATGTTGTTGGCATATGCCAAGAAACTTATTGGTTTACCTCCTAACTTGGGGGCCAATCCATCAGGAGAAATACATTTTTATGATAGATCGCAATGTCTGCTGACTATTAATATTTTTGGTGATAAGATAATTTTTGTCAACTTAAACTGCAGCCAAGTTTTGTCATGCAGAGATATTAAAAAATGTAGAATGGTAGAACTAATCCCACAATTACACAATTTCTCCCAGAGTTTTTGTCAAATGACTTTGTCAAACACCAACAAATAATCAATTTAGCATGTCAATAAATTCTAGGACATCACGCTACAGCAGCCTGAAGATTGTTTCAAAGAGCAAGAACAAAAGTTACAACATCATGCATACAGCCACTGCTGAATGAACATTTACATTTGATGCAAAATGCAAATAATCTGTCGTTTTCCTCAAATACCAGTTAAGCCCTCTATGTGAGCATTGTGAAATGTTTTGCGGGGATGGTGTCTCAGGCCAGGTATTAATGGGTTCCCAGTTTGCAGACCCGATAATTCCTGGTCCAGAGGCACTTGAAATTCCAGGATACAGAATTATCATCAGGGTGAAATATCACAACTGGTATTGAAGGCTTTAGTCTTCTGTCACAATTGCATGGGTGACTGATAGCAGCCTTACTTAGTAGTTTGAGAATTAGGACAGAGCCTTTGTTCTGTCAAAATGATTTATTAATCGCCAGTTCTAGGGCAAAATTAGTAATTTGGGACACATGAATCTTTACTATTAGCAGTTCCAAAGCGAATATTTGGGTTGAGAAAAATTGCCTACCATATTTAAAAAATGTCAGACAGATAAAGATCTTTGGTGAACTCAACCTTTTTTACTTTCGCTACTACAGTCTTGCAATATTGGGAGTCATTCCTACAAAACATCTATACTAGTGGTTGGTGGGTGTTGGACATGACTATCTGCAGGATCATCCCCAACCTTTTTGCCTTCACCCTCCTGTTTTCTGAACCTAGTTTGTGTTGGCTTTTAGCTCACTTTACCACTGATAACCAGTGCTAAATTGCTTATGCTCTGCCCCCCAAAACATGGTAAAAATGGGCTTACACCCAATTGGCACATTTAATTTACGTATAAGTCACTGGCAAAGTGGTACTAAAGTTTAAATGCTACTAGAGGCCTGCTGCATGGATTGTGCCACCCACTTAAGTAGCCATTTAAACATGTCTTCGGCCTGCCATTGAAGCCTGCGTTTGCAGTTTAAACCTTACTTTTTAAGACATAAGTCACTCCTAGGGTATGCCCTTAACAGCCCAGAGGGAAGGGTGCAGTGTATTTAAAAAGATGGACATGCATTTTTACATGTTCTGCTAGTGAAAAACTCTTACATTTGTTTTTTACTACTGCAAGGCCACCTCTCCTATAAGATAACATTGGGCTCCCTTATTACATTTGATAAGTGGTACCTTTCAATTGTGGCAGATCAGAATGTCTAGTCTGGTGTCTACAGAACTGTACTTTCATACCCTCTTTCATGGTAAAGTTGTAATTTAAATCACAATTCTAAAAATGCCACCTTTAGAAAGTTGCAAAAGAAACAATTGATGGGCAGAATGCTG
The DNA here is from genome assembly GCA_963921515.1 of Calotriton arnoldi. Classification (NCBI taxonomy): domain Eukaryota; kingdom Metazoa; phylum Chordata; class Amphibia; order Caudata; family Salamandridae; genus Calotriton; species Calotriton arnoldi. The sequence goes on along the minus strand of CAWUFW010010044.1, from coordinate 265,428 downwards.
GACAATGCAAACATTCACCCCCAGTCACAAGGATCTGGGTTTAATCCATTATTCTTTTGCTCACCACACCACCCCAGTTTGGACCCAGCCATATGCAAATTAGTCTGGACCCTGTTCCTTATTGAAACAGTCCAGTCCAAACTGCCAAGCCAGGTCCTCCCTGGACTGGAAACAAGCATCCTAGGACCGGTTTCGGGGCATCAACCCTCATCAGCCAGGCTAGCTTGAAGCAAGTGGTGCAGTGAGCACGGGATCCTCATCTGGGCATACCCTTCCCACTTAGGGCGACAAGTGCAAAAGAAACAATTGATGGATGGAATGCTGGACAATGCAAACATTCACAAGGATCTGGGTTTAATCCATCATTCTTTTGCTCATCACACCACCCCAGTTTGAACCCAGCCATATGCAAATCAGTCTAACCCTGTTCCTTATGGAAACAGTCCAGCCCGAACTGCCAAGCCAGGTCCCAAGAAAGTTGGCATTTTCCTATCCTAACCATTTGGAGCATGCTGCCTTTACCGTGGGACACATGACTAGGTGTAGCTGGTAGTTTGTTTTTGTGTATTGCTCCCAGACAGTAAGACAAAGGGGGAATAGGTGTTGGCAGGATGGGACACCTCTGACTTGATGAGAGGGAGGAGCTGTCCCCTACCACATTTGCCTATTACAAAGCCTGTGCCTGAGCATACTCACAAAGGGTTTGACATTAGTCTTTTGATAGCCCAGACAAGCTGGGGCCAGGGCAGGGAGGCAGGAAATTACAAGCATCTCTGGGGGTAGAATCCTCCAGAAACGTCTCCTACTTCAACGTGGGCACCAGGTATAAAAATTTGGCCCCTCAGACCCAACTCTTCAGTACACCTCTGGACCTGTGGAAGACCCAGAAGGACTGCTCTGTAAGAACAACTGCTACTCTGCTGCCTTGCTGCCAGAGTGAAGAGGACTGGACCTGCATCTTGAAACAGGACCCCCAGAGTGAATCCAAGGGCTAGTTAGCTGGCCTCCTGATCAGATCATCAGGAACAGAAAGGCTCTAACCACCTTGAACCCAGCATCTGGACTTGGACTGCTGCGAGTCTTGCCCCCCCCCCCCCCAAGTTGAGCCACCCCAGCCCTGGACTCTTGGAAGTGAGCCTGAAGGTTCTCTCCCAGCCCAGCTGTGATCCTGTGGGCAGAACCGATGCAGCGTGATGTCTCCTCGCAGCTCCGCTTCAGAACCGCTGTAGCAAGATGCATCCCCGCAGTCTCCCTGGAACACTTGCAGCACCATGTATTCTTGATGCAGCATCTCGCAATGCTCCACAAACCAGTAATTAAGGTACTTGGTTCGTCAGGCGTAACTTGGTCCATGTATCTGGACTGCGCTTCATTGAGATCGGCCTGAACCTGTTACTTTGTCCCGCTCCGGCACGACCAGATAACCATTTTTGGCACTTTGTGTTTCTAGAGACTATTTTCACTTAAATATTTTTAATTGCATATCTATGGGTGTACTGATGTGATTTTTGTCGTTTAGGTCCCAAATAATTATGAAAATTTACTCTATTTTTTAAATTGGTGTGAGATTTTTCTTGTGATGTATTTTCACTTTATTACTTTTTGAAGTGCTGCATAAATACTTTACACATTACCTCTAAGCTAAGCCTGACTGCTTTGTGCCAAGCTACCAGAGGGTTCAGCACAGGTTCATTTGGGGTTTGCTTGTGTTCCACTCTGACAGAGACTGTGGTTGCTCCTTGAGTACGGTATCACCCCCCTCAACCAGTAACCCAATTTCCTACAGTAGGATTGTAAGAAACTGGGTTATTGATTGACTGGGGTGTGAGCCCTGGTCAGGTAGCAACCACAATCCTTGTCAGGGTGAGGCACAAGACAACCCTAAATTAACCTGTGCTCAATCCTCTCGTAGCTTGACACAGTAGTCAGGCTTTACTTAGACGCAAATGTGTAAAGTATTTGTGCAACACTTCAAACAATAATAAAGTGAAGACACCACACAAAAGTTAGAACAAATAGAGCCATTTTTACTACATAAAACAAGACCAAGACAACAACAAAGAAAAAAAAATATATATATATATATATATATATATATATATATATATATATATATATATATATATATATATATATATATATATATATTGGGAAAGGTATTTTTGTTTGATATCTGTTTATTGAATACAAGCAGAGAAAGAGAAAAGTTGTACACATGTCGCAGAACTTGCTGGACCAGGGTGGGGAAGAAACCAAAAGTGGGTAACAGGAGAAGCAAACAGATCTAGACCCCCACAAAGGGATGAATTGAGCTAAGTGGGATTGAAAATACAAATGCAATGCAGGCACAGCAACTTCCCAGAATACAGAGGATCACCATAAAAAGAAAAAGGGCCTTCTCCCCGCCTGAAGGGGAAGTCATGGAGGGGATCAGCAAGTGTGGGCCTAGCTAGAGTCTCATTGCCCAGTATTAAAGACCAACAACAACATAGTCAAAAAAAGAACCCCCCCAGATGGGCAAGACTAGCAAAATCCAAGCAAATCTAGGGTCCCCACCCTCTTGGCGGTTACAACTTATACTGCGACAATACTAATACACATTGCCATGTATAGAACCAAGATCATCATAGAACAAAAGAAGGACAGGAAGAAAAACCAGAGATAGAAGAAAGCAGAAAGAAAAAGAAAGGACAGCGGAGGGCATGACCCTCGAAGGGGAGGTGAAGAGAAAAGAGAACAGATGTGGATGCGCCCGGGAGGCGGGGGGGAAGGGGAAGAGCCAAAGCCCAGGGTGGTGTCTAGAGAACGGAAGACCCCAGGGGCCTGCCCGGCCAGTCAGGCAGGTTACTCCGGAGTAACCGGTCTCCTGCCCCGCGAGAAGGGCTCCAGAGGATCATCGAATAGCTGTAGGGCTTTCAGTCGAGGGGTCATCAGGCGGGAGTGTTCAGTTTTAGTGAGGTAATGTATAAGTGGGCACCAGATGCGGTCAAAGCGTGTGTCAGTGTGGGTGAGGCGGGCCGTAAGCAGTTCCAGGGACAGGACGTCCCACAGGCGGAGAAACCACGCTGCAGTAGGAGGAGGGTGAGGCCGCTTCCAGCAGGAGGCGATGGACTGTCGCGCAGCTCCCAATAAGTGGAGAATTAAATACCAGTGTGACGAAGTCATGGCCTTCAATGTGCCAGGCCGAATGCCCAGAATCGCTAGGGACGGGGTAGAAGGGACCGGGAAACCCACCACCTCCTTGATATGACTGAGGACCTCCTTCCAGAACATGAGAAGGCTTGGACAAGACCACCAAATGTGTAGGAAGTCCCCTCTATCCATCCGGCAATGCCAGCAAATTGAAGAAGTGTTCGGGAACATCTGGTGCAGATGGGTAGGGGTGTAATACCAACGTGTCAATAGTTTGTAAGCAGACTCGCGCTGGGAAATGCTACGGTACACCTTAGGGATGTCCCTCCACAAGCGGTCCCAGTCCTCCGGGGGGATGTCAGCGGCCAAATCAGAGGCCCAACGGACCTGGTAGCCTTGAGGCGGGAGCTGTCGAGAGTGTTGAAGAACAGAGTAGGTTTTGGAGATTAAGCCCCGAGACCCCTCGAATCTACGCACTAGGGATTCAAAGGGGGTGAGCTGACGAGTCACCCCCTGGGAATACGCTGGGGAAGACAGCCAATGACGCAATTGACAATATTGTAGGGAAAGGTATTTCTGAAGGTTTTAGGGTGGGCGTTTTTAGGGTGGGTATGTGTTGCATTTTAAATACAAGTTTTAGGTATATTTTAGGGACATTTTTTTTTTAAAGGGTTTAGAGTGGGCATTTTTAGGATTTGGGATGAGTATGGGTTTAGGGTGGGTATGGGTTGTTGGGTGGCCAGAGTAGTTTTAGGGTGGGTATGGGTTTTTGGGGGGCAAGGGTAATTTTAGGGTTTAGGGCATGGGTTGAGGAGTTGTCGTGTGGGATTTTAAGGACATTTTTATATACATGTATTAAAAATATATACACACATTCTTATGTATTTATGTATGTGTAAATATATAAAAATACACATATATAAAATATATATGTGTTTGTGTGTGTATACACACACACATATACATATAAAGACACATACAAACACAAACGTACATAGATACATAAAAATATATATGTATACAAAAAATAGTGTCTGTACCTACCTGTAAATTTGACAATATAAACCATTTGTATATATGTGTGATCAAGGCAGTAAATGCCGAAACGCGTCGCAGCGTAATGGAGGAATAAAAGCTTTTAATTCCTGAAATCTCCCCGTGTCGGTGTCCGGTCTATGTGTGAGGAATCGGATGTGGCGTTTATATATATATATATATATATATGATCAAGGCAGGGGATCCTGCCGAAACGCGTCATAACCCCAAGCAAAAAAGAATAAAGGTTCTTATACCGTATGTTGGAGATTGCTGTGTCGGGTTTATACTTACCTGTAAAATACTTATATTTACTGGTGAAACCTATACTTCGCATATGCCTTTACCATGCATGCTTTTATAACAAAATGTTTGGTAAATGCATAGTCATTGTAAAAAAATGCATGGTAATGGTAATGCGTGGTATTAGCATTCGTGTTGTAACAGCCGCATTGTAACGGCATGTGTTATAATGGAATGTGTGGTTCCATCATACATTCGCATGAGAGAAACAGTGTTGGTTGACTCTCACATCTTTAACCCGTTGTGTGCGTCGGACGGCCGGGAGCCGTCCGACGTCATGGTGGGCGTGTGCGTCGGACGGCTCCCGGCCATCCTAGCACCCACCCACGGGGGAAGCGCTGGCGCTCCCCCCGTGGGCCGCCCTTTAAGGAGCCCCCACCGGGGATGGCAGGGAAAGCCCTTCCCCTGCCTCCCCCACCCCCCTCTCCACGTCATCTAATGACGTCAGCGCGCGAGGCGCGCTGATGTCATTAGAGGATTCCCAACGCGCTGGAAGCCATTTGCTTCCAGCGCATTGCGGAGGAGAGCAGGTAAGTTTCTCCTCGTGGGAGGGGAGGTTTAAACAAAGAGGCATCAGGGGAAAGGAAAGGGTTTTCCTTTCCCCTGATGCCTCTTGAGCATTCCTGCTGCACGATCGTGCGATCGTGCAGCAGGAATGCCCACTAGACACCAGGGATTTTTTTTTTTATTAGTTGAAAGTGATTAACTGTTTGCGGTTGGGGAGTGGCCCCTTAGGCAAGGGTCGCTCCCCTGTTTGGGGGCAATATGTTTTGGCTGTGTCTGCCCCCTAGGGGACAGATCGCGCCATTTTTTTAATTAAAGTGGCCCACTAGACCACCAGGGATACATTTATGGGGAATGGCCCCTTGGGCAAGGGTCGCTCCCCCTTGGGGGCATTGTTTTTGGCTGTCTGCCCCCTGGGGGGCAGATCTCGCCATTTTTTTTATTTAGTGGCCCACTAGACCACCAGGGATTAATTTGTGGGGAGTGGCCCCTTGGACAAGGGTCGCTCCCCCTTGGGGGCAATGTTTTTGGCTGGGGGGGCAGATCTCACCATGTTTTTTATTGTAGTGGCCCACTAGACCACCAGGGATTAATTTGTGGGGAGTGGCCCCTTGGGCAAGGGTCGCTCTCCTTTGGGGGCAATGTTTTTGGCTGTCTGCCCCCTGGGGGCAGATCTCACCATTTGTTTTGTAAATCGGGCCCACTAGACCACCAGGGATTTGTGGGAGGGCCCCTCAAGGTTGCCCCCTGGGGGCAATGTTTTGGCTGTGCCCCTGGAGGCAGATCTCGCCATTTAAAAATAATCGGGACACTAGACCACCAGGGATTTATCTGTGGGAAGTGGCCCCTTGGGCAAGGGTCGCTCCCCTTTGGGGAGCATTAATTTGGCCGTTTTTGCTCTCCTGGAGGGCAGATCGGCTGATTTTTTTTTTATATGGCCACTAGGCCACCAGGGATATTTTTTTTGTTATGTTGGGGAGCGGCCCCTTGGGCAAGGGTCGCTCCCCTTTATGGGAGAATGATTGGGGCCATTTCTGCCCTCTTTGGGTGGCAGATCAGCAGTATGTTTTTATGCCCATCCGCCCCCAAGAGGGGCAGAAGCCACGAGACCCCAGGGTTTTTTTAATTTTGGTGTTGGGGAGTGGCCTCTTGGGCAAGGGTTTCTCCCCTTTTACGGGGGTGAATATTTTATTTATACTCTTAGACCCACCTAACCCTTAGCTTGGTTGGTGGATTGTGTGTGGACTGGTGCATTATTTGCATATGTGATTGTAATGTTTTTTTCTCCTTTTTATTCTAGTGTAAAGCTTTTGATTCTTGTTTGCGGTTTCGGCAGTGATTGTTCTGCAGTTTTGCGTAATTGCATTTATTTGGTAAGAAAAACATTTTTGTTGTGTTTACTACAAGTGAGTATTATTGTCATGCATGAATGAATTTTTTTGTAAGTGGCGTCATAATGGTAGCATATTTAGTTAGTGTTTTGAGCATGAAATACTTTGCGATCTGTTTTGCATTGTCTTATGTGTAATTTTCTTTTTCCTTTTTTAGTGGGATATTGTTGATCCTTACTGTGTCTGTGCAGAGTAGGTGGTGGTGAGTCTAGCTGCTTCTGTCAAGTGAGTTCTATAGTTTTGGAGTATATAGGTCTTTGTGATAAAGACACATTTTGTTTATTGCTTATTTTACAAAGTGTTTGTTGTTGTTGACTTGTTTGACAAGTTACCTTTATTAGGTAAGGATTATGGCTACCCGTAGAATTACTGCTCAGCAGGTGGTTGGTATGCTTTTTGAATCTTCCTCTGAGCAGGATTATGAGACTGACAGTGCGTCTGAGGGAGAGGATGGAGTGCAAGATTCTGGCAGTGAGTTTTCTAGAATCATCTGATGATGAAGCTACTCTCAGTGCAGATGAAGCTACTCTCAGTGCGGATGAAGCTACTCTCAGTGCGGATGAAGTGCCTGTTTTAGAGGAGGACACTGATGTGTTGATGGTGCAGCAAGAGACATCGGTATTGCAGCCTGAGGCTGCAAGGCTTCCTACTGGAAGTGCTGGACTCTGGGTTGATCCAAACATGGTGCAGCCGGTGTTGCCTGCCTTTAGTGGTGATGCAGGGTGTAGAGTGGATTGTGAATTTTTTTTGCCTGTACAGGTTTTTCAGTTGTTCATGGATGATGTATTTTTGGCTGAGATTGTTGAGCAGACTAATTTGTATGCTGAACAGTTTTTGAGGGACAACAGTGCCAGACTTAGGCCCCGCTCTAGAGCTACCCGGTGGACTCCCACAAATCTGGATGAGATGTAGAAGTTTTTGGGTTTGACCTTTTTGATGGGCTTGATAAGGAAGCCGCCCATGGCTTCATATTGGTCTACCAGTCCCTTGATGGCAACGGCCATATTTCCTGCAATTATGAGTCGTGATCGGTATTTACTTTTGCTTCGGTTGCTGCATTTTGTTGATAATGCTTTGGCGTTGCCACGAGATCACCCTGACTGTGACCGTCTTTTTAAGATTCGGCCTGTTCTTGATCACTTTGTGGATCGATTATCAGAGATCTATACTCCAGGGAAAGAAATAGCTGTTGATGAGTCTTTGGCCCTGTTCAAGGGCCGTTTGGTTTTTAGGCAGTACATTCCTAGCAAGAGGGCACGTTATGGAATTAAGATGTATATGTTGTCTGAGAGTAGGACAGGATATGTCTATAACTTCTGGGTGTACACTGGTAGGGATTCTACTATTGACCCCCTGGTTGTCCGTCCACTTTTGGAGTTTCAGAGAAAATTGTGTGGGATCTTGCTAGAGGACTGTTTAACAGAGGCCACCATTTGTACCTTGATAACTTCTACAATGCTGTGCAATTGTTTAAGGAATTGTTTAAAGTGGACACTTTTGCTTGTGGTACAATCCGCTCTAACCGTAAAGGTTACCCAAAAGAGCTTGTTTGCAAAAAGCTTCAGAGGGGACAGTGCAGTGCCTTGCGTAGTGAGGAACTGCTAGCTGTGAAATTTGTGGACAGGAGGGATGTGTACATGCTGACTACCATTCATGATGAGAGTACTTCACCTGTGACTGTTTGGGGTCAGGTTGCTGAAGTGCGCAAACCTGTGTGCATTGTAGACTACAATAAGCACATGGGTGGTGTCGATAGAGTAGATCAGAGGTTGGAACCTTACACTGCTGTTCATAAGGCTTACATTTGGTATAAGAAGTTGGCCATCCATCTCTTCAATTTAGCAACTTTCAATGCTTTTGTTGTGTTCAAGGAGTGTTCTCCTGCGTCAAAGATGACTTTTGTTCAGTTTCAGGAGTCTGTGATAACCAGCCTTGTTGTTGTGGAACAGGCAAGTGTTCCTAGAGTTGGAATGGTGGAGGATGTGGCTAGATTGAAAGATCGCCACTTTCCTGATTTAATTCCTCCCACGCCCCAAAAAACCAATCCCTGTAAGAGATGTAGAGTCTGCTTGCGAAGAGGTATGCGGAAGGAGAGTCGTATGCACTGTGCCGATTGTCCTTCTAATCCTGGGCTGTGTGTGCCCACATGTTTCCGATTGTATCACACTCAAAAGAGTTTTTGGGAGCAACCGTGAGTCTAATAGTGTACTGCCTGGTCTGTATGGTTTTATATAGTTGTTCAGTTTCACGTTTGGCAATAGAAAGATGTCTTTAGTTACTGCTGTTGTTTTTGTAGTTATAGTTTTGTATCTAGTTGCAATTGGTTTGTGTTATCTTTCTTGTTAAAATTTTTTTAATGACGGTGTGCGTGGACTGGCGCTTGGCTGGCGCTGTGCGTGGACTGGCGCTTGGCTGGCGGTGTGCATGGACTGGCGCTTGGCTGGCGGTATGCGTGGACTGGCGCTTGGCTGGCGGTATGCGTGGACTGGCGCTTGGCAGGCGGTGTGCGTGGATTGGCGCTTGGCTGGCGGTGTGCGTGGACTGGCGCTTGGCTGGCGGTGTGCGTGGACTGGCGCTTGGCTGGCAGTGGGGGTGGGATGGTGCTTGGCTGTCGGTGTGCGTGGGCTGGCATTTGGCTGGCAGTGTGTGAGTAGTGCCTTGCTGCTGGTCATTACACACACTGCTAGTCAAACACCACTGCAGACACTATGTCAACCACAAGCCGGTGTGATTGCTGTGTCAGTCATGTGGGCGTATGAAAGTGATGGGGCCCGTGAATGGCGCTGTCTTTTGATGTGAATGTTGTAATGTCCTCGGCCCGCGGCTGGCGGTGTGAATGGTCTTGTGTGTCACGTATGAAAGGTGTGTGAATGGCCTGTAAAGAGGTTGGTGCCGTGCTGTGGCTTTACAGCTCACGAGCTGTGAGTCATTGGTTCAGGTTTTTAACCTTTTAAATATTAACAGTGCATTTCCTTTTTGTGAAATCTCTTGTTAATAGAATTTTACGCTCTGAACCTTCACTCACCCTCGTGCCAAATCCAACCAGTATGTGTGTGTACTTGAGGAACAGGTGGATAGGCAGTCATATTTGTCTCATTTGTCTTTCTGTGCCAAGGTGTAGTCTGTCTCTAGGGAAAATGTATCAACTTTAGATATTTCTGTAATTTTTTTTAAAAATGGGGTGTGCTGGGTGGTGTGCCTCTCATGGATCCCAGCAAGTTTTTTTACTCACAATGCCATGCAAACCTCAAAATGTGACTATAGTCACACATTTTCCTTGCATTACTGTGTCATACTATTCTGTTGTCAAAAAACCACAATTTTCCTACCACCCAGCATTCCCCCCAGGTCTCCCAATAAAAATGGTACCTCACTCGTGTGGGTGGGTCAAGTACCCGCGACAGGCAAGGGCCCAAAACCTATTGAGGTGACATCAAAATTACCTATCGCAAAACAACCTGGTTTTGCAAGGGGTGTCCACTGGCTTTTTGGCCCCGGGCTCTGCGGCCATCTTGGGAAACTACCAAACCCACACATTTCTGAAAACTAGACACCCGGGGGAGTCCAGCAAGGTATGGCTTGTGTGGGTCCCCCAACATTTTCCTACCTAGAATCCCCTGCAAACCTCAAATTTTGCTGAAAAAAAATCACTTTTTTCTCAAATTTCTGTGTGGGAAAGTTCTGGAATCTACGTAGATCCACAAATTTCCATCCCACCCAGCGTTCCCCCAGGTGTCCCGATAAAAATGGTACCTCACTCGCGTGGGTGGGTCAAGTACCCACGACAAGCAAGGGCCCAAAACCTATTGATGTGACATCAAAATTACCTATCACAAAACAACCTGGTTTTGCAAAGGGGGTCCCATGAGTTTTTGGCCCCGGGCTCGCCGCCATCTAGGGAAACCTACCAAACCCACACATTTCTGAAAACTAGACACCCTGGGGAGTCCAATGAGGTATAGCTTGCGTGGATCCCCTAACGTTTCCCCTCCCAGAATCCCCTGCAAACCTCAAATTTAGCTGGAAAAAAATCACTTTTTCCTTACATTTTTGCGTGGGATCACTGTGCCAGCACAAATGTCCTACCACCCAGCGTTCCCCTTGTTCTCCCGAGTAAAATGATACCTCACTTGTGTGGGTGGTCCAAGAGCATGTGACTGGTAGGCTCAAAACGTAGTGTTTAAAAAGCATGGAGCGCCAAGAATTCTCGAGTGCTATACCCTAAATCCTATGTTTTGGGCTCTTCCCAGTCACAGGCCTTTGGCCCACCCATGCAAGTGAAGTATCATTTTACTCGGGAGAACTAAGAGGAACGCTGTGGTGGTAGGACATTTGTGCCAACACGGTGATTCCACGCACAAATGTATGGAAAATGTGATTTTTTCAGCTAAATTTGATGGTTTGCAGAGGCATTCTGGATAGGAAAACGTTGGGGGATCCATGCAAGCCATACCTCATTGGACTCCCCAGCGTGTCTAGTTTTCAGAAATGTGTGGGTTTGGTAGGTTTCCTAGATGGCGGTGAGCCCGGGGCCAAAAACCAGGTGCCCCCCAAAACCAGGTAGTTTTGTTATAGGTAATTTTGAAGTCTCCACAGCACGATTTGGGCCATTTCCTGTTTCAGCCATATATGCCTACCCACACAAGTGAGGTACCATTTTTATCGGGAGACCTGGGGGAACGCTGGGTGGTAGGAAATTTGTGGATCCATGCAGATTCCAGAACTTTCCAACACAGAAATTTGAGAAAAAAGTGGATTTTTCAGCTAAATTTGAGTTTTGCAGGGGATTCTGGGTAGGAAAATGTTGGGGGACCCATGCAAGCCATACCTCGCTGAACTCCCCCGGGTGTCTAGTTTTCATAAATGTGTGGGTTTGGTAGGTTTCCCTAGATGGCCGCTGAGCCCGGGGCCAAAAACTCATGGGACCCCCCTTGCAAAACCAGGTTGTTTTGTGATAGGTAATTTTGATGTCGCCTCAATAGGTTCTGGGCCCTTGCCTGTCGCGGGTACTTGACCCACCCACGCGAGTGAGGTACCATTTTTCTCGGAAGACTTTGGGGAACGCAGGGTTGGTGGAATTTTGTGGATCCACGCAGATTCCAGAACCACAGAAATGTGAGGAAAATGTGTTTTTTTGGACAAATTTGTAGGTTTGCAAGGGATTCTGGGTAACAGAACCTGGTGAAAGCCACTCAAGTCACCCCATCCTGGATTCCCCTGGGTGTCTAGTTTTCAAAAATGTATAGGTTTGCTAGGTTTCCCTAGGTGCCGGCAGAGCTAGGGTTCAAAATCTACAGCTAGACAATTTGCAAAAAAAAGGCCCGTTTGCACTGTGAAAATGTGGTGTGCCCACGTTGCATTTTAGGCCGTTTCCTGTCGTGGGCACTAGGCCTACCCACACAAGTGAGGTACCATTTTTCTCGGAAGACTTTGGGGAATGCGGGGTGGGTGGAATTTTGTGGATCCACGCAGATTCCATAACTTTCCACCACAGAAATGTGAGGAAAATGTGTTTTTTGGGACAACTTTTTAGGTTTGCAAGGGATTCTGGGTACCAGAACCTGGTGAGAGCCAGTCAAGTCACCCCATCCTGGATTCCCCTGGGTGTCTAGCTTTCAAAAATGTATAGGTTTGCTAGGTTTCCCTAGGTGCCGGCAGAGCTAGGGTTCAAAATCTACAACTAGGCACTTTGCAAAAAAAGGGTTCGTTTTCACTGTGAAAATGTGGTGTGTCCACGTTGCGTTTTGGGCCGTTTCTTGTCGCGGGCACTAGGCCTACTCACACAAGTGAGGTACCATTTTTATCGGGAGACTTAGGGTAACACAGAATTGTAGAGCAAGTGTTATTACCTATTGACTTTTGATGCATTTCTGCCTTCCAAATGAAAGACAATGTGTAAAAAAAAAGTCATTTTGAAAAATGCTCATGCTAGTATGGGTACTCACAATTTCGGAAATGTGCAAATATCTACTGTTTCTAAACTCTATATTTTGTTCCAATTTCAGAAATACATAGGTGTCTTTCATACCGATTTTTCCATATATATATTTTCCCAAATTAATTGCTATATACCCGGTACATAATGAAAAACCATTGCAAGACGCTGCTCAGTTATTGGCTCTGGGTTCGTCGGGTTCTTGGTGAACCTACAAGTCCTATATATCCCCAGAACCAGAAAGGTCCAGTGGATGTAACGGTATATTGCTTTCAAACAGCTGTCACAAATAGAAGAAGTTACAGGTGAAAACGTTGGCACAAATGGCTGTTTTTTTCAACCAATTTTCAATTTTTCCTATATTTAACTGTTAGTTTCTATAAAGAAACCTTGAAGGATCTACACAAATGACCCCTTGCTGAATTCAGAATTTTGTCTACTTTTCTAAAATGTATAGCTGTCCAGGATCCATTATTGCTTTCATACCCATTTCTACCATTAACTGGAAGAAGGTTAAAAGCACAAAAAATAGCAAAAATAGGCTATATCCCAGTAAAATGCCAAAACTGTGTAAAAACTTTTGGTTTTCTGACAAAAGTCTGCTTGTCCCTGAAAGCTGGGAAAATGGTGATTTCAGCCCCACAAACCCTTTGTTGATACCATTTGCAGGGAAAAAAAACAAACAGACAATTTCATTTGCAGCACTTTTTTCCCAAAAAAACCAAATTGTTTCTGTATTTTGGCTAATTTCTGGGTCCCCTCCAAGGGAATCCACAAACCATAAGTACCTTTAGAATCCCCATGATGTTGGAAGAAAAGGACGCAAATTTGGCATGGATACCTTCTTATGTGGTCAAAAAGTTACAGGGGCCTAAGCGCAAACTACCCCAAATAGCCCAAAAAGGCTTAGTACAGGGGGGGGGGGAGGCCTAGCAGCGAAGGGGTTAAAGGAAGTGTTTGGTGCATAAAGAGAGACAGTGAGTGTTGGATAGTGTTAGACCTGTCAGCCTTAGGGTGGTCTTCCCTCAAACATTTTACCTCTCCTCCTACTTGGTCTTAGGACTCTGCACTTTACCACTGTTAACTAGTGCTAAAGTGCTTGCGCTCTCTCCTTAAAACATGGTGGAATTGGCTTATACCCAATTGGCATATTTAATGTACTTGTAAGTCCCTAGCAAAGTGGCACTGCATGTGCCCTGTAAAATACATTCTACTAGTTGGCCTTCAGCACTGGTTGTGCCATCCACTTAAGAAGCACTGTGAAACCTGTCCAAGGCCTGCCACTGTAGCCTGAAGGAGGTTAAACTGCCATGTCGATTTGGCATTTAAAACCCCTTGACAAGTTTTAAACTCCCCTTTTATTACATATAATTCACCCCTACGGTAGGCCCCAGGTATTCCATAGGGCAGGGTGCTGTGTAATTAAAAGGTTGGACATGTACTCATAAGTTTTACACGTCTTGGTAATGAAAAACACCTAAATTCGTATTTCACTTCCGTGAGGCCTACCCCTCCCATAGGATAACATTGGGGATTCCTTTTTACATTTAATAAGCTGTCATTTTAAATTGGGAGCTGGTGGCTATGTCATGTTTGGTGTCTATAAAATTTTAATGATAAACCATGGTTAATGGTAAAGTCCGTTTTTTCACTACAATTTTGAAAATGCCAGAAAGGTCAGAGGAACACAACGCCATTATCCATGTGGCAGGAGGACAATGTGATCCAGAGGGAGCCCTAACAAGCTTTTGTAAAGGAATCACACTGGGCTCCAGAATCCACTTCTAAACAAATAAAAATTACAGAGACTCACAGAACAACATGACCAATCCAGAAAAGCCTGTCCTGCTCCTTTGATTTGGTGCACAAGTACAAATCCCTAATAACCTCGACAACTGATTAGTCGGAATCAAAACCTTTTGTCGTGCCCCCTAAGTATTCACCAAACCTTTGTCCTGAAGAGACCTTTGTCCTGAAGAGAACCCCCAAAGAAAGTGTGGGTTCGAAACGCCTAGACCGGGATCAATAGGGGATCCTAGTTCAACCAGTATAAATATGGACGTATAAATTCATTTGTCTAAAGAAACTATTGGAAATCCATATTAGATACCTCTGGACCCTTTATATGTTCCAGTACTAAGAGCACTTTCTGTGAATGCAATGCTCTGGTCTTGTAAAATCTTGGATTGGTGAAGATGCAATTTTAGCCTAGTTCATGTATAAATTTTGCGTTATCACAATGTATTTTTGATTTATCTTTTCATATTTCACACGTTTTTCAAATATTTGTCACTGTATATCCATCAAGTTGAATGTGGATTGTCCTTTCTTTTAATCGCACCAAATGTGAAAGTTTAAAAAACGATTGTGTTCAATCATCACTAAAACAAATTTGAGGTCATGATTATTGAGTAAAATGTACCTCATGCATAAGTAAAGATGTGTTTAAATCTCACAACCACCTGATTTTGTTTTGTGTATACTTTTTGAAAGTTGACATTTTTCTGTCCTTAGCCCTTTTGTGCCTGTAGCCTGTCTTGGGTCACATGACTGGGTGTAGCTGACAGACTTTGTGAATTCCTCCCAGACAGTCACACAATAGAGGGATTAGGTGTACCTGAGTGGGCCATCTACTGGCAGGATGAGGGACACAGCTGAGCACTGCCCCACTTACAGCTGAATAGCCTGTGCTCTACCTTCACACAAAAGGCCTAATGGCCCTTCATTGCCACTTTAGCCAGCTTGAAGGGGAGGCAGAAAATGTCATGCTCTGTAAAGCCACTGTCTAGAAATGTCTCCCACCTTCCAGTACCAGGGCACCAGGGTATAAAAGTAGAACCTCAGACACTAACTCTTCAGTATACTTCTAGACCTGTGGATACCCTTCCAGAAAGAAGGGCTGATGTGCTGTTTGTTACAAGGCCACTCTGCTGGACTGCTGCTCCAAAGGAACTGCTGCCTTGCTGTGCTGCCCTGCTGCCCTCCTGCCAGGGTAAGAAGAACTGGACCTGAAACTTCATTCTTGAACCTAGGACCTAGAGCGACTCAAAGGGTTAGTGAGCTGGCCTCCTGAGCTCATGCTTAGGGAAATAAAAGGCTGCCCAACCAGTTCCTGGACCCAGCTGCAGCGTGTTCCTGACCCCCAAGTGGTGCCTCTCAGGTCCTGAACCTTGGTGTGGCTCATGGGCTCTTGAAATCAAGCTTTTGGGCTCTTCGTGACCGTAAACTGACCCATTCACACCGGAATGGCACTGCTCGCACCGACCATCAGCATGAGCCGCCATCAGCCCGCCTCTTCGCACAGCAAGCATTGATCGCCCGCAGAGGACGCCAACGCAAAGCTCCAGTCTGCCTGCCAACGACACCCGGCCTGCTCTCCATGCCACACTGACCACTGCTGCGACGCTCTCCTTGCTTCCCATGACCCTCTTCAGTGCGAATGGGACTCTTGGCACAAATCTTGAGAAGGTAAACCTTCAGCAGGACTAATCTGGGATTGTATTTTAACCACACTCCATTGCGGTCGGCCTGAACTTTTGACTTTGACCCGGTCCAGTGCAACCAGATACCTGCGGTATCTGGTAGCCTTATGCTTTTAGGTGCAATTTTTCAACTTATTCTTCAAAAAATTCATAACTGCGGTTCTACTGATTGGATTTTTGTAGTTTTTGTCTTGCTTTATTTATTAATTTCAGATCTATTTTTTAACCTGGTGTGGGTTTTTTTGTGCGGTGTTTTCACTGTTTGAAGTGTTGCACACATACTTTACCCATTCCCTCTAAATTAAGCCTGACTGCTCTGTGCCAAGCTTACAGGTGGTGAGCACAGATTAATTTGGTAGCTTTCCACCTCTCTGAAGCATTAGTGTTTGGTGTTAAAAAAGAGACAATGAGTGTTGGGTAGCCTCACATCTCTCTGAAATATAAGTACATGAAGCGGAAGGTGCAAAAAAGAGACAATGTTTTGTATCCTCGCATCTCACTGAAGCAGAAGTAGAGGACGTGTGAGGTGCAAAATGAAGCACTTTTGAGTGTGGCCTCAGCCCTCTTTAAAGCAGAAGTATTTGGTGCAGGAAAAGAGTGCTGTGTACCCACAGCCCTCTTTTTTAAAGCAGAGGTATAGGACGTGTGTACTGTAGATAAAGAGGTAGTGTTTGGTTGCCTCGTATCTCTCTAAGGCAGACGCACAGGAAGTGTCTTATTGCAGAAGAGAAACGGTACCGGTTTAAGGCAGACCAACAAATTAGCAGCTGTTGGTCAGCTTTAGTAATTCTGCTCTGACATGCGCAGAGACATTGTGAAATGAACTCTTTATGCCACTTGTGAATGCCTACAACCTCTGCTCCCGATCATTTTGTAGAATAATCAAAGTACACTCTTTGTCTAGGTTGTTTACCACGTGGCCTGTAGAATTTCACAATCTTTCAACACTTCCGCAAAACTCCTACTCAGAATGTTGAACAGGCTGCCTCTCGGCTCGTTTTTGTGCACATGAAAGATGACGATTTGAACTACATCCACTAATGACCTGGCAACCAAAATCCAAACCATGGCCATATCAGCTAGACAGGGAACCCGTGCCAGAGTGTAGTGAGCGTGCATCACTCTGTCCAAAGTAAATGGGGTGTAGGAAAGCTATATAAACCAATAAAAGTTTGGAAAGAGCATAGGAAAAACCAATAGGTCTTGACTTGGAAAACTGATATGATTGTTCTTTTTTATTTGTTTATGCCAAGGATATGCCACAAAAATAAAAAAACAGAATAAAATAAAGCCCTCCACCACTTCACTCCCTAAACTCATTTTAAGATGGTCCGTGATCAATGCGCTGCTGGTGCAACAGTTGAGGTGTGATAATAAGTAATGCAGTCTGGTCATACATAGTCTTCCAAATTGTTTTTGATACATACCTCTAACATTTCAGTTCCCAGCTTTCCATTAATGGGGGCATTGGTATTCGAAACCCTGAATGAATTGACATACAGTTTTCCTCCAACATTTGAATTTGCCCTAAAATATGTCCTACCAATTCAATTTGTACTTTTAGACTTGCCACAATCTTTTTTATGCAGTGCGAGTTTGGTGCGAGTCATTAGAGATCTTTACAACAGAACCAGAAAAACGTACTTGTGCATTATGCTCAGGCCCACACCTCAATCCCATTTGGGGATGCAGCAAGAACGTCATCATTAACTCCACAAGACAATCTGAATGCCACAAATGAACCACAAACAGTATGTATTTTTTTTCACGGTGGTTACAATCTAATATGAAAGTGATGTCTAAGTGGTGTGCTTGGTCCTTACTAGAAACACGCACTGCCAATACCAACTATTTTGCTTTTTGCATGGTGAAACGTTTTTGAAGCTGCTCCTGTGATACAATTTCTAATTATGGGGTTTAATAAGCCACTGATTATTTTAGGACACACATGATGAGGGTTGTCGGACATCTGTGTTAATGGATTTTGGGCCACAAGTGATAGGAGTTGTAGAAGACCTATCATGATGGTAATCCACACACACCTTTGCTGGTGCTTCAAGAGCAGATGCAATGGTGATGTTGAGAGATCAAAGAAGTGCTTTTGTGACACCTTTGATGGTGGATCTAGAATATCCTGCATGTTGTTTACAGATGCATGTGATAGTGGAGATAGGACACATTCAACGGCGGAGTTTAGCATACTCATGATGGTAATTGTAGGATACTCATGATGATGATTTCAGAACATCTGTATTGATGGTTTTATAGCAGGTGAAGGCTGTTTTGGAATAACTGAGATAACAGGTTTTGGTGTTTTTGGTGTCATGTGGTTAGGATAGGCCTGGTATGGAACACAACCATTTACATGCTTATGTTTCTTATGTTGCCTTCTCTTCACACAAGATGACTTTTGACATACATTTGCGTGCGTGACAATGCAGGATTCTCTAAATCGGCATTGCTTACCTTTCTACTTCGTAGGCACACTATCACGATGCCTTGAACATTCAGGACAAGAGATACAGTTTACTGCGCAAATGTCGTTATTGCTATTGACCGGTAGGCGACAACACTATCCAACTAGAATAAATAATTGCGGCCTGACAAGGGTAGCGACATGGCCACATGGGTGCTGTTTATTATATATACTGTAACAATTTTACTGTTTAGGGAAGAGGAGCACTCAGCTGACAATGTGAAGTCACTGCATGTCGGAATTCCATCTCAGCTGATTCCTGTTTACCAACACGAGGAATGTCCAGCTCTACACCAAAAACGACAGCCTGATTACACTTACCCACGGGTAATGGGGAGTTAGTCCACCTGGCAGAGATTTGGCAGATCACCCACCCTAGGCAAGACTAGGTTAGGGAGCGCTAGGTAGGAGTACACTATACTCAGTATGTATATGCCCGAATATAGACACTGTCTTAGCACAATGGTGGAATTGTTTTTCCTTTTCACTGTTCTTGTATTGCTAATTACGCTAATCTGTTTCATTCTACGAATTATCGCAGAGCACATTTTTTATACAAAAAAAAATCACAATTCTTCAATAAATATTGAAACGCCTTGCTGAGTATTTCTTTGGGTATGGATGAGATTCTAAACAAAACTTTCTAGATCTGCTACCAGGATTTCCTTGGGGTTTCAGGGTTGTCATGTTCTAGGGTTACACATACGTTTATTACCCGGTGAGGTTAGGGGTATGGATGGTGCACTGTGGGCTAGCAGGACTACAGACCAACATATCCTGAGGGTGTACATGGAATCAGTCTGGCACAATCCCCAACGCTCATATTGTCCGACAAACGCACAATTTTTACCGGAAGGGTACAAGCCGTATATCTCAATGGTTGACCCAGATACAATACACAAGTATCTAAACCAATTACAACTGTGACAGCTCACATTTGCACTAACCCCAACTTTAAATGAAACACAGAGGCTGGATGTAATTAAAGCAGCTATAAACGCAATTGCCTGGCAAGACCCCAGGCAGTAACGGTGTGACATATGAATTCTACACTACATACAGTGGCATACTTGCCCCTACGTTATGGTATCTCATCCAGCTCGCTAAAAGCAATGGGTCATTTCCAAATACCCGCAGGTAAGCGATATTGGTTGCCCTGCTTAAATCACCCCTAGGCCCTCTGAAGGTGTCATCCTACCACCCTCTTTCCATATTGAACAATGATTGTAAGCTGTTGATGAAAACTCTGGCAGGAGCGCTCTCATCTGTGACATTTTGGAATAACCTCCCCCTATCGTCAATGCGAAGAATAGCCAGTACCAAGATAGTTCTCATAACATGTTTTCTTTGCCTGTTTGCCACCATACTGTTATACCCACCTATGCACTTAACAGTAATAGACATGGTATTTTTGGACTTGATATTGCAAGCCCAAAGACATCGATTATCCCTCACCAAACTACAATGGCCCCTAACTGAGGCAGGCCTGGAGGCACCCAATTAAAAAAGCTATTATACAGCTGCATGACTGCAGTAGATTGCACGCTGTGCTAACAAACCATCCTCTCCAGAAGCGTTCCAAATACAAACATCACTGGTGCTATCGATCAGCATTGTCTCGAATCCACCAAAAGAGAGTGATGTTATCACAGCCCTGATGGTCTCTAACTGCTGCTAGCATAGAGTTTTATATAAGACTAGAACAAAGGAGGCCTATGGCACTCTATTGTCTTTATGGAGTGCCCCCAGAAGCCCCTAGGACTGCAGACTAACACAGGCATGATAAATATAGGTAATCTAGACAACTACACATATTTCATACATTATTACAGGAATAACCCAACCAGGCAGGTCAATTCATAACCTCCAATGCCCTGATCAGAATAAAAATACAAAAACACAAGCCCATGTCACAAACCTCAGTGGCCCCCATGACCTACACCATACTGGAAACAGTGCTGGAAATGGGCCACATGAGAAAAGCTTTAACCAGATTGATGGTTCAACTTAAGATGACAAAATGTCTACGAGAGATAAGAGATACATGTGCGACTGATGTTAATGAGAATATTACTTACCAGGAATAAACACAAATCATTTGCACTCAAACTCTGTGCTGAAAAATGTAAGATTCAAATTAATATACCACAATCTATGCATTACAGCAGACATATATAATTCAACGCAGAATGCATAAAATGTACAATTTCACAGAAAAAACAAAAGTGAAAGTTAGGTAAAATAATACGATGCTACTTTATATTTAGAAACCAGAAATGTACTGAAAAAAATAAAGGTTAAAGAGATATTCTATTTAGATGTTGAAATAGTACAACATTAATGATTAAAAACAAAAAAATCCTGAACTAGTTATAGTTAACTAAGCTAAAAAAAATGCAAAGCTTATGGCCTCATACATTACATCATTCATGACAGGGTAGGTGACATCATTGATGGCATCTCAAATGACATAACTGATTACATCACTGATAACATCAGTGGTAACACCATTATAGAGTTACTGAGTGTACACTTGTTGGTTGATACCATGGAGATTTCGTAAGCCCTGGATACAAGTTTAAATGAACATTATAAAATATAATGCACAGTTTACTAATCACTAAGTATAGGGTAGAAGAAGTGGTCCATGTTAAACAAGGTTGAGTGCAACTGATGTTGGTTGCAGAGGTATGATTGAAAGTAGGTTGTGGCTTAAAGTCAAAGTCTGATCTAAAAAAGTCAGTGAGAAAGGCCAAAGCCACAATTGACAATACATTAAACACCAGTGGATATCAAGGTATGTTCCCATATTAAATAGTTGTAATACTATTGTGCAGACAAATTCTATAAGCTGTGCAAGTTTATTTCTAGAACTTCACTAAAACCTTTAGGGCACTGCAGATTACTGAATAATGCTAGAAGGTAGGGGTGCCCCACTTAGAGGTGGTTTATCTAATACTGATGCTAGGAGCAGGACTCCAATGCTGTATACTATTGTGCCCATCTCAGGAATGTGTGTGGTGTATTTTACTAAACTACAAATCGCTTTCCTTAAGTCCTGACAGACGGCATCATTACTGTGGCAAATGTACATCTGTCAACCTCTTGACTTAAACTTGCAGGTCATGTGAAGTATTTAAGAGGTAATCTCATTAGGGTGAGTAAAAATGTGTCCACTGGTGTAGTGTGTTCAATGACTTCAAGTCCACAAGTCCTGCAGGATGGAGTCACGACGACTATACGATGATCAGTGATGAAATCAACGATTGCATCACGGATTACATTGTAGATGACATCAATGATGTTTTTTAACATGTCATGAGTGATGTAATACGGAAGGTCCTAAGCAGTGCATAACAGGGTTCAACATTTAGTTATCTCAGTAAACTATAACTGGTATCTTTCTGTCTTTTATTTATTGTTTTTAAACATTTCAACAACTCACTATAACGTCACTTTAAACTTTTCATTTTTTTTGGTAAATATCTGGGATTTTTTTATCACCTTAGCTTTTGGCTGTGAACAGCTGTAGGTTGGCCACAGTAACTGACCTCTGGCTAAGACCTGCCCCATGTGGGTCGCAACCCCCTGCCCAGCTGGGGGGGTGGCTGTAGTAACTGGCTTGAGGTGAAATCCTCCATCACACCTGCAGCAGGTGCCAAACCCCTGCCGTGCACACCGAAGGCCATAAATGGTGTTAGGTTGGCCACCGGACCTGCCCAACCCCCCCATGGATGACCAATTTCCTGCATATCTCCATCCCACATTTTTCCATCTATTTTTTATTTCATTTTCAGTACCACAGAACCCTACATAGTACTGAAAGCAAGCTTCATTCCCATGGTACTGCTGGACCATGCAACATAATCCCGTGCTGGTGTGTAAAACTTAATAAAATATCTACTTGTTAATGGGACAGGTTGCATCATAAATCTACTTGTCCTGTAACAAAATCCACTTGTCCCTTTGGTGCCACGTAATACGGTGACAAATTATGGCAGCAATCTCATTAAAGAAGAGCTCTGAGGGCGTGAAGTGAGCAGCATTGCTCTGAGCTCCGACAGGCCGAGCCCTATCCAGTGCCATCCTGACTACATAAACCAGCCCGGGGACCCCAAAAGTGTGCCTGCTGCTATCTACTTGCGGGGGGTTTCGGCACTGCTGTTCCTTGACGGTGAGCAAGCCGGACCGGGGGCCTGATCTAGCCGTGGACGTGTGGCGAGGCTGCGGCCCAAGATGGCGGTGATTGCAGTCCCGACTACATAACCTATAGTGCTGCACTGCTCCTGCTGCTGGGGCCCTGATTTAATGGAGTGGGTGAACTACACCTGATGGAGGTGCTGGAGGCTCCAGAGCCAAATGCCCCTTGCAGCGACATCGCCCTGACCCCTGCTTAGGCTGCACTAGAGAGGCAAGACACTGCCTGGTGTTGAAGAAGAGTGTGCAGGGCCTCAAAGGCAGTGCCCACCCCGAGATACTTTGATCCGATCATCGAGAGAGCAGCGCCTTGGATGTCGCAGCAACGCGGGGAGCGGAGCGAGGTGAGCCTGTGATCGCGACAGGCCTGTGGTGATCTCCTCCTGGGGCTGGCGTGGGCTGCGCCTGACGGTGACATTGGGGCCATAGCACGGCCTCTGCACCCCTGACTGTGTGTCGTGTTCTGCTTGTGGGGAGGCCTGGAGGTGTGTGTTGAGACGACACACATATCGACGGCTGGCCCGGCAGCTTTATACTGAGGGGCGGAGGACCGCCTATCCACTCCCAAACTGAGGATCAGGTGTGAAGGCCTGAGAGAAGGGGTGTCTGCCGACCTGCCCCCCGATTCCCTTCCCGCCAAACTTTTGGGAATTTGTACAGTTGCTTCCTGCGGCTCTATGGAGGAGATTCCAGTGTGCTGCCTTCAATGATTAATCAAAGCTCCTGTATATCCGCACCCTCAAGCCTGATGATGGCTAAAATCACCCCTAGGTAGTCCGGATGATAGAATATAGAATGTTGGCCACATTAGTGCATGACTAGGGGATTGACGATATGAACCTATGCTTATTGGGTATCTGTGTAAACTTTCTTCTTGCTATCCCACCGCTGGGCTGGGGAAAAAGTTTGAAGGCTCTATACTAGTTGGAGGGCTCACTGTATGGGAGGAGCTCATTACTGTCCCCTCTTAGACAACCGCAGGGGATCTCCTGCGCTTACTCAGTTATAGTTTAGTTGTTTGGATGGGGGGTGGAGACCTATTTGCCCTAGGAGTGGGAGTTGGGGTTTTTGTTTTACCATTTGGGGATGCTTGAGCCATACTAGGAGGATCAGATTGTCTGAATTGCATTTGTGGGAGGGGGACTGACAGACTGGGGGGGGGCTGGAGGGGAGGGCTGTATATCCTCACACACCTGACCTGTTTCATAGGTGGCGACCCCACTAATGTATAAATGCCTCTCTTGGAACATCCGGGGAATGCACACTATGCCCAAGCGCTATAAAGTGTTTTCTTATCTGACTAGGAGGGGTATCCAGATAGCACTATCACAAGAGATGCACTTAACGGCCAAGGAGGGTGAAGCACTATGACGCCGCTGCAGGGGCCAGGTGTACCACACCACTTATTCAGCTTATACGACAGGGGTCCTCATATGGATTTTGGCGGGAGTACCCTTCCATTGTACAGACATCCTGATAGAACCAGAGGGACGATATGTAGTGGTGTGGGGTCGCCTAGAGGGTAGGGATGCAGTAATGGTGAATGTTTATGTCCCAAACTCAGACCAGAGTGCCTTCTTGGAAGGCCTGTCACGACCACTGGCACCACACCATACCAAATCGACCATCATAGGGTGGGGGAGGGGTTTAACTGCATGGATGGACACACACATCTAAATAGGTCGCACCCCCCCCTCCCCACAGGACTCTCAAGCAAACTAAATGGCCCGAGCATTCCAAGCATGGCAACAACACTGGGGACTGATTGATTTCTGGAGGCAGCCCTCACCCCGAGTGCGAGACTATTCCTTTTTCTCTAGCCTCCATGAAGTCCATGTTTGACTTTATACGTTCCTATGCACTCCAAATATACATGGTGCTCTGCACTCGGTCAAATACTTAGCCCGCACAATATCTGACCACAGTCCTATATTATTATATCTTAAATGTGCTCATGCACATCATTCCATCCCTACTTGGCGATTAAAACCTGAATCCCTTGAGGACCAGGTCTTTAGGAAAACGATTACGGACAGACTGACCCAATATTTTGATGCTAACGTCTATAAAGCACCCTCTCCCACAAGTGGAGTGGGATACCTTTAAATCATTCATCCGGAGCCATTGTATAACAGAATCAAAGGGGATCAGACAATCCATAATGCGGAACATCCTGTTGGCGGGGGAGCGCCTGAGGGAGGCAGAGAAGCGTAGGCCAGGACATCCAGAGCTGCAGCCCGACCTCTTAAAGGCCAAAAAGGCCGTAGCTGCCCAGACCGAAAGGCTCTGGGGCTTTGACTACCGGCAGTACACTGACAGGACACGCTGAGCGTGACAGGACTGGATACCGCCTGGCGTGGCTGGCTACACCAGCCAAGCGGGGCTCTCCCATAGTGGAAATTGATGCAGATGGGGAAAATAAAGTGTACTCCCCGGAGGGTATAAATGCCCACTTTACTCAATATTACTCAACTCTATACCAAAGTATCACAGCTCACGACAGCTTAGCGTTGCAGGCCTACTTAGGAGACCTGCATCTCCCGCGACTTGAGGAACACGAAGCGGACGACTTCGGAGGGGCTTTAACTCCACAGTAGTGGTTTAAGAGTGCAATTAAAAACATGTTGCGGATTAAGACTCCTGGAACAGGTGAGTTTCCAGCGAAGTTCTATGCTGCCTACTCAGAGGAATTGATGCCTAGATTGGTGGCCGTTTATACTGCGGCCGGAGACTCGACGTGCGTACCTGATACCACCTGTGAAGCCCTCATTGTTTCCATTCTGAAACCGGTAAAACCTGCGTCTGATCACAAGGCTTAACAGCCACTTTCAATGCTGCACATAGACTATAAGATCCTTAGTAGTATACTAGCGGCTAGATTGCTACCCTCATGACTAAGCTTATACACCCGGACCAGGCAGGGTTTATACCTGGGAGCAACACAGCCACCAATATCAGAAGGCTACTGGCCATACTGGAAGCCAAGGATTACAATCGAGAGCGTGCAGCAATATTTGCTGTCGACATAGAGAA
Source organism: Calotriton arnoldi (assembly GCA_963921515.1). NCBI lineage: Eukaryota > Metazoa > Chordata > Amphibia > Caudata > Salamandridae > Calotriton > Calotriton arnoldi. The sequence goes on along the minus strand of CAWUFW010010044.1, from coordinate 239,940 downwards.
AGCTCTTGACAACTTGGAATGGCACTACTTATATGCGGTGAAGCTGTGCATGGGGCTGGGCAGGAAATTCTTGGGCTGGACTAACTTGCTGTACACAAATTCGACCGCTAGGGCCTGCACCGGAAAGATCATATTAGAGAGGAACTCGGTGAAGTAGGGTACGAGTCAGGGCTGTTCCTTGTCCCCCCTGCTTTTTGTGCTGGCCATTAAAACTTTGGCCAGATATGCAAGAGGGGGCCATGCATTTTGGGGACTGTCCATTCAGCATCACCATCACCGCATCGCGTTCTATGCGTATGACCTATTAATCTTTCTCCGCGATACTGTGGAGGACTTAGAGGGTGCCAGGACCATGCGGGACATTTTTGGGCTCCTGTCTGGGCTATGGGTGAACTGGCAAAAAGCTAAGCTTTTACCAGTGATGCCCCCCCGAGGGTCTGGATCATCTCCAAAGGGAGCCCCGTTGTCTGACCTACCTGGGGGTCAAGATTTACCATGATCGCCAGGATCTCCTGGAAGATAATGTGGGGCAGGCTGTCCGCTCCCTTTGGTCGCACCTGGACTTTTGGAAGACACTGCAGTTTTCGGTGGCATGCCGAATAGCTTTGAGAAAGATGGTGGCACTGCCTTGCCTCGTCTACTTTTTTAACACACTTCTTGTTTGGATCCCAAGGCCTCTGTCCAAAGATCTCGAATCCTCACTAATCACTTTCATTTGGAGGGCGAGTCCACAACGCGTGGCATTGGCAACGATGCAGCGCTCATCGACGGACGGAGGGTTGGCAGTTCTCGACTTCGAGGTGTATTATCTCGCGGAGTAGCTACAATGGATGGTGCAATGGATGGCAAGTAAAAGAGACCCACTAAGCCCCAAAACCTGTTCACGCCGAACCTCACCGCTCTCACTAGGGTGCTCCTTGGGGTGTGACGCTCAGCTACAGAGGATATGCAGGAATTTTGAGTGATTACTAAGTGCTGGAACCGATGTTTGCAGAAAATGCATACAAAGGTGCCATACTCACCTGATCTCCCCCTTGAAATGCTGAGGGTGCTGCCCCATGGGCGTTGCTGGAGGGGTCTTGATGCGTGGATGGAGGCTGGAATGTCAAGGATGGTAGTCTTATACAAAGACTCTGAACTGCTTCTGTTCGAGGACCTCTGCAAGGAGTTTGACCTAACAAGAGGCCATTTTCTGCTCCACAGACGGCTGATGGCAATGCCGACAAAACACTGGGGGGCTGGCTCCGCTTAACCAAGAATGCCACTATATGGCCCTCTCTGCAGGTACCATAAAGGTGATTGTGTACTTATACGCGGCTGTCCAGCTGGACCTTGGCCGCCCACTTCAGTGTTTACGACTGAGATGGGAAGAAGATTTGGGGTCACCTATAGAGGCTAAGAACTGGGCCACTATCCCGGAAACTTCCCGGAAAGTACCTAGAAATACCCGCTTCAAGCTCATAAACTACTATGTCCTTCATAGGTCGTATCTAACTCCAGAGCATATAATGAGGTATTTCCATCGACCGAGGTATCCTACCCACGCTGTGCGGAACTTGGGCCCCCTTTCTGCATATGTTCTGGTCCTGCCCTGCAATTGGCGTTTTCTGGGAGGAAATCATTCAAACTGTTGCGGCTGTTATTGAAAGGGAGATCCCTATATCCCAGGCCACTGCCCATTGGGATGGTTCCCTCACACTTCCAAGAAGAGAGCCACCAGTAAATTCCAGGACCTGGTGTTCATACTGGCCATGCGAGAAATCATGAGAAATTGGAAGGTGCCGGATGGGCAGAGGTACCCTGACTGGGAGGGCCCTGACTAGCTACATGGAGAAGGGAGATGAGAAGTGGGCAAGCTGCGAAGGGAGAGTACTGCAGAGAGGCCACACGTGGGGTGGGCAAACTAGATACAGCCCGGGCATGGAATACACTTGTAGACAGCTTTATATCCCCTGACTCCAATACACCTGCACCCTCATCCGCGGGAACACCACCGTAACCCTCCGCTGCGACTCACCTTGTGATGACGTATCTTTTACTCGAGTCCACAGGGGGAAGGAACTCCTTTGGCGACAAACTATGACCCCCTCCTCCCTCCGCCCCCGAGCGCCCAGTGCTGAGGCATTCAGACGACATGACTTTTGGGTATATGTATGTGCATATGTACTGACTCACAGGGGAGGGTGGGGGGCATCTTATTCAATGTTAGACAAAGATGTTGCCTTCACTATGCTACCGAAAAGCTATTCCATGCCTAATTGTCTGGCGTGATTTATAAAACCTCAATAAAATCTGTTTTTAAATAAATTATAGAAGAGCTCTAATAATAGCCTCTCTGAATAGGCCAGAGTAGGGTTTGAATACTAGCAATTCCCTTATTTTGCCACCTTTCCGTAGGTCTACATACTGGGGCTGGAGGTAGCAGTAAACAACAGTTCCCCGTGGTTGCAATGCCCTTTTGAGTCTCTGCACACCTACTCACTTGCATGTTTTATGTGTTTTCATTAGATCATTTCTAATATTTTTCCATACAAAGAAATGTAGGAAATTTAATCCCGACAAGGGTAGAAGTAAAACTTCTTCCAGAGCTGGGGAAAAGAGTGGTTGGTGGGAATGTGAACTTGTTACCGCTCAACAGATTTTCGCATGAGCAAATCTACACATGCATATTTGCTCGTGTTAAAATACAGTTCACAAATTTTTTCTAGGAGTACGATTTCTTGACCTACTTCTGTAAATTCTTCTGAATTCAAGAAAGCCGTAAATCTGCACTAATGCAAGAACATTAAACATGGGTGCACTTTTGTGGCTTTAAGAATTGGGCCCCTATTTAGGTCTGGCATTAACCAAGACCTTTTGTTTTTATTAAAATTCTATCTCTCTCTCTCTGTCTTCATTGTGAGTGACAGCATTCTGCTCTTTCACAAGGAGCATATCTGCACGCAAAGTAGTTTTGTTCAGTGCCAGAAACTGCACTGGCAATGTATGGTTTTTGTGACCTAAATTATTTTTGCTTTTACAAATGTTTGTTAAAATGATGAGGGCCAGGCAGCTCCCACAACAATAAAGTTTTACAAAAACCATGTCAAAACAAGACACTCATTTACAAAACCAAAGGGATGACCACCAATGTCATACCTATTTGCTTTGCCAGTGTTTGTTTATTTTCATGTTTCCAATAATTTTGTTGAAACCGGTTACATTGATTTTTCCATTATGAATGTTTTTGGGAAATACTAGCATGCATCAACACATTTTACTAAATGATGCTTCAAAAACTTGTACCTAAAATTTCACAGTAGTTCAACAAAACATTTAGGTGCACATGCATGAATCATTTTTGTATTCGCAAAGGGGCCGATTCGCAGAATCGGCCCGTTTGCGAATACAAAAAAGGCTGTTTACATGCATCAAACCCAAATTGCGATTCGGTAACCTATTACCGAATCGCAAATTGGGTTTTGGGATTCGGTATTTGGAAGGGGCGTGTTAAGGGCGTCCCTTCCAAATACCGAATCCTACCAGCATGCATGAATGTTTTGTGACCGACCGCGAATGCGACCGCAAAACATTTGCATATTACCACCTACTTCAAGTAGGTGGTAACCCATTCCCAAATGGGAAGGGGTCCCCAAAGGACCCCTTCCCCTTTGTGAGGGGTTGTAAAAGCATTTTCAAGAGCAAGCAGTGGTCCCACGGACCGCTGCCTGCTCTTAAAAAATGAAAAGAAAACTTTTCATTTTACTTTTTGTAAAGCATCTTGTTTTCCTTTAAGGAAAACGGGCTGCCTTACAAAAAAAAAGATTGCTTTATTTAAAAACAATCACGGACATGATGGTCTGCTGACCTCAGCAGGCCACCATGCCTGTGATTTTTGCGATTCCTAGGGGGTCGCAAAGTGCGATCTACCTCATTAATATTAATGAGGTAGAGCGATTTGCGACCCCCTAGGAATCGCAATCTGAAACTCTTTGAGTTTCATGCGTTGTAAATTGCGATTACCTATTTGCGATTCTCAGGAATTCGCAATTAGGTATTTGCAATTTACAATGTTGATGCATGTGCCCCTCATTTACTAGTTTCATATTTTTTATGAACATTTTATTTTAAAAAGAATCATCAATCTTGCTTTCACGATTTTGCATATATTTTCACATAATCAGAGAGCATCCTAGAAGCATTGTACGTAAACTCATATTGTTAAACTTTGCAAACATAAGTACATATTTTTCAAAATGGAACCACTGTCCGTAGTGCAGTCTGAACTCACAACATTCCTTAGAGCGCTTACTCTAATAATAAAGGTTTTGTATAATGAACCATAAATACAAGTTCAAACAGCATAAACATATGGACACAAACATTACCTTAACTGCAGACAATGCCCTTTCCTGATCCATTATGTGGTCCTGTAATCTGTCAGCCAAAGTAATTGTGTTACAGGGGGTTGGGTCTTCTTGCCCCAAGGACAAAGTCAGAGGCGTAACGAAACTTGAGGGGGCCCCTCTTCCCAGCCCACCTACAACTTTTGCTGAGGGGGCCCTGTGAAGTTTAGGGGCCCCCGCACCGCAGGGGATTATGTTACGCTACTGGACAAAATAAACATGAAAACTTGTTGTCCTGGAAACCAAACAATATGTCCTAGGTGTCCGGCTATAGGAATGCCACAACTATTCTGCACCTTTGCATGTGATTTTTACTGAACTTCAGGATAAAGGGTCTGAGTCCCCAAATTTGGAGGTTGGGGTTGGCCGCAGGGTCTGGGATGAAGCCATGCCCAGTGGCTAACACCCCCGCTACGCAGTCTTTGGCTGAGCATAGCGTCGGGTTGGCTACAGTGTCTTGTCTGTGGCCAGGCACTCCACTTAACCCCTTGTGGCTGCCCATGCCCCCGCTTACCCCACCCTACATTAATCAGATTTATTTTTAAAACCTATTTTTCGGTACTACGACAAAGTGTCACTCCCTGTGGTACCACAGAACGGTGCAAGCTTCAACGAGTGTAGCTTTCACAATCCCACAATTTGCTCCTGGAAGAATTCAGTGGTATTGCTCAAGAGGGCCATGCTGGGTCCCAGGAGAGTACCTTGGTAACCCCATGCTCAATTGTATTTCTTACATTTTGGCCTCTGGAAGGGTTCCTCTGGATCCCCATATAAGGGCCAGTGGGTCAAGGTGTCCCTTCCCTGTCCCTTTACATATGTTTTGTCCTGTCTTTTGGACACAGAGACTGAATTCCTGAGTCTTACAAGGGCAGTCACAACATTTCTGTTGAAGTTGTGGACAGCTAGTCAGATTACTTGGTACCGCTGGAACCAAAATGGCAGATGGAACAAAATGCTCACTCAGCCAATCAGATTGCCTAATTTTCTTTTTTAAATGTTCGGTACAGTGGGAATTTTCCAGGACCAACCACCAAGAAATAACACTTTTTGGTAACTAGTTCAAGGCCACACCAAGCACCTATTTAAACGTAAATTTCTTGAAACATATTTATACTACATAATGAAAAACACGCTTGCTGAGTAAAGTTCTAACTTTCTGCCAAATTTGGTGCAATTCAGTTCAGCCTTTTTTTCTGTTTCACTCCCAAAATTTCCTGTGGGAATTAACATAGGAAAACGATACGGACGACCTCCATGAACTAATGTCACATTACCTACAGACACCCATGGCAAACTAATGGATGGCATCATGAATATCTCACCGTTATTATCCATTAGACAATGTTTTCTACCTAAGTGGCCCTCCTACACGCCGCCTGATGCCCACCCACTCCCTGAACACAACCGCCCACCTAGTCTACCTCCAGTGACCCTGTCACTTCTCTCTCTCCCCTTCTGTGGCACGCATGGCTAAAACCAGACCTACAAACATGGTATCCCTTCGCATTATTATATATACACGTGGAGTAATGATGTACCGGCTCTTGTCTTGACTAACAAAAACAAAAAATAATAATATGCGTGATGTCTCCATATCCTACCATCTGTCTCTTATGGATCTCAGAGCTCTCAAACTGACGACTTGATTACTGTTTCTTTTTTGATTGTTCTTTTTTCTTTCCCTTTTTTTCTCTCTTCTTCTCTCTTTTTTTCTCTTTACATAGTTGAAGGCCACACAGCCAATCCTGTCATTACTACTACAAACTGTTCAATGTGGTAAACATATCTAATGCAACACAATAGCCCCAATGTCATAATGTATGCATGTATGTATATGATGGAAGCTCCACAGACATTTGTTGTAACGTGATAGCTGTGTTGTCAATAAAAACATTTAATAAATTTAAAAAAAACATGGAAAAACGATGACTTGGGACCCACTTTTTCTCGGCCCCTGCTTGATGGATCGCCATAAAACTTTCCAGGAAGGAGAACAGGTGAAGGAAAAGTTATTAGCAAAATAAAAATGCTTTTCGTAGGAAAACTCTGACCTAACTATAACTACATAGTGGCCATTGTGTAATATAAGAGGGAATGGAAATGGAAAGAGAAAGAGAGTTTCCAAAGAGATTCTAGCAAAAATTATTACAGTGCAAATCTTCTACCCAAAGGGTTTGTTAAAGTGGCAAATCAATACCAAAATGCTTTCCTACAAAAGTAATATGCAACATTTCATGTAACAAAATGAATAAACAGCGGAATAACAATCCACCCTTAAAGACCCATTGTTTTAAATATATTATTTTCTTAATAAATAATGCAGACCTACAGCTTTTGACAAAACTTTTCATAATCAACAGATCAGACCTGTGACATTTGAAATATATTTTCCCAATGAACTAATCAGGCTTAAAGGCGAGCCACTATAAATAACTCAGAAATACAGCACTGAACATGAGCTTTCTCATAAGGTAACCATCATGTAAATTGTAATTAAATGACAAATGTGTACACATGCACAGTAGCAATACAATATAAATTCCCTCTTAAGAGTGCCTAAAAAGGATTATTATAATGTAAATAATCTATCCCCAAGGTTTGTTCAAGTGGGTCACCAAAATCTTTGGCCTACTTCAGTAACCTGTAAGATTCCATGTAACAAAACACTTTGACCGTTTCATAATAAATAGATTAACCCAATTGCATCTTCTATAACTTTTCCCAACGGCCTAATAAGGCCTAGAGCCTTTACAATTGGCTTTACATATTAACCAACACAGGCCTAATGAAGGGCACGAGTCATCAAGCATCATGAAGAGAGTAATAAAATGACAAATATGTACGGAATTACAGTTCAAAAACAATATATCTCAAAAGGGCCAAACAAAATCTATCCCAATGACAATCTTCTACCGGCAGAGTTTGCAAGAGGTGGTGATTAACAACAAAATCCTTGCCTACTACAGTAATGTGTAAGACAAAATACCTGTGTACTGCATGTAACACAATGCTATAACAATCCACTGTTAAAGGTCTTTTAGCTTTATAAATGTTTTCACAATAAATAGGCCAGGTCTAATGCTGTTGCCATGACTTTCCATAATAAACAGATTAGACCTATGACATTGGACATAACTTCAGGTGACCCAATCAAGCCTAAGGCCTTTATCATTGCTTGTAACTATAACCAATTCAGACTTACTGTATTCAGTGTAAGCTTTCATACAAGACAACTGTCAAGCATCCAAACATAAAATAATAATGCATACAACAGATGACAAAGGAAAATACACTCTCTCCTAAGAGGGCCGAACATTGAATATTGCAGTGCAAATCTTCTATCACTATGATTTGTCAGAGGGGATAACCACCATCAAATCCCTTGCCTAGTATGGTAATCTGTGCACATGAGGCATGTCTGTCGAGATGTGAGACTGGAGGATGATTTGAAAGCATGGGCATATCTAACGCCTAATGCGCCTGAAGAGTCCACTAATGTTTTATGTTTCCGATGCATAACTTGTTACTTTGACTATTAGCTACTCTAATATAAACATTTTAAGCGGCTCATGACTTACATGCACGCATTTTCCCAGTTTTTACAACTCTTTCTCAAATGTTGGGAAACATTGTTCCTTTAAAGTTTGGTTTGCTATTCATTTGCTGTTCTGTGAGTGACACTTTTTTGTACTGCTGGTGGGGGGTGGGGTTGGGGGTAAAGTGCAGCGAAGCCGCAGTGAGAGTGACATGGAGACACTACTTAACCAAGTTATCCAACCACCATGACAATGGGGTTGACCACACTAAGTTGGAACATTATAGGCCACAATTCCCCAGCCAAAAGACAAAAACTATGGCAAGTGTTATGATATAATGGCACTACAAGAAACCCATCTTAAACGCAGCGTTGAAAGTAGGCTTCGCCACAAGGCCTACTCGGTTATCTGTTGGTCCTCAGCCCCCACCAAACGTAACAGAGTAGCCCTCTTCTTCCATTCCGCTCTCTATTCCCACACTCTAGGCCATGGGTACTCGCCAAAAACATTTCCCCGGGGGCCACAATGTACTGTCTGTGGCATGCCCGAGGTCCGCACTGATGCCAGCTGGGCGAGGGTTGGGTGATGAAAGGTGGGCATAGGGGGACGCGATGCAGATGCATGGAGTGGACAACAAACCCAGCCTTCATGTGACTTCTATCTGCCACTGACGCTCTATTCTCATACACCAAGAATTAAAGACAAAACATTAACTTCTAATGTAAAACGTGAGAGGGAAAGAGATGCTCATCTGGTGGCTGAATTGCAAAATGTGAAGCCAGAAAACCTGGCATCAGTCCTGGCTTCCCCATTTGACCAAACTGTGTGATCCTAGGTATTTGGTTAATTTCACTTTGCCTCCTTTTTTTTCATTACCACATATAAGAGCACCTTGAAATTCATGAGTTCAGGGTGTGATTTATACAAAACCTTATCTTGTGTTTCATTTGATAAACAATTATGTTGTTCCAATTATATAACAACAAAGTCTACACACAAGGTGCAACTGACAAATGACTTGCCTCTTTGTTCACTAATGGCACTGTTTTTAGAATGGGGTTGGCACGAATGTTTGTAAGATCATGCTGGAAAACTATCACTTCTAATACATGCCTCTCAATGCAGTGATATAATCTGATCTAGTAAGATAAAACGCTCATGTATGTTAATAAAATACACTTTTTTAAGTTTGCAGAGAGTTTATAAAGTGTATTACACGTTTAGTGCAAAATGTCTTTAAAACTAAAGGTGTTCCTAAAGATAAGTTTTCTAGGCCACTTAGTTAATGTGCAAATAAAGTATGCAAATTTCACAGCTTTCTGAATGTTCCGGATCTGTCAAGTGAACAGCAGCCCAGTGCTGCTGTTCACCAGGGGGCTCCAATTAAAGTTCAGGAGGGACGCATGTGGCCACCGGGCCCTACTTTGAGTATCCTGGCTCTAGACAAAGACGGACAAAGAGGGCTGAATACTGATAGTGAAGGGGATGATATCTTGTAGGCTGTGTACGATTGCCTCAATCTACACCCCAAACTTTGCACAAGCCACTTTCCTCCATTCTCTTCTCACACTTTTGGGTGGATTTGCAGAGGAAGACATCATACTAAAGGGTGCATTTAATCTTACTCGGGATCCACAGTTGGACAGCACACACCCGTAACACACAAGCACAGGCAGCTTTACAAAAGCACTCCAACAATCACTTCAATCGCTAGGCTTGGAGGACGCGTTGTGGACGACACACCCAAATACGAAGGACTATACTATTTTTCCCCACTCTCATAGATCTTACTCACGACTGGATTATGTATTCATAAGCCAATCTTTACAAAAGGCCATTTTAGCGGTGGACTTCCATCCTATTGTCTTAGCTGATCATGCTCCAGTCGAGCTGACTCTGTATTGGGGGCACCCACACCTAAATTACGTCAATGTTTTTTTCCTGGTTCCCTCACTAGAGACTGCCTTTTTAGGGATGGAATACGCAAAACTACCCAGGAATTTTTTCAACTAAATAAACCCCAGGACACCGACCTCTCAACTATAAGGGATGCTTTTGGAGCAGTGATTAGAGGGAAATGTATTGCCCTTTTTTAAGCATTAACTAAGCAAAAATCACAAGATAGGCTAGCTCTCGAGACTGAACTTTAGAAGTCGGAGAGAGCTCATAAAGAGTCACCCACTCTCACACTGCAAAGAAAGGTTACAGCCTTGAAGGAGATACTAAATGCTATATGCATTAACAGAGCCGAATTCAACCTATTACGCCTCAAACACACAATAAAAAGTAAGGGGGAACAAAGTGGGCACCCATTTGGCACGCCGGCTCTGAATAAAGCATGAGGAAGATTATATTAGACAAATCAAAAAAGATACAGGGGAGTTGGCTAACTCTGAGTATGTTAAAGCACAAGCCTTCCATGATTTTTACAAAACCCTATATACCTCTGACCCATCCTGTGTAGCATACTCAAAGGGAATACCTGCAGGAGGTGAAGCTACCCCAAGTGTCAGCGGACCAGAATGAGGGGCTAGGCAGTCCAATCAGAGAAGATGAGGTTAGAATGGCCGTCACTGACCTCAAGGCACATAAATTCCTGTACCCGATGTGTTTATGGCACAATTTTACAAAACCTTTAGCACTGAACTCATACCCCACCTTACAATTCTATTTAATCAGATGGCAGCTGCTAAAACTGTTACTCCCTGAATGAGTGAAACACTCATTTCAGTTATACCTAAATTGGGGAAAGACGAACATTTTTGTGCCTCTTATAGGCCCATAGCCCTGCTTAATTTAGATGTGAAACTCTACACCAAGATTCTGGCCACTAGATTAGAAAATATTCTGCCCGACTTAATTCACCCTGACCAATCAGGCTTCGTCCGAGGGAGACAGACACATGATCACTTGAGGAGGTTAGTCCACCTGGCTGAAAAAGACTCCAAAAAAAACCAATTCCACCCATTTTTTTTAGCATTAGATGATGAAAAGGCATTCGACCATGTGGATTGGTCCTTTCTCTATCATAGCCTCCATAAATTTGGCTTTCGCAACCGATTTATTGCTATGGTTCAAGCAAATTATGCAATCCCTCTCTCAAAAGGTGTGATTAATGGGGTGGGCTCAGACTATTTCCATCTAAGTCAAGGTACCCAACAGGGGTGTTCACTTTCCCCACTTTTATTTGCACTTAGTATAGAACCCCTAGCTGTTAAAATCAGAACTGCGCCAGACATTCGGTTCAGTGGGCCATAAAATCTTACTCTTTGCAGATGATGTGCTGCTCTCTCTCACATCCCCTTCCACTTCCTTGAGTGCCTTACAGCGAGAATTGGCCCAATATGAAGTGTTGCTGGAAACCGTGTAAATTTACATATTTCCTTCCTCTTAAATCTGACCCCCTCTTTAAAAGAAATGGAGACGTTGGTACTCACGACTCCCTTTCTATGCGTGAAAAAAGGCATCACTTATTTGGGAATTAAAATCACCCCCAAGATAACTGATCTTTATCAGGCCAATTTCCCCCACTACTTTATCAGCTGAAACTAGATTTTAAACGTTGGCCCACCATATACCTATTGTGGCTGGGACACATTAATGCAGTTAAAATGACAGTTCTGCTGCGTATTTTATACCTTTTCCAAGGTCTTCCAATTGAGGTGTCCCAGGGAGATTTTCACAAAGGTCCGCTCCCTAGTGATACACTTCATCTGGCAAGATGGCAGAGCCCAACTCCCCTAGAAACAATTAAAGCTACCAAAAGAGGCTGGGGGCCTAGCCTTACCTGACTTTCGCTTGTACTACAAAGCTATGCAATTAAGAGTCATTTGTGAACGAGGCCAGAGAGAATCAGATAAACACTGGCTCCACATGGACAGAGCAGTAGTGGGCCAATATGTGTGGGATGTCCTTTAAAAGATCTGATCGATCCCCCAATGCATATTTGAGCATGCCTACCCGTACAACTCTAAAAGTGTGGGATACAGTTACTCGGGTTCCAGGGTGGACCTCTTTTCCCTCCCCAAATACCCCTATTCACTTCAACCCTGCCTTCCCCCTGGCCCTTGCACTGGGAGCCTTCGCTCTCTGGAAAGAAGGTGGATCCCTTGTCGTCCCTGATCTTTTTTCACTTGTGGTACATTCTTACCTTTGAACATTGTTAGCGCAATTTAGGGTTACCTATCTCCGAAAGATATCATTACACTCAATTGAACCGTTGGGTCCTACAACCTGAAATGCATTTGGCAGCCACTAGGCACCTTTCCCCAATCGAAAAATTTGTACAAAATGCTGGCGGTGCCGAGGGCGCTATCTCTTTCCTTTATGCCCACCTGCTTAACCCCTTCCCTGTGACCACACCACGACATATTCAATTCTAAGCATAGAACCTCGGTGACTCAATATCTGAGAAACAGTGGCAGAAATTGTGGAAAGACATCCCCAGACATAATCATTCTATGAGACGTCGAGAAGCCCATTATAAAATTCTGTTTTAACTGGTACCTCTAACCCACTAAATTGAAAGTGATCTTCCCTAACACAATTGATCTTTGTTGGAGGGGTTGCGGCTTACTCAGGGACTTTAGACATATCTGGTGGGACTGCCCAGTCATTCAACCATTCTAGACTGAAATTTTAGGGCAAATTAAAACTATACTGGGCTATCACCTTCCATACCCAGCCTCGAGTGAACTCTCCATTATGTGGCTCTGCCTAGGAACCGCTAAGACAGCCGGGGCTGCCGCATGAAAGAAACCCACTGTACCTTAGCTCACATAGTGGCACACACTCACAATGGAAAGGACAGCAGACATCTTGCAAAACATACAAAACTGTTGAATACCACTGGGGGCCATTAGTTACCTATCTCTCAAAAAGACTACCACTTACGGCTTGCCCGACCCGAACGAGACTGTTAAATCTTTTTCAAATTTGATCCTCTCAGCAACCCTGGGGACCGCTTCCTTGGAGACGTGGGTTTGCTCCTGTGACCCTGGCCCTAACAAAGTCCCTTAAACATGGCACACTATATGAGTTTCTTACTGTCACTGATGGATTATTGTTTAATGTTCATTGGGGTGGGGGGAATATTGGGCACTGGAATTGCTCATATATTGCTACTCAGATGACACTGCTACATTGGATTATGTATATTTTATTGGCAATAGTCATGTTTAGAACACCTATGTACATCATTGTTATTTCGATATGATGCTCATTGACTTCCTTCAGCTGTATGTTATCTGTACAATACTGCACCCGCAATCAACAAAAAAAATGAATAAACAGAGTTTGACAACAAACAAAAAAGAATCTCGTTGGAAGAACATTGGTTGGAGACATTTTTAGATCTCCTAGAAATGCCCTTCGCATATGCACACAATGGGACCGATTCACAATGCCAATGCCCCAAAACATCTAAAACGGGAATATTTGTGTTATATCATATGCGATTAGTACAAATAGAGAGAACTGTTTCCTACGAACAGTTAGACAGCTGTTTCAAGGTCAATTCACGGAGGCATACAAGAAAACCTGAGGGTAGTCCTTTGTTACTACCTCCCATACTCGTAAATTATTTTGTAAATCAAGCCCAGAAATTATAAGAGGTTCCTTCAATGTTTGACCTATCTGGCATTTATCGAATCTGCAACTATTGGATTCCCAAGATGTACTGTACTCCCAAAATGGGATTAGTAGAAATCTAAATCTAAAGAATTTGAGTCAGTGTATTATATATTGGCACAAGATATTCTGGTCGTGGCTCGAGAAAAACATATTTTCTACTTTCTTAGAACTGAACTTACTGTAGTCAGATATCTTTGACATACCAGAGACACTTGCTTTTTTACCAGAGATTTCAAGCTTGAATGAGAATAAATTCATTCCCACTAGGAATGGAATTTTAGTTCATCTAAAGCATCCATAAAAGAAACCTGGACCATGGATTTGGATTTGACCTATCCAAAACAATGATTGACAAATAGAGGGGCACTATAATATAAACAAGAGTTGCAAATCTTAACCTTTTACAACACTAAAACAACAGCTACAGGTGGATTAAAATTGGCTGTGCAGAGACCAGTACTCAAACTGCCCAGGTATCTTTCTTGTAACATTGTCTGTTAGTTGGGTTGTCCGATCTAAAAGTATTTTGAGGAAGGGCTAGCAGGTCAAACTTGTAGTTTTGTACAGAAACTGTAAAGACACATTTTTATAAAATGAGATATTATCAGGTACAAAACAGACTCCAAGCGTGGATGGGGACTAAAACAGAAGTGATATCCTGTGGTACTCACTATCAAAATGCAAACTTCAAACAACATCAGTATCAGTACAAATCCTATGAGAAAACATAAATTGGCGAACCCTCAAAACCATCCATAGCGTTCCTAGTCCTGTAGCAGATCTTGACAGTCCAAGAACTGCTATACACTTAGTTAACATGATCCCACCAGTAGATCACTGAAGCTACAACAATAACAAAAAGTTTAGCAGATCAATATACTTGGAATTTGTAAAAAATAGTCATACCATGGAGGAAGTAAAAATGTAATGCGAAGAGATGGCAGGCATATTAGAAACATAAGAAAAGGTGCAAAAGGCTACAAAAATTAGGAGGACCTATGCTTGAAGCAAATTTCAGGCATACTACACATTCTCAAAGAATGGCAAGAGTATTATTAAAATCCTATGACAATCATAATTTTGCAGGTGTATTTACATTCATCAATGTCCATACTCTAAATTACAATCACGTAGGAAATTATGCATAGGCACACATCTGGTGCAAATTAAAGTTTACACAATATGTTTTTTTTTTCTCCTGTGAGAAAAAAATATCGCCTGTGGAAAATCCCTACCCCCTGTGCACCTGTTAAATGTTGTGGTTTTGCTACCCATTCACAATCTTGAAATGCATTGACTTCTGCCCTTGACAGAGGAGCAAAATGTGCAAGTGTTCCCAAAATGAGAAACTACTGGCAGGTGGTAATGACACACCAGTAAAGAATCAGGAACAGACCGTGTTATTTTTGATAATGAAAAACATACATCAAACTACTGTTTCATGCTATTGAGTTGTAGACAATATCTAGAATAGCCTTCAGCACTCAAGGGAGTATTTTACTGAACAAACGCCATCCACACTGCATTATTTATTTTATGCATCGTATGTGCGCGTTTTAATGCCACGGAGCATGAATTGAAGGCAATGTCATACAGGAAGAACACAGCAACTTTACAAGTGTTGACAGTTCTCTGGGGCACGAATACATTTAGGATAATGCAAGCATACTGAATGTCATTAGTGATTTGAGCGCGTGCTATGCTATTGAGCACACGGGCTGGTTGTAGAAATTTGCTGGATGGCTGTCAGCGACTGGAATCTATGATAGAGTAGCCTAGCAACAATGCAATTCAGATAAATTGCGCAATAAATGAAACACACACGACAGTAGCTGGTTGTGCAATCAGCAGCTACAATGATAAACACAGACTTATTGTTGTTAATAAATGTAATTAAGACTGTGCCCTACATGTGGAAGCTAGACCCACGCCCATGTGTCTGCAGCGAAGGTATTTGGGAACATCAGACAAACAAACAACCCTTCTGGCACTTTCAAACACATGAATGCTCCAGTGTTTTAAAGTAAGACATTAACGTTGGGGCTAATAATTTACAGTGCTTATTACAAGATAAACTCTTGTCAGAGAGTTGTGGCTTGCGTAAATGACAATTTGTCCTAAAGTACAAGTTACGTAACTACTGTTTCAGCAAAAACATTTCATTTTTCAAAAACGGTATCCATAAACGGGTGTTTTTCCACAAACAGAACGACGAATGGGACACTGAGGGTCCAATGGCAGCCCCTCCCCTTGCAAAATATGCACAGCACCCAATTGTTCCACGTCATTTGTGACACCTGCATATAGTCCTTTTTTCGTTTAATCAAACCACTTGCATTCTGGGACTTGTGGTTTTATTTTTACCATTGAATTAATACATGTCTTCAAAATTCCAGCCTGGAATGACCAATTAGTTGTAAAAAAATATATATATATCTCTGGTTTAAAGTGTACATGACAATGGGCCCCTTTGCCGCTGTTAATGTGTTTAGGTCAGGAACAGCTGGAATTCCTAACATACACGGTGCAAATACCACTACTGGGAACTATGTAAGCGCTGCTCACAGATACACGGGGGCCCGACCACACAGCTATGCAAGGGCCATTTCTTCAACCCACAGAGATTTGAATCAATTCTCTGTATACAACAATTGATGGCGAGGCCTCAATAATTTAAACAAATCGTGTGATTTACCTGCGCAAATTCTCGGATTTTCTTTAATCCTGAGAATTAATAGTTTGAAAGAAGACACTAGGGTACCATTTCTAGCACGTGTACTCCGTGATGTATGTCCCTTGAAGACGGCAATAAGAGGGACCTTCAAACGCACTAACTATATGCACATGACGCAGCGCCATTCAGGCCCTTTGTGCATACATTTTACTTACATATTAAAACAGGTCCAACCAGGTGTCATTACATATTCAAATTGGAAATGCAAGTTAAATTAAAAAATCTATTTTAATACTCAATCAATATATGCAACAATATATTTTTTTATTTCAAAGCAAAATTAAAGCATGAGAGGTAGGCACTAATCAATGACAAAATGTACAAGTGCTCAAAAGTGAAGTTGATCACACGGTCCTAGGGAAGAAGAGCTTATTGCCCGCATAAAGTGATCAAGTGAGAACAACAGCTGTAGACATAAAATGTATGTAAAACAAGTTAACAGAGCATCCTGTAATAATTTGGTCAAGCCATAATTCATGTGCTTTTTAGGGAAGATTTAATTTTGGAAAATGTCTTTGCGTCAATAAGTGTTGATGGCGTTTCAACCCCTGAAAGCGTCACTGGGTCATCATCAGGCCAAACGAAGGGGAACAGCACTGTTGGCCCTGGGCCTTTTTGCAGGGTTACCCCAAACTTTTTGCCTTTCTCCTCCTATATTTTTGACCCTCTGTTGGCTTTAGGACTCAGGGCCATTGATAATCAGTGGTAAAGTGCGTGTGCTCTCCTCTCAAAACAAGTATAATTGGTTTACACCTGTTTTGCATATTTAATTTACTTATAAGTCATTTGTAAAGTGGTATACCATATACATAGAGCCCGTAAATTAAATGCCACTAGTGGGCCTGCAGCACTGGTTGTGCCACCCCCACACCCCAAGTAGCCTATCAAACCTGTCTCAGGCCTGCCGTTGCAAGGCCTGTGTGTGCAGTTTACAGCCACTCCGACTTGGCATTTAAAACCTCTTGCCAAGTCTTAAACTCCTCTTTTACTTACACCTAAGTCACCCCTGAGGTAAGCCCTAAGTGACACTAGGGGCAGGGTGCTGTGTAAATAAAAGGCAGGACATGTACTTTCAGGTTTTAGATTTCTTGGCAGTGACAAACAGCTAAATTCGTTTTTCACTGCAGTGAGGCCTACTCCTTCCACAGGCCAGCATTGGGAATTCCCTTATATACTTTTAAGTAGCAATTCCTGATCAGAAAAGGAGTAGCTCTGTCATGTTTGGTATGGTTGGAATGGTAATGATAAACCATCTTTAATGGTACAGCTGGGTCTATCACGACTATTTTAGAAATGACACTTTTAGAAAGTGGACGTTACTCTGCTTTTAACTTGCTCTTTGTGCCTGCAGTCTGTCTCCAATCCACGTCTGGCCAGGGTGACAGCTACACTTCTATGCATACTCTTTAGACAGCCACAAACACAGGAAGGGTTGGGTGACAGGGGACACATCTGCATACTGATAGCCTTCCTGGGCTAGGAAAAGGAGAGGTGATTCACACCTACATCTGAATGGGCTGTGTCCTGCTCTTGCACAAAGGGCTAATCTACCCTCCACCAGTAGTCTGGAGCCAGGACTGGACTGAAAGGGACCCTTGCGCACTTCTGAAGGCCCCTTTGAAGTCACCCCTACATCATAGGCATTTTGGGATGTAAGTATGAGGGCTCTGGCCCTAGTAAATTAGTACACTACTGGGCCTACAAGAAGTTCTGCTGGAGTAAAGGCTGCTGCGCTAGGATTGCCATTCTGCTGCGACAGACTGTTCCCAGGAACTGCTGCTCTGCTGCCCTGCTGCCTGCTCTGCTGCCTGCTGACCTCTGCCCTGCAAAAGGAAACCTAAGATTCCCTCCAGATGGACTCCAAGGACTTGCTGGCTTGCCCCTGCTCATCACATGCTTTATGGGACAGCAAAGACTTTGTAAGCGGCTTGGTTGCAGCCTACCCCCGCCCTACTACTCCATCAGCATTCCGTCGCGTGAGAAGGTGCTGGATGAGAGCGGGCACTGCTAAATCATGAGCATTGGGAGTTATTCACTGGGGCCTCTTCACGCTGTTTAATGCCCCGTTATCATCAATTGCGACTCAATCGGCCGGCATCAATCCCCGAGTGCCTCCCTGGCCGCAGCTGTCCTCTTTTAACGCCCCACCACAAAATCCTCCAACAGCGCTGCCCCCCTTATGGAGCAAGCTGCGGACACGTTCACTACCACAGCTACATAATCCCCCTTCAGGGCGGCCCTCGTGCACCCAATCTCGGTGGACCGGACTTTGCTTTTTCGCTCCAGCCGAGTGGTTGGGGACCCACACTATGTTCTGGGTCCAGGGAACACCACCGAGAGCGCCCAGCCAGCACGGTGACCCCATGAGCCATCTCGTCGCTCTCACCACTAAATAGGTAATGAGTGTTCCCCGCCTTGCCTGTCTGTGTTTGCGGACCGGGGCAGTCCAAGAGATCGAATTGTGCCCCATGCAGTGACCTGGGGATGTTGCTAAGTGTTCTCACTCAAAAGGGGTCAGGACAAACTCCCCGCAGCAACTGTGCTTACTATTGTGCTCTACCCAGGCGGTCTGAAGGATTTCCCTGCATCCCTCGCAGCAGAGTGTAATTCTGGGCTGCTTGTGACTAAAACCGGACTAGAGTAGCCCTGATATTGTTTTATAGCGATCCTCGCAGGCAGAGGACACATACTGTTCATAAAACTCTAGAGACTTACTGTGAAGGCTCTAAAACGAGCCCTGCTGATTTTTCAGCAATGCTTGATTCCGTCACAAATGTACTGCTTTGATATATGTACCAGTGTACACCTCTTGACCTGCTAACTGGATTTTTATTGTTTTTGGTCTCAGTCTAACTATATAAATAACCTTTATTTTTGTACAACTGTGTGGAGTTTTTTTGTGGTGTCTCGGTGATTTGCTGTGTGGGTGTTGCACAAATACTTTGCACATTGGTCTTCAGTTAAGCCTGTCTGCTCTGCGCCAAACTACCAGAGGGTGAACAGGTTAATTTAGGGTGTATATCTGACTTACCTTGACTAGAGTGGTGGGTTCTGCCTGGCTTAGCTGCATACCTTAGCCAAACAGAAACCTCATTTCTAACAAGCACTATATCGGTCCAATGTCACTAACTGCAAGTAGGGTGCAGTATGCAGACCTTGTCGTAAACAGCCACCCAAACTATGAAGGGAAAGAGCCTGGAGTCCAGCAGCTTATAGGTGTTGCTCTGGAGGGACTCCGGTAACGAAGAATTAATGGTTGCTGGATTTAGGAAGTTAAATCTGCACCAAAGCAGCTAAGCTAACCCTGAAGCTGCCAGAGTGAAGCGCTCAATTAATTTGTGGACTGTTCATCGAAAGCTAGTACCCAAATTAATAAATGTCAATAAGGTATTGAATCCAGAGTAAAGATGGATTCATAGTTTGCAGTCAGAGGGGAGACATGATTAACAGCTGTCTTACTGAAGTATTCTCCTGGCTCTAGTGCAACCAGCTTAAATGTAATCCTGGTAAATCGGAGATTATCTTCTTTGGCCACCGCCCCAGCGACCTTTGGCGCAGTTGGTGGCCTGCTGACATGTCCCCCCCCACGTCCCCCGTACAGACAGTGAAGAATCTGGGGGTGAAGCTGGATGAGAATATTTCCATGCAGGCACAGATCCAATCAGTGACCGGCTCCTGCTTTGGCCTGCTCAAAATGCTGAAACAATTCCTGCCCCTCCTGTCTATCACCCACAGAAAAACGGTGGTTCAGGCATTAATACTCTCCAGGCTGGACTACGTGAATGTACTCTACCTGGGGCTGCCTGAGTATCTACTGGCAAGACTGCAGGTGACTCAGAACGCCGCAGCAAGAGCGATACTCATGCTTGGCCCCAGAGCTCGTATGTCCACACAGTTGAAATCCTTACACTGGCTCCTTGTCCGCAAAAGGATCCATTTTAAGGCCATGGTTTTGGCTTTTAAGGCTCTCCATGGCATAGGTGCGGGGTACATTATGAAGAGAGTGCAATTTTATTACCCTCACCGTGCACTTAGGTCTGCTGCGCTTCAGCTAGCACTGACCCCCAGATACCGCCGGGCACGTATCGGGGGTCGCTCCTTTCAGGTGCAAGCAGCAAAACTGTGGAACAATCTACCGGTGGATTTAAGGTTAACTCAGGATCTCCTTGCATTTCGGAAATCATTAAAAACTTGGCTGTTTCAGCTTTAACATCCAGTGCGGGGATCTCACTTTTAGCTAGGCCTCATCCTGCTTCAGCGCCGGGACACTCAATTAAGTAGCGGTGCGCTTTACAAATAGTCATTTAACATAACATAACATTTAACAGGGGCAGCTACATTAATCATGGACTACCTCAAAACATAAGGCCAACAGAAGTCCTGGTACAGTCAGGTACGGCTTACCAAAAGCAATAGGCAGTGACTCTGTTATTAGAGTCCCTTGAGAGCAACACATATAAGCTCCTGGGCTGCAAACTCTTTACCTCCTGGTTCTTTATAACTAGGCCAGCATACTGTGACCTACTTGCAATTAGTGACATAGGAGCAATAGAGGTCTCTTGTCCTTTGTTTGTTCTGATGATGACTCTGTGACTCTTTCAAGGGTCAAAACGCCGCTGACACCTACGGCGCAAAAAACATCTTCCAAAATGCACTTTTCCCTAAGGATTATATGGATCACAACTTGATCAAATTATTACAGGATGCTCTGTTAACTTGTGTTTTTGCTTACATGTTCTCTCTACCGCTGTTGTTCTCACTGAATCACTTTATTCAGGAAATACTTTCTTTTTCACTAGCACCCTGTGATCATCCTCACTTTTCAGTACTTTTTCTTTTTTATGTTGAATGTTGCCAGTTTTCATGCTTTAATTATGCTTTTCATAAAAAACAATGTTTTAAAAACTATTGTTGCATATACGTACTCCTTTTAAAACTA
Organism: Calotriton arnoldi; assembly: GCA_963921515.1. Classification (NCBI taxonomy): domain Eukaryota; kingdom Metazoa; phylum Chordata; class Amphibia; order Caudata; family Salamandridae; genus Calotriton; species Calotriton arnoldi. Next base: position 218,715 of record CAWUFW010010044.1, on the reverse strand, counting down.
TGCTTGATGCATTGATGGAATCAAAGATATATTTTTTAACTGTCTTGCATTTCCAATTTGGATATTTGATGACACCTGGTTGGACCCTGTTGCTTTAGTACACTGTACGCCTGTCCAACTGTGTTCTAGGGTCGCTTCTGTTGTTTTCTACATAAATGTAATCTACATGCACTTATTCTGGGAAAGCTGACCGACTCTTTAAGGTTATTTATCTTTCCCCTTGGTGTTTGCGTTGCTGTCAAAGTGCTCACAGGTCTAAACACCTCCTTTAAGTTCAGAGCTCAAATTTGTCTTTGCAAAACGGGTAATGTGATACAGCGGGGCTGACCGGAGGATGGCAGTGGTCCACGATCATTGGCATCACCTCACCCATCCATTTCGCAATGTCAATATTCACTGCTCACGGCCACCGATCAGTTGCTGTTCACGAAGGGTTTGCCACGTCAGTTTTCACCTTAGTTAAACCCTATGCTAAGAGGGGGACACATAAACTGTATGATCTATTAAACTTAAAGCCAATGAGAAATCATATGGCCACTGCTGGAGGCCCGGGTTGGAGGCGTACAGCGACGTAAAAGGAGCTGGAAGGATGACATCAACGTGCCCACCCTGTTCAGGGAGTTGAGTGCTTGATTCTGACATCGGATGTGACCAGCAGGAAACAAGGATGAAAACAGGCTAACTCGACCTCTCATCACACTAGGGGGGGGGGGAGGGGTCAGTCCATTGAGTAACATCAAACAAGTGGTATTAATTCCTCTTAAATTGTGCACGTAGAAACAGCAAAACTGCAGCCTTGAACCTTATTTGTTCGAAAGTATCACTATTTTTATTGGCGACGTACTTGAAAGCTCCGACACACAACTATCTTGTGCACCGGTGTAAACACCTATCCTAGGGTAGGTGGTGTAAACGTGATGCATGCAACCAGGGTCGGACTGGGGCAAGAAATAGGCCTGGGCACCAAAATAAAAGTGCTCCTTCAGCAAATCAAATAAAAAAAAGTAGCCCACATTTGCAAATCGCGGCAGTATTTAACTAATAAAGACATGCTGTATAGTATTTTGCAAAGGTTGCATGCATTTGCGCTTGCTGCAGGTAACCCCTGTCAGCATAACAAGCTCTAAAAAGCCGCCCACCAGACCATAAAACAGGATCACAAACTGTCAAAACGAGTCAGGTCAGCCCCTCTGGCGCTGTCAGACTGCCCTCTACGTCGTTCGAGACTGGCTGAGCTAGTTCTTCTCCGGTGACCAAACTGGAAAGCAGGTTCAGACTGGGACAGAAAATAGGCCCGGGCACCAAAATAAAAAGTGGCCGTATTAGTAAAATACAAAGCTGAAAAGTGGTCCAGTGTTGCAAACTGTGGCAGTTTTGAACTCTTAAAGACACGCTGTTTTAATATTTGTAAAGGTGACATGAATTTGAGCTTGCTGCAGGCAACATTTGTTTTAACATCATAATAATCAACAATAAAAACTGACTACAAACAACTAAATAAAAAACTGATCCACACACTGACTTGTGAGATCGGCTCACCGGGGGCTAATTCAGACCCTGTGGACAAGCACGAGGATGTGCACACACCTGCTATCCGTTAAACACGCCAAGCCCGCTCTGCTCACAGAGCCGTCCCGGTGCGCTCCACGGATCCGGCGGCGAGCAGCGGCTTTGCATTCTAGTAGCCTGCCTTACCTCGCTGTTTGAACCAGGCGGTGGTGATCCACGAGACGGACACGAAGGTGGCCAGGCACAGGAGTGTTAGCGCACTGCCATTCCGCAACCTCATCGCATAGGTTGCCACGGCGCCTTTGCGAGAGTCCTCCGCCGAGACCGAGAACACCAGGCCAGGCAGCTTGAAGGCGGTCGTGCCTGCGCGCCGTCTCTCTGCAGCCTGCACACCTGCGCCTGCTCCCTGCGGTGAGACTGCTCCTCTGGCCCCGGGGAGGCGGCGGGAGCAGCCTGCCTTTCCCCTCTCTCTCAGTGGGTGATGCCCTTATGTCTCGCTGTTGGCAGCATTCCCCCGTTGCCTTCCGCCTCCACTGGCTGGTCTACCGCTTTCACTCACAGTGCGACTTCCTCCCTTAGCAGCGAGGGCACTGGTCGCAAGCGGAGAGAGCAGCCCGCCCCGCTTCCTCCCTCTGTCTCTGAGGGTGCAGCTTTCCTGGAACCGCGGTTACTGGTCGCATTCAGCTTCAGAACTGTTCCCGTGCTGCATGCAGTTACCATGTTGTACACCTCTCTGGGCACCCACCCATGCGCGTACTTCCGCATTCCCCACCGCCTGTTACTAATAGCAAACCTAACTAACCCCCCCCCCCGCACATTTGCATCTGGCAATTGTGTCGTCATATCAGCCTTGCACCCCTACCTCCGCACATTTATCTTACTCACATCTCATAATAATCATGTGCATCGCCAAAAGCAGTAGTAAGTGGGGTGGCGGTGAGTCTCGCCACCTCCTCCCTTACCTCTGCTTTTCTATTCGTCCTCTTCCAGGCCCTGGCACAGTTCTTGTCCTTTTTCCTCCAGTCATGATGCTTGCACCCCTCCCTGCATCCTGGTTATGTTTCTGTTTCTTCAGGTCCTGGCCCCTGTCATCCTAGCCCTGTTTCATCACAGGGCCTGGTCCCCCTCTCACTGGCCTTCCTCCTCGTCCTGGTCCTTCTACTCCTAGTCCATATTCTCCTCCCAGTCATCCTGCTTTGCCTACTGGTCCTCTCCCTGCTGGTCTTCCTCTTCGTGGTCCTGAATTGGCTGTTCTGTTCCTGGTCTTGCTCCTAGTCCTCTTGGGTCTGGCGCCCATGATGCTGGTACTTTAGCGTCTCACATTCCTGGGCCTTCTTATCCTGGTAGCCATGGTGCCCCATCATGGCCATCACAAGGGGCATGGGGATTAGGTGCATTATGCCCCAGGCCCGCACACTCCAGGGCCTCACTCTCATTCAGCAATATTTATTTATAGATTTTTAATTCCAAACAAGCCAGCCCTCTTTATTAACAATGAGCCACCATGTGTTGCCCGACTGCTAGATGGAGCTAGACTCCATGATTTCTCTTTCCCTGAAGTATATTTCTTTTATACTTTGAAACTGGAGTTGCTTATTGCACCTGGCCAAAACGGAAGAAGCATCCATATGGCCTCCATTAAGTTTTGGGCCCATTCTTCCCACTGGCTTCTAACAACCCTGCTTCTGGTCTTTGTCCTGCTGGTCCTCATTCCCTTCATCTTTTTGGTCCAGGTCCTCTGGATCTTGTTCCTCTTGTCATGGTCCTCCTGGCCCAATTCAATCTTTCCTGGCCAAGAGCCTCACCCACCCTCCCCAATAAGAAAGCTGTCCCTCCTAGGCTTAGTCCTGTTTCTGCTTCTCTTGTTTCTGTTGATCCTTTTTGTTGTAATCTTCCTTGTAATGGACCTCCAGGTGCTCGTCTCCATGATCCTCCTTCTCACAACCCTGTCCTTTTGATCCTTTTCCTACCTGCACTAGTCAACCAGTCCCGGGTCCCTCTGATCCTTCTGGTGTCCTTGTTCTCCTGGTTCTTTCCATATTCCTAGTTTTGATTCGCAAGGCCTTGACCTTCCTGGTCCTGCTAATCATCTTTTTCTGATCATCCAGGTTCAGGTCCTTCTGGTCTTCTTGGTCCTGCTCATTTCAGTCTTCATGGTCCTGGTCGTTTAGGGTTTATACCTCCTCCAGATCCTGGTACTACTGTTGGTCCGTATCATCTTGCTGCTGGTCCTCCTTGTCCAGTTCTTCCTGAAACTGGGGCCCATAGTCCTGACCCTCATTTTCCAGGTCCCCATTTTTTGGCCTCCCTGGTTCTCCAGACTATGTTCCTCTTAGTCCTGGTTCTCCTGGCCCTGGTCATCCTTATACTTTGGCTTTGGGCCGGCTGGTCTTGATCATGGTGTTTCTGTTCACAGGCCTCCTTTTTCTGGTCCTGTTCGCAGACGTTTGTGCGGCCCCTTCTGTAATACTGAAAGCGCTGGCACACATGCAGAGCCTGTGCTTTCTCACAAGGGCATTCCCTCATTTGCATGGGTGCGTGGCCCCAAGCAAATGAGGGAATCTCTTTGCCTCTGCGCCCGTGCGGTACTATAGACAGGGGCACAGAGGCAAAAAAGCTGTCAGTAGACGTACTGACAGTGCACCACCTAAAAGGTGGCACACTAGCAGTGCGCCTACTGATGGCAGCCACCTGGAGGAAACATCCCCTGCAGGCAGGTGCAGTCACTCACTGCACCCGCCTGCAAGAGGATCTCAAATCCCTCGTTAAACAGAGAAACACAGGGCCACTTTTAAACAGCTGATCCCTATTTAGCTTAAATGCACTGCCCTGGGGGCACCGCAAGTTCACGGCTGCCCTGAAGGCAGTGCATTCTACATGATAGGGCAAACTTTTCCTGTTTGCACCCGGCGTACCTGCTTAAAGGTGCACCGTGGCACAAACAGGAAAAGTGCACCCTATCTGTAGTAGGGCCCAAGATCTTCCTTGTCCTGCCCCCTCATCCTCCTAGTGCATTTCTCCTGTTGGCCATTTTGGTGTTCCTGGTTTTGATTTTCCTGGAACTCTTGACTCTACTCCTCCTGGTTCGTCTTATCCTGATCCCACCAACCTGGTCCTGATTCTCTTCGACCTTGTACTCCTGGTCTTCCTGGTGGTGTTGGTAATCCACGTGATACTGTCCCTCGTCCTCCTCTTCCCCCTTCTGCCCCCCACCAGAACAGTCAGGTATTGCCTGAAAGCTTGTCTCTCAGGTTTTTGTATTTTCTTTTTCAGAGCTGCTTCCAGATTTTCAAGCAGTGGGTATGCAGAGGACAGAAAAAGTGAGCTCCTTAGAAACTAGTTGCAGCACTTTGCCAGTGAGCCGAAGACCCTGCCCACTGAAAACACCGGAGAAAAGGCATCTCCTGCTGAGATCTATCTGTATCCAGCAAAGTTCATAGAATAATAGTGGCAAGTTAACTCTTATAACTAATACATGCACTTGATGTAGTGATATTCATGACATCTCTGGTCAGTGCCTTGACACCTCATAAAATATCACAGAGGGGTAATGGAACTGCTTCAGATCATAGAGTGTAAACTGTAGGCCACTGACTTTGATTTTATGTAAGATACCTTAGTAGGTTAATGAGTTTGTGTTGGAAATTGGGTTACAGGTTGAGGGGGATTGTGCAGGAAAGTAGGATCTTTCTGGCATAGATACCCCCACTTTTTGCCTGGTGTCAGTGTGTTTTGATAGTAGTTCACTGGGATCCTGCTAACCAGGACCAAAGTGACAGTGCTCTCTCCTCTAAATTTGATGGTAAGTACTTTGTACATCCCACAATTGGCATACTGGGGTACCACTGTAAGTCCCTATGGTACTGATGGGCATTGGTACACCAGGGGTCTTCCATGGGCTGCAGCATGTATTATACCACCCCTGGGAGTCCATGCAAACTGTGTCTGCAGAACTGCTATCGTAGTCTGCGTGAAATGGTACATGCACCTTTCACTCTAGATATAAGGTTTTCCTTATATCCCGGTCACTGCACTTTAAACCTATGGGTCACCCCTAAGCTAGGCCCTTCAGTCCAAGGGCAGAGTGCATGGTTCTAAATGAGTGGGTACCCCTGCATGAGCAGAGGTACCCCTACAAATCCCAGACTCCATTCTCTGGGCTTTGTAAGTGCGGGACAGCCATTTTAAGGTATGTAGTGGACACTGGCAAGTTGAGATGTCCAACTACATAATGGTTTGTCCGAACCTGGTCATGTTTGGTATCACAAATGTTGAAATCATGCAACTACACCGATTCCAGTGTTAGTTGCATGATACCATGTACTGGGGGGCTCCTTAGAGAACCCCCCAATACCTACCTGTGTAGCCTTACTGGGTCTGGCTGCCAGCCCACCCTGCTGCCAACCCTAGACAGTGTTCTGCCCTCCGCTGATGAACGTAACTCAGGCAGGGATAGCTGAACAAATGATTTCCTGCGAAGGGGAGGCGTGACCACCACTCCTTTAGAATTAGGTAGGGTGGGGCCGCTTCCGAGCGCCACCAGACTACATTGGAGGGCACATTTGGTACTCTCCTTGCATGAACCAATTTGGCCCAGTTCAGGAGCCCTTGGCTTACACTCTGGCGTGAAACTACACAAAGGACAGGGGAGTGTCCACACCCCTGTCCAGCTTTTCCTTGGGGAGGTGCCCAGAGTTCCTCCAGGTGGCCACTTGATTCTGCCATGTTGAATCTAGGACCCTGGGAGCATCTGACTGGCTAGGCCAGCTGAGTAGCGTCGCTGACCTCGCTTGATAGGTCGGTCACCGCAGACCCTTTTAGGGTTACTTAACGGCTCTCCTGAGGGTGGGTCCTTAGATTCGTCCTGGACTTCGTCAAAACCTGTCTGAAGACATTTCTGCTGTTGGACACTGGAACTCTGCTGCTGGATCAAGCCACGAACGAAGACAAGAGTGCTCTTGGTGGGAAGATTCCTGCTGCAAACTTCATCTCTGCACTCTTCTAAGTTTCTGCAACTCTGTGGCAGTGCATCCTCCGAGTCAGCAAGGACTCTTCATGCATCCAAGCAAGGAGGAATCTCTCTTGAAGTGTAGGAGTCACTTCCCTGCATCCGTAGGCACCTCTACGTCAACGACCGGTTTGCTGATCCTGTTCTCCCACAAACATCTCCCAGCTCTGCATCACAGGTGGTTGTTTGTTGGTTTCCCAAAGGCCTGACCAGTCTTCCCTGCAACTTGGGTGACTGTAATCCCTCTCCAGCTGACCTAAACCGCCTCACTGTGCACCCTGTTTGTCTGCCGTTGCCAAGGCTTGTTGACTCTTTCCACAGAAGATCTTCAAGCTCCAAGAAGCCCCCGCCTCTAGCATCGCATATCTCCAAGGACGACATCCTGCCTGCATCCTCTGCACCGTGGGCCTCCATCTTCTGTGGGCTACTGAGGCTTCCCTGCGACTCCCTGTGCCTACTGCCAGAGGGTCCTAGATGGGGCTCCAACGATTCCTGCTAGCTCTGTTGTATTCCTCTTAGGGTGTCCATACACGGGCTTTCCTGTATCATGTCCTTATATAGGCACAATTCACCCTGCCCTTATATAGGCATAAAATCCCAGTCCTTATTTAGGCATTAAACCGTGCACTCCAAATACAGGCATGGTCTGTAGGAGAGTAGGATCTGCCTCTTATGTTGCCCCCACTTTTTTTCTGATGTTTACACTGGTTTCTGGCTATAGTCTGGCTGGGACCCTGCTAATCAGGGCCCCATCCTCTCTGTTCTCTCTAAACGATTTGGAGTGCACTCTAGGTGCACTAGTGATTGGATACTGTGGCACCTTATGAGTCCCTAGTATATGGTACCTTAGGTACCAAGGGCAAAGGTACTTCACAGGCCTACCAGGGGCTGCAGCATGTATTATGCCACCCCTGGGAAGCAGACTAAATCTGACACCACAGGCCTGCTACTGCAGCCTGGGTGAGGTGGTGCTAGCACTCCTCACTGAGATATAGGTTCCCTATATCTCTCCTACACACACATATAAACCTATCAGTCACCCCTAAGGCAGGCCCTATCAATCTTGAGGGCAGGGTGCTTGGCTTCTATGTGAGGGGTGCCTCTGCCTGAGCAGGGCCCCTCTGCAGCTCTCAGAGTCCATTCTCTGGTGCTGTTTGTGGATGCGGTTAAACCATATACTTTTAAGTGCATTATATCCTCGCGGTAAAATGCTAACTTTGGAATGGCTGCATCGAAACATGTCGTGTTTGGTGTCAAACATCTTGGAATACTACCCCCCGCCAGTCCTGGCGGCGGGGGTAGCATTCCACCCTTCTAGAGGGATAGACATGTACCTACGGTGGAAACGCGGTAGAATCCTGCAGAGCCCTGGCATCACAAAATGGATGCCACCAGTCACAGACACTGGGCTGCCCTCCTGCTGATGACCAACACTCGCAGTGGAGGAAGCCCAACAATAGATATCCTGTCCCAAGGGGGTGTGACCACCTTCCAGACAGGGCTTAGTGTATTGGGGCTGGGTGGGTGCACTCTTAGAGTGCTTTGAAGTCCTGCACTGGGGGAGCAGAAGGCTCCTCTGTGCATATGCCAGTTCAAACCGGCTCAGGGGCTACCTGTCCCTGCTCTGGCGCGAAACTGGACAAAGGGAAGTGGGGGTAGCCACCCCCTCCCCTGACCCTCCCATAGGTAGGGTCATAGAGCTAGTCCCTCTCTTTCTTTTAGTATAAGAGGGGAACCTGTGCATTGCACCCTAGATTTCCCTGGACGACGCTCTGAAGACGAATCCCGGACCTTCGACGTTCCACTACCTTTGGAAGACTGAAGAATCTCCCTTGGAGTCAAGGAGTGACTCCCTGCTTGGCAGGCACCAAAAACTACAAACGACGGTCGCAAATTACGCCGCTCCCGCCGGAGTCCGAAGTCCCTGCAGCCCAAGAAGTGGATTTCCTGACTTCTCAAAGGCCATCGTGAGTCCCCAGCGAAGCTGAGGCCAGTGGACCCCAAGAGTGACGAGGAACCGCGACCCCTGGGTACCGTGCACTATTGTCGAGTGCAACCCCTTCACAACATTCCACAAACTTGTGCTTTGGACCACGTGTGGTCCTAGCCTCCAGCAGGAATCCCTCCAAAGATCAGAGGCCTACCACGTCCCGAGTGACCGTGGGCCCCTTTGAGCGAATCCTCCTGAGGCGTCTTCGCGATCCCTTGCCAGCCGGCTTGTGGGTCCCCAGAAGACTTTCTAAAGAAACCAAAGGGCTCCACTGGTTGCTCCAGGCCTGCCCTGACTTACCCTCGCTGGGTGAGTCCCACAGACCTTGCTGGTCTGCGCCATTGCCTCTTCACATTTTCCCCGAGACTTGCTGTTACCAAGGCTTGTTGGCTCCAATCGAGTCGCCGACACCGCAGTAAGCTGCAGACATCGTGGGATACGCCGAATCCAGCTCCTGGTCGTCGTCGACGCCTCCTGGACCTCGTGGCTGAAGAGTCAAGGCAACTGCGAACGACCTGAATCTTGCGACGACGGTGGGCATCCATCTTCCTTGCCCCGAGTCACTGCCAAGTGACTTTGAACACTGTCCCCTCTGCTTTCAGGTCTTCCATCTTCTGAATCCAGGCTTGGATTCCCCCGGACACTTCTCCTGTCGCCGCAAGCAGCAAGTCTTCACTGGCTCCCATTGAAAACGACGCCGCAACCCGACACCAAAGAACACCTATGCACCCGGCTCCCCTGGGTGAGGTAACTTCAGCACTACGGTGCTCCTGTGGGTGTGGGCCCTAGAACTACTTACCCTGTAAGTGACTTGCTTGTAGCTTCCCTCGAAGTGTCCTAAAACTCTAATTTTCTAAGTGCGACAATTGCGCTGACTCGTACAGGGTTCGCGTCTGTGTTAGACACACCGCGTCCATCTCCTTTGTAACACTATCTAGAACTGTATCCTTCGACTCGTACTGAGTCCGATCGGTGTTCGCCTCGAACACACAAAGGGCCTGTAACACTGAGATCTCCATTGCACTGACTCGCACAAGGTTCGCGTCTGTGTTAGACACAGCGCGTCCATCTCCCTTGCAACTCTATCTGTAACTGCGTCCTTCGACTCGTACAAGGACCGATCGGTGTGTTCGCCTCGAACACGCAAGGGACCTTTAACATTGAAATCTCAATCGCGTCTGAGCGCATAGACTCGCACAGGACTCGCACCGGTGCCAGGTCACCGCGTCCGTCCCCTGTGGGTCTCCTACAACTACCTGGGGTGGTTCTTGGGGGTCCCTCGATTCTAGATGCCCTAGACCTAGCAAACTAAGATTGTGATATTCGACTGTGCTAAACTTATTTTGATAACATTTGACTTGTACATATGTTCCTGACCTCTAATCTCATAAAGAGATTAGTAGAGAGTGTTTATTAATAAATACATATATATTTGATATATATAACTGTGTGGTGTCTTTTCATTTGGTGATTCAAGAAATTGTGTGGTAAAACAAGCTGCTTTACATTCCTTCAAGACTTAGCCTGAAGGCTGCTCTCCACAGCTACCACTAGGATAGCTTTCTATAAAGGTTGTCTTAAACCTATCTACCATAAGAGTCGAATTGTTCTGGTGCAAGGTGTCCACTTTAATTAGTGAACAGCATATACCAGGCCAACTTCTCACATGGTCTCTGACATCCGTCCACCCTAACGTCACAACGAGTTCTTGAAGAACAGACCCTTAGGCTGCGGGAGTTTCCCTAGCACAGGACTATTGATTTCTTCAAGGACTCATCTATTATGCATGAACCGTTATACCTTAGGGGTTCATTCATGACGTCTTCCCCTGTCCGATTCACGTCAATGCTAACATTCTGAGGTACCTCTCGGGTATAAATATACCTTCCCTAGCCCTTGTAAATCAGAGGAGACCTCGACTTCAGAGGAGCCCGTTTCCCGGCCTGACGCACTGAGAAGACGCTGTCATCCCTGCACGCAGAGAGTCCAGCTTCCAGTGATCTGACTTCCCTCGCGGGGTGTTGGAGTTCGAGTCTGGCAAGAGATTCCCACCTCTCTCATTCTTAAGGTATGGATCTGACTAGAAACCTAGAGGGACTCTTGGCATACTAGGCATACTAGGCATAACATACTCTTAGTATACCATAGTAAGGAATACTTCACCTACTTCATACCTCTCCCTACACCTAGGACAGGTTAGGTACATTGGGGTAGAACTAGCTTAGAAACGCATCGTATGAGTACTCGCATTTTTAGTCTGTTATTTATGTAAATGAATATCTACTAAAGATCATGCTAGCGCAGTATTATTTATTTCTACTGCTTACGCTGTACATTTATCTTGCATACTGTCTTGTGATCGTAACAGCACATTTAACTTACACGAGAAACAAGACTGTTCAATAAATCTTTTATTGAAACGCCTGTCTATTCTTTCTGTGTAACTTTGAGGAAAACTAAGTATGCACGAGTGAGCTGAGTGAAATAGTTATCTATTGTTTCCACGACTCTGGGACACGTTCTGATACTAAAGGGAAACAAAGTTGTCATGTTTTGTGGCTGCCAGAAACTACTCCCTTCTTGTTTATCAAGGAGATTCTAGTGGCCTCTGAGCTAGCTGGCACAAGTAATTAAGTTTAATATACTCGATAGGGACATACTGACCTTAGTCCTATGTCAAACCTATAGGGGATATTATTCCAATGCGCAGAGCCTATTAGGTAAATAGGAGCTACACTACATGGCGCCCAACGGTTTGGTAAGGCGGTAATTTAACGTTAGATACTGAGTAACTCAGCCGTGCCTTTTCTCTCAGAGACCCCTACCCATATACTCCAAAAGACGTCTGGAGTGGGCAGGGTTAAGTATCCGCCACGGCTACATAGGGAAGCACCCTATATATTAGCTGATTGGTTTGCTCAACGTTGAAGGATACAGTGTTCCAAAATATTGTGCACCTTATCTTTGTTTCCTTAAAACTTGTCCTACATTTAAAAAAAAACCAAAATGCCTGACTCCGACAATGACACTGGTGCTGCGGCAAATCTAGCCCAAGCAGCAGCTTTTAACATTACCGGTTTAAATGAAACCGAAGAGGGTGTTATAGACATCCATCCAAACTTAAGAAGAGCCATCACTCTAAAACTTATAAAACATGGCCTACCACCAAGAGGCGGTAGAGCAGTTTTCGTGATAGAGGCACACAAATCCTTTCAGACAGAAGTATTCTATTCATGGGTAATATTTCCTGAATCAAATTCAGTAACAAAACTGTTTCACTTCTACAAAGAAGATGATCCACCAGAGGAATACATTCCTTTCGAGGATATTGAAATTCCATTAACATACCAGGAGCATCAGCTCTGGTTTAAAGGCGCCCTAAAACATCACAGAAACATTACCAGGCTCGGTCCACTAGGTAGACCAGGAACAACATGGCCGATTCTAGCCGGCTACACACCTCATCCTGAACTTGAAATAATGTCAGACGAGGAACTACTTACTCAACTTACAGAGTTAATAAAAATCTACAGACAATTGGTTCAATATGTCATACGGACTTTCACAGTCCAACAACCATTAACCATTCCAAATCAAACTCCCCAACAGGGCAATACACTAAAAATTACACCACAGACTCTATACGCAGTCATGGGTAAAATGCCCACAAAACGTGAGCAAATTCCATTTTGGATAGCTCAAAAAATTACTCAAATCGAAGCAGTATTTCCAAATACTAGCCCGTATGAGAAGCACAGAATCCTAACAATCTGTTTATCAATGGGGATCACACCACAACTGGAAGACTGCACCACTTGGGGCTCAGTCTTTGCTGCCATCTATACTAAAACACATGGCATTCCGTCAATTGCGGTAATACCAGATGTCCTAAAACAAATTCAAAATGAATATGGGGCAGAGCCTGCTCTAAATCTAGGTATGAAATTACTGAAAAATTTCGACCAGGTCTCAACAATAATATTATCTAATATTAAAGGGGAGGCAGCAGCAGTGGCGATCCGCCAAAAATTAAGGGAATTTGATGTTACAGAACATCAAACAGAGCTACCCAGAATAATTGAACAATCTTATGCAGAATTAGGCAGAGATAGTTTGGGTGGAAGACCATTGAAGCAAAAAACTATCTGAAAGTCCTGAGAAGGGCTCTATTAAACAAACTCCTACATCTTCTAAAAAGAAGTGGGAGACTAATAAACAAAATTCAAACGAGAAACGTTCTCAATCCCGAGGAAGGTCTCCTCAAAAGGAGCCCTCTGAAAGGAGGTATAACCTCAGGAATAGGGATAATTTGAGACAACCTGACAGGTATCAAGATACTGATACACGTTCCTCTCGTCCCTTTCAGATCTCATCACAGACTTCGGAAAGAATAGGGCGATCAGAACATAGAGAAGAACGCGTGAAATCCAAGGAAGAAAAACAGGCTCCAAAAAATAAAACAAAACCTCAATTCTCCAAAAAGAAAGTAGCAGGTCTAAAAATCAGACATGCCGAGAATACTGAGAACACAACTCAAGAACGGAGAATGGGCTCAGACAATGCTGGACAGTGCAGCAGAAGTCACAATAGCTCGCCAGAACCTGAAGGAACTTCTGGAGATAGTGGACTTGAATGAGTACATTACAGTTGAGACTGTGGACACCATGGTTAGTACTCCACAAAAGTTATATGAAATAACACTCCGGATGGAGGGAGACATACCCAGACAGGTGAAAGCACTTTTGTGGGAAAGACTATCAAGGGGCTATGACCTACTTCTAGCAGAAAAAGACTGGCCACCACAATTTGTCAGGGAGCGCCCACACGGCGAGGACATTATTATGCCTGCCTTCTCCAACGACATTCCAATTCACCTAAAATATACATATGCCAGAAAATGGGCAGTAGCCCAGGCCCCAGCATTATATAAAAATCATGTAGGATGGGATGAGGACTCACCTCACCATAAAATACATCTGAAACATGAACCATCTGCACAGAGGCAGTACCCAATAAAGCAAGAAGCTAAAAAACAGGTCAGGGAGATCTTAGATCAACTTGAATACCAATGGGTGATTGAAACATGCACCTCCTCAATGAACAATCCTTTGTTTCCTGTCTCCAAACCAGACAATATATATCATCTAGTTTTGGATTACAGACACTTAAACACTTGTTCTAAAACTTTTGCGGTGCAAAATGCACATAGCACAGCATTAATGAATAACATTGTGCGTAAAAAATATAAGACCACATTTGATATCTCAAATGGTTTCTTTTGTCAAAACATAGCACCTGAAAGCAGGTACTTAACAGCTTTCTCAATAATGGGGACCCAGCGTCAATTTCGTCGACTGCCACAAGGGTTCAAGAACAGCCCAGGTTTATTCTCAGCGAGGGTAACGGAGCTACTACAAATCTATGACAATGAGGCATTGTCCTATGTCGATGATATTTATCTGACAGACGATGACCTGGAAAAACACTTGAACAGGGTGAGCACCATTATACTGGGCTTCGCCTCTGAGGGCTACAAATTCAACTTTAAAAAGTCCAGAATTGCCCATCTCAATGTCCTATTTCTAGGATATGAGCTTTCAAGTGAAGGCAAGAGCTTGGCAGCTAACTTTCTAGAGAAATGTGCGCTGATCCAACCTCCAAAAACGCTAAAAAACTTACAATCCATCCTGGGTTTCCTAAATTTCGGAAGAACATACATTCTAAATTACGTAGAAAGGGTTAAACCTCTCTACGCATTAATCAAACCTGATTTTTCCATCAGAAACTGGACAAATGAACACACAGAAATCTTGCTTTCACTCCAGGCTAACATGTTAGCAACAAATCACTTACAAACACGCGTAAGTCAACGCAACCTGGTGATCCGAATAATTTCGGGTGAATGCGGATTCACCTACTTAACATTTAATGAGGGTGAAAAAATACCAATCACATACAAATCTCATTTGTATACACAAGCAGAAATGCGCTTTACTTCAACTGAAAAAATTCTAACAGCAGTTCAAACCGCTGTAGCAAAAGAAAGAGCCTTAGCACAAGGGAAACGCCTTATTGTCGTAACCCCAGTACCAGCTTTAGAAGCGGTCACAAAAGCAAGCATTCCAAATGCTAAAGCATTACATCCAAGATGGATACAATGGGTTAATTCTCTTGCTGCAACAGATGTTGAATATGTTTTTGATCCCTATTTAAAAACACAAGCATTCCTGCAATATGAACAAGAATGTCCTCTGCCCACTGAAATTCTGCCTCTCGATCAGTACGAATTCATAATTTACACTGACGGATCCGCACAACCCGCAACAGGGGGTAAGCAAGCTTACAGTGCAGCGTGTGCAATCGTTAAAGGTCGCATGCGAGATGGCATCTTCAGACCTATGGTCACAAAAACTCAATCTCTAGGAGATTGTACAGCTCAGCGAGCTGAACTACAAGCATTCAAACTGGCACTTGAAAGTACAGATCGAGAATTCCCCACACTGATAGTGTGTGATTCCTTTTACTGTGTTCAGTCGTATAATGAATATATACAAAACTGGCTTGAAAATGGATTCAAAGATGCGAAAGGTGGCACAATAAAGCATAAAACGCTTTGGTAACAAGTAGTTCAGTTGAAAAACGAACTACGAAAGGCCCACGTGATCCACACACTGAGTCATCAACGTGATGGCGTTCACGTTGCAGGGAATTCATTGGCTGACGAAGCCGCAAAGGGGGCTGTTCAGACGGCTTCCGTAGCTGCGATCACTCGTTCAAAAACAAAAATAGACAGTGAGATAATGTTGGCTGTCAATGCTAAAAGCAAAGGCAGTGGTGCAGCGTTACCAAAAAAGTTTCCACTCAAGTACTCTTACGTAATTGATGCGAACAGCGTTCCTTTTGCTCGAATCCCTGGAGTGGGGGATAGGGTAATTCCAAACAAGGAACGTAGATTAGGACTAATCCTAGCAGCACACGAAGGGATAGCTTCTGCCCATGCAGGTGTTTCTGCAACAGTATCTTTACTCAAGCAAAGATATTGGTGGCCTGGCATTAGAGAACAAACGGAGAACTATGTTTTAGAATGTGATATATGCCAACAGATGAAAGTCTCCACAGTGAAACGCCCTGCGCAGACACCCCTGTTAATTTCAGACAAACCATTAGCTTGTGTTTACCTGGACCACTGCGGTCCCTTGCAAAGGGACGGTAACTATAAATATATCATGGTTGCTGTGGATTCATGCTCTAGGTTCCTATGGATATGTCCTCAGCGCTCGGCTGACGCTCGAACTGTTATAAAAGATTTGCGAGTCTTTATCAGCACATACGCAATAGGCACGCTACATTCTGACCAGGGCCCTGCGTTTAGCTCTCGGGCTTACAAAGAAGCCATGGCCAGTCTGGGCGTTGCATTGCGGTACTCCTCTCCATTCCATCCTGAGGGAAATTCGGTTGTGGAAAGGAAAAACCGGGACATAAAGCAGTCTATAACAGATGGGATATTAGGTTCGGGTGATGGGTGGGTCAAACATCTTTATGGGGTCCAACGCTCATTAAACAATCTGCCAAGAAGTTCTCTAGGGGGGGTCACTCCATATGAGGTCCTATTTGGGACAAGAATGTGGGTACCAGACCTCGATCACGTAGGCACAGTGGTGGAAAATAAAACGTTTGATATCAAAGATCGTTTGGTTGTTTTACAGGAACTCAATGAACTAAGATCGAAACAAAGCAACGTAGTCCTGCAGCCAATCACCACTGGGGAAAAACCGGCGGTCCCAGCAAGGCCTGTCTGGATTCCAAAAGTTGGGGATCTAGTCAGAGAAAAGATTGCGGACAAGAAGGAATTTGGACCTTCTTACAGACAACCAGTACCTGTCCTAGCAGTTCAAGGAACAAGAACAGTACTTCTGCCGCCCCTTGCTGGAAGAAAGGAGAAAAGATTTGTGTCCATCGACCTCATCAAACCACAGTATGTGGCCAATACTAAGTAGTAGGCCTCGTGGCCTCCGACCTAGTAGCAGACACACTCCTCTCGCTACTATCCAAGAGGTTCAGACTGAAAGACTGATAACAATTGGTAATTCGGCTGTCACAGATGAAGGACTGAGCAACAATGCAATGGAACTCATCCCTCTTGAAAACCAAGTAACAGTTCATCCAATTACACCTGTCTACACCAATGTAGCACGTGATCAACTGGTTCCATCGATTTCTACAAATCCTGATGCAATTCCAACAATTGACAGAACTGCTTCTGGCTATTTCATTAACTTTGATACGTTCTCAGAAGATCCAAGTGAACCTGAAACGGCGCCAGCATCATTCAGACTCAAGCAGCAAGTGCAAGATTTTCTTCACTTTTTGAAAAAGACTTATTTGGTTTCACCATGGATTGAACTCTGGATTATATCTGGACTATTAGTTTTCCTGCTCTGGCTAGCTTTGGTTACAACTGTGAGCATGCTTATAAGTGGCAGATACATCCATGTGAACACTGAAGGAAAAGATGTGAACGTACTTTTGAAACCTCATAAATCTTCCCATCGTGAAGCAAGAGACTTGTCAACAGTGAACATCACAGCCGTTCCTATACAGGATGGTATAGTGTGGGACAAAACGGATTTTGATATCTTTGGCCCGACGGAACAATTGAACATTCCACATTTGTTTAAAATTTCACTAAGTGATCTAATTTCGTCCAGTACCTATTCTGATGATTGGGACTTTGAGACTGTTAACGACATAATGTATGACCTAGAAAAATCTGCTGCATTTTCTAAAAATGAATATTTAGAGGGTTCATCAGACTATGAACAACTGTATTGCTATAACCACTATGGTCATCATTTTTTGCATAAATCTGCATACCCTAGAAATGTGTTTATGTTCAACCAATGGGAGCATTGTCCTACACCACCACAAGGTAGTTCAAAAACATTTGCTAACAAGTTTCCATATTTTTCAGGTTACAATACATCTGATCCAGAAACGTTTTACTATAAAAATGTAAACAGAACAGGGCTGAAAATTATGTTAACTAATACAAAACAGATTTACTCTGCAACATTTATTGCCCAACTGTCTAGACAGGGTTTCGACTTATGGAAAGACACAATAGACACAAAAACTGTCTGGGGTACTAAAGATTGGCAAGTGCAGGGGATAGAAGCTTTATTTAGAGCCTGTATCATCCCTGAACAAATAATGTTTTTGAATGAAACTGTCCAACAAACATCTTGTCTTGGACTAGCCAAGATCAAAGAGATGAAATCACCTTCTGTACCAACACCTGCCAGTGATAACAAAACACAGGCAGCGGTTACAGTTGACCAAATACTACAACTCAACAGATCTAATCCTGATTGGAGAAAATGGTTGATCTGGCCCACAGAGACGAACAACTGTCAGGAAAGATTCCTGAATAAAACTCAAGGCTTTACTATTCATAGGCCAGACCCAAGATACGTCCAAAGACAGCATCCGGGGGTAGTAACAACATACAGTGTAGGTAAATTATGCCTCGATTGGCTGCAGAAATCTACACTACAGGATGTGAAACAACACTTATCCTTACTTAAAGAAGACGCAGACCTTAGG
Organism: Calotriton arnoldi; assembly: GCA_963921515.1. Taxonomy (NCBI): domain Eukaryota; kingdom Metazoa; phylum Chordata; class Amphibia; order Caudata; family Salamandridae; genus Calotriton; species Calotriton arnoldi. The sequence goes on along the minus strand of CAWUFW010010044.1, from coordinate 200,605 downwards.
GAATTCTTGCTTGGACCAAGAAAACCGCGTCAAAAACGTTTCATATATGCCGGCATTTACGCTGCTTATAATGAAGCATGGAAGGTGTCACAGATGGAGGCCGCAGAACGAATACGTGAACTTGATCGTATTAATTTAGAGAAAACACTCACTGTGGTCGATAATGGGTTAACAACCTTGTCCTCCAGAATGTATTCATTGGACAACATTGTATCCTCTGCTATCGACATACTAGAACAAGATTTGGCGATGCTACAGCAAGGCCAATCTCAATTACGTTCTATTGTGTTATTAAGCTGGACGCTGCAATCTTTGCGTGCGGGCTATGTGCCTTGGCGTTTCAACACGTCGGCTCTATTTGCAGAATACAATCTAACTGATAAACAGATCGAACTGGCACAAAGAAGAGCAGAGTATACAGTGTTGAACATTGAAAAACTGGAAAAATTACCATTCACAGTGGCAGAAAAACCAGCTACAGAATGGCTCATTCATGGCAAAATCACATTACCTGTGACTACTTTTCAGTTTCAGTATTGCCTCAGACAAATGCAAGCAGGCAAATATGAAAGGTTGGGTAAGGAATACATTAAGACATCTTGGGATTTACCGTATACATATAGATGTTGGAGTGGGGATCGTGAAGTGTTTTTGAGCGGTACACACTGTAAAAGTGCACTGAGCGGTTCACTTATATGTCAGGATATTTCTTTACACGGGGCTTGCAATGGTTCTGTGGCAAATTTGTCTTGCCACCAGCAGGGTACCCCAGCTGCTGTGATTAATCCAACGTTTGGACAACTTTCGAATGGGAGTTACCTCATGTTGAATGATCAGAGTTGCTGCGGCATGTTGCCAGGCATCCCATATCTAGTAACGGTCAACTCCAGGGTCACTTGCTGTATGCAAGTATTGTTTGCCCCAATAGACACAGTCAGGGAGTCGCCTTTGTGGCCTTCGCTGAACGTCTCTTTTATAAGATTTGATACTTTGAGCAGAATGAAAGCCATGCTTTTACAGCAAACAGTGCCTTTGACCTCGGCCAAAGAAACCTATGATCTACAAGTAGCAAGGACTTCGGCTGAGATACAGACTTTAATACGTACAAACTGCCCTATACATTTTGTAGAAATGATAGGACGTATCTTTAACATGTCTGATACAACCGGAATTGTACATGTATTTAAGAGCATCTGCTCCGGTCTGTTAGCACCTTTACAGGCAATACACGGAATCATCCCGAACTTTGCACATTCGGTGTTTGGTGGCATACCATTAATTCTAGCACTTGTTGCCGGAATTCTATTTCTCTTCCTGCTATTATGCTATGGCCAGCCTATTCGCAGACATCACTCCGAGCGAAGTGGAGAAAGCTCTCCTTGAACGAAAGTGCCGTGAGCGAATAGTACAGCTTTTGGGCATGACTCGTCTACGGGAACTTAATACCACGTGGTTCCTGTCATTCAGACCAATCTGGCAAGATTGCATCTTACCTGTTCTACGATGCCTGCTATGCGGTGAAGAATGCGTGTTAGACACCTGTCTAACATTTCCATCAGCAACGCCAACGGATATCGATACTCTGCTGGACACGATAACGGCCCATGCTCTGTGTTGTCCCCAGAGGCTACCAATCCTGATGACGGCATTCATTGAGATCTCACAGTCGCTTCCAGCTGCTGCTGAGGTATGAGATGGATCTACAGGCACACAGGTAACAACGGACGCGAACATTGCTGCGGCATCCTATGCTGAAAGCGATGCTTCACATCTCTGTGCAATTAATCTACTACACGAGGTGTTCCAACTGACACCAACTTCAGTGGACGATATTTTGTCTACAGAAATAGATGATCTCATGTTTACACCAGACCCGTACACTGACTCTGATTCAACCCACAGTGTACCAGAGGCTCAGTAAAATTTGGCCTTCACATTTCAAAAACTTGGAATTCTTCCCAAATTGAACTTTTTTTTCTTTTTTTTCGAACTGAATGGCAATTCAATCTGCTTGCAGTAGAACTAGTCTTATAGTACGGACTTCACGGTACTTCCTCAGACACTTTTGTCACCTTATTTGTCTAAAAAGTTCATTAATTTTCATGACATGAAATTACTTTGATTTTTTGAACAACTTATCGATCATTTTCTGTCATATGTAAATATTACTGCTTATTTCATTCAAATTGCATTTTATTTCCAAATATATGCCTGAACTGAGAAAAGCAATGCTTCAAATGTACAGTACCTTTTGCATTTTAATAGGCTTTTAAGAAATATTTTTAGCAATATGCGGTACTCCATTTAATGTTTAGCATTTTAAATGTTTAGCATTTTATTTATCGTACACACGAAAGTGGAGTGGGTGTTGTATTCCTCTTAGGGTGACCATACACAGGCTTTCCTGTATCATGTCCTTATATAGGCACAATTCGCCCTGCCCTTATATAGACATAAAATCCCAGTCCTTATTTAGGCATTAAACCGTGCACTCCAAATACAGGCATGGTCTCTGACATCCGTCCACCCTAACGTCACAACGAGTTCTTGAAGAACAGACCCTTAGGCTGCAGGAGTTTCCCTAGCACAGGACTATTGATTTCTTCAAGGACTCATCTATTATGCATGAACCGTTATACCTTAGGGGTTCATTCATGACATCTTCTGCTGTCCGATTCACGTCAATGCTAACATTCTGAGGTACCTCTCAGGTATAAATATACCTTCCCTAGCCCTTGTAAATCAGAGGAGACCTCGACTTCAGAGGAGCCCGTTTCCCGGCCTGACGCACTGAGAAGACGCTGTCATCCCTGCACGCAGAGAGTCCAGCTTCCAGTGATCTGACTTCCCTCGCGGGGTGTTGGAGTTCGAGTCTGGCAAGAGATTCCCACCTCTCTCATTCTTAAGGTATGGAGCTGACTAGAAACCTAGAGGGACTCTTGGCATACTAGGCATAACATACTCTTAGTATAACATAGTAAGGAATACTTCACCTACTTCATACCTCTCCCTACACCTAGGACAGGTTAGGTACATTGGGGTAGAACTAGCTTAGAAACGCATCGTATGAGTACTCGCATTTTTAGTCTGTTATTTATGTAAATGAATATCTACTAAAGATCATGCTAGCGCAGTATTATTTATTTCTACTGCTTACGCTGTACATTATTTATCTTGCATACTGTCTTGTGATCGTAACAGCACATTTAACTTACACGAGAAACAAGACTGTTCAATAAATCTTTTATTGAAACGCCCGTCTATTCTTTCTGTGTAACTTTGAGGAAAACTAAGTATGCACGAGTGAGCTGAGTGAAATAGTTATCTATTGTTTCCACGACTCTGGGACACGTGCTGATTCTAAAGGGAAACAAAGTTGTCATGTTTTGCGGCTGCCAGAAACTACTCCCTTCTTGTTTATCAAGGAGTTTCTAGTGGCCTCTGAGCTAGCTGGCACAAGTAATTAAGTTTAATATACTCGATAGGGACATACTGACCTTAGTCCTATGTCAAACCTATAGGGGATATTATTCCAATGCGCAGAGCCTATTAGGGAAATAGGAGCTACACTACAGCTCTCCTGTGTGCTGAGGGCTGGACCTGGCTTACCCTGGCTGTGTTAGTCCCTGTTAGAACTGGCATATTTTGGCTTGTTTCCCCAGTCTTTTTGCTTTCTGACTTCCCGGTTTTCACTCTGTTTTTGCTGTTTTAGTGTCTCTGTGCACTTTCTCACTGCTGTTGTGTTAAAGTGCAAGTGCTACTGTTGTAAATTGTATTATGAATTGGTGTTTCCATATTTGGCATATTTGATTTACTAGTAAGTCCATAGTAAAGTGCATTGAGAGTGCTAGGGCCTATAAATCAAATACTGCTAGTGGGCCTGCAGCACTGATTGTGCCACCCACACAAGCAGCCCTGAAAGGGTTCTCAGACCTGCCACTGCAGTGTCTGCACACAGTTTGTAACTGCCATGTCGACCTGGCAAGTGCACCCACTTGCCAGGCCCTAATCTTCCCTTTTCTTACACATAAGTCTCCCCTAGGGTAGGACCAAGGTACCCCTGTGGGCAGGGTGCTGTGTAAGTTACAAGTAGGACATGTACTGCTGTGTGAGACATGTCCTGGTAGTGAATTACAGTGTATAACACTATGGATAGGCTATCTGTCCCATAGGATAGAATGGGAGTTTACTTATACCATCTTATAAGCATAACTTGCCATTGGGACAAGATAGGACAATTGAGTTTAGTATGCCTGTACTCAGAATGTAAAAATGCACCTTTTAGTAAAGATGATTTTTATGTTCTGTGTTTGAAAATAACACTTTTAGAAAGTAGGTATTTTCTTGCTCAGCCATCCTGTCTGCCTCTGCTGGGTTTGTGGATTGACTGTCTGGCTTTGGAGTGACAGGGGCTGGGGAAGTGCATTCTCTTCAGACAGCCACTGGGGAGGTGGGGGCCGGGGGGGGCGAGGTGTGTCCTGCCTTTCCTGGATACTTCAGGGCTGGGCTGAGTAGACCCAGGCTGCATTTAGAGTAGTGGGAGGAGATTTCCTTACACCTGAATGGACCTGGTCTGCCTTGGACAATGCTGTCTCCACCTCCTGCTGGGAAGTTGGGCCAAAGAGGACAGAACTGGTTTTTGCTGAGCACAGACACTCTCTGCCACAAGAGAACACAGGAATTTTGAGTATAAATATTGGGGCCCAGTCCCCAGAACTATTACAACTCTTTTGGGACCGAGAAGACTGTCAAGAAGAAGAGCTGGAGAAGCTGTAAGGAGGAACTACCACTTTGCTGTGTTGGCCTGCAGTGGCTGCTTCTGTCTTGGGCAGTGAAAGGACTGGACTGAACTTTCTACAACTTCTTTGTGTGAGTTTCTCCAAGGGCTTGAGGTAGAGCTTGCCCCCTGTTCAAGAAGTCTCTGGAACAGCAAAGACTTCAAGGTCATCTGTTACCAGCACTAGGGACTGTGTGTTTTGTGCTGCAACAGAAGAAAAAGCAACCTGACGCCCTCAACGATGCCGCTGCCGACTCTGTGTTCTGAAGGAACCGCAGAGGGCACCGCTGCACTTTGCACCGCAACACTAGTCTCACCGATGACGCCACCCAATGCCGCCACCGAGCCACTGCTTGCACCGCGACCTGTGGGCACCACACTCCGCACCACCATGCTTCACACCGCCGCCCTGGTATCACCGATGCTGCCGCTCCACTCCGACATTGACGCCACTGCTTGCACCGTGGTTCGAGGGCACTGCTCGTAAGTTACATGACGCACCGTCCTCATCCCGCACCGCAGCCTTGGCCTACCGATGCCGGCGCCATCGACTCCAGTTCGTCAGCCAACGACTGCGCTTCAGCAACGACGAGGACGCTGCTTGCACCGTGACCTGCCAGCACCGTGACGAGCACCGCATCACTTCGCACGGCAGCCCTGGTCTCACAGATGCCGCTGGATGTCCACCACCGAGGCACTGCCTGCACCGCGACCTGAGGGCACAGCACGCCGCTGCACTTCACACTGCAGCCCCAACGCCTGCCGACGCCGGCACTCCCAACTTCAACCACGAGGAGTTTGATCTGCAAGGCGAGTGACTTCAAGGGTCTGACGTCGCCTGCACCGACTTCGGAACCAACGCCTGCAGACGCTGGCTCTTCGGGGCTCAACGAGAGGTCGCCAATGCCCTGCATTTCTAAAAGGTACTGTAGCTGGGCCGTGACACAGCGGTGAGCCAGAACTGGTTGGATTTGTTGTTCGCGACGCCGTGATAGCCTCGGACGGAGCCATCGACTTCAAGGAACTGTATTTTAAGCCTATTTTTTATTATTAAGTTTTCTGAGAACTGTATGGTGGATTTTTATAGTTTTTGCTCTTGTTTGCACAGATAAAATATTGTGGTTTTTTTCTAAAACTGGTGTGGTGTCCTTTTGTAGTGTTTTCACTGTGTTACTGTTGGTTATGTGCAAATGCTTTACACACTGCCTCTGAGATAAGCCTGCCTGCTCGTGCCAAGCTACCAAGGGGGTGAGCAGGGGTTATTTTAGGAGTGCAACTCCCTTACCCTGACTAGGAAGAAGGGTCCCTACTTGGACAAAGGTGCAAATCACTGCCAACTAGAGACCCTCATTGCTAACATTGGTTGTCAGCAGTGAGGATAGGACTTACATTTGCACTTGACTTACAGTGATTGGTGGGCAGTACTACCATATCGCAGACCATTACGTACCACATACTGGTTTTATTGGTCTATTTTTGTGATCCTATCATTTTGGAACTTAAACTTCCTACTGCATAATCCCTGGTCCAGCATCATCCTCAATTGCATCCCTAGAAGTGGCTTTTGAGGAGGAAAGGTTGGAAACCTACAACGTGAAGGAGTTGAAGGCTATTTGTAAAAAACGAAAGTCAGAAGCCTCACCAGGAAGGAGGAGCTACAAAAGGCGCTTAGGGCCTGGGTAGCAGCCAGACATGCCAGTGGGCAGTCAGGAGATCTCAGTGTGGAGGCAGAAGAGCCTAATCCTAGGGTGGATGTGCTGTTAGGGGGGTCCCTCCAGGCCAGGTAGCAGTGATTTGTCCCCAGATGAGCTGGAGGACAGAAGGGAAGCTAAGAGGCATAAGATAGAGCTTGAGAGGCTCAAGATGGAGTCACAAAGAATGGTTCTAGACCATGAGCGTGGGCTCTAGGAGCTGGAGTTGAAGAGCAAATCCAGCACTGATAGTGGCAGCAACTCTTCAGTGCAGACAGATAGAATTGTGCACATTCCCCAAAATGTAGGTAAAGAATTCAAGAAGGGGGATAACATACAAAGGTGGTTTCAGGGGTATGAGTCGTCTATTCACATGAATGGGGTCCCTGAAAGGAATTTGGTGGCAGGGTTGTGGCTCTCTTTCCAGAGGAAGCAAGGGATACACTGATAGTTTTAGGAAAGATGCAGAACCTCACCTACGCTGACATGAAGGACGCTCTCCTCACCAGGTATGGACTCACTCCTGACAAGTACAGGGATCAGTTTAGGCCCAGTAGGAAAACTGATGAAAACACTTGGTTGGAATGTGTGGATTCTTTCTGCATGTCACAGGATGGCTTGGTGAAGGGCAGTAATGTGACAGATTTTCATGGGCTCTACAATTTGATTGCATGGGAGCACTTGTCCAGCCTATGTTTTGCAGAGCTGCACCAGAACTTGGTTGATAGTAAGCTGACTGACCCCAGGAAGCTTGCTATGGAGGTGGACCGCTGGGTGAGTACCAGGGTCCACAAGAAGGTGTATGGGGAGACTCAGCCAAAGGTGGACAGGGTCCCCCGCAGAAGAGTGGGGGGGGGGAAGAGGGTAAAGGACAAGAGTTCTCTAAAGGGCCCAAAACTACTACCCAGGGTAAAAGTTCCCATCCCCCAGGAGATATTAAACAAGGGGTCTCTTCAGGAAAGCCTGCAGAGACCGGCCCCGGAAGTGCTTTGCCTGTAAGCAGGTGGGTCACATAAGGGGGGATCCCAAGTGCCCCAAGAGGGACCAGCCACCCACCGATGGGCAGACCAAGGTATTGGCTAGTGTAGCGCTTGGGGAGAAGGGGTGCCCACAGGAGGTTGGAGATCCTGTGGAAATGATCTTTGTCTCACTAGGGGACAGTGAGATGGTCCCAGGAAACCAGGTGCCTGCTAACACTAAAAAATAAAGCGCCTGGGTGACCATCAATGGGAAAAGGGTAGAGGCTCTCAGAGATACTGGAGCCAGTGTGACCTCAGTTCGGTGTCACCTGGTCTCTGAGGAGTAGGAAGTACCCGGGGCATTCCACCAAGTAGTTGCTGTGGACAACTCAGCTTGCCAGTGTATGGTGGTGCAGGTTCCCTTTGAATGGGGGGGTCTCAGGTCCCTTGAGGGTGGTTGTGGGCCCTACCATGCCTGTAGATTGACTGCTAGGAAACGACCTGGAGCAGTTCTTGTGGAAGGATGTTGAGCTCAGGTCTCACTTGGAGAGGCTTGGGTTGCCAGAGTGGGCATGCGTGACCACTCGGTCAATGGCAGCCGAAAAGGGTGATCAGAAGGACCTGGAGCCTGAAACAGTGGCCCAGATTCCTGTCAAGAGGAAGGGCAGGGGGTGCGGGAAACCAACCCCTGAGGTTCCCACGGTCCGGGAGGAGGCTAACCTTGAGGAGGACGCCCGGGTACCTACAGCGGAGCAGGTAGCTGAACTGGGGGACTTATCTGAGCTGACCCATTGGCAGCAAGAGGGTGGTCCCACCAGGGAAGAATTCTGCAGGGAGCAGAAGGAATGCCCTTCTCTAGAAGGTTTGCGGCAGCAGGCTGCAAACCAGGCAGCTGGTGATCAGTCTGAATCACACTGGATTTACTGGAAGAATGGTCTCCTGTACAGCGAGCCTAAGGTCCCTGAGCCTGGTTCAGCCCGTGTGCTGGTGGTACCCCAGCGCTTCACGACCTTCCTACTGGGTCTGGCACACGACGTGCCTTTGGCAGGACATTTGGGGCAGGAGAAGACCTTTGATAGGATTGTCACCCACTTCTTTTTGCCCTAAATACGAAGGCAGTCAGATGCACATTGCAGGTCTTGCCAAACTTGCCAGGCAAGTGGTAAGAGTGGGAGGAAGTGTAAGGCTCCTCTCCAGCCTTTTTCAGTTGTTGGAAGCCCTTTTGAAAGGGTTTGGATTGCATGTGGGGCCACTGGATCCCAAGACAGCCATGGGCAACAGGTACATCCTGGGCTTGGTAGACCATGCCACCTGGTACCCAGAAGCAATCCCTCTCAGGACGACGGTGCCAGTGGTGGGCTGGGCATTAATGGGGATATTTTCCCACGTGGGTTTCCCCAGAGAGGTGGTTTCTGACCGGGGACCAATTACATATCGAAGTATATGACATCCCTGTGAGAGGAGTGCGGTGTAACCTACATGTTCACCACTCCTTACCACCCACAAGGTAATGGTTTGGTGGAGAGATTCAACCAAACCTTAAAAGGCATGATCAAGGATCTAACAGAACCCCTGAGGCCTAAGTGGAATGTCCTCTTACCATGCCTTCTCTTTGTATACAGGGCGGTACCACAGAAGTCCTTGGGCTTCAGTCCCTTTAAGCTCTTGTATGGGCACCCTGTGAGAGGACCTCTCAGATTGGTGAAGGAAGGCTGGGAGACAGCTCCCAGGAAAACTCCCCAGTATGTATATAGCTACATGTTGGCCTTTAAAAACCAAACTGCCCACTTCAGGAAACTCGCTCATGCGAACCTGGAAGCAACCCAGGAGGAGATGAAACGCTGATACGACCAGAATGCCACTCTGGTAGTTTCAGCCTGGCCAGAAAGTGTGGGTCATGGCCCCAGTTGAACCTTGTGCCTTGCAGGACAAGTGGACTGGGCCTTTTGAGGTGGTGAAGCGCAAAAGTAAGGTCACCTACCTGGTGAATTTGCGGACTCCCAGGAACCCTTTGAGGGTCCTCCATGTGAACTGCCTCAAGCCTCACTTTGAGAGGTCCGAAGTGAGCATGCTCTTGGTGACAGATGATGGGGTGGAAGAGGAGAGTGAACCTCTCCCTGACCTCCTGTCTACCAAGAAGCACGATGGGTCAGTGGAAGGTGTGATCTCTCCCCTACACTGACCCCGAGCAGCAGAGTGACTGTCACCATTTGTTGGGGCAGTTTGCCATGCTGTTCTCCCTGACCCCAGGTGTTACTCACTGGTATACCCAGGACGTGGACACTGGTGACAGCCCTCCTGTGAAACACAAGATTTACAGGTTGACTCACCGGGTCAGAACCAGCATCAAAGAGGAGGTCTCTAAGATGTTGGTATTAGGGGTGATCAAGCCCTCCAACAGTCCTTGGGCCAGCCCAGTGGTCTTAGTCCCGAAGGCTGCTGCACTCTGTGCCACTCCAGATCCGGTTCTGTGTGGACTACTGTGGGCTCAATGCCATCACCAAGACTAACGCGCCCCCCATCCCCAGAGCAGATGAGCTCATTGATCGGTTGGGAGCTGCCAAGTTCATGAGCACTTTTGATTTGACGTCTGGGTACTGGCAGATTACCTTAACCGAGGAGGCCAAGGAGAGGTCAGCATTTTCAACCCCAGAGGGGCACTATCAGTTTCGGGTGATGCCCTTTGGGTTGAAGAATGCCCCTGCCACCTTTCAGAGGTTGGTCAACCAGGTGTTGGCTGGACTGGAAGATTTCAGTGCTGCCTACCTGGACAACATTGCAGTGCCCCGTTCCAGCTGGGAAGAACATTTGCAGCATCTCTGGGAAGTGTTGAAGGCTCTGCAGAAAGCAGGCCTCACGGTCAAGGCCAGTAAGTGCCAAATCGAGCAGGGCTCTGTGGTGTACTTGGGGCACCAGGTAGGAAGCTGCCAGGTGGCGCCCCTACAGCCCAAGATTGACACCATTCTGGCTTGGAAGTCCCCCAAGACCCAGACAGAGGTGAGAGCCTTTTTAGGTCTTACTGGTTACTATAGGAGATTTGTTAAGGGGTATGGCACCATTGTTGCCCCCTTAACAGAGCTGACTTCCAGGAAGTAGCCCAGGAAGGTGATCATGACTGATGCCTGCCAGAAAGCTTTTGATGCCCTGAAGGCAGCCAAGTGCACGGCGCCCGTGCTCAAGGTACCCGACTTCTCCAAGGAATTCGTAGTGCAGACCGATGCTTCTGAGCATGGTGTGGGAGCGGTGCTCTCACAACTGAACGAAGAGGGCCTAGACCAGCCTGTAGTCTTCCTTAGCAGTAGACTACTCCCCAGGGAACTAAGGTGGAGTGCCATAGAAAGGGAGCTTTTTCTGTGGTCAGGGCACTGAAGAAGCTAAGACCCTACCTGTTTGGGACTCACTTCCGAGTTCAGACAGACCACAGGCCCCTCAGATGGTTGATGCAAATGAGGGATGCGAACACAAAACTGTTGAGGCGGTCCATCTCCCTACAGGGAATGGACTTTACGGCGGAACACCGCCCTGGCACAGAACACGCCAACACTGATGGTCTGTCCAGGTTCTCCCGCCTTAGTGAAGAGAACTCCAAGGACGTTGGGTAGTTCTCCCTACTTTCAGCTGGAGGGGACATGTGTTAGACCTGGCATCTTTTGGCGTGTTTCCTCTGTCTCTTTGCTTTCTGACCTCCCGGTTTTGACTCTGTTTTTGCTGGTTTAGTGTCTCTGCGCACTTTCTCACTGCTGTTCAGTGTTAAAGTGCAAGTGCTCCTGTTGTAAATTGTGTTATGGATTGGTGTTTCCATGTTTGGCATATTTGATTTATTAGTATGCCCTTAGCAAAGTGCACTGAGAGTGCCAGGGCAGGTAAATCAAATGCTGCTAGTGGGCCTGCAGCACTGATTGTGCCACCCACACAAGCAGCCCTGAAAAGGGTTCTCAGACCTGCCACTGCAGTGTCTGTGTACAGTTTGTAACTGCCATGTCGACCTGGCAAGTGCACCCACTTGCCAGGCCCTAATCTTCCCTTTTCTTACATATAACTCACCCCTAGGGTAGGCCCAATGTACCCCTGTGGGCAGGGTGCTGTGTAAGTTAACGGTAGGGCATGTACTGGTATGTGTGACATGTCCTGGTAGGGAATTACAGTGTATTTCGTTTTTCACTATGGATTGGCTATCTGTCCCATAGGATAGAATGGGAGTTTACTTATAACATCTGATAAGCATAACTTCCCATTGGGACAAGATGGGAAAATTGAGTTTAGTATGCCTATACTCAGAATGTAAAAATGCACCTTTTAGTAAAGATGATTTTTATGTTCTGTGTTTGAAAATACCACTTTTAGAAAGTAGGTATTTTCTTGCTCAGCCATCCTGTGTGCCTCTGCTGGGTTTTTGAATTGACTGTCTGGCTTTGGAGTGACAGGGGCTGGGGAAGTGCATTCTCTTCAGACAGCGACTGGGAGGGGGGAGGTCAAGGTGTGTCCTGCCTTTCCTGGATACTTCAGGGCTGGGCTGAATAGACCCGGGCTGCATTTAGAGTACTGGGAGGAGATTTCCTTGCACCTGAATGGGCCTGGTCTGCCTTGGACAATGCTGTCTCCACCTCCTGCTGGGAAGATGGGCCAGAGAGGACAGAACTGTTTTTTGCTGAGCACAGACACTCTCTGCCACAAGGGAATACAGGAATTTTGAGTATAAATATTGGGGCCCAGACCCCAGAACTTTAGAACTCTTTTAGGACCAAGAAGACTGTCAAGAAGAAGAGCTGGAGAAACTGTGAGGAGGAACTACCACTTTGCTGTGTGCTTTGCTTTGTTGGCTTGCAGTGTCTGCTTGTGTCTTGGGCAGTGAAAGGACTGGACTCAACTTTCTACAACTTCCAAGGGCTTGAGGTACAGCTTGCCCCCTGTTCAAGAAGTCTCAGGAACAGCAAAGACTTCAAGGTCATCTGTTACCAGCGCTGGGGACTGTGTGTTTTGTGCTGCAACAGAAGAAAAAGCAACCCGACGCTGTCAACGACACCGTGTCCTGAAGGCACCGCAGAGGGCACCACCGCACTTTGCACCACAACCCTAGTCTCGCCGACGACACCACCCGATGCCGCCACCGAGCCACTGCTTGCACCGTGACCTTATGGGCACCACACTCAGTACCGCCATGCTTCACACCGCTGCCCTGACGACGACGCTGCTTGCACCGTGGTGCGAGGACACGGCTCGTAAGTTACACAATGCACCATCCTCATCCCGCACCGCAGCCTTGGTCTATCAATGCCTGCGCCATTGACTCCAGTTCGTCAGCCAATGACAGCGCTTCAGCAATGATGACGCTGCTGCTTCACCGTGACCTGCCATCACCGCGACGACACCGCATTACTTCGTACCGCAGCCCTGGTCTCACTGACGCCGCTGGACAACCATCACCGAGCTGCTGTCTGCACCGCGACCTGAGGGCACCGCATTCCGCACCGCTTCACTTCACACCGCAGCCCCGACGCCTGCCGACGCCGGCACTCCCAACTTCAACCGCAAGGAGTTGGATCTGCAACGCATGTGACTTCAAGGGCCCGACGACTCCTGCACGGACCTCCGGAACCAAGGCCTTTGGACACCGGCTCTTCAGGGCTCAACGAAAGGTCGCCGTTGCCCTGCATTTCTAAAATGTAAAGTTTTGCTGGTCTTTCCGACACCGTAGCTGGCCAGCGACGCCGCGGTCAGCCAGAACTGGTTGGATGTGTTGTTCACGATGCCGTGATAGCCCCGGACGGAGCTATCGACATCAAGGAACTGTATTTTAAGCCTATTTTTGATTATTAAGATTTCTGAGAACTGTGTGGTGGATTTTTATCGTTTTTGTTCTTGTATGCACAGATAAAATATTGGTTATTTTTCTAAAACTGGTGTGGTGTCCTTTTGTAGTGTTTTCACTGTGTGGCTGTTGGTTATGTGCAAATGCTTTACACACTGCCTCTGAGATAAGCCTGCCTGCTCATGCCAAGCTACCAAGGGGGTGAGCAGGGGTTATTTTAGGAGTGTAACTCCCTTACCCTGACTAGGAAGAAGGGTCCCTACTTGGACAAAGGTGCAAACCATGGCTAACTAGAGACCTCCATTTCTAACAGTCCCATGGACCTTGCTGGTCAACATCCTAGCGTCTTTTCCTTCAACCCGACTGTTGCAGTTAACAAGGCTTGTTGGTGGTCCTGCCAGCCACTGACCTTCCTGCATTCTTCATCTGTCATGGGACAGCTCGAGGATGGCTCCTGTGCTCCTGCATAGTCGCCTGGGCTCCACAGCTGCTTCATCAAGACTGTCGGGCTACAGCAAGTACATCTGACAAGGGGTAACATTGTGCTCCTGCAGGACACCTCCGGGAGGTTTGGACTCTGTCCCCTCTGCTTTAGGTACTTCACGTCCAGAATCCATGTTTGGGTTCCACCATCCTGGTCCATGAGTAGCTGTAGTCACTGGACTTCCAAGATCCTACATTGGCTTCCATGAGTGGTTCTGACACCAATTTGCCCCTATGCACCTGGGCTCGTGGGTGTAGGTATCCTGGTTCCCTGGGTATCCATGGGTGGGGTGGCTCTCCAACCTCCCTTGAATCAATTGGTATCCTCTGGGTCTTTTTGGAAGGATCCTGAAACGAGAAAATACCAACTGCGACTTACCCTGTGTAATCCTATTGATGTTTTTGACCTTTGGTGGTTCTTTGCTTCCCCTGGGCTGCTCAATCCTTGGGTATCAGTCTGGTTTTGGTACTTACCTCTTATACCACTTTCTTAGTATATGGTTTGACCCCCCCCCATAGGGCCCCATGTGTTTTTCTATGCTACTTACCTATTATTGAAATAATTCTGATGTGTATTTGATATCTCCAGGTAGGAGATATACCAAGTTAGTTCCTAGTGTTGTGTAATAAATACTACAGTATTTCTATAAACTCTTGTGTGTTTCTTTTTTGTGTGAAAGCTTGCTGACTATGTGGTAAATACACCGCTTTACACCCTCATGAATACGCCTTAGCTTCTCTCCACAACTACTACATGAGAGCTCTGGTTTTCAGGGACCTAAACACTATCTGTGAGAGGCCGGCCTGGTATATGGTGCACACTTATTCAAGTGTAGCACCCTGCACCAATCCAGACAACCATTATGGTGTTTGTAGTGGTTTGGACAACCTTAGAAAGCTCTCTATGTGGTAGCTGTGGAGAGCACCCTTCAGGCTTAGTCTAGGAGGAGTGTAAAGCAGCTTGTTTCACCAGTATCTAATCTTATAGTGCTGGGAATCTGGGCCACAGAGGACAGAACTGTTTTTTGCTGAGCACAGACACTCTCTGCCACAAGGGAATACAGGAATTTTGAGTATAAATATTGGGGCCCAGACCCCAGAACTTTAGAACTCTTTTGAATCAAGGAACCTGCCAAGAAGAAGAGCTTGAAGAACTGCCAGGAGGAGTACTTCCCCTTTGCTGTGTTCTTGCTTTGCTGGGTTGGCCTGCAGTCACTGCTTCTGCCTTGGGCAGTGAAAGGACTGGACTGAACTTTCTTCAATTGTTGCTGAGTATCTCCAAGGGCTTGAAATAGAGCTTGCCTCCTGTTCACGAAGTCTTAGGGACAGCAAACACTTCACTTACCTCAGGGTACCACCTCTGGAACTGTGCGTTTCAGTTGCCACAGAGGGGGAAAGTAGCTGACGCCGTAGACACTGCTGCTGGCTCCGTATCCTGAAGGTACCGCAGAGGGCACCGCCGCACTTCGCACTGCAACCCTGGTCTCAATGATGATGACCGCCGATGCCACCAGCCGCTGCTTGCACTGCAACCTGTGGGCACCGCACTCTGCACCGCCTCACTTCTCTCCGCCGCCCTGGTCTCACAGATGACGTCGCTGCCCGCTGACCTCGACACCCGTGTTTGCACCGTGGAGTGGGGGCATCGTTATTAAGTCACACGACGCACCGCCCCGTCCCACACCACAGTCTGGGCCGACCGAAGCCAGCTCCCATCAACCGGCACTTCCTCTTGCACCGTGACCTGTCAGCACTGCTGCGACCACCGCCTCCCTTCGTACTGCAGTCCTGGTCTCATCGATGCCGCTGGACGACCATCACCAAGCTGCTGCCTGCACTGCGATCTGAGTGCACCTCACTGCTACGCTTCACATCGCAACCGCGACGGTTGTCACGACCGACCCACACCAACGTGATCAGCCACAACCTAAGGTACTGTTTACAAGTCTGCTAACACTGACACCGGTCCACACCGAAGCGGTTGGCCGGAACTGTGGGATTCTGTTGTTTTCAGCACTGCGGTAGCCCCAGACGGAGCTACTGATTTTAACAAAGTGCATTTTAAAGTCATTCTTGCAAACTGCATATTTTTGATGACTGTATGGTGGATTTTTCATCGTTTTGGTCTTGTTTGCACAGGTGAATATTGGTTATTTTTCTAAAACTGGTGTGGTGTCCTTTTGTAGTATTTTCACTGCATTACTTTTGGTTATGTGCAAATGCTTTAGACATCACTCATCCTAAAACACCTCAGCTCCTCCCCATATGGAAGTTGTATCCCACACCATGGACTTTGCAGTCCGGGTGTGAGGAGGGAACTCTAAGATGAATCATGTCACCCTCAGGTGTGAATGTTCTTGTCCTAACAAGGTTTTCCTTCTTTTCTTTCTTGGCAGCTCCATTACACGTACATTCTAATTTACAAGATAATTTATGACCAGGTGTACATGTTGTGATTTTCAACCTTTTTCTTACCATTAATTTCAGGATTAAGCCCCATTCCCGCGATGACTTCCGAGTATAACTCGCTTCGGGTGACAGATCTTTGCCACCGTGGTTTAAATCAGGAGCTATTTCATTATCATCAGTTAAATCACAATGACACTTCTAAGTTCAGTCAATGATGATAGTTTAAATTTGTTTTAAATGTTTATTTCTTATTAAGAGTTTAGTAAGATTCTTTTTGTTCTTTTTATTCAGATAAATTCAAGTAAGTTTACAGACATCTCATAAAAATATGGTTAGATCAAAACATCAAATAATGCATCAAGTGCGTTCCATAAAGGTCAAATACCCTATTCTAAGACCGAACCAGAATTTTGGAGATAGTAGAACTCATGATAAGTTGAAATCAAAGGAAAAGAGTGAGATAAAGAGAGCATAAAGCTCAAAATCCAATTAAAGCAGTCAAACCTCTTGTAGTGTAGTTCCTATTTCCCTAATAGGCTCTGCGCATTGGAATAATATAACCTATAGGTTTGACATAGGACTAAGGTCGGTATGTCCCTATCGATTATATTAAACTTAATTACCTGTGCCAGCTAGCTCAGAGGCCACTAGAAACTCCTTGAGAACAAGAAGGGAGTAGTTTCTGGCAACCGAAAAACATGACAACTTTGTTTCCCTTTAGAAGCGGAACATGTCTCAGAATCGTGGAAACAATAGATAACAGTTTCACTCATTCAATCGTGCAAGCTTAGTTTCTGCAGAGTTACACAGAAAGGAAAGACAGGCGTTTCAATAAAAGGGTTTTATTGAACAGTCTTGTTTCTCGTGTAAGAGATATGTGCTGTTACGATCACAAGACAGTATGCAAGATAAATAATGTACAGCGTAAGCAGTAGAAATAAATAATACTGCGCTACCATTATCTTTTAGCATATATTCACGTACATAAATAACATGAGCTAAAAATGCGAGTACTCATACGATGCGTCTCTAAGCTAGTTCTACCCCAGTGTACCTAACCTAGTCTAGGTGTAGGGAAGAGTAGAAGTAGGTGGAGTATTCTCTAGTATGGTAGACTAAGAGTATGTTAAGTCTAGTATGCCAAGAGTCCCTCTAGGTTCTAGTCAGCTCCATACCTTGAGAATGAGAGAGGTGGGAATCTCCTGCCGGATCTTGGAACTCTAACACCCCGCGAAGGGAGTCAGAACACTGGAAGCTGGATTCGTCTGCGTGCAGGAATGACAGCGTCTTCTCAGTGCATCAGGCCGGGATACGGGCTCCTCTGAAGTCGAGGTCTCCTCTAACTTGCTTTGGCAAGGGAAGGTATATTTATACCTGATAGGTGTCGAGGAATGTTAGCATTGACGTTAGGTCGGACAGGGGAAGACGTCAGGAATGAACCCTTAAGGTATAACGGTTCATACATAATAGATGAGTTCTTGGAGAAATCAATAGTCCTGTGCTAGGGGAAACTCCCAAGGCTTAAGGGTCTGGTTTCTAAGAACTCGTTGTGACGTTAGGGTGGACGGATGTCGGTGACCATGCCTGTATTTGGAGTGCACGGTTAATGCCTAAATAAGGACAGGGATTTCTATGCCTATATAAGGGCATGGTGAATTGTGCCTATATAAGGACATGATTTAAAAAAAACTATATACGGATACCTAAAGCGGAATACAACACCCACTCCATCTTCGAATGAACGATAATACTAAATGCTAAACATTGTAAATGCTAAACATAAAATTGAGTACCACATATTGCTAAAAACATTTCTAAAAGCATTTAAAAAGAAGCTCAAAACTGTTGAAATGCAATAGTTACTGTACATTTAAAGCATAGTTTTCATTCTAAGCATGTAACGGAAGTAAAATGCAACGAGAATGAAACAGTAATATATACATATGATGAAATGGTCGATAAGTTCTTAAAATCAAAGCCATTTGTATATCATGGAAGTAAATGAAATTTTTTCTAAACAAGTAAGGTGACATTGTGTCCCTGGAACTATTCAAAGAAGTCCGTTTTATAAGACTAGTTCTACTGTAAGCAGATTGTTCTTTTGCCATCTCATTTGAAATTTTTTTAAAAAGTTAAATTCTGGGAAAAGTTCCAAGTTTGAAAAATATGAAGGCCAAATTGTCATTGATGCCCTGGTACACTGTGAGCCGAATCAAAGTCAGTGTACGGGTCTGGCGTAAACATTAGATCATCTATGTCAGTAGCCAAAACATCATCCACCGAAGTTGGTGACAGTTGGAACACTTCGTGTTGAAGATTAATTGCACAAAGATGGGAAGCATCGCTGTCAACATTGGATGCCACAGCAATGTCCGCGTCTGTTGTTACCTGTGTGCCCGTTGATCCATCTCGTACCTCAGCAGCAGCCGGAAGCGTCTGTGAGATCTCAATGAATGCCGCCATCAGGATTGGAAGCCGCTGGGGACAACACACAGCATGGGCCGTTATCGGGTCCAGCAGAGTATCGATAGCTATTGGCATGACTGATGGGAGTGTTAGACAGATGTCTAGCACGCATTCTTCACCGCAAAACAGGCAGCGTAGAACAGGTAAGATGCAATCTTGCCAGATTGGTCTGAATGACAGGAACCACGTTGTATTAAGTTCCCGTAGGCGAGGCATGCCAAAAAGCTGTACTATTCACTCACGGCATTTCTGTTCAAGGAGGGCTCTCTCCACATCGCTCGGAGTGATGTTGGCGAAGAGGCTTGCCATAGCGTAGTAGGAGGAATAGAAACAGAATTCCTGCAACAAGTGCTAGAATTAACGGCACACCACCAAACACCGAATGTGCGAAGTTTGGGATGATTCCGAGGAAAGCCTGGAAAGGTGCTAATAGTCCGGAACAGATGGTCTTAAATACATGTACAATTCCGCTTGTATCTGACATGTTAAAGATACGTCCTATCATTTCTACGAAATGTTTAGGGCAGTTTGTACGAATTAAAGCTTGTATCTCAGCCAAAGTCCTTGCAACTTGTAGATCATAGGTTTCTTTGGCCGAGGTCAAAGGCACTGATTGTTGTATAAGCATGGCTTTCATTCTGCTTAAAGTATCAAATCGTATAAAAGAGACATTCAACGAAGGCCATAGAGGCAACTCCCTGACTGTGTCTATTGGGGCAAACAATACTTGCATACAGCAAGTGACCCTGGAGTTGACTGTTACTAGATATGGGATGCCTGGCAACATGCCACAGCAACTCTGATCATTCAACATGAGGTAACTCCCATTAGAAAGTTGTCCAAACGTTGGATTAATCACAGCAGCTGGTGTACCTTGCTGGTGGCAGGACAAGTGTGCACACAGAACCATTACAAGCCCCGTGTAAGGAAATGTCTTGACAAGTCAGTGAACCGCTTAGTGCATTTTCACAGTGTATACCGCTTAGAAACACTTCACGATCCCCACTCCAACATCTATAGGTGTAAGGTAAATTCCAGGATGTCTTAATGTATTCTTTACCCAACCTTTCATATTTGCCTGCTTGCATCTGTTGAAGGCAATACTGAAATTGAAAAGTAGTCACAGGTAGACTAATTTTGCCATGAATAAGCCATTCTGTAGCTGGTTTTTCTGCCACTGTGAATGGTAATTTTTCAAGTTTTTCAATGCTCAGTACTGTATACTTTGCTCCCCTTTGTGCCAGTTCGATCTGTTTATCAGTTAGATTGTATTCTGCAAACAGAGCCGTTGTGTTGATAAAACACCAAGGCACATAGCCCGCACACAAAGATTGCAGCGTCCAGCTTAATAACATAATAGAACGTAACTGAGATTGGCCTTGCTTTAACATGGCTAAATCTTGTTCCAGTATGTCGATAGCAGAGGATACAATACTGTCCAATGAATAAATTCTGGAGGACAAAGTTGTTAACCCATTGTCGCCCACAGAGAGAGTTTTCTCCAAATTAATACGATCAAGTTCACGTATTCGTTCTGCGGCCTCCATCTGTGACACCTTCCATGCTTCATTATAAACAGCATAGATGCCGGCATATATGAAACGTTTTTGACGTGGTTTTCTTGGTCCAAGCAAGAATTCCCTAAGGTCTGCGTCTTCTTTAAGTAAAGATAAGTGTTGTTTCAAATCCTTAAGTGTAGATGTTTTCAGCCAATCGAGGCATAATTTTCCTACACTATGTGTTGTTACTACCCCCGGATGTTGTCTTTGGACGTATCTTGGGTCTGGCCTATGAATAGTAAACCCCCGTGTTTTATTCAGGAATCTATCTTGACAGTTGTTGGTGTCTGTGGGCCAGATCAACCATTTTCTCCAATCAGGATTTGTTCTGTTGAGTTGTAGTATGTTGTCAACTGTAACCGCTGCCTGTGTATTGTTATCACTCGCAGGTGTTGGTACAGAAGGATTTTTCATGTCTTTGATCTTGGCTCACCCAAGGCAAGACGTTTGTTGGACCGTGTCATTCAAAAACATTATTTGTTGAGGGACGATACAGGCTCTAAATAAAGCTTCTATCCCCTGCACTTGCCAATCTTTAGTACCCCAGACAGTTTTTGTGTCTATTGTGTCTTTCCATAAGTCGAAACCCTGTCTAGACAGTTGGTCAATAAATGCTGCAGAGTAAATCTGTTTTGTATTTGTTAACATAGTTTTCAGTCCTGTTTTGTTTACATTCCTATAGTAGAATGTTTCTGGATCAGATGTATTGTATCCTGAAAAATATGGAAACTTTTTAGCAAATGTTTTTGAACTACCTTTTGGTGGTGTAGGACAATGCTCCCATTGGTTAAACATAAACACATTCCTAGGCATTGCAGATTTATGCAAAAAATGATGACCATAGTGGTTATAGCAATACAGCTGTTCATAGTCTGATGAACCCTTTAAATATTCATTATTAGAAAATGCAGCAGATTTTTCTAGGTCAAATATTATATTATTTACAGTCTCAAAGTCCCAATCATCTGAAAAGGTACTGGATAAAACAAAATCACTTAGTGAGATCTTAAATAAATGTGCAATGTTCAAATGTTCCCGTCGGGCCAAAGATATCGAAATCTGTTTTGTCCCACACTATACCATCCTGTATAGGAACGGCTGTGATGTTCACTGCAGACAAGTCTCTTGTTTCACGATGGGATGATTTGTGAGGTTTCAAAAGTAAGTTCACTTCTTTTCTTTCAATGTCCAAATGGATGTATCTACCATTTATAAGCACGCTCGTAGTCATAACCAAAGCTAGCCAAAGCAGGAAGAAAAATATTCCAGAAATAACCCAAAGTTCAATCCATGGTGAAACTAGATAAGTCTTTTTCAAAAATTGCAAAAAGTCTTGAACTTGCTGTTTAATAGTTGTTGTTGCTGGCGACGTCTCGGGCTCACTCGGATCCTCAGAAAACGTATCAAAGTTAATGAAGTAGCCAGAAGCAGTCCTGTCAATTGTTGGAATTGCATCAGGATTTGTAGAAATGGATGGAACCAGTTGATCACGTGCTACGTTGGTGTAGACAGGTGTATTTGGAAGGCTGATACTTGATTATCAAGAGGGATGAGTTCCATGGCATTGTTGCTTAGTCCTTCATCTGTTACTGCTGAGTTCCCAATTGTTATTAGTCTTTCAGTTTGAACCTCTTGGATAGTAGCAAGAGGAGTGTGTCTGCTACTAGGTCGGAGTCCACGAGGCCTACTACTTAGTATTGGCCACATACTGTGGTTTGATGAGGTCGATGAACACAAATCTTTTCTCCTTTTTTCCAGCAAGGGGCGGCAGAAGTACTGTTCTTGTTCCGTGAATGGCTAGGACAGGTACTGGTTGTCTGTAAGAAGGTCCAAATTCCTTCTTGTCCGCAAATTTCTCTCTGACTAGATCCCCAACTTTTGGAATCCAGACAGTCCTTGCTGGGACCGCCGGTTTTTCCCCAGTGGTGGTTGGCTTCAGGGACACGTTGCTTTGTTGCGTTCTTAATTCATTTAAGTCCTGTAAAACAGCCAAACGATCTTTGATATCAAAGGGTTTATTTTCCACCACTGTGCCACTGCATTCCAGATCGGGCACCCACATTCTTGTCCCAAATAGAACCTCATATGGAGTGACCCCCCCTAGAGAACTTCTTGGCAAGTTGTTTAATGAGCGTTGGACCCCATAAAGATGTCTGACCCACCCATCACCCGAACCTAATACCCTAGCTGTTATAGACTGCTTTATGTCCCAGTTTTTCCTTTCCACAACAGAGTTTGCCTCAGGATGAAACGGAGAGGAGTACCGCAATGCAATGCCCAGACTGGCCATGGCGTCTTTGTAAGCTCGAGAGCTAAACGCAGGGCCATGGTCAGAATGTAGCGTGCCTATTGCGTATGTGCCGATAAAGACTCGCAAATCTTTTATAACAGTTTGAGCGTCAGCCGAGCGCTGAGGCCATATCCATAGGAACCTTGACTTAGTATTTGTGGGATCGCAGTTGTCCATGAGGACGCCTGTGCATAGATAGTCTAATGCTGTCTAACAATGGTGTCTGTACTGGGCAGCTACATTCGTAGCATGGTGTCTCGTGGCTTTCACGCTGTAATTTACAGTCTAAGCAGTTATTGATGAATATGTGTATTTCTGTATTCATCCCAGGCCACCAGAACATCTCTTTTAATGTCAATATTGTTTTAGAGATCCCTTGATGTGACAGACCCTCCCCCAAATGTGTTTCATGAATCAAAGCTGCTCTACGTTCCATGTTTGGAATTACCCTATCCCCCACTCCAGGGATTCGAGCAAAAGGAACGTTGTTCGCATCAATTACATAAGAGTACTTGAGTGGAAACTTTTTTGGTAACGCTGCACCACTGCCTTTGCTCGTAGCATTGACAGCCAACATTATCTCACTGTCTATTTTCGTTTTTGAACGAGTGATCGCAGCTACGGAAGCCGTCTGAACAGCCCCCTTTGCGGCTTCGTCAGCCAATGAATTCCCTTCAACGTGAACGCCATCACGTTGATGACTCAGTGTGTGTATCACGTGAGCCTTTGGTAGTTCGCTTTTAACTGAACTACTTGTTCCCAAAGCGTTTTATGCTTTATTGTGCCACCTTTTGCATCTTTGAACCCATTTTCAAGCCAAGTTTGTATATATTCATTATACGACTGTACACAGTAGAAAGAATCGCACACTATGAGTGTGGGGAATTCTCGATCTGTACTTTCAAGTGCCAGTTTGAATGCTTGTAGTTCAGCTCGCTGAGCTGTACAATCTCCTAGAGATTGAGTTTGTGTGACCATAGGTCTGAATTTGCCATCGTGCATGCGACCTTTAACGATTGCACATGCTGCACTGTAAGCTTGCTTACTCCCTGTTGCGGGTTGTGCGGATCCGTCAGTGTAGATTATAAATTCGTACTGATCGAGAGGCAGAATCTCAGTAGGCAGAGGACATTCATGTTCATATTGCAGGAACGCTTGTGTTTTTAGATCGGGATCAAAAACATATTCAACATCTGTTGCAGCAAGAGAATTAACCCATTGTATCCATCTCGGATGTAAAGCTTTAGCATTTGGAATGCTCGCTTTTGTTACCGCCTCTAAGGCCGGTACGGGAGTCACGACAATAATGCGTTTCCCTTGGGCTAGAGCTCTTTCTTTTGCTACTGCAGTTTGAACTGCTGTCAGAATTTTTTCTGTTGAAGTGAAGCGCATTTCTGCTTGTGTATACAAGTGTGATTTGTATGCAATTGGTATTTTTTCACCCTCGTTAAATGTTAAGTAGGTGAATCCGCATTGACCCGAAATTATTCGGATCACTAAATTGCGTTGACTTACACGTGTTTGTAAGTGATTTGTTGCTAACATGTTAGCTTGGAGTGAACGCAGGATGTCTGTGTGTTCCTGTGTCCATTTTTTGATTGAAAAATCAGGTTTGATTAATGCGTAGAGAGGTTTAACCCTTTCCGCATAATTTAGAATGTATGTTCTTCCAAAATTGAGGAAACCCAGGATGGATTGTAAGTTTTTCAGCGTTTTAGGAGGTTGGAGCAGCGCACACCTTTCTAAAAAGTTGGCTGCCAAGCTCTTGCCTTCACTTGAAAGCTCATATCCTAGAAACAGGACATTGAGATGGGCAATTCTGGACTTTTTAAAGTTGAATCTGTAGCCCTCAGAGGCGAAGCCCAGTATAATGGTGTTCACCCTGTTCAAGTGTTTCTCCAGGTCATCGTCTGTCAGATAGATGTCATCGACATATGACAATGCCTCATTATCATAAATTTGTAGTAACTCCGTTACTCTCGCTGAGAATAACCCCGGGCTGTTCTTGAACCCTTGTGTGAGTCGACAAAATTGACGCTGGGTCCCCATTATTGAGAAAGCTGTTAAGTACCTGCTTTCAGGTGCTATGTTTTGACAAAAGAAACCATTTGAGATATCTAATGTGGTTTTATATTTTTTACGCACAATGTTATTCATTAATGCTGTACTATGTGCATTTTGTACTGCAAAAGTTTTAGAACAAGTGTTTAAGTGTCTGTAATCCAAAACTAGACGATATGAATTGTATGGTTTGGAGACAGGAAACAAAGGATTGTTCATTGAGGAGGTGCATGTTTCAATCACCCCTTGGTATTCAAGTTGATCTAAGATCTCCCTGACCTGTTTTTTAACTTCTTGCTTTATTGGGCACTGCCTTTGTGCAGTAGGTTCATTTTTTCAGATGTATTTTATGGTGAGGTAAGTCCTCATCCCATCCTACATGATTTTTGTATAATGCTGGGGCCTGGGCAACTGCCCATTTCCTGGCATAAATATATTTTAGATGAATTGGAATATGGTTAGAGAAGGCAGGCATAATAATGTCCTCGCCATGTGGGCACTCTCTGACAAATTGTGGTGGCCAGTCTTTTTCTGCTAGAAGTATATCATAGCCCCTTGATAGTTTTTCCCAAAAACGTGCTTTCACCTGTCTAGGTATGTCTCCCTCCATCCGGAGTGTTATTTCATATAACCTTTGTGGAGTACTAACCCTGGTGTCTACAGTCTCAACTGTAATGTACTCATTCAAGTCCACTATCTCCAGAAGTTCCTTCAGGTTCTGGCGAGCTATTGTGACTTCTGCTGCACTGTCCAGCATTGTCTGAGCCCATTCTCCGTTCTTGAGTTGTGTTCCCAGTATCCTCGGCATGTCTAATCTTCAGACCTGCTACCTTCTTCTTTGAGAATTGAGGTTTTGATTTGTTTTTCGGAACGTGTTTGTCGTCTTTCGATTTCACGCGTTCTTCTCTATGTTCTGACCGTCCTCTTCTTTCCGATGTCTGTGACGAGATCTGAAAGGTACGAGAGGAACGTGTATCAGTATCTTGATACCTGTCAGGCTTTTTCAAATTATCCCTATTCCTGAGGTTATACCTCCTTTCAGAGGGCTCCTTTTGAGGAGACCTACCTCGGGATTGAGAACGTTTCTCGTTTGAATTATGTTTATTAGTTTCCCACTTCTTTTTAGAAGATGTAGGAGTTTGTTTAATAGAGTCCTTCTAAGGACTTTAAGATAGTTTCGGCTTCAATGGTCTTCCACCCAAACTATCTCTGCCTAATTCTGCATAAGATTGTTCTATTATTCTGGGTAGCTCTGTTTGATGTTCTGTAACATCGAATTTCCTTAATCGTTGGCGGATCGCCACTGCTGCTGCCTCCCCTTTAATATTAGATAATATTATTGTTGAGACCTGGTCGAAATTTTTCAGTAATTTCATACCTAAATTTAGAGCAGGCTCTGCCCCGTATTCGTTTTGAATTTGTTTTAGGACATCAGGTATTACTGCAATTGATGGAATACCATGTGTTTTAGTATAGATGGCAGCAAAGACTGAGCCCTAAGTGGTGCAGTCTTCCAGTTGTGGTGTGATCCCCATCGGTAAACAGATGGTTAGGATTCTGTGTTTCTCATACTGGCTAGTATTTGGAAATACTGCTTCGATTTGAGTAATCTTTTGAGCTATCCAAAACGGAATTTGCTCACGTTTTGTGGGCATTTTTCCCATGACTGCGTATAGAGTCTGTGGTGTAATTTTTTGTGTATTCCCCTGTTGAGGAGTTTGATTTGGAAGTGTCAATGGTGGTTGGACTGTAAAAGTCCGCATGACATATTGGACTAATTGTCTGTAGATTTTTATTAACTCTGTAAGTTGAGTAAGTAGTTCCTCATCTGACATTATATCGAGGTCAGGATGAGGAGTGTAGCCGGCTAGAATCGGCCATGTTGCTCCTGGTCTACCTAGTGGACCGAGCCTGGTAATGTTTTTGTGATGTTTTAGGGCGCCTTTAAACCAGAGCTGATGCTCCTGGTATGTTAGTGGAATTTCAATATCCTCGAAAGGAATATATTCCTCTGGTGGATCATCTTCTTTGTAGAAGTGAAACAGTTTTGTTACTGAATTTGATTCAGGAAATATGACCCATGAATAGAATACCTCTGTCTGAAAGGATTCGTGTGCCTCTATCACGAAAACTGCTCTACCGCCTCTCTGTGGTAGGCCATGTTTTATACGTTTTAGAGTGATGGCTCTTCTTAAGTTTGGATTGATGTCTATGACACCCTCCTCAGGTTCATTTAAACCTGTAAAGTTAAAAACTGCTATGGCTGGGTTAGCCGCAGCTCCACCGTTTCCGGTGGCATCGTCCCCGTTTATGGCCATTTTTTTTTTTTTTTTTTTTTTAAATGTAGAACAAGTTTCAAGGAAACAAAAGATAAGGTGCACAATATTTTGGAACACTGTATCCTTCAACGTTGAACAAACCAAACAACTAATATATAGGGTGCTTCCCTATTTAGTTATGGCGGATATTTAACCCTACCCACTCCAGACGTCTTAAGGAGTATGTGAGTAGGGGCCTCTGAGAAAAGCACGAATGAGTTACTCAGTATCTAGCGTTAAATTACTGCCTTACCAAACCGTTGGGCGCCATGTAGTGTAGTTCCTATTTCCCTAATAGGCTCTGCGCATTGGAATAATATAACCTATAGGTTTGACATAGGACTAAGGTCGGTATGTCCCTATCGATTATATTAAACTTAATTACCTGTGCCAGCTAGCTCAGAGGCCACTAGAAACTCCTTGAGAACAAGAAGGGAGTAGTTTCTGGCAACCGAAAAACATGACAACTTTGTTTCCCTTTAGAAGCGGAACATGTCTCAGAATCGTGGAAACAATAGATAACAGTTTCACTCATTCAATCGTGCAAGCTTAGTTTCTGCAGAGTTACACAGAAAGGAAAGACAGGCGTTTCAATAAAAGGGTTTTATTGAACAGTCTTGTTTCTCGTGTAAGAGATATGTGCTGTTACGATCACAAGACAGTATGCAAGATAAATAATGTACAGCGTAAGCAGTAGAAATAAATAATACTGCGCTAGCATTATCTTTTAGCATATATTCACGTACATAAATAACATGAGCTAAAAATGCGAGTACTCATACGATGCGTCTCTATGCTAGTTCTACCCCAGTGTACCTAACCTAGTCTACGGGCTCCTCTGAAGTTGAGGTCTCCTCTAACTTGCTTTGGCAAGGGAAGGTATATTTATACCTGATAGGTGTCGAGGAATGTTAGCATTGACGTTAGGTCGGACAGGGGAAGACGTCAGGAATGAACCCTTAAGGTATAACGGTTCATACATAATAGATGAGTTCTTGGAGAAATCAATAGTCCTGTGCCAGGGGAAACTCCCAAGGCTTAAGGGTCTGGTTTCTAAGAACTCGTTGTGACGTTAGGGTGGACGGATGTCAGTGACCATGCCTGTATTTGGAGTGCACGGTTAATGCCTAAATAAGGACAGGGATTTCTATGCCTATATAAGGGCATGGCGAATTGTGCCTATATAAGGACATGATTTAGGAAAACCTATATACGGATACCTAAAGCGGAATACAACACTCTCATTTAAGAGTAGTTCATGAAACTCCGCTGAGTCGCAATAATTCAAGCAAATAAGTGTACAGTTGCAGAAGCAATCTGTCAAAATAGAGCATCAATAATAAGGCAAGGGAAGAACAGCAGCATCGGTAGCCATAGCTGCCAGTCGAGAACAAGGGAAAATGGAATGGGTGTATGGGAATAGCTATGTGGAAATGAGTGTTGTTCTACACTAGGAACACACACTAATATAAAGGTCAAAAATAATGTTGCAAAATGTGTATCAGGTCTCTCCTCTTCGGATCCAGTCAGGCAGCGGAATTCATTGAGTTCAGCTCTTCTTTTCCCACGAAATAACATGCAGTTCGCAAAGTTTTATCACGAAGTGTGTTACAGACTTCTTACGTATGTAGCTTCTCGATTCATAAGCCTCTGTTCCTATAGGCATCAAACACAGTTTAACCTTTCAATGTTAAATGTTAAATTGCGTAAACAATGAACTATGCTAAAGAAGAGAATCATCATCCTGCAAAAATACTGTTTAGTAATGCATTTCATTAACACGAACAAGAAAAACTGTTTTAAGATATACAACTATTCTATTTAAGCATTATGTGAAATATGGGGTAAAGAGGAAGTTTGGTTATGACAAACAGATGTTGCTTAGCAAAATATAATACATTTGTGTTAGACCTGGCCCTTTTTGCAGGTTTATCCCCTAACTTTTTGCCCTTTGCCTCCAATTTTTCTGACCCTGTTTTTGTTGGCTATAGGACTCTATGCACTTTACCACTGCTGATCAGTGCTAAAGTGCATATACTCTCTGTGTAAATTGTGATCATGATTGGCTGTCCATGATTGGCGTATTTGATTTACTGGTACGTCCCTAGTAAAGTGCACTGTGTATGCCAGGGCCTGTAAATCAAATGCTACTAGTGGGCTTGCAGCACTGGTTGTGCCACCCACACAAGTAGCCTTGCAAATGTGACTCAAACCTGCCCCTGCAGTGTCTGCGCACGCATTTTTTAACTGCCATGTCAGCCTGGCAAGTGCACCCACTTGCCAGGCGCTAACATCCCCTTTTCTTATATGTAAGGCACCCTTCACGTAGGCCCATGGTAGCCCCATGGGTAGGGTGCAGTGTATGTGAAAGCTAGGACATGTGCTGGTGTGTTTTGCATGACCTGATAGTGAAATACTGTGCATTTTGTTTTACACTATTGAAAGGCTGTCTGTCCTATAGCTTAACATGGGAGCTGCCTTGTAACATCTTACAAGTATAACTTTCCATTGGGACAAGATAGAGATTTGGAGTTTAGGCTCTCTGAACACAGAATTTAATAAAACATCTTTTAGTAAAGTTGGTTTTTAAATCGTATGTTTAGAAAGTGGGCATTTTCTTGTTTAACCATCCTGTGTGCCTCTGCCTGTTTGTGTACTCACTGTCTGATTTTGGAGTGACAGGAGCTGGGTATGTGCATTCACTCTAGACTGTCACAAGGGGGGGTTGAGGTGTGTCCTGCCTTTCCCGGGTGACTCATTGCCAGGCTGAATAGACCTTTCTGCATTTGGTGCACGGACAGAATATCGAGTTCTAAATGACGACATACACATATATCGAGTTGGAAATATCGTGATGCGGAAATATTGACAGCAAGAATATCGTGGTCAAGAATATCGATTTGGAGGTAAGAAATATCGTTTTTGAAAATATCGAAGTCATTAATATCATTTGCAAAAATATAGTTGTTTAAAATATCGATGTTTTAACTAGTGTTATGTATTTTAGTATGTAATTTAAAAGTATGTGAACTATTTTATTGTATAAGTATTGCTTTTGTTTTTAAAATATGTGTTAAATTTTTAGTAGTTAATTTTATTTTAATTAAAATTTGCGTTTTTTAGTTCTGTAGCGAGTTGTGGGTTTCTAGGGGAATAGTGTGGGAAGTAATTTAATTATAATAAATTAATTATTATTTTTTATTTATTAGTATTTATTAAATTTAGATTTTATAGTGTTAATTGTGGGAATTAATTTATTATTAATTAATTATTAATTGGCTGATAATTAATTGCTAATTATGTTAATTGTGTCATTTTTTTTGAAGCGGGTTGTGGGTTTATAGGGGAATAGGGTAGGAAGTAATTTAATTATAATAAATGTATTAATATTTTTTATTTATTAATATTTATTTAATTTACATTTTATAGTGTTAATTGTGGGAATTAATTTTTTATTAATTATTTATTAATTGGTTGCTAATTATTATTAATTGATTAATTGGTAATTATGTTAATTGTGTCATTTTTTTAGGAGCAGGTTCTGGGTTTATAGGGAATAGGGTGGGAAGTAATTTTATTATAATTTTATGAATATTTTTTATTTATTAATATTTATTTAATTTACATTTTATAGTATTAATTGTGGGAATTAATTTATTATTAATTATTTATTAATTGCTTGTTAATTATTATTAATTTATTAATTGGTAAATAATTGTTAATTGTGTTATTTTTAAGGAGCGGGTGGTGGGGTTTAAAGGGGAATAGGGTGGGAAGTAATTTATTTATAATTAATAATAATTTGTTAATTTATGTTAATTAATTACAATTTAAATATGGTAATTGTGTAATTAATTTTAAATGTGAGTTGTGGGGTTTATAGTGGTAAAGGGTAGGAAGTAATAGCTTTTAAATTAATTAATAAGTTGTTAATTGATATTAAATTATTAATGTTAAGTTAGTTATGGAAATTGTGTAATTATTTTTAGGTGTGGGTTGTGGTGTTTATTGGGGTAGAGGGTGGAAAGTTATTTATGTTTAATTAATAATTAGTTGATCATTAATATTAATTAATCAATTCATAAATATTTATGGTAATTGTTTATTTTTATTTTGTGTGTGGGTTTCGGTTTTATAGGGGTAACGTTTGGGGAGTAAAATAATTTTTATCTGTTTCAATTTGTTTTTTAATTAATTATATTTCTTTAATTGATAATTATGTTAATTATGGAGGTACATTAAAAAAAAAATTAGATGTGTGTTGTGAATTGTGTGGTGTTATAGGGTAGGAAATAAAAAGATTACATTTATGTAATAATTAATGTTTTTGATTATAAATATTTTCTATTAAAAATAGTTATTTCTTTGTAAATTATTTTAAATTTTTACAAAAAAAATCTTGCTAGGTATTTGTTAGATCTTAACATTATAATATGTTTTTCTTTTGTAAATTTTTAATATTGTTATATGTTTTTTTTATCTTTGTGTTGTAGTTGATATTTTGTTTGTTTTTAATTTTGAATTGACTCCAATGGTAATATTATTTTTTACCCCTCTGCTATCCAACACTTTCCCTACTGTTGCACTCACTGGAGTGGGAATAGTAATTTTTACCCCTCCGCATCCAACACTTTCCCTACTGTTGCACTCACTGGTGTGGGAATAGTAATTTTTACTCCTCTGCTATCCAATCCAACACTTTCCCTACTGTTGCACTCACTGGAGTGGGAATAGTAAGTTTTACCTCTCCGCTATCCAACACTTTCCCTACTGTTGCACTCACTGGAGTGGGAATAGTAAGTTTTACCTCTCTGCTATCCAACACTTTCCCTACTGTTGCACACACTGGAGTGGGAATAGTAATTTTTACCCCTCCGCTATCCAACACTTTCCCTACTGTTGCACTCACTGGTGTGGGAATAGTAATTTTTACTCCTCCGCTATCCAATCCAACACTTTCCCTACTGTTACTCACTGGAGTGGGAATAGTAACATGACATGTGCTGGTGTGTTTTGCACTATCCAACACTTTCCCTACTGTTGCACTCACTGGAATGGGAATAGTAAGTTTTACCCCTCCGCTATCCAACACTTTCCTTACTTTTGCACTCACTGGAGTGGGAATAGTTATTTTTACCCCACCGCTATCCAACACTTTCCCTACTGTTGCACTCAATGGAGTGCAAAATTTAAGTTTAACCCCTTCGCTGCTAGGCCTTTTCCCCTCCTGTGCTAAGCCTTTTTTTGGCTATTTGGGGTAGTGCGCGCTTAGGCCCCTGTAACTTTTTGACCACATAAGGTATCCATGCCAAATTTGCGTCCTTTTTTCTAACATCATGGGGATTGTAAAGGTACCCAGGGTTTGTGGATTCCCCTGGAGGGGACCCAGAAATTAGTCAAACTACAGCTAAATTTGTTTTTTTTTAGAAAAATGCGAAAAAAGGGCTACAGATGAAAGCGTCTTGATTTTTCCCTGAAAATGGCATCAAAAAGGGGTTGTGGTGCTGAAATCACCATCTTCCCAGCTTTCAGGGACAAGCAGACTTTTGTCAGAAAACCAACTTTTTTACACAGTTTTGGCATTTTTCTGGGACATAGCCTATTTTTGCTATTTTTTGTGCTTTCAACCTCCTTCCAGTTAATGGTAGAAATGAGTTTGAAACCAATAATGGATCCTGGAAAGCCATACATTTCTGGAAAGTAGACAAAATTCTGAATTCAGCAAGGGGTCATTTGTGTAGATCCTTAAAGTTTTCCTTATAGAAACTAACAGTTAAATAAAGGAAAAATTGAAAATTAGTTGAAAAAAACAGCCATTTGTGTCAACGTTTTCACCTGCAACTTCTTCTAATTATGACAGCTATTTGAAGACAATATACCGTTATATCCGCTGGACCTTTCTGGTTGTGGGGATATATAGGACTTGTAGGTTCACCAAGAACCCGACGAACCCAGAGCCAATAATTGAGCAGCATCTTGCAATGGTTTTTTATTATGTACCGGGTATATAGCAATTATTTTGGGAAAATGTATACATGGAAAAATTGTTATGAAAGACACCTATGTATTTCTGAAATGGGAACAAAATGTAGATTTTAGAAACAGTAGATATTTGCACATTTCCGAAATTGGGAGTACCCATACTAGCATGAGAATTATAGGTCATTTTTCAAAATGACTTATTTTTTACACATTGTCTTTCATTTGGAAGGCAGAAATGCATCGAAAGTCAATAGGTAATAACAGTTTCTCTACAATTCTGTGTTACGCTAAGTCTCCCGATAAAAATGGTACCTCACTTGTGTGGGTAGCCCTTGTGCCCACAACAGGAAATGGCTCAAAATGCAACGTGGACGTACCACATTTTCACAATGAAAAATTACCCTTTTTTTGCAAAGTGCCTAGGTGTAGTTTTTTAACCCTAGCTCTGCCGGCACCTAGGGAAATCTAGCAAACCTATACATTTTTGAAAACTAGACACCCAGGGGAATCCAGGATGGGGTGACTTGACTTCCTCCCACCAGGTTCTGTTACCCAGAATCCCTTGCAAACCTAAAAAATTGTCAAAAAAACCACATTTTCCCCACATTTCTGTGGTGGAAAGTTTTGGAATCTGTGTGGATCCACAAATTTCCACACACCCCGTGTTCCCCAAAGTCTTACGAGAAAAATGGTACCTCACTTGTGTGGGTCGGCCTAGTGCCTGCGACAGGAAACGGTGCAAAACGCAACGTGGTCACACCTCAATTTCGCAGTGAAGAATGACCCTTTTTTGGCAAAGTGCCTAGCTGTAGTTTTTGAACCCTAGCTCTGCCGGCACCTAGGGAAACCTAGCAAACCTATACATTTTTGAAAACTAGACACCCAGGGGAATCCAGGATGGGGTGACTTGACTGCCTCCCACCAGGTTCTGTTACCCAGAATCCCTTGCAAACATAAAAAATTGTCAAAAAAAACACATTTTCCCCACATTTCTGTGGTGGAAAGTTCTGGAATCTGCGTGGATCCACAAATTTCCACCCACCCCGCGTTCCCCAAAGTCTTACGAGAAAAATGGTACCTCACTTGTGTGGGTCGGCCTAGTGCCTGCGACAGGAAACGGCGCAAAACGCAACGTGGTCACACCTCAATTTCGCAGTGAAAAATGACCCTTTTTTGGCAAAGTGCCTAGCTGTAGTTTTTGAACCCTAGCTCTGCCGGCACCTAGGGAAACCTAGCAAACCTATACATTTTTGAAAACTAGACACCCAGGGGAATCCAGGATGGGGTGACTGGACTGCCTCCCACCAGGTTCTGTTACCCAGAATCCCTTGCAAACCTAAAAAATTGTCAAAAAAACACATTTTCCCCACATTTCTGTGGTGGAAAGTTCTGGAATCTGCGTGGATCCACAAATTTCCACCCACCCCGCGTTCCCCAAAGTCTTACGAGAAAAATGGTACCTCACTTGTGTGGGTCGGCCTAGTGCCCGAGACAGGAAACGGCGCAAAACGCAACGTGGTCACACCTCAATTTCGCAGTGAAAAATGACCCTTTTTTGGCAAAGTGCCTAGCTGTAGTTTGTGAACCCTAGCTCTGCCGGCACCTAGGGAAACCTACCAAACACACACATTTCTGAAAAGTAGACACCCGGGGGCTTCCAGGGAGGTATGGCTTGCGTGGATCCCCCAACGTTTCCTTACCCAGAATCCCCTGCAAACCTCAATTTTAGCTGAAAAAATCACTTTTTTCACACATTTTTGTGTGGGAAAGTGTGGCATCACTGGCCTCACACAAATTTCCTACCACCCAGCGTTCCCCCAGGTCTCCTGATAAAAATGGTGCCTCACTTGTGTGGGAGGCCCAAGTACCCGCGACAGGCAAGGGCCCACAACGTATTGAGGCGACCTCAAAATGGCCTTTCACAAAACCACCTGGTTTTGCAAGGAGTCACCTGGGTTTTGGCCCCGTGCTCGGCGGCCATCTAGGAAACCTACCAAACCCACACATTTCTGAAAAGTAGACACCCGGGGCTTCCAGGGAGGTATGGCTTGCGTGGATCCCCCAACGTTTCCTTACCCAGAATCCCTGCAAACCTCAATTTAGCTGAAAAAATCACTTTTTCACACATTTTTGTGTGGGAAAGTGTGGCATCACTGGCCTCACACAAATTTCCTACCACCCAGCGTTCCCCAGGTCTCCCGATAAAATGGTGCCTCACTTGTGTGGGAGGCCCAAGTACCGCGACAGGCAAGGGCCCACAACGTAGTGAGCGACCTCAAAATGGCCTTTCACAAAACGACCTGGTTTTGCAAGGGAGTCACCTGGGTTTTGGCTCGTGCTCGGCGGCCATCTAGGAAACTCTACCAAACCCACACATTTCTGAAAAGTAGACACCCGGGGCTTCTAGGGAGGTATGGCTTGCGTGGATCCCCCAACGTTTCCTTACCTAGAATCCCTGCAAACCTCAATTTTAGCTGACCAAATCACTTTTTCACACATTTGTGTGTGGGAAAGTGTGGCATCACTGGCCTCACACAAATTTCCTACCACCCAGCGTTCCCCCAGGTCTCCCGATAGAAATGGTGCCTCACTTGTGTGGGAGGCCCAAGTACCCGCGACAGGCAAGGGCCCACAACGTAGTGAGGCGACCTCAAAATGGCCTTTCACAAAACGACCTGGTTTTGCAAGGAGGTCACCTGGGTTTTGGCCCCATGCTCGGCGGCCATCTAGGAAACCTACCAAACCCACACATTTCTGAAAAGTAGACACCCGGGGGCTTCCAGGGAGGTATGGCTTGCGTGGATCCTCCAACGTTTCCTTACCCAGAATCCCCTGCAAACCTCAATTTTAGCTGAAAAAATCACTTTTTTCACACATTTTGTGTGGGAAAGTGTGGCATCACTGGCCTCACACAAATTTCCTACCACCCAGCCTTCCCCCAGGTCTCCCGATAAAAATGGTGCCTCACTTGTGTAGGAGGCCCAAGTACCCGCGACAGGCAAGGGCCCACAACGTAGTGAGCTGACCTCAAAATGGCCTTCACAAAACGACCTGGTTTTGCAAGGGAGTCACCTGGGTTTTGGCCCGGTGCTCGGCGGCCATCTAGGGAAACCTACCAAACCCACACATTTCTGAAAAGTAGACACCAGGGGCTTCCAGGAGGTATGGCTTGCGTGGATCCCCCAACGTTTCCTTACCCAGAATGCCCTGCAAACCTCAATTTTAGCTGAAAAATCACTTTTTTCACACATTTTGTGTGGGAAAGTGTGGCATCACTGGCCTCACACAAATTTCGTACCATCCAGCGTTCCCCAGGTCTCCCGATAAAAATGGTGCCTCACTTGTGTGGGAGGCCCAAGTACTCGCGACAGGCAAGGGCCCTCAACGTAGTGAGGCGACCTCAAAATGGCCTTTCACAAACGACCTGGTTTTGCAGGAGTCACCTGGGTTTTGGTCCCGTGCTCGGCGGCCATCTAGGAAACCTACCAACCCACACATTTCTGAAAAGTAGACACCCGGGGCTTCCAGAGAGGTATCGCTTGCATGGATCCCCCAACGTTTCCTACCCAGAATCCCCTGCAAACCTCAATTTTAGCTGAAAAATCACTTTTTTCACACATTTTTGTGTGGGAAGTGTGGCATCACTGGCCTCACACAAATTTCCTACCACCCAGCGTTCCCCAGGTCTCCTGATAAAAATGGTGCCTCACTTGTGTGGGAGGCCCAAGTACCCGCGACAGGCAAGGGCCCAAAACATTTTTTGATAGGCAATGTTGATGTTGCCTCAAAACGTTTTGTGTCCTTGCATGTCGCGGGTACTTGGGCCTCCCACACAAGTGAGGCACCATTTTTATCGGGAGACCTGGGGGAACGCTGGGTGGTAGGAAATTTGTGTGAGGCCAGTGATGCCACACTTTCCCACACAAAAATGTGTGAAAAAAGTGATTTTTTCAGCTAAAATTGAGGTTTGCAGGGGATTCTGGGTAAGGAAACGTTGGGGGATCCACACAAGCCATACCTCCCTGGAAGCCCCCGGGTGTCTACTTTTCAGAAATGTGTGGGTTTGGTAGGTTTCCCTAGATGGCCGCCGAGCACAGGGCCAAAACCCAGGTGACCCCCTTGCAAAACCAGGTGGTTTTGAGATAGGCAATTTTGAGGTCGCCTCACTACGTTGTGGGCCCTTGCCTGTCGTGGGTACTTGGGCCTCCCACACAAGTGAGGCACCATTTTTATCGGGAGACCTGGGGGAACGCTGGGTGGTAGGAAATTTGTGTGAGGCCAGTGATGCCACACTTTCCCACACAAAAATGTGTGAAAAAAGTGATTTTTTCAGCTAAAAGTGAGGTTTGCGGGGATTCTGGGTAAGGAAACGTTGGGGGATCCACGCAAGCCATACCTCCCTGGAAGCCCCCGGGTGTCTACTTTTCAGAAATGTGTGGGTTTGGTAGGTTTCCCTAGATGGCCGCCAAGCACAGGGCCAAAAACCCAGGTGACTTCCTTGCAAAACCAGGTGGTTTTGAGATAGGCAATTTTGAGGTCGCCTCACTACGTTGTGGGCCCTTGCCTGTCGCGGGTACTTGGGCCTCCCACACAAGTGAGGCACCATTTTTATCGGGAGACCTGGGGGAAGGCTGGGTGGTAGGAAATTTGTGTGAGGCCAGTGATGCCACACTTTCCCACACAAAAATGTGTGAAAAAGTGATTTTTTCAGCTAAAATTGAGGTTTGCAGGGGATTCTGGGTAAGGAAACGTTGGGGGATCCACGCAAGCCATACCTCCCTGGAAGCCCCCGGGTGTCTACTTTTCAGAAATGTGTGGGTTTGGTAGGTTTCCTAGATGGCCGCCGAGCACAGGGCCAAAACCCAGGTGACCCTCTTGCAAAACCAGGTGGTTTTGAGATAGGCAATTTTGAGGTCGCCTCGCTACGTTGTGGGCCCTTGCCTGTCGCTGGTACTTGGGCCTCCCACACAAGTGAGGCACCATTTTCATCGGGAGACCTGGGGGAACGCTGGGTGGTAGGAAATTTGTGTGAGGCCAGTGATGCCACACTTTCCCACACAAAAATGTGTGAAAAAAGTGATTTTTTCAGCTAAAATTGAGGTTTGCAGGGGATTCTGGGTAAGGAAACGTTGGGGGATCCACGCAAGCCATACCTCCCTGGAAGCCCCCGGGTGTCTACTTTGCAGAAATGTGTGGGTTTTATAGGTTTCCCTAGATGGCCGCCGAGCACGGGGCCAAAAACCCAGGTGACTCCCTTGCAAAACCAGGTGGTTTTGTGAAAGGCCATTTTGAGGTCGCCTCAATACGTTGTGGGCCCTTGCCTGTCGCGGGTACTTGGGCCTCCCACACAAGTGAGGCACCATTTTTATCGGGAGACCTGGGGGAACGCTGGGTGGTAGCAAATTTGTGTGAGGCCAGTGATGCCACACTTTCCCACACAAAAATGTGTGAAAAAAGTGATTTTTTTCAGCTAAAGTTGAGGTTTGCAGGGGATTCTGGGTAAGGAAACGTTGGGGGATCCACGCAAGCCATACCTCCCTGGAAGCCCCCGGGTGTCTACTTTTCAGAAATGTGTGGGTTTGGTAGGTTTCCTATGTGGCCGCCGAGCCCCGGGCCAAAACCCAGGTGACCCCCCTTGCAAAACCAGGTCATTTTGAGATAATGTGTTGTTTATTTCTGCAGCGTGAAAATTTTGGCACAATATTGCAAGGAAAATGTGACAGACATTTTGAGGTTTGCAGGACATTGTGGGTACCATAACTTGTTGGGATCCACAAGAGAGATATCACCATGTACTCCCATGGGTGTTTCGTTTACGACAATATCTACAGTTGGTAGGTTATTCTTAGACGGAATGTACACCTTGGCAGACAGACTAAAAAGACAAAGATTACTGCACAGCCATCTATTCCTCAAGCACACACACATACTGGTTGGATTTGGCACGAGGGCAAGTGATGGTTCAGTATATACAATTTTATTAACAAGAGATTTCACAAAAATGAAATGCACTGTCAATAATTGAAAGGACAAAAACGGAACTAGTGACTCGCAGCTCGTGAGCTGTAAAGCCACGTCAAGGCCCCAACCGCTTTACAGGCCATTCACACACCTTTCATACGTGATACACACAAGACCATTCACACCCCCAGGCACGAAACAAACACATTACAACATTCACAAAAAGGGACAAGGTACACCCTGCTTGAGAAAGACAAAAAAAAATATTACTGCACAGCCATCTAATCCTCAAGCACACACACACATACTGGTTGGATTTGGCACGAGGGTGAGTGATGGTTCAGTATATACAATTGTATTAACAAGTGATTTCACAAAAATGAAATGCACTGTTAATAATTGAAAGGACGAGAAACTGAACCATTGACTCACAGCTCGTGAGCTGTAAAGCCACGACAAGGCACCAACCTCTTTACAGGCCATTCATACACCTTTCATACGTGTGACAAATACAAAACCATTCACACCACCAGCCGCGGGCCCATCACATTACAACACTCACACCAGCAGACAGCGCCATTCAAGGGCCCATCACTTTCACACGCCCACATTCCTAACACAGCAACCACACAAGCTGATGGATTGCGTGGAGTGTCGCTCGGCTAGCAGTGTGTGTAGTGACCAGCAGCAAGTCACTACACACACACAGCCAGCCGAGCGCCAGTCCACGCACACCGCCAGCCAAGCGCCACTCCACGCACACCGCCAGCCAAGCACCACTCCACGCACACCGCCAGCCAAGCGCCACCCCACGCACACCGCCAGCCAAGCGCCACTCCACGCACACCACCAGCCTAGCGCCACTCCACGCACACCGCCAGCCTAGCGCCACCCACGCACACCGCCAGCCTAGCGCCACTCCACGCACACCGCCAGCCTAGCGCCACTCCACGCACGCCGCCAGCCAAGCGCCACTCCACGCACACCGCCAGCCTAGCGCCACTCCACGCACACCGCCAGCCTAGCACCACTCCACGCACACCGCCAGCCTAGCGCCACTCCACGCACACCGCCAGCCAAGCACCACTCCACGCACACCGCCAGCCAAGAGCCACTCCCCGCACACCGCCAGCCAAGCGCCACTCCACGCACACCGCCAGCCAAGCACCAGCCTACACACACCACCATCACATTTAGGATTTTTTTATACAAAAAAGAAAACACAAACAAATTGCAAATAGATACAAATCTACTAACACAAAATCAGAAACTAAATACATTGCACTAATGCCAACCTTGAAACAGAACAACAATTCTTAAACATTACAGACCAGGCAGTTCACTTTACCACTCATGGTTGCTCCCAATAATTCTTTTGCTTGTGGTACGCTCTATAACAAGCAGACACACACAGCCCAGGGTTAGAAGGACACTCAGGGCAGTACATACGAGTCTCCTTCCGCGTACCTCTTCGCCAACAGACTCTACATCTCCTAGTGGGAAAGTCTTTTGAGGGTGTAGGAGGAATGTGATCAGGAAAGTGGCGATCTTTCAATCGAGCCACATCCTCCACCACTCCAACTCTAGGAACACTTGCCTGTTCCACAACAACAAGGCTGCCTATGACAGACTCCTGAAACTGAACAAAAGTCAACTTTGACACAGGAGAACACTCCTTGAACACAACAAAAGCATTGAAAGTTGCTAAATTGAAGAGATGGATGGCCAACTTCTTATACCAAATGTAAGACTTACGAATAGCAGTGTAAGGTTCCAACCTCTGATCTACTCTATCAACACCACCCATGTGCTTATTGTAGTCTAAAATGCACACAGGTTTGCGCACTTCAGCAATCTGACCCCAAACAGCCACAGGTGAAGTACTCTCATCATGGATGGTAGTCAGCATGTACACATCCCTCCTGTCCACAAATTTCACAGCTAGCAGTTCCTCACTACGCAAGGCACTGCACTGTCCCCTCTGAAGTTTTTTGCAAACAAGCTCTTTTGGATGACCTTTACGGTTAGAGCGGATTGTGCCACAAGCAAAAGTGTCCACTTTGAACAATTCCTTAAACAATTGCACAGCAGTGTAGAAGTTATCAAGGTACAAATGGTGGCCTCTGTTAAACAGTCCTCTATCAAGATCCCACACAATTTTCTCTGAAACTCCAAAAGTGGACGGACAACCAGGGGGTCAATAGTGGAATCCCTACCAGTGTACACACGCAAATTAAAAACATATCCTGTCCTACTCTCAGACAACATATACAGCTTAATTCCATAGCGTGCCCTCTTGCTAGGAATGTACTGCCTAAAAACCAAACGGCCCTTGAACAGGACCAAAGACTCATCAATAGATATTTCTTTCCCTGGAGTATAGATCTCTGAAAATCGATCTACAAAGTGATCAAGAACAGGCCGAATCTTAAAAAGACGGTCACATTCAGGGTGATCTCGTGCCAACGCCAAACCATTATCAACAAAATGCAGCATCCGAAGCAAAAGTAAATACCGATCACGAGTCATAACTGCAGGAAATATGGCCGTTGCCATCAAGGGACTGGTAGACCAATATGAACCCATGGACTGCTTCCTTATCAAACCCATCAAAAAAGTCAAACCCAAAAACTTCTTCATCTCTTCCAGATTTGTGGGACTCCACCGGGTAGCTCTAGAATGGGGCCTAAGTCTGGCACTGTTGTCCCTCAAAAACTGTTCAGCATACAAATTAGTCTGCTCAACAATCTCACCCAAAAATACATCATCCATAAACAACTGAAAATACTGTATAGGCAAATAATGTTCACAATCCACTCTACACCCTGCATAACCACTAAAGGCAGGCAACACCGGCTGCACCATGTTTGGATCAACCCAGAGTCCAGCACTTCCAGTAGGAAGCCTAGCAGCCCCAGGCTGCAATCCAGATGCCTCTTGCACCATCGGCACAGTAGTATCCTCCTCTAAATCAGGCACTTCATCTGCACTGAGAGTACCTTCATCATCCGATGATTCCATGTGGAGAGAAAACTCACTGCCTGAATCTTCCCCTCCCTCTTCTCCCTCAGACGCACTGTCAGTCTCATAATCCTGCTCAGAGGAAGATTCAAGAAGCAAACCAACCACCTGCTGAGCAGTAATTCTACGGCTAGCCATAATGCTTACTAATAAAGGTTACTTGTCAAACAAGTCAACAACAACAAACCCTTTGTAAAAAAAAGAAATAAACAAAATGTAGCTTTATCACAAAGACCTATATACTCCAACACTATACCACTCACGTGACAGAAGCAGCTAGACTCACCACCACCTACTCTGCACAGACACAGTAAGGATCAACAATATCCCACTAAAAAAGAAGAAGAAAAAAATTACACATAAGACAATGCAAAACATCGCAAAGAATTTCATGCTCTGAACACTAACAAATATGCTGCCATTATGGCACCACTTACAAAAAAATTCATTCATGTATGACAATAATACTCATTTGGAGTACACACAACAAAAATATTTTTCTTACCAAATAAATGCAATTACGCAAAATTGCAGAACCACCACTGCCGAAACCGCAAACAGGAATCAAAAGCTTTACACTAGAATAAAAAGGAGAAAAAAACCATTACAATCACATATGCAAATAATGCACCAGTCCACACACAATCCACCAGCCAAGCTAAGGGGTAGGTGGGCCTAACAGTATAAATAAAATATTCACCCCCGTAAAAGGGGAGCAACCCTTGTCCTTTTGGCCACTCCCCAACACAAAAATTAAAAAAACCCTGGTGTCTAGTGGCTTCTGCCCTCCTTGGGGGCAGATGGGCCTAAAAACATACTGCTATTCTGCCACCCAAGGGGTCACTCTCCACAAATAAAAGCCTGGTGGACTAGTGGGAAGATACCTTTATCTTCCGCACACGATCTCTCACTACTCAACTCTACTCTCAACTCTATTCACAACTGGATGTTAGCTCACCAACTCATTCTGAATCCCGCCAAAACTGAATTCCTCCTCCTCTCTACCTCTCTCTCACCTCCTCCTGTTCAATCTTGGATGGATCAGCTGAACCTACTCAACAACAAACCCATCATTGTCGACAGCGCTAAATCCCTAGGTGTCATTCTTGACAAAAGACTCAACCTAATCTCCCACATCAACTCTACTGCTAAGAACGCACGTTACCAGTTGCGCCTTCTACGGGGGATCCGTCGGTTCTTCCCGGAGAAAGACTTAAAAACCTTGGTACAATCTCTGGTTCTCTCAAGACTGGATTATTGCAATTCTCTTCTGACGGGCCTACCCAAATCCCACCTCTCTCCTCTCAAATCCATCCTCCATTCAGCAGCTCGCCTCATTTCAGGGTCTAAACGAAGCGACCACGTCACTCCTATCCTCTCTTCAATGGCTTCCGATCGAGGCAAGATCGATTTACAAAACTGCCTGCATCACACACAAAGCCTTACACACCTCCTCCCCTCGTTACCTGGCAAATAAATTGAAATTGTCCGGTGGCTCTCGCCCTTCTCGCAATGCAGAAAAGCTTCTGCTTGAGCCCCCCCCCGTCTTCAAAAAGGGAAAGATCGATGGCGCAATCCTTCTCAGGAAATGCGGTGAGAATCTGGAACTCGCTTCCCCCATTGCTGCATGCCACCTCCTCTACCCGGATCTTCAAAGCTGACCTCAAATCTCTTCTCAAGACACTTTCAGAACTAATACTTTCACTCTCAGCCCCTCTAGGAAGTTCGCTCTTCATTGTAAATTTTTAATTTTTCCTGTACATTCCTCACCCTTGCGTGCTGGAGTTTATGTATGTATGTACGTGTTCTCCCTCTCTCCCTCTCTCCCCCTCTCCCCCTCTCTCCCTCCCTCTCTCCCTCCCTCCCTCTCTCTCTCCCTCCACATCCATAAAACCTATTGAAAAGCTTGAATGACGCGGTGCGCCCTGCAGTGCCATTTTATTTAAAATAGTGCCCTTGAATCCTGCTGCCCTAGCGTTTCTGGTGTATAAAACACCACAGCCCTGTAATCGTGTGTGGGCAGCCAGCCCCCGTTGGCATAGCAGCTTGGAAGGGCCTATAAAAAGACTCCATTGTATTTCTGGAGTTTACGTCGAGGGGCCCAGTGGATAGATGTTTTAAAAAAATATATATATTTTGCCGTTGAATATTTTATTGAGCTCTGCAACACTGTACTTTTTCCTGTTCACATCACACACACACACACACACACACACACACACGCACACACACACACACACACACACATTCCCTGACTTCAACAAGAACATCTCCACCTTTTCCCAGCTGATACAGAGGCCCGCTTGCTCTCCAAGCTTAATGACATCCCGGATAATTGGGCCTATGTTCTGACCTGGTTTCCAACATATAGAAGGATGTCATTAGCATGAAGGGACACTGGTGTGTGGCGAACTCCAAACCGCAGTCTGCTTCCTGAGTGGTTTTCCCTAAGGGTGCATGCATGCTAAAGGCTACAGAGCTGCAGTGAACAGCCTGTCCACCATTTCCTGTCATTATTTAATGCGCAGAAGTAGTGTGACCTAACTTTTTGGTTTTTTTACATGGGAGATATCTGCTCGCATCATCTGGTATCAGCTACATCAGTGTACAGGAATGCAGGCCTTTCTCTACAAGATTCCACAT
Organism: Calotriton arnoldi; assembly: GCA_963921515.1. Classification (NCBI taxonomy): domain Eukaryota; kingdom Metazoa; phylum Chordata; class Amphibia; order Caudata; family Salamandridae; genus Calotriton; species Calotriton arnoldi. The sequence goes on along the minus strand of CAWUFW010010044.1, from coordinate 156,176 downwards.
CTGAATCCTCTGGACAAAGGTGCAAGGCTCCCCTTTCTCTTTAAACAATACCAATGCCAAACACAGGATGCTGAGCCGACGCCGGGATTCGAACCCGGTTCCCCAGTTTCAAAGTCGGCAACTCTTGTCTCGTTTACTTGCAAACCAAATATAAATAAACAAACAGATCAAACTGCGGCGATTTTAGTTCTTTCACTGTGTAGGTAAAAAGCAACAAACTGAACTGGGCAGAAAAACATACTTTTCAACTGTATGTGCTGTGCACTAGAGGCCATTTTCCTACATTCCTTTGCGGCCCCTCCTTGGGACACAGCTGTGACTAATTAGCAGCTTCCTTCAAGTGCACACATTTCAGTAACCCAGAGACGAACGTCATCAGTAATCTAGCAGAACTAAATTGGCTGTGTTCTTTCAAGTGGGCTCTGTAGCTACATTTTTTTTTACACACATTGCAAACTGAAAGCTCCAGCCACGACTCGGTCTAGTGCAGAGTCTGCACCATAAGAACGGCAAAGCTTGCTCACTCGCCTAATGGGCATTCCTGCTGCATGATCGTGCAGCAGGAATGCACAAAGAGGCATCGGGGAAAGGAAAACCCTTTCCTTTCCCTCGATGCCTCTTTTGATTCAAACCCCCTCCCCGAGCCAAAACTCACCTGATTTCTCCAACGCGCTGGAAGCAAATGGCTTCCAGCGCGTCGGGGAAGAAAGGGAAACCCTCAATGATGTCAGCGCGCCTCGCGCGCTGACGTCATTGATGGGGAGGGCGGGGGGAGGCAGGGGAAGCCCTTCCCCTGCCTCCCCAAAAAAAAAACTAACAATCGGATTCCCACGGGGGGAGCGCCAGCGCTTCCCCCATGGGTGGTCTTATAACGAGCTGGACTCGTCATGAGCACACGAGCACTGTGTGCCATGACGAGTCCAGCTCGTCATGAGCACCGAAGGGGTTAAAGACTATTAAATATTTTAATGTTTTAATTTATAATATATAACATAACTGTTTTTAATTAGATTTTATGTTATAGGTGTATATATATATATATATATTTATTTGTACATTCTTATATATTTATAAAATTTAAAAATAAATTAAAATTAATAGTTTATTTGTTTTAAAGTAAATATATATTACATTTTATATATGTATGTTTACATTTTTTAAAGTTAAATGTATTTCTTATATTTGTTAAAATGTATATTAAATCCAAATAATTGTTTTAAAGTTAATTTTACTATTTAATATATTTAACATTCTTTTTTACATATATAAAAAAATAGATATTTTGTACATCGATATTTTTTACATCGATATTCTTATACTTACCATTATAAATATAGGATGTCGATATTTTTGACATCGATACTTATGACTCGATATTAGGAGACTTAAAGAGGCAATGGAGAAAATTGCTGCACTAGAGAAATCCCTTGAGAAGTTTTGGGAAACAGCGGAGGGTAAAAATTCTCTGGAAGAACTGGAAAGAAGACTTGAGAAGCATGAGAATGAAATACAGCTAAAAAAAGTAAAGAAGTTTAACAGAGACAGGATTGATTATGCCTCAGGTAGAGTCTACACCTTCGCACGTCGCTTTGACTCCAATTACAAAAAACAATCCATGGAGCAAATTCAGCAGCAAGACCAAACAAGAATGTCCAGTGCGGAAAGCTCTGAAGTGAGCTCGGGGGACGAAGGAGCAGCACTTGGAAGATCAAGGATGGGTTTTCCCGGGGAGATGCGACTGTTGCGCATGACGACAAGGGGAAGAGGAGCTCCATCACCCCCAACCGCACTGGAAGAACGAACAGAACAAGGCGCAGCAGGAAGAGGCAGGGGAAGAGGAAAAGGAAAGAAGGGGAAATAACAAATAAAGAATCGGCAATGGAAGACAACCTTGTGATCAATCTTTCCAGCAAAAAACTGAACATCAAACACATGAACCTACTTAATAAAGGACTAACGTTTTGTCCTAACTCTGGCATGGATTTGGCATCTACGCGTGTGGATCTTTATAAATTTTGTAGAAAATTAAAATTAAAAAAATACTTTATGAACAGATCTACCCGTCTCTCAAAAACAGAGCTTGGAACATCACTCACGAATCTTACAAGTGAAGACATTGAGTCCCTGAGAACCATACAGGATCTGATGAATGAGGAAACTCAGCAAGAATCTATGCCAGATAATGCAACAGCAACTGATGTATGTGTGGCTCTAGGCATTGAGACGAACATGTCCGCCAGGAGTGGATGTAAAGGAAAATCAAAGTTTTGCCCACAGTTACCACCAGGGAACAGGGTAGATGTCTTTCAGGAACTTGTGGCAGAAGACCTGAGGGACATCTATGTTAAAGAAAAAGAGCATTATAATCCGACAAATACCAACATGTCAAGGGATGACTGGTGGGCACTGTCAGATCTCCGACAAGATATAAGTATAATCATCAAACAATCCGACAAGGGTGGCAATGTCGTTGTGATGGACCGGAATAAATATCTTTTAGAGGTCAGAAGACAGTTGGGAGATGCCACCAAGTATGAAAAGTTGAAATCTAATCCCACCAACGACATTAAAGTGATCTTCCATGAGAAATTAAAACAATGGCATGGAATAGGCGTAATTGATGATGATGAATTGCGTTATCTGAAGACAGAGCACCCAATCCTGCCGACTCTGTATGTACTGCCCAAAGTACACAAGAGCTTAGAAAATCCTCCTGGGCGACCAATTGTGAGTTCATGTGGCTCATTACTCGAAAACACCTCGAGGTTCATTGATATTTTCCTCTTCCCCTATGTTGCTGATCTTCCATCATATTTACGAGACTCAATGGATTTCCTCAATAGAATTAATAACACTCATTGGAAACCTAATTACATCATGGCCACAATTGATGTGGTTTCATTATATACCTCCATCATTCACACAGACGGTCTTAAGGCATGTGAGTATTTTTTGAGATCGAGATCATTGAGTTTATTGAGCCATACCAACATGCTCCTCGAAATGATGTCCTTTTGTTTGAACAATAATATCTTTGTATTTGATGGAAAATTCTATAGGCAAAACCAAGGGACTGCCATGGGGACATCATTTGCGCCAACATATGCCAATCTCACCATGGGCTTCTGGGAGACAGAATGCTTGTGGTCAGAAAGTAATAACATCAACCTGGAGAGGGTGGTGCTCTGGGTCCGTTACATAGATGACCTGTTTCTCATTTGGGAAGGAGAGGAGGAAGAGTTAAAATGTTTTTTGTCATCTTTGAACGTCAACTCACTCAACCTTCAATTCACGTATACATACAGTAGAACCGTGGTGGATTATTTGGACATAAGGGTCTACATTGAGAATGAGAGAATGTGCACCACCCTCTTCCGAAAGACCACATCATGCAACAGCATTCTGCACGCTAACAGCGCACATCCAAAAGCCCTTAAGTGGAGCATCCCCTATGGAGAGTTCCTGCGGGCGCGTAGGAACTGCTCTGAGGAGGAGGAGTTTATTAAACAGATGTCTATAATGATGGTTCGTTTCCAAAGAAGAGGTTATCCTTTGATGGTCTTAGAGAATGCACGGGAAAGAGCAACCAATGCCATAAGAGAGAACTTATTGTTACCCAAGAACATGAAAATGTCGTCTGAGTTGAATGTGGAACCAGTGAGATTCATTACAGATTTTAACAGCTCGAATCAGAAGGTGAAACAGACGCTCAATAAACATTGGGGTGTCCTTAAGAAAGATCAGGAATTAAAACCCTTCATCAAACAACAGGCCAATGTCACCTACAGAAAAGTACCCTCACTAGGGGGACTATTGACACAAAGCTACTTCTCCAACAAACCTGTATATCTACAAAAAACAACTTGGTTATCACAGAAGGGCTTTGTGAAATGCGCAAGATGTAAAGCCTGTAACTATGGCCGCAATATGACAGAAGTTATGACCATTCAAGGTTTGAAAAAAACAATCAAGGAAAGGATCACGTGTGAACCCACCCACGTGGTTTACCTTTTGGAATGTAAATGCGGCCAAAGATATATTGGAAGTACAGTGAATAAACTAAAATTGCGCATCCTACAACATTTGCGAGCCATATTGAACAAGGACTTTGCGTATGTGATGGCCAAACATATCTGGAGAGAGCATGAAGGCATTTTAGACAAAAACACACTCTCGTACTCTGGTATTGAACATATAACAACGAATATCAGAGGGGGAGACAGAGAGTTGTTATTGAGACGTGCAGAATCAAGATGGATTGTCAATTTGGGTACAGAGATGCCGTGGGGCCTGAATGCGGATGCGGAACTATACACCTTCTTGTAACAATGTTTATCATTTAACCTGCCTTAGACTTGTCTTAAAACTTGGTATCTTTGGGTTTTAAGTGTACCGCAATTTTAACCAATGGGCCCAGTTATTGTGTTTTATCTCCCTCCTTCTGACAATCTCTCTTTTTATAACTTTTTATCACCCTATTGAGCACCGCATATGTGCAATTGTTGCATTAGGTATTATTCCTTGAAATGGCGAGCAAGTTGATCATTTAAGGGCTTATATTTTCAAGTGAATAATGATGAAGTATATCTGAACATAATTTTTTCCACTAACAGACATTAATGTAGGAGTTTCACTCCATTATATATCGATCAGCAATGTATACATCTGATAATGTGGATTTCAATGGTCCAGTGGAAAATTGTTTGAAATACTGGATGGAGGTCAGTTGAGGTAATATTATACAGAGTAGAATACGGAAAAGTTTCTACGAATAAGCACTAAGCACTTTATATTTATGGTGTAAATACATAGTACTGAAAGGCATAGTAAGTTAAGAGCGGGTTTTATAGAACCCATCTTTTTGAATATAATGCTTTTAGTGACCTCCTCGTTTTAGATCTTTTTAGATTTTTTCACTTGTTGATAGAGGACATTTGCACTTTGTACTTGTATAAGCACAGGCACTTTAGACCTTCCTGGCACTTCTCGCAGATTTTTCCCTGGAGCCCAGGAAATATGCACATTGCACCTTTTGGTAGTGTTTGTCATTTTTATTAGTATATAAATTTGAATCTATAAGTAAGAACATATAAATAAACTTGAAGCAATGTAAGGGGTGTTATTAGAGATTAAATTAAAAGAGTAGCATGATGTTTTGGGAGAGATAGAATGATTACACATAATCGACATAATACTGGAAGTCTGGGGCTCTTTTGATTATTAATAAGAAAATGACATAAATATGAAGGATTAGGTGGTGTACTTCACAAATTGATAATATGTATTTATTCATGTCAGTTTGAAAAATAGAGAAAGAATGTAAAGTAAGATAAAGCTATTTTGTTTATGTCTAAACTATACATGATTCCAATTTTGAACGTGGCTCCTTTAAGAAATTGACCTTGTTTTTTAATTGGTGGTGGGGGAAATGAACTATGCTTCCCCTTTAAATGGACACGTTGTTAGCACACTTTGGACCCAGTAGAAGGCGCAAGCCGAAACGCGTAGGTCATCGTTTTGTATGCACCCCTGCACTTAGCTTGTGAAGGCTTCGTATGAAGAGGCTCTTTGTCATATTTTATTAAAGCCCTTTTGAAGTCAGTTCCTGTAAGTGCTGTGCTTCATTTTGCCCTGGTAAACGTGTGGAAAGCTGAGCCCGAGTGGAGGGCAACCATTTGGAGCAAATGTGCAATATATATATATATATTTATTTGTACATTCTTATATATTTATAAAATTTAAAAATAAATTAAAATTAATAGTTTATTTGTTTTAAAGTAAATATATATTACATTTTATATATGTATGTTTACATTTTTTTAAGTTAAATGTATTTCTTATATTGTTAAAATGTATATTAAATCCAAATAATTGTTTTAAAGTTAATTTTACTATTTAATATATTTAACATTCTTTTTTACATATATAAAAAATAGATATTTTGTACATCGATATTTTTTACATCGATATTCTTATACTTACCATTATAAATATAGGATGTCGATATTTTTGACATCGATACTTATGACTCGATATTTGTGTATGAGGATATTTTGGGCATCGATTTTCTATCAGTGAACCTCTGCATTTAGAGTGGTGGGAGGAGTTTTCACTAGCACCTGAATAGGCTGTGTCTGCTCTGCCCAATGCTGTCTCCACCTCCTGTAGTGAAGCTGGGCCGGGGAGGACAGAACTTGTTTTTACTGAGTTCAGAGACTCTTGCAACAAAGAGTAGAAAGAGAAAATGGGGTATAAATATTAGACCTAAAACCCCAGAACTTTAGATTACTTCTGGAATAAAGAGGAACCTCTGCCAAGGAAAAAGAACTGAAGAGCTGTGAGGAGGCGACTGCCCCTTTGCTGTGTGTTGCTTTGCTGGGTTGGTCTGCAGTTGCTGCTTCTGCCAAGCAGAGGATTGGAACTTTGCTGTGAACCTGCTTGTGAAGAATCTCTAAGGGCTCATGTGTGCTTGCATCCTGTTCTGAAGTCTCAGGACACAAAGGCTTCACCATAAGCTTCCTTGAACTCCACTGCTGGGAGTTCTGACCTGCCAGGAGGTGCCTGTTCCAGTTCTGGGCCTCTAAGGTTGTTCCTGTTGCTGGGAGCTGAAAAAGCTTGAAGAAACCAAGAAAATTGACGCATCACCCTTCCAGCGCCTGTTTTTCCAATGCACCACTGAAGAGCGGGAGAAATTTCCACGCTCCTCTGCCGTGCGGCCGAAGAATCAACGCAGCACCAGGCAGCGGCTGAAAAATCTGCCGCACACCAAGTCCAGTGCACCGGCCTCCAAAGTTCAAGATCACTGCACCAACTCTGACGCATGCCCTGCTGTGAGGCTGAAGGAATCATCGCATCATGGAACCGCGGCTGAAGAAATCGACGCAGCCCTTGTTTGCCGCCACCACATCGACCTCCAGCATGCCCTGGATTTTCATGCATTACACCTGTGCAGCAAGTTTTCCAACACATCACTCGCAGACCAGAACCATCTTGGAATCGGCGCATCACTTCCCCCCACAGTCCGGATTCGATCCATCACTTCTCCTGCGTGCAGCAGAACTGCTGCATCCCCTCCCCAAGGACTCGGGAACTTACGCATCACTTTGTTTTCGGACTCTTCCCTACTCTGCAGCTGTTTTGCCTTGTGGATTTTGACACATTTGAGGTACTTTGTGTAAAAGTCATGCATCCATAGTTTTCTATGGACAGAATTGCTTGAAACATTTCAAAAGTCATGTTTTGAATTGTGTATGTTGGATTTTTGTCATTTTGGTCTTGTTTGGTTTACATAAAGATACTTTATTTTTTTAAACTGGTGTGGCGTCCATTTGTAGTGTTTTCACTGTGTTACTGTGTGTCTGTGTGCAAATACTTTAAACATTGCCTTTGGGATAAAACTGTCCGGTGGTACCAAGCTAACAAGAAGATGAGTAGGGGTTACCTAAAGTGTGTAACTCCCTTAACCTGACTAGAAGGAAAGGTCCCTACTTGGACAAGGTGCTTACCTCTGCCAACTAGAGACCTCCAATTCTAGAAGTTTGTGAAACCGGAACATTCTGCAGTTAGGACAAATATTTCCAGGCATGTTACATTAACATCAGGTCTCCAAATTCCATTGTGCACATTTCAGCAATGTCAAGTTCACTTCTAACTAAGGAAAAACTTACATTTAAGCGTTTCAGCGGCCTATATTAATAATTATGTCTGCATATTGCTGTCTGCACATTTAAAATGCATGATTTCATCGTTAAAATTTGCGTTAATCATTGCACATGTGACTTTATTCTAAATAATTTGCAGCTTAATTAGTTAGCGTCTTCAAAACTGAACAAAGGCTGTAATGATAATCATGATGCATGTTTAAAGGGATACTTAAGTGGGTGGCACAATGGGTGCTGCAGGCCCACTAGTATCATTTAATTTACAGGCCCTGGGTACACATAGTACCAATTTACTAGGGACGTACAAGTAAACTAAATAAGGCAACTGGGTGCATGCCAATGTTGCCATGTTTAAAGGAGAGAGCTCAAGCACTTTAGCCCTGGTTAGCATGGATAAAGTGTGCAAAGTCCTTAAGCCAGCAAAAACAAAGTCAGCAAAAACAAGAGCCTGGAAGGCAACACGTTGGGGGAAATCTAATTTCCAATTGTACGAATCCCTTTTCCAAAGTATTCTAAAATTCTAGGTGCTTCCAACTCTTCTAATTCAGGTTTCAGTTCTGAGAAATTCTTTGCAATTCCCTCTATTTTCTTACTCTCATAAGGTATGTATGAACAACAGTGGGCTAATTTGAGCATCTGGCAGACTCTGCCTTTTTCTGCGAGTAAAATGTCTAATGCTAAGCGATTCTGCAAAATCAGTGTTTACTACTAATAAAGCTCCAGAAGTACTGATTGCCAGCTTGTCGATAACAGTGACAGTATCCTATTCTTTTTATCATTTATTATGACTCCTACAGGTGGTATGATTGCGCAAAACATGTCTCCTACTGATTGAACTCCACTTTCTGTACTACGCATGTGTCTGTGTGCTGGTGTCATGGTTAATGCATCTATACTATACACATGGTACATTTTAAGAAGCAATACAGCTAAATAGCAAATACCCTCCCAATCAACAGGTAACTAAAAATATGCTTTCTGTCAACAAACAAAATAAACTCCTGGAATTTCAAATTCTTCTCCCTGTAAAATTTGCCATGATCCTCCCATTAATTCGAACGTGTGCTCATAACTACTAATCCCTACGTGTCTGGTTCGTTTGGATGTTTTCCTTTTCTAAATGCAATTGTTTTACTTTATGTTGACTGTCTAGTCTTAATTTTGGGTAAACCATTCACTTTCTAAGTTCATCTTCTTTCTTCCAAACTTTTTTCAAAACATCACTATGTTTGCCTTTACTACGTGAAATATTAGTGTTTCTTTCCTCTAGAGCCATAATGAAAACTTTCTCTAGTGGTCTTCCTAAGCAGGCTACATTTTTTTGATAACCCTTACCACTATCTATAGGGCTATGTGGCATAAAGTATTACCAAGCTGTGCCCATTTCTTTTACTTGCGAGGGAAAATTCATGCTTTCCATTGGAGGCACTCTAGGAAGTATTATATCATTGTTGGAATGGAAATATTCATTGTTTATATACAAGTGAAAGCACTATGATACAGGAAATTGCATATGATAATGGTATGTAATAATATGTGAATCCTCAGTTGCTGATGATTGTAAATGAGCACAGAAATAACAGCCTTTTGCTCCCATGGGGTGTGTATATTCCTGTCCTAATCCAGAGTAACCATTAGTTTTGTAATCTTTATCCTTGTAGCTTTAAAATGAGGCTTTCAATTGCTCTTCATCATCCATGTTTGTATGTGTGTTAGTTACACTATGCCACTACACTCTACACAATTCCACTATATGCCGCTCCACTCTATGCCACTCCACTCAACTGTATGCCACTTCACTGTACACCACTCCACTCTATGCTATTCCACTTTATGACACTTCACTGTACGACACTCTGTGCCATTCCACTCTATCCTATTTCACCCTACGCCACTTCACTGTAGACCACTCCACTGTATGCCACTCTACGCCACTCCTGTCCACACTGTTGCACTGTAGGCAACTCCACTGTAGGCCTCTCCACTGTATGCCACTCCAATCTACGCCACTTCACTTTATGCCATTCCACTCTATGGCAATGCACTCACGCCATTCCACTTTATGCCACTCATTTTTATGGCACTCAACTTTATGCCACTCCAGTCTATGCCTCGATGGTGTTCCATCCTATGCTACTCCACTTTATGCCACTCCACTGTATGCCACTCCAGTCTAAGCTATTCCAATTTACCACACTTGATTGTACGCCACTCTACTCTACGCTGTCCACTGTTCACCACTCCCCTCTCTTCTACGACACTCCACTGTCCGACTGTGTCCTCCACTGTACTATATAACACTCCACTTAACAGCACTCCACTCGGTGACACTACACAATACGATTTGAAACACTTTTTTATTAAAAAATAAAAACCATTGAAATTCAATGAAAAAACCAAAGGTTAAAACTTAGAGCCTGATTCAGATCTTGGCGGACGGGTTACTCCGTCACAAAGGTGACGGATATCCTGTCTGCCAAAATATAAATCCCATAGGATATAATGGCATTTATATTTCAGCTCACAGAATATCAGTCACCATTGTGACGGAGTAACCCGTCTGCCAAGATCTAAATCAGGTCCTTAGTTATAGTTAAGAAAAGTTTATTTATTGTTTCCATACAAACCAAACTTAAACTACACAAACGTAAGAAATTCTAAAGTTCTAGTTATACCGTAAATGTATAAATTATCCACGAGCTTCAAATTACTATAACTCGCGCACCTACAAACACAGTGTTGCCAACTCACTAGCCACACTACAATAACTATAAGTCACACCTTTACGATGCACTGATAATACCCTTTCAAATTACAGCTTTTAAACTATGTAAAATCATAGCTGTCATAAAAACACTTATAACATCTCAAATGAGATCATTCATGAGAACACTGTGCATCGTAAAGGCGTGAGTTATAGTTATTGCAGTGTTTCTGTAGTTTAAGTTTGGTTTGTATAGAAACAATAAATAAAGTTTTCCTAACTATAACTAAGTTTTAACCATTGTTTTTTGTTGTTGAATGTTTATGTATATATGGCCGCTATTGTAACCAATGATTTCGAACAACCTCAGGGCAATCTTCTCTTTCGATGAATTAAGAAGGTGAAAGTACGTCATGTATTTAAATTTTTAAAATGACTTTGAAACAAGAAGGAAACTGACATTGATAAAGGCGTTGTGCCGAAATGCCTCTGTCAGTGCTTTTGAGGCTTGCACATTAAAGCACTTTGCTTATACTTACCCGAGAGTGCACTCGTTACTGGCTGGGTGTTAATTCATCTGCCGGAGTGGATGTATATATAGCAGTTTACCACCGCTGGAGTTTTGCACCCGGGATGCGAGGTGCGGCGGAGGGTGACCTGAAAGCGATGGATTTGATTTGCTGCCTGCCCCGTTGCTGAAAACATTGTGTTCGCCTGACAACTTCAGGCGATTTACGGAATACAGAGAGCGACATAACAGGAGGGAGCCTCCTTCCCAACTGGACCGGACGGGTGAATTCAGGTCGGAGGCTCGACATAACCGCTGCGAACCATCGATGAGTGCTTCTTCCCTTCTTGCTGCCCGAGTGATTTTCAATCAGCAACAGTCCTGAAGGTTTGATATTCATTTGAGTTGTGAGCCCATTGAATCAAAACGAACATGTTCAGTGTAACGGAACGTGAGGAAGCGGCTGCCAACATTTTTAGACATGGAGCAGGACGGGGGAAAAGCGGCTTGAAGGGTATAGACTCACTAGAACTCCTCCCAGTAACCTGAAGATTCTGTATCAGACCTTGGAGAAGACCTACGAGAGAGAAATCAGAAAATGGTGGGAGGCAACTTTGTTGCAAAAATACCTGGATGTTGAACGTATACCCAGGGGTTTACGCATTTACACGGTCCCATCATATGAAAACCCTGACCCACAGCTACTAAAAGACTGGGCAGAACACACCACGGAACCGGCTAAAGGCATGGTCAGGATTCTCATCAAGTATGTGTGGAGCGACTGAGCGAAACTACTGGGAGAGATTAAGAAATTGGAAGACGTGATAGACAAAGATAAAGACACTAAACAGAATGAAGAATTGAAAACTGCCATGAAGAAATGGCTCATGGATTATGAAGGCATCATCAGATGCCGTAAACAGACAAAATTCCAGTGGGATAAAAAGGATTCTGAATTAGGCCACATCCTAGCGCTCGCTCGGAAATTTGATACACCCAGAAGACAATTAAACCAGCAAAGAGGAAGTAACATGATGACAGTAGGGAGACCTCAGAATCAGAGGTGGAAACATCTGAAGGGGAACAGACACACCCTATCGGGAGCACTGAAAACATAAGTGAGCCGACTTATTTTCGGGAATACAAACTCATCAGGGAATGCCTCAGCGACCAGCCCAGAGAACCCATCCACTGAGAGAAAAAACGACAAACAAGAAGGGGCTGGGGCGTGGCCTGGCGGCCTAAAATGGCAGACGCACCCTAGCGAGGCTCCCGCAGCCCGATCGTAATCCTTTATTAATCCTATTCGTCCAGTGTAATGATGTAAGTATTCTTGTTTGTTAATGGAACGGTACGACACACAGTATTCTTTTGATTGAATACATACCGTGCCGTCCGTGCCAAAATAACATGTATTATACTCTTAAATGTGCATTCACGTGAGGCAGTTTCTAGTCAGCGAGTTCGGAGTGCATTTAACGACAGTTGCACTCTAATCTTCGTCGAGGAGAGACGCACTCCTGTGTTGTCTGGATTGATACTGCAAATAAACATATTTTAACAATATTGGATTACGCCTGGAATACTACTTTACATCCAGCCACTTTGATCTACCCAGTGCACCGGCGGGGTCAGCAGACACCCGGTAATTGTGGATTGCGTGCTCCGGTGGCTACATTTTCGGCGCTTGACGGCTGTGGCGGGCCGTACAGAGTGGGGCCTGCGTGCGGTGTGCTGGCTGTCCAGCGTGAGAAAAAGGCCGGGGCACCGAGATACGCACCTGGCGTGAAGGAGCAGCTGGGACAGAGGCGCTTGAGGAGGTAGGACTGCCCGGGGTGGCAGCTGGGGGCCCGGGGGCCAGCGGTGCCTGACTAGCATCCCGCTGGGGTCTCGGCAGCTGAGCCGAGCCGCTGTGGGTGGGCTGGCGTGAGCCCTCGCTGCTCCCCGGGACATCTGATGCGCGACCTGCCGGAACAACACTCCCCCCCCTCCTCCCAGTGGGGTTGCTGACACACCGGGAAGGGACATTCTGTGCCCGGCTGAGTGAAAGGAGGCGTCCCGAGTCGCGGGCTCCGGCGGACTGCGGCCTAGCCCAGGCACTAGCAAGAGCTCTGGCGGCCATTTCGGGCCGCTGTGAACAAGTCGCTGAACGTGGTGGTGGCCTGCACCCGACTGGGCGGGAGAGGCGCTGCGCGGCCGGGGGGCACGCGGACCGGGATCTGGCTGGGGCCCCTGGCGAGCTTTCGGCAGCCATTTCGGGCCGCGACGTGCCCGGGATCTCGCTGGTTTGGGGTGCGCGCTGCATCCCGGGAGATGGTGATAAATCCTTTCTCCCCCCTGAGGACCACACGAGGAGTGGGGCGCCCAGCTGCACCTTGGGGCCCGGAGTTGCAAGACCGACGAGGAGCTCCCCAGATTTACTTGTGGGGGCCGGGGTGTCTGACAGAGTGGGCGATCCTGGCAATGGCTGTGTGGACAGTATCGGACCGATACAAGATACATCATAATTGTTGCCAAAAGTTGATTGGAGGCTGCTGATGACTGGAACCACTCTCCTCCTATGCCGCTGGGTATCCTGCTGCAACTGAGAGACGGAGTGAGGCCCTGGGCCGCTGCCCTTCTCCTACCAAGATATTGAATCCCCCGGCCGGGAGCGGAGCCTAGTTGCTCGAATCTTTCTAGTGGCCTCATCAATATTGTGCACCCATTGGATGCGGACGGGCCTGGGGTTGCGATTCGGCGCCCACTAGGGGAGGCGCGGGCGCCCTGCTCACGGAAGCGGCTGGACCAGGTTCGGTGCGGCTTGTGGGCACTGTACCCCCCCTATTGGAGGCCGAACGGGGTGAGAGCTGGGCGCCATTGACCTGTATCACGATTATATTTGGAGGCAAATCTGGGGCTTGTCGCCGGACCACCACGGTACATATATCTACACAATATGGCCAAAGACAAACCGCCTGGAATGGCATCAAAGCAGAGCACGATAGATAAATTCACGGGAGCTGTAGCCCTGGGGTCGAGTCAGGGTGATCAGGAAGCGGCCATGCCAAATAATGCAGCGCTGTTGGCGGCGATCACGCAATCCCGGGAGACTCTTGAAGCTAGGATTGGGGCCGTGGGCTCTGACATTATGCTCCTCAGACAAGATCTTAGAAACGCTGTGCAGCTTATTGCATAGTCGGAATCCCGGATCTCAACAGTAGAGGACACAGTGAACAGTCTTCAGAAGAAAGTATCCACCCCAGAAACACTTACTAAAGGCTTGGCGACGCGGGTGGAGGATGCGGAGGGACGTGCAGGCAGGAATAATCTTTGCTTTGTTGGGTTTCCCGAGGGCTGCGAAGGCGGCCGCGAGGAGGACTTCCGGGTTAAGTGACTCATGGAATGGCTCCCGCTCGACACAGTTTCCCCCTGCTTCATAATCGAGCGCACACCGGGTGCTGATGCAGAACCCGCCGCCGGGCGCCAACCCCGACGGCTTCTCAACAAAAAGACAGAGATACCATATTGCAGCAGGCCAGATTGAAAGCGACTCTCAGGTTTGCCTCACAACATATTATGATTTTCCCTGATTACACCAAGATGGTCCAACAGCGCAGGCAGTCCTTCGTTGAGGCCAAGGCACGTCTCCGTGGCCTTAAGATCCAATATTCCCTTCTGTTCCCGGCTCGCCTGAGAGTGGTTTACCAGTCACGAACACATTTCTTCGAGACACCTGAGGAGGTTTTCCGCTGGACCGAAGAGACCGTGAAGCCCAAGTCCCACACTCCACCTAGATTTGACTCTGACTCCTCATCTGGGGGCCATGGGCGAGGCTCCCTGTGGGCGGCTGAAAAGCAGCTCCACCGTTCGTGCTCCAAGAAACGCTCCAAGACTCGCAGCAAATCCCGTTGGTGGCCAACAGATGATCAACCGGAACCTACGGCATCCTAATCGATACCCCGCCGAGACCTACATGAAGACTGAACAATTCGGATGAAGATGATAACTGGGCTACAATGTACATGCCCCTGTCATAGAACACTAACATGTGCAGGGTATCATTTTTGGGGATCCTTTGGCTGCATGTTGCTCCTACCCCCGTTGGGGATCGGGCGCACAGTATGCTGCGATAGATACTTCAATGTTTACGAGGTATTGGGGTGGGGGGGTTTGTGGGGGGATAAATGGGAAGTTTTTGAAGTTCATGTTTTTAGTTAGTGCCATTGCCAATCAATGCATATAGAGTCCCGGGCCGGTCAGACTTCCCAACTGCACACAACTCTTTGTGGGTTTCTATGCCAGATATGTCACCTAGCCCGGTGACTACCGGGAACTCCGGGTTGTTAGTTGGAACATCGGTGGCCTCCTAGATAATATTAAGCGGGGCGCTGTGCTGCCTCAGGCTAAATGCTATAGAGCCGATATCCTACTTCTACAAGACACCCACTTACTGGGCACCAAGACACCGTGCCTGGCGCGATTTGGGTTTGCGCAGGGCTTTCATTCTAGGTTCAAGAGGGGGTCCCGGGGTGTAGCGATACTTATTCATTGTAGCCTTCCCTTTGTCCACAGTAAGTCATGGCCCGACACACAGGGTAGATTCATAGTAATCTCTGGAACACTATATGGGGAGCCTCTTGTCCTTGGCAGCGTATCTGCTCCCCCCCATTGGCATGGAACCTTGTGGAGCGCTTGACAACGCTCTGGACTGAGATCCCGTTGGGACTGACGGTGGTAGGAGGCGATTGGAATGACGCCCTGTGCCCGACAAGAGACAGATGGAGCGGTGGGGGGCGACCTTCTGTGGTTCGAGAATCCAAACTGATGCCCTTGATTCAGGGTATGGGATGGGCAGATTCCTGGAGGGCGCTGCACCCCACCGAACACGAGTACACATACTTCTCTGGCGTACATGAATCCTTCTCCCGCATAGACTATGGGCCATATGTACCAACCTGTTTTGCGATCGCAAACACTGCGAATCGCAAAAAAACAGCGTTTGCGATCACAAAACAGAGTGTTCCTATGTATGAAGGGGACCTGCCACGCAAAAACGTTAATCGCAAATTTCGTGAATAGCAATTTTGCGAGTCTGAGAATCTGCGAAAAACCTGCGATTTCGCTATCTACGGGACGTTATTAGCGATATTCGCTAATAACCTGATCGCAAATTGCGAAATTGCAAAGAGATGTATGTAAAATTTGCAAATTGCGAATAAGCGAAATTCGCAATTTTGCACATCGCAATTACCACCAACTCTGAGCAGGTGGTAACCAGGTGCAACCTATTTAAACAGGACCACAATGCTACAGGGGGATTCACAATGGCTGCGCTGTATGTGATAGCCAGGAGACTGCGAATAAGAGCTGCTGCACAGAGAAGGAGACGCCAGGAAAGGATCTTCAGAGCGTGCATCACCCTGTTCCAGCAGACCAAGGAGGAGATCCATGTGAAGTATAGGCTGGACGCAGATAGCATCATGGACTTAATAGAGGAGCTCAAACCCATACTAGAACACCCCACACGCAGGGCACACACCATTCCCACCCATGTACAGGTCCTGTGCTCACTGCACCTACTGGCATCAGGGAGTTTTCAGGGGGTGATAGCTGCAGCAGGAGGGGTCTCCCAGAGTTGCCTGTCGCGCTTCTTTCACGCCTTCCTGGATGCAATGGTACAGAGGCTGCATCAGCACATCCAATTCCCCAGCACACAACAGGCACTAGATCAGACTAAGCAGGATTTCTACCAGATAGCTCAATTCCCCCACGTGATTGGCTGCATAGATGGGACCCATGTTGCACTCTCAACCCCATCACAGAATGAGTATCTGTTCAGGAACCGCAAATCATATAATTCCCTGAACATACAGGTAGTGTGCAATGCCAAACATGTCATCACTGATATTGTTGCTAAATACCCAGGCAGCACACACAACTCATTCATGTTTCGCCACAGTGGAATATACCGACGACTCACAGATGGCGAGTTTGGTGAGGGCTACCTGCTAGGTAAATGAATGGCTTCCATTCACACAATCAGCAAAGGTCTGAAGCGGTAGGACAGTGTTTAACATAATTCTTGTCACCCTGCAGGTGACAGTGCCTATGCTGTACGAGACTTCATCCTGACTCCGTACCTGAATCCAGCCACTGCAGGGGAGCGTAGGTATAACAGCGCTCACAGAGCCACACGCTGTGTCATTGAGAGAACATTTGGAATCCTGAAGAGCCGTTTCCGCTGCCTCCATAAGAGTGGAGGAGCGCTACAGTACAGCCCCGAGACGTGCTGCAAAATCGTGGCCACATGTGCCATGCTACACAACATCGCCACCAAGAAAGGCACCCCAGTGGAACTCACCGATTCATCAGATGAGGAGGGCCCAGCTCCACGGTGCAGACCAGCAGGTGGTGTCGGGGCGGCTGCCGGGCGCCAGAGACGAGATGAGATCACACAGAACTATTTCTAGGTGAGAAATGGTGACACAATGCTACAGATTGGTGCACAACTGTGTTTTTTATTTCCTTAGGTGCAGGAACATATCTGTCACACAGCCTGATGTACACCTAATGTGTGTCACAATTACTTGCACATGTTAGACCCACAGTGCAAGTCACCATGCAATGTGTTGCCTCACTCATTGCCATGTTTCACTGATGCCACCTCATCTCCTGCGTGCACGGCCTGTTGCCCTTCGCTCAGGTTGCTCACTGCCCTCCCTTGTGTCATCGGGTGTTCTCCCCTGACACACACTCCGCCGTCTGTTCTGGGGAACTGGTGGTGTGATGCTGCTCCTGCTCGACTGATCCTCACTCTCCAATGAGCTCAGGGCTCCTGTGCCACCTGTGGCAGCTGCCCGCAGCTGGTCCACGGCATGTGTCACCTGCACCAGGCACTTGGCCACATCCTGGCAGCAGTGAGCCATTTCATGCTGCATGCTTACACGGCGATGTGCCAGCAGGGACGTGGCAGTAGACAGGCATTCACGGCTTTGGTGTACATGTCCAGCCGGCTGTGGAGACGTTGCCTCTCCCTGGGCCTGGCTGCCCGGTCTCTCCTCATCTCTGCACACAGTCCTTGTAGTGCACCTGTCATGTCCCTGAACCCATCCCTCATCTCACTCATGTTGTGGTTGTGTGAGGCAAACTGACGCTGTATTGAACGCAATGCTTTTGCTTGCAGGCGCTGGACTTTCACCATGGTGCCTTCAAGCCCGCCAAACACGGTGTCTTCATCTACGGCAGCAGCGCTGGTGGACGGGCGTGCCCTGCGTCTGGACCCACTTCCTTACTTCCTTCACTATGGTGGTCAGAGGACTGTGCTCTGTGCTGTACTGCACGCTGGCCCTGGACTGGCTGGGCTTCTCCACTTGTGTCCTGTGGTCCTGCCTCCAGCAGTGGGAGTGGTGGCACTATGAGGCGCTGTCTCCGTGGCACAGGGGTTGTCTGTGTGTTTACCTCCTGCTCCTCTTGCCCTGCCTGGTCCTCATTGTTGGCTGGCTCCTCACTTCCTGCACTGTCTTCCTGTCTTTCAGGTGGTGCTGTGAATGTAAATGCACAAATTAATTTGTTGTCCTGACTCGCATTGGTCACGCACTACAGTTCTTAGATTTGAGTTACATGAGTACTATCTGTCTGTTTTTTTGCCTTTCCTGACTTACTCATCATGATTCTACCTTGCTGTGTCTCACTGCTCCACTGTTTGGTGCATGTGACTACATCTCCCAGAATGCATTGTTGGGTGTGCATGTTGACATGTACTGGAGTTGCATTTCTGTTTAGTTTCTGGGGGTTTCCTGAATGTGTGAGTGAGCTGGTGATGTATCAGGGGAGTAATGGGATGCATCTTACCTTCTCTGGTGTTTGGAGGGTTGGAGCTGTCCAGGTCAGCCATGCCACTGACACTCTCGGGCTGAAGGGTGGACTCCACCAACTCCTCAAGGGGCGTGGACTCTGTTGCAGTGGTTGTTCCCCCACCAGTCTTCTTCACCTCTGCCAACCTGGTTGCCACCCTTTCCTTCGATCTGAGGCACATGTCATACCACCTCTTGCGCAGGTCCTCCACAGTGCGGTGGGTCACGCCGATGGCATTCACTTTCTCCTGGATGTCATTCCATATTTTCCTTTTACGTGCCTCTGGCACACGTAGGGATTTCTTCCCAAAGAGGAGCTCATGGCTGGCTACCATTTCCTCAATGAGCACCTCCTGTTCCCTCTCACTAAACTTCTGCTTTCTTTTTCTACTAGACTCCTCCTTCTCATTCTCTTTCTCCTGGGGATCCATTTCTCCTTCTCTGACTAGCAGTGCACAGTTCTTTCCCTCTCCTCCCAGCCTCTCAGTCAGCTTCTGGCAATCAGGTGCAGCATGGGCAGTCACACTTCCTGGTTGTGATGTCATCAAGCTGCACCTGAATTGGGGATTCTCTGATTTGCGATTCCTTATTTGCAAATTCGCAATTAAGGAATCGCAAAGTGGGTGTTCGCATTTTGTTTAGCGAATTTTTGAGAATCGCAAATATTTTGCGATGTTTTATTTACATCGGGTTTTGCAGTTCTCAAAATGCGACTCGCTGAAATTCGCATTTTGAGATTCGCAAAATCCACGTTTGATACATATGGCCCTATATCTTTATATCAGAAATCCACATCCATAGATTAAAGTCCGCTGAGATTTTGCCCAGGGGCCTCTCGGACCACTCACCAGTATCTTTGCAGTTGTTTTTAGGCCTGTGGCACTCTCCACTTTGTTGACGGCTCTCGCCTTGGCTTCTGCAAGACAAGCAATATCGGCTACACATGTACGCCTCCATTACAGAATATTATTCACACAACGCCGGCACAGTTGCATCCCCTATAACGCTATGGGAGGCTATGAAATCCACAGTTAGAGGGATAGATATTGCCTTTTGCGCTGCAAGAAGTAGACAGCGTCGGGAGAAGCTAATACATGCCGAGGCCCGACTGGTTGAACTGGAGCGTAGAGGTAGGGAGGAGGGAGGGTGCAGCCTGCAGACAGCTACTCAGTGCCCAACAAACGTATGCCAGCGAGCTGCTGGATGAAGCCAGACTCTACTGGCTTGCAACGCGTAGCCGGATATATCAGTGGGGCGACAAATTGAGCGCTCTGTTGCACCGCTTATGTCAACAGTCGATGTGCCCTCAGGTCCTCCCGACTATATGGGGTCCGGATGGGGAGATTCTCACAGACTCATCGCAAATAGCGGCTAGTTTCGCCACCCACTTCACAGCTCTATACGCCCCCCGGAAAACCCTACCTGCAGATACCATTTGTAAGTTCATCGACGATCTCCCCTCACGGACTCTCTCTGACACGACACGAGCGGTCCTTGATGCCCCACTGTCGATCGAAGAATTGCAAACAGCATTATTGGATATGCGCTCGGGCAAAGCGCCCGGTCCAATTGGCTTTCCATGCGAATTCCTTAAGCACAATCAGTCCCGGCTGATGGAGCCTTATCTTGCGGCTCTTAACGTCGCGGTTGAGGACGGTGGCCTCCCGCGGGACTCGAGACACGCGGAAATAGGCGTTTTCCTCAAACCAGGCCGACCCCCGGAACATCATTCGTCATATCGCCCGATTTCTCTCCTTAATGTGGAGGCTAAGCTCTTGGCCAAGGTGATCGCAAACCGCTTAGTTCCACATAATACAGATCTTATACATCCCGATCAGGCAGGCTTTATGCCCAGCCGTGCGACACGACATAACATTCGTCGCGTACATAATGCTATCGCCGCTGTAGACAAACTTGGGGAGCCAGCGGCATTACTCCTCGACGACATGGATAAGGCCTTTGGTTTGCCTAGTTGGGTATACCTCTTTGCTCTGCTCAGCCTCCTAAATATTGGCCCCCGCCTGTTGATGCTTATACGCCTCCTATATTCTGATATCACAGCATCAGTTCAGGTTGCTGATTCCATTTCTGGATGCTTTACTATAGGGCGTGGTACTCACCAAGGATGTCCCCTCTCCCCATACCTATTTGCACTGGCTATGGAGCCGTTGGTGGCGTGGGTGAGGATAGACGCCCAGATTTGTGGCTTTGAGTGGTCGGGGGAGGTATCTGAACGCATAGCGCTATATGCGGATGATGTACTGTTTTTCCTTACCTGTCCCGACAGGACCGGCCCGCGGCTCCTCAGAATCATGCAGATCTTTGGGGAAAGCTCGGGCCTTTACATGAATCGAGGCAAATCATACCTATGGCCCCTGCGCGGGGGAGAACAGCTGGGCGCATGGTCTCGAGAGGTGACGATAGTCCCTGACGGGTTTAAATACTTGGGGGTGTTTCTATCCACATCTCAATCCATTTCCTGGGACAGGAATTTGGCTCCGTTATGGGTGCAGACAGGAGACCAGGTCCGTACATGGTCTCACCTACCACTCTCCCTGTTTGGCAGATCTGCCATATTTAAAATGATCTCATTGCCCCGCCTATTATACCAGCTTCAAAACCATCCATATCCAATACGGCTGTCCTGGTTCCGGCAGCTTAATGCTGTTCTCGATCGTTTTCTCTGGGGAGGTGGCGCAGTGCGTGTGGCATTGAGGACCTGCTATCAGTCCACCTATTGTGGGGGCATTGCCACTCCGGATATCCAGGCCTATCATGCGGCCTCGCATCTACTCGTCCTCAACGACTGGTGGTACGGAGACCTGAGAGACCCGGCGTATGCAGTCGAGCTCTGTCTGATGGGTGCTGCGTCGCTACATTTGGCCTTGTATTCTGGCCCAGTGCTTAGGATGCTGCCACCAGCAACTAGAACGGTTTTCATGATTTGGAAACGAGCCCTGCACATGATGGGATGGTGGGGTAAATTGACGAGAGAAACCCTCCTGAGGCATAATGGTCAGCTGCCACAGTTGGAGCAGCTGTCTGGGTTTCGGAGCTGGGAGGCCATTGGGATTGGCACGGTGGGAGCTGTTATGCATGGTAAGAGTATGAAGTCGTTTCAGGAACTCCGGACTGAATACGCTATGCCCCACTCACAATTTTATAGATATCTCCAACTTCGACAAGCTCTCTCCCCATATCTGGCACAACAAGAGGATATACCCGAATTTAACCCCATAGAAGCCAAAGTTTGTATGGGAGATTTGGGAGATCACAAAATAACCAAAATATATCGCACACTCCTAAACAATACTCCTACTACACTAAATAAAACTTGCGAGGCTTGGCAGCTTGACTTGGGTCCCCTTGACGAGGACGATTGGGTGGAAGCGTTAGAATCCTCTTGCAGCGCACGATTGCAGCCCGTCTGCGACTTATCCAATTCAAATATCTGCATCGGGTTTATTTTACCAGGCACAGGCTGTGGCGTGCAGGGCTGATCGCCTCCCCTCGCTGCCTGTGCTGTGGGGCCGCTGAGGGTACCTTCCTTCATACGGTTTGGCAATGCGGGACTCTATCTAAGTTTTGGAGGGGGGTGCCTACATGTCTGTCAGAGGTCCTGGGATGGGATAGCCCGCTCTAGCCATGACTGCTGATGTTCCATATCACTGAGGTACTGGGTGGTAATAGATATAAGCGCCACCTGCTCTTTCTTGGCCTCATGCTGGCTAAGCGTGATATCGCCAGGGCATGGAAAGATGAGTCTCCGCCATCAGTTGCAATATGGAAGAAGGGCCTTGATTTCTGTATGGAACTGGAGATCCCCGTATTAATGGAAGAGGTGGGTGGATTACAGGGGACTGGATTTGGAAACTCCTTCTCCCATCTCTGCGGTCGAGGAGGTGTTGGGATGACTGTATTGTGTTGTGATATGGATGTGGACTATAACTGATCCCACACTGATTGGTTCGGACCTACATACCCTAGACCTCTGGGTGCTTTCTATGATATTGGCATGGCACTATTGTTTGTTGTTAAGAGTTATTTTCAAACATGTTTATTATAGGAATACAGATATGATACCATATAAAATGTTGAGATCATTATCGCTGTCATTTACCTACATTATGGGTGTTCCTTGTGACACCAAACTTGTTTCGGCTGTCAACAATAAAATTACATTGTGAAAAAAAAAAGAAGAAGGGGCAAAAAAGGATGGGGGAGAATCTATTACACCGAGAGTAACCCGCAGCAAGGGGAAGCGGGGTAGATGGTAATACCTACAGAGGAGAAAACCATCATAAATTTGTTGGATAAAGCACTTAACCCGGATGAAACACAAGTTCTAAAATTGGGCCTGACTTTCTGCCCCACGGCAGGATTCGATTATGTCCAAACCCGTATTGAATTATTCAAATACATAAAAAAATTGAAATCGCATAAAATCCATCTTTTACATCTGAAAACCGCACATCACGGAGGACCGAGCACGTCGAGAGACATGGATCTCCTAACGGGCAATGATCTGGAAGTCCTATTGGCAACACAAGCTCTGGAAGATCCATCCGAAGATGGAGACTATGGTGAAGAGGATAATATGGACGAATGTCTCTCACGAGCTGGTATTACTCAATCCAGTGGGAAGAGCGAATTGAAGAGAAAATCATAATTCATCCCACAGACTCCACATGATGCCACTGACGTTTTCAATGAAGCGGTTATCTCAGACTTGAAAACTTTGAGAATGAAATGTAAGGACTCCAAACGATACAACATTCCAGTGAGACAATGGAAAGCGATACAAGCTCTAAAAAATGACCACTCCCTGGTGATTAAACCCTCGGACAAAGGGGGCAATGTTGTCCTGTTCAACAAGGATTAATACTACTGGGAAGCAATAAGACAACTTAGTGACAAACAATGCTATTTGCCCATTCAGAGAATTGAGTATGATAATTGTGAGAGAACCTTTCACAGTCACCTGAAGGTCTGGAGAGACCAAGGCATGCTTGATCAAGATGAATATACTTTTCTATACTGTGAATACCCAGCTCTTCCTACCTTTTACCATTTACCTAAAGTACATAAGGACTTGTTGAACCCCCCTGGGAGACCTATAGTGACATCTCTGAATAGCCCATTGGAAAACACATCTGTCTATATTGACTCCTTTTTGGCTCCATGGGTGAAGGATTTGAGCTCCTATATTAAGGATGCTCAAGATTTCCTAAGATTGATTGAGGGTATCGAATGGGAGGGCGACATGTTGTTAATCAATTTAGACATAACAAGTCTCTACACCTGTATAGATCATGAAAAAGGTATAAATGCGGTGAAATGTTTTTTGAATAAAAGAGCTTCAAGATATCAAAAACATAACAACATGCTGTTAGCCATGATGAGATTTTGTCTGGAGAACAACATTTTCATATTCTCTGGACAGTTGTATCAGCAGCAACGAGGGACTGCGATGGGCACATGCTGCGCCCCCAGCTACGCAAACCTCTTCGTGGGCTAGTGGGAGAAGCACGTGGCCTGGGCAGAGGGCCCTGACCATTGGTGGGATAATGTGACCTTATGGGCACGATATATAGATGACTTGTTCATTGTGTGGAAGGGCACCCGTGTATCTGCCGAGGCATATATAGCCTATCTCAATTGCAACAATTTGAATCTGGTTTTTTCTGAAAATATTAGTAACACTAATGTATTCTATTTTAGACCTGGAAGTATACGTTGAGGACAACAAACTATCCACTAGATTATATAGAAAACCAACGGCGGGTAATTCTATCTTACACGCAGGCAGCCACCACCCTAGAAGTCTGATTAGGAACATTTCCTATGGTGAACTCCTACGTGTAAAACGAAACAGTACTAATGATACTGAGTATCAAAAAGCGAAGAACAGTGTTTTAGAACGATTTAGGATGCGGGGATATACTACTGGTATCCTGAATGAGACAGTCAAAAGGGCATAAACAATGAGGAGATAGGAGCTCCTAGTAGCCAAAACTGCTATTGGATCCAAGAATCGTAATGAAGGTGGACCAGTTAGGATGATCTCTCACTACACTTGCATCAAGTGGTTCAGATCTTCAAGAAAAATTGGCACATCCTTCAAACAGATAATATCTTGGGTGGAGCCATTACTCCTCATCCTCAGACAACATACAAACGTAGTCTGTCGATTGGAGATCCCACAGTCATTACCGACCTATCCCCACTAGAACAGACAGTGTCACAGGTTTTTTTTTCCCTGTATGAGATGCAAAGCTTGTAAATACAGCAGAAAAGTGAGTAGATATAAAATCACAGAGCAGGGCCCTAACAAATTTAAGAAGATCAATAAGTTACTCAATTGCAACTGGAGTTTACTGTATATTGTTTAGAGTGTCCCTGTCCAAAACGTTATATAGAGAGTGCCATCCATCCCACCAAAAAGAATTTTGGAGCATATGCGGGCCATCACTAAGAAGTGTTGTGTAGTTCCTATAGTACCCATGCAGGACCTGCACGTTTGGATAACATAAACCGTGGGCTTGGTGGCAGACTGATTCTGTGCACCCCCACCTGATATGTTAGCCTGATTTGCATTAGCTAGCTCACAGTGCCACTAGAATCTCCTCTTATCGGGGAGAGATTAGTTTCTGGCAACCTTAGACCATGACAACCCAAATTCCTCAGAATCGTGGAAACAATGTACTACCTTTCGCTCAGTCACTCATGCTTACTTACTCGGTTTGTCTCAGAGAGTTACACAGAATAAACAGTCTGGGCGTTTCAATAAGTATTTATTCAACAGTTGTTATTCTAGTGTAAAATATATGTGCTGCAGAAACCAGCAGACAATAGCAGAGATATATTATCAGCAGTACGATAAAAGCAAAGGGATAGAACAGTTCTACCATATTGCAATAGTCATGAATACATACATGAATATAAAAAGCATTATGAAAGTGCGCGTACTCCTACGATGCCTAACTAGATGTACCTGAGTGTACCTAGCATATGTGTAGGTCTAAAAGCCTAAGAGTCAAGAATCCTTCTAGGATTTAGTCATACCCCCATACCTGAATAAAGAGAGTGTGGTACCCCGTCCTGGTCTCGAGTTAGACACCCCCCAAGGGCTGTGTTAGACCGCTGTCAGCTGGAGTGACTGCATGCAGGATCCTCAGCGTCTCTGGTCAGTGTGTCAGCATGGAAGTCTCGGTTCCCTCTATCTTACCGGGGTAAGATGTGGTGTATTTATACCCTAAAGAGTCTCGGTCCTCAGTATGGTTTGTATTGGTCTGTCGTTAGACATGAGGAAGACGTCAGGGGTGAACTTTGTACATACATATTATGCAGGTGGTGTATTCCTAGAGGGCCATGCATAATTGATGAGTACAGTGTGGGCCTGTGTTTGGGAAAAACCCTGCTGTATTCAAAACCGCAGGATAGATAATGTTCAGCCCTCAGAGCACGTTGTGTACTAGCAAGGACCAATGTAGGTGAAAGATCATGCCTATATAAGGAATCATGACTATAATAGGACATGTACAGTTAGGACCATAATTGGGCACATGCGGTTATGACCATAATAGGGCAAGTACGAATATGACCATATATGGGCAAATATGAATACGTCCATTTTAGGGCATGTACGAACGGGTCTACATTAAGACCTCTATACGGGACATAACACCCACTCCTCTTCCGAATTGGATAACAATGACCATACTTAAAATCTGGACAATTAAATTTTTTTTTTTAAAGCAAGTAAAAACATGGTTTTAAAATTGTTAAAATCTTCTGCCTAAAATGTTAATAATTCAGCTATTTCTAATTGGCACTAAAAGAATGTCCATTTTATTTCTCCATATAAGTTGCCTCACTCAAAGCGGAAGAAGGCCATGCTTTTCTCAAGCGAAAGTGTCAATTTAGGAAATGTTCCAATTTTGCTCGTTTGTTTTGAAACGAGTGAAGAAGCCGAATTCTTTCCCAGGACACGATGAGCCAATTCAAGATTAAGCGCCCTGGCTGGGAAGCACAATATTATCGGTGTTAGCTGCTGCAGACGACAAATCCAGCGCCTCACAGTGAACGTCAATCGCACATAGATGGAATGTAGCACTGCCAACAGTCGGTGCTGCAGCAGCTTGTGCGGCAGTTGTTACCTGGGTGCCTGTGGAGGAGTCACCTAACCCATCAGGAGCAAATTGCACCTGTGGATTCTCCAGGAATGCGTTCATCAGAATCGGAAGCCGCTGCAGACAACGCACAGCATGGGCCTTTATGGGGTCCAGCATTGCATCCGTGTACGGAGGCGCATCTGATGGAAATGTTAGACAAAGATCCAACGTGCATTCTTCTCCGCAGAACAGGCATCAAAGAACAGGTAAGATGCAGTCTACCCAGACTGGTCTAAACGATAGAAACCAGGAGGCATTGAGTTCTCGCAGGCAAGGAATGCCCAGAAGTTGTACCATGCGTTCACGGTATGTCCGCTCCAGAAGCGTGTTCGCCATTCCCTCGGGAATTGGGCCTTCCATTTCATAGCAGTAGTATTATGAATAGGACCCCTGCAACCAGCAATAGGATAAGCGGGAATCCTCCAAATACGCTTCCCAATGCGGGGTGTATAAAATTTGGGATTACTACGAGGACTGTCTGAAAGGTGCTTAACAGTCCTGACCCTATGGTCTTAAATAGGTGTACAATACCGCTTGTATCAGACATATCGAAGATACCTCCCACCATTTCTAT
Organism: Calotriton arnoldi; assembly: GCA_963921515.1. Lineage (NCBI taxonomy): Eukaryota > Metazoa > Chordata > Amphibia > Caudata > Salamandridae > Calotriton > Calotriton arnoldi. The sequence goes on along the minus strand of CAWUFW010010044.1, from coordinate 128,720 downwards.
GAAATGAAAGGGGCAGTTTGTACGTATAAGCGCCTGTATCTCAGTCAAGGTCCTTGCAACTTGAAGTTCATAGGTTTCTCAAGCGGAGGTTAAGGGCACGGGTTGCTGTAAAAGCATGGCTTGCAGTCTGCTCAGAGTATCAAATTGTATGAAAGAAACGTTCAGTGAAGGCCATAGCGGCGCCTCCCTGATGTGCTCAGTGGTGGAAACAATACTTACATACAGCAAGTAACCCTGGAGTTAACAGTGACCAGATAGGCGACGCCCGGAAGCATCCCACAGCAACCTTGATCATTTAGCATTAAGTAACTCCCATTCGAGAGCAGCTCGAAAACTGGCGTGATCACTGCAGCTGGGATCCCAGTCATGTGACACGATAGGTTCGCTACTGAACCGTTACAGGCTCCGTGTATTGAAATATCCTGACACATGAGAGAACCGCTTAAAGCGTTCTTGCAGTTTGTACCACTCAGATACACTTCTCGATCCCCATTCCGGCATCGATATCTATATGGTAACTCCCAAGATTCCTTAATGTATCCCTTACCCATTTTTTCATATTTGCCTGCCTGCCTTTGCTCAAGGCAATATTGAAACTGAAACGTAGTGACCGGCAGAGTTATTTGGCCATGAATTAGCCATTCAGTTGATGGTGATTCGGCTACAGTGAATGGCAACTTTTCCAGTTTCTCAATACGCAGCATTGTATATTTAGCTCCCCTTTGTGCCATTTCTGTCTGTTTATCAGTCAGATTGTATTCTGAAAACAGAGACGTGGTGTGTATAAAACACCAGGGCACATAGCCTGCACGCAGAGATTGCAGCGTCCAGCTTAGCATCATAATAGCTGAGATTGCCAGTGTTGTAACAAGGCCAGATCTTGTTCTAATATGTCGATTGCCGAAGACACAATGTTACCTAAGGAGTAAATTCTGGATGTCAAAGTTGTTAACCCATTATCCACTACAGCTAATGCCTTCTCTAAGTTTATACGGTCTATTTCCCGTATTCTTTCTGCGGCCTGTTGTTGGGATATTTTCCAGTTTTCATTATAATAGGCATAAATGCCGGCATATATGAAACGTTTCTGACGTGTCTTCCTTGGGCCTAGTAAAAAATCAGGTGTGAGTAAGGTCAAGTGATGTTTTACTTCTGTGAGTGTTGAGGTCTCTAGCCAATCAAGGCACAACTTCCCAACACTATAGGATGTCACTACCCCTGGGTGTTGTCTCTGTACATAGCGTGTATCTGGCCTATGGATACTAAACCCTTCGGTTGTATTCATATATCTCTGTTGACAGGTGTTCGTGTCAATGGGCCAAATCAGCCATTTCGTCCAATCAGGATCTGATCTGTTGTACTGGAGAATGTCATCTAATCCTACCCCTTGTGTAGTTGAATTCTGCCCCCCACCCATCTGCGATGGTGTAGGAAACCCGGGTGAGTTCAGTTCCTTGTTCTTGACTAGTCCAAGACAGGATGTCTGTTGCACAGTTTCATTCAGAAATATAATCTGCTGTGGAATGAGGCATGCTCTAAATAGCGCTTCTGGTCCCTGTACTTGCCAGTCCCTAGAACCCCAGACTGATTTTAAATCTATAGTGTCTTTCCATAGGTTGAAACCCTGTGTAGACAACTGGGTCATAAAGGAGGCAGAGTAAATCTGTTTGGTGTTAGTCAACATAATTTTCGGTGCTGATGTTTATGTCACTTTGTAATAAAATGACTTTGGGTCAGATGTATTAAACCCTGAAAAGTATGTGAATTTCTGTGCAAAAGTTTGCGAACTACCTTTTGGAGGTGTTGGGCAGAGTTCCCACTGGTGGTATTCAAATACATTTCTTGGTGTTATAGATTTGTGCAAGAAATGATGACCATAATGCTCGTAACAGTACAATGTATCATAGTCTGAAGTACCTTCTAACATTTCATTGTTCGGAAATGCGGCAGTTTTTCTAAATCAGACATCATAGCATTTACAGTTTTAGTGTCCCAATCATCAGACAATGTACTGGAGGTAATGATATCACTTAAAGAAATTTTAAATACATGTTTAAGCTTTAAAAGTTCAGTCGGACCGAATATATCATAATGAATCTTGTCCCATACTATACCGTCCGGTATAGGAACTGCTGTGATGTTCACTGAAGACAAGTCTCTTGGTTCACGATGTGAAGACTGGTGTTGTTTTAAAATCAAATTGACTCTTTGGGCTGTAGAGCTCTGCTGGAGGTATCGTCCATCAATAAGCATACTAAAAGTTATAATTAAACCTAGCCAGAAAAGAAAAAGAAAATCCCAGTGATATACCATAGTTCAATCCAAGGTGACACCAGGTAAGTCTTTCTAAAAAAGTTCAAAAAGTCAGTGAGTTTCTGTTTGAATGATTTTTTGGCTGGCGTCGTTTCCGGCTCGCTTGGGTCCAGTGAAAACGTATCAAAGTTCATGAAATAGCCAGAAGCAGTTCGATCAATTGTTGGAATTGCATCTGGATTTGTTGAAATCTGATTTTGCTCTTGACGAGGCATGTTGACGTAGATGTCTGTAGTCGGTCTTATTGCAACTTGGTTGTTAAGTTGATTTTCATTTTGAAGATGAATTTCTTGTTGAAGTGGAACGAGTTCCATAGCATTGTTGCTTAGTCCTTCATTCCGTACAGGTGGCTCTTCGAACGTGATGAGTCTTTCTGTTTGGACTTCTTGGATTGTAGCGAGAGCAGGACGTCTGCTACTGTGGAGTCCACGAGGCCTACTGTTTAGTATCGGCCACATAGTGTGGTTTGATTAAGTCGATTGAGACAAATCTTTTCTCCTTTTTTCCGGCAAGAGGCGGCAGAAGTACAGTTCTTGTGCCTTGGATTGCAAGGACCGGTACAGGCTTTCAGTAGGATGGCCCAAATTCTTTCTTGTCATCAATCTTCTCTCTGACCAGATCCCCGATTTTTGGGATCCAGACAGGTCTTGCCGTTACTGCCTTGACTTCCTCAGTGGCGGTCTGTTTCTGGAGCACGTTACTTTGTTGTGTTCTGGATTCATTTAGATCCTGTAAAACAGCCAAACGATCATGGATATCAAATGGTTTTTTATCCGCCACTGTGCCTTCACAATCAAGATCAGGTACCCACATTCTCGTCCCAAATAGAACCTCGTAAGGAGTGACACCCCCTAGAGAGTTTCTTGGCTGGTTGTTGATAGCTCGTTGGACCCCATAAAGGTGATCGACCCATCTACCGCCCTCGCCTAATACCCTAGCTGTTAAAGATTGCTTTAAGTCCCGGTTTTTCCTTTCCACAACGGAATTTCCCTCGGGATGATATGGAGAGGAGTACCGCAATCCTACGCCCATTCCTTCCACGGCCTCTTTGTAAGCCCGAGAGCTAAACGCCGGACCACGGTCAGAATGTAACGTGCCAACTGCATATGTGCCGATAAAGACTCGCAAATCTTTTATAACAGTTCGAGCGTCAGCCGAGCGCTGAGGACAGATCTTGGGGAAATTTGAGCTGGGCGTACACGAACGGACAACCTAATGCTGTCTAATAATGGTATCTGTACTGGACGTGTTGCGGAGGACCCTTCCATCTGCTTGCAGATGTCGCAGTTCCAGACATAGTCTCTAATCTGCCTTCTCATCACGGGCCACCAGTAGCGTTCTTTCAACAAAGAAACCGTCTCCCTAAGTCCCTTATGTACAGAACCTTTCCCTTCGTGTGCTGCCACAATTAAGCCCAACCTACGATCCATATTTGGTATTACTCTATCCCCCACTCCAGGATTCTGAGCATATGGAATGTTTTGTGCATCTAACTTGTAGGAGTACTTGAGTGGAAATTTCTTTGGTACTTCTGTGCTGCCTTTGCGTGAAGCATTGACAGCTACCATTATCTCGCCGTCTACTCTCGTCTTTGAACGAGTAACTGCAGCTACGGCGGCTGTGCGAACAGCCCCCTTTGCGCCTTCATCAGCCAATGAATTCCCTTCAACGTGAACGCCATCACGCTGATGACTCAGTGTATGTATCACGTGAGCCCTTGGTAGTTCGTTTCTCAACTCCACTACCTGTTCCCATAGCATTTTATGCTTAATTGTGCCACCTTTTGCATCTTTGAACCTGTTTTGTTCCCAATGATGTAGATATTCATTGTACGACTGTACACAGTAAAAGGAATCACACACAATTAGTGTGGGGAATTCGTGTTCCGTGTTTACAAGTGCCAGTATAAGTGCTTTGAGTTCTGCCAACTGAGCCGTGCAGTCTCCTAGAGATTGCATTTTAGTGCACCTAGGATGGAACTTTCCATCATGCATGCCACCTTTAACAATTGCACACGCTACGCTGTAAGCTTGCTTACTCCCTATGGATGGTTGTGCAGATCCGTCAGTGTAAATAATGTATTAATACTGATCTAGAGGCAAAATCTAATTTAGAAGAGCATATTCTTGTTCGTATTGCAGAAATGCTTGTGTTTTTAAACTTGGATCAAATCTGTATTCAACATCCGTTGCAGTAAGAGAATTAGCCCATTGTATCCATCTGGGATGTAAGGCTTTCGCATTTGGAATGCTAGCTTTTGTAACAGCTTCTAAAGCTGGTACCTGGGTCACGACAATTATGCGTTTACCCTGAGCCAGAGCTCTTTCTCTTGCTACAGCTGTCTGCACTGCTGTCAGAATTTTTTCTGTTGAAGTGAAACGCATTTCTGCGTTTGTGTACAGGTGCAATTTGTATGCGATTGGTACTGTTTCACCTTCATTAAAAGTTAAATAAGTGTACCCGCATTGACCCGCTATTACTCGGATCACTAAGTTCTGTGCGTTTACGCGTGTCTGTAAATGTTTAGAAGCTATCATGTCTTCCTGTAGGGAACGCAGGATATTTGTATGTTCCTGTGTCCATTGTCTGACTGAAAAATAAGGTTTGATTAAGTCGTAGAAAGGTTTTACTCTTTCTGCGTAATCCAAAATGTATGTTCGACCAAAATTTAGGAATCCCAGAATTGATTGTAAATTCTTCAATGATTTTGGAGGTTGGAGCAGCGCACACTTTTCTAAAAAGTTTGCTGCTAGGCTTTTTCCCTCACTTGACAGCTTGTATCTTAAAAACAGGACACTGAGGTGGGCAATTTTTGATTTTTTTAAATTAAATTTATAGCCCTCAGAGGCGAATCCCATAATAATGGTGCTCACCCTGGTCAAGTGCCTCGGTAAGTCATTGTCCGTCAGATAAATATCATCCACATAGGACAATGCTTCTTCATCCAAATTTTGGAGTAACTCCGTTACCCTTGCTGAAAATACCCTGGGGCTATTTTTATACCCTTGGGCTAGTCGACAAAATTGTCGCTGGGACCCTAACCCACTGAATGCAGTCAGATGCCTGCTTTCAGGCACTATATTTTGGCAGAAAAATTCATTTGAGATATCAAGTGTTGTTTTGTATTTTTTGCGCACAATGTTATTCATTAATGGGCACTGTGTGCATTTTGAACTGCAAATGTCTTTGTGCAAGTGTTTAAATGTCTGTAATCCAAAACTAAACGATATGTGTTGTCAGGTTTCATTACGGGAAACAAAGGATTGTTCATAGGTGAAGTGCAATTTTCTATCACCCCTGGTATTCTAGTTGATCTAGGATCTCCCTGACTTGTTTTTTAGCTTCCTGCTTTATAGGGTATTGCCTTTGAGCATTTGGGGAAACTTTTAACGGGATCATGTGGTGGGTTGAATCCTCATCCCAACCAACATGATTTTTATACAATGCTGGAGCTAGGGCAACCGCCCACTCCTGCGCATATGCATGTTTTAGGTGAATGGGAACGAGGTCGGAAAAGGCTGGAAAAATTACAGTTTCTCCCCTAGGGCACTCCATGACGAATGCTGGCGGCCAGTCTTGTTCTGCTAATAGAATGTCATACCCAGATGACAGATTTTTCCAAAAGAGACCTTTAACTTTTCTGGGCTTGTCCCCCTCCATCCGGAGTGTTATCTCATGTAACTTATGTGGGACACTTACCCGAGTATCAGGTGTTTCCACCGTGATATACTCACTCAACTCCGCTGTCACCAGAAATTCCTTCAGGTTCTGGTGAGCTATCGTTACTTCTGCCGCGCTGTCTAGCATCGTCAGAGCCCATTCCCCGTTCAGAAGCTGTATCCTCAGAATTCTGGGCATGTCTGATCTTGAGACCTGCTACCTTCTTCTTTTTGAACTGAGGTTTTGAGTTTTGTTTATCTTCTTTTTTAGGTGCGTAGTCCGCAGCGCGTTGCGTGTCTCTGGACTTTGTACGCTCCTCTGACCGTCCTTCCCTCTCTGAGTTTTTTGATGAACCCTGAAAGGAACGAGTATCAGTATCCTGATACCTGTCAGGTTTTTTAATATTATCCCTATTCCTGAGGTTATACCTCCTTTCAGAGGGCTCCTGTTGAGGAGACCTACCTCTGGATTGAGATCTGCTGTCTTTAGACTTTTGTTGTTTTTTATTTTCCCACTTCTTTTTAGAAGAAGTAGGTGTCTGCTTTGTAGTGTCCTTTTCAGGACTGCCCACTAGTGGTGGTTTTAATGCTTTCCCACCTAGACTGTCTCTGCCTAATTCTGCATATGCATTTTCAATTATTTTGGGTAGTTCGTGTTGATGATCCTCTGGACTGAACTCCCTTAGGCGTTGGCGGATCGCCACTGAAGCTGCTTCCCCCTTAATGTTAGCTAGTATTATGGCTGATACCTGGTCAAAGTTATTTAGTAACTTCATCCCTAAGTTAAGGGCAGGTTCTGCTCCGTACTCATTTTGTATCTGTCTCAATACATCAGGTATTACTGCTAAGGACGGGATACCATGTGCTCTGGTATATATGGCAGCAAAGACTGAACCCCAAGAGGTGCAGTCCTCTACTTTGGTGTGATCCCCATGGCAAGCAGATTGTTAGAATTCTGTGTTTTTCATAGGTGGGAGTATTCGGGAATACTGCCTCAAGCTGAGTTATTTTCTGAGCTATCCAGAATGGTATTTGTTTGCGTTATGCAGGCATTTTGCCCATTACTGCGTGTAATGTTTGAGGAGTAATTTTATTTCCTGTACCCTGAGTCAGAGTACTGTTCGCTGCACCTGGTGCAGGTTGGATTGTTAAAGTCCTCATGACGAATTGTGTCAGGTTTCTGTAGATTTTAATTAAATCTCTGTGTTGTACGAGTAATTCTGGCTGTGGCATTGTTCCAATGTCAGGATGCGGTGTGTAAGCCGCTAGTATTGGCCATGTGGCCCCGTCTCCTCCGAGCGGGCCTAATCTTACTCTTTGTCTTACGTGGGGTAGGGCGCCATTAAACCAGTAAAAATGTTCCTGGTAAGTGAGTGGAATCTCTATGACCTCAAATGGGGAATATTCCCTTGGTGCATTTCCTGCTATGTAGTAGTGAAATGTGTTTGTTATTGCATTTGCTGCTGGGAGTGTAACCCATGAATAGAATACCTCTGTTTTGTTTGATTCGTGTGCCTCAATCACGAAAACTACTATGCCACCTGTGGCTGGTAAACCATTTTCTAATAGTCTTAGGGTGACTGTCCTTCTGAATTTTGGTGCAATCTGTATTGCATACTCAGGATCTTCTCCTCCTGTCAAGAAATTCAGGTCAACTCTCTGGTCCCCTGTTTCGGTGTCAGACATTTTAGAGGAAGAAGTGTTCAAAAGGAACTAAGATAAGGTGTTATGCACAATTTTAGGAACTAAATGTCCTTTCAAGCTTGATTAACCAACAGCCAATAAATAGTATTTTCGTACTACTCAGCTGCGGTGGATTTTGCGCCCACCCACTCCAGACATCTCTGGGGTTTTGTGAGTAGGTTCTCTGAGAATAGCACGACTGAACTACCCAGATTCTACTGTTAAATAAGTACCAAACCAATGTTGGGCGCCATGTCGTGTAGTTCCTATAGTACCCATGCAGGACCTGTGCGTTTGGATAACATAAACCGTGGGCTTGGTGGCAGACTGATTCTGTGCACCCCCACCGCGTATGTTAGCCTGATTTGCATTAGCTAGCTCACAGTGCCACTAGAATCTCCTCTTATCAGGGAGAGATTAGTTTCTGGCAACCTTAGACCATGACAACCCAAATTCCTCAGAATCGTGGAAACAATGTACTACCTTTCACTCAGTCACTCGTGCTTACTTATTCGGTTTGTCTCAGAGAGTTACACAGAATAAACAGTCTGGGCGTTTCAATAAGTATTTATTGAACAGTTGTTATTCTAGTGTAAAATATATGTGCTGCAGAAACCAGCAGACAATACCAGAGATATATTATCAGCAGTACGATAAAAGCAAAGGGATAGAACAGTTCTACCATATTTTAATAGTCATGAATACATGCATGAATATAAAAAAGCATTATGAAAGTGCGCGTACTCCTACGATGCCTAACTAGATGTACCTGATTGTTCATAGCATATGTGTATGTCTAAAAGCCTAAGAGCCAAGAATCCTTCTAGGATTTAGTCAAACCCCCATACCTGAATAAAGAGAGTGTGGGACCTTGTCCTGGTCTCGAGTTAGACACCCCGCAAGGGCTGTGTTAGACCGCTGTCAGCTGGAGCGACTGCATGCAGGAGCCTCAGCGTCTCTGGTCAGTGTGTCAGCATGGAAGTCTCGATTCCCTCTATCTTACCGGGGTAAGATGTGGTGTATTTATACCCTAAAGAGTCTCGGTCCTCAGTATGGTTTGTATTGGTCTGTCGTTAGACATGAGGAAGACGCCAGGGGTGAACTTTGTACATACATATTATGCAGGTGGTGTATTCCTAGAGGGCCATGCATAATTGATGAGTACAGTGTGGGCCTGTGTTTGGGAAAAACCCTGCTGTATTCAAAACTACAGGATAGTTAACGTTCAGCCCTCAGAGCACGTTGTGTACTAGCAAGGACCAATGTAGGTGAAAGATCATGCCTATATAAGGAATCATGACTATAATAGGACATGTACAGTTAGGATCATAATTGGGCATATGCGGCTATGACCATAATAGGGCAAGTACGAATATGACCATATATGGGCAAATATGAATACGTCCATTTTAGGGCATGTACGAACGGGTCTACATTAGGGCCTCTATGCGGGACATAACAGAAGGAGCATAGTTATCCGGTGGTCCGCCACTTTGAAACTACTCACAACAGTAATCGTGACCTTTTGAGATTTTTCTGCTTTGACCAGGTCTTGAAAGATGAAAGAGGAGGGGATAGGGTTAGGAGACTGTGCATGTTGGAATCTAAGTATATAATAGATCTACAGACTATGGTCCCAAATGGCTTGAATAATGAGGAAGAACTCTGGATTCACTTGGATTAATGCCATACAGTTCCTAAGGGAGTGACAAGCTCCATTGTCTTTTGTTCAGTACACAGATTCTTGGGTACCTTACCTATTCATTATATAGGCTCTAGATCCTGTGGCTCCACCTATAAGTGTGCTCATTCTGGGCCATATGGATTGGCAGTGTGGGGTTATGATGAATTGATGAAATTTTCCCTTGTTACACATAGGATCTAATTATGCCCATCTTGGGCTTGACTTTATCTACTTATTGCATAGGCCCTTGATCCCGTGGCTCCACAGACCAATGTGCCCATTCAGGGCTATATGGATTGGCAGTCTTTTGGATCACGATAAACTGATGAATTTTCTTTTCGTTATCCATAGGATTTAAGTGTGCCCATTCAGGGCTTGATTGTATGACAGTGTGGGACATTCTCGAACTGATGATTTTGACTCATTGATAGAATTTTGTGTGACATAATGATGTGATGGAGTATCAGGATATTTACTATGAAACCTTTTGTTTGTGCCCTGACTGCGATATCGATAATTTACATTTGTGATATTTCAATTATATGCACTGTAATTACATGTTCAATGATTTTTGAATGTTTCAAGATGGCCGCCATTGTAACCGATGATTTCGAACAACCTCAGGGCCATCTTCCCTTTTGATGAATTGACGAGGTGAAAGTACGTCATGTATTTTGGTTTTAAAATGACTTTGAAACAAGAAGGAAACTGACATTGAAAAAGGTGTTGTGCCGATACAAGTCTGTCAGTGCTTTTGAGGCTTGCACATTAAAGCACTTTGCTAATACTTACCCGAGAGTGCACTCAATACTGGCTGGTTGTTAATTCGTCTCCCTGAGTGGATGTATATATAGCGGTTCACCATCGCTGGAGTTTTGCACCCGGGACGCGAGGTGCGGCGGAGGGTGACATACACATATATATATATATATATATTCACTGAAAAAACCATAGGTTTCAGGCACGTTATAGTTAGAAATTTGCATTTAAAAAACCTTAGAAATTCACTGAAAAAACCATAAGGTTTTAGGGACAGTTATAGTTAGTTGGACATTGCACTCGTACAAAACCCGTGAAATTCCCCGTTATAGTTAGTTCAGGTAACTATAACTCGCGCCCCGCAATGCACTGCTGATGACGTCACATATTACATCACTCATGACATGGTCAGTGACATCACTGATGACATCACTGATGACATCTCAAATATTATAAAGTTACAAAACTCCACACTTAGAAGAATTTCCAAGTGAAACCAGTCAATGTTAGCCTATGGAAGGAAATTCAAGTTACTGGTAAGTACGGTTAAAATTACTTTTCAGGACCAGTACTGGGCTGAAAGATACAGCACTGAGGTCTCTCCTGATAACAGGTGAGTAAATCGGAATTCGTATTTCGGCTGATTTTAGAGGAATATTTGTATGTTTCAAAATTCAACACTTAGAAACTTTTTCAGCAAAAAGCAGGCAATGATATCCTATGGAAGGAAATTCAAGTTACTGGTAAGTACGGTTAAAATTACTTTTCAGGATTAGTACTGGGCTGAAAGATGCAGCACTGAGGTCTCTCCTGATAACAGGTGAGTAAATCAGAATTCGTAGTTCGGCAGATTTTAGAGGAATATTTGCACAATGGTGAAGGGAGGGGCGGGGCCTGAGGTGACATCTGTGCAAACGCGCCCGTGGCGCATTTTAAGTTGGGGGATTAAGTCCCCTTAAATCATGAGGGACCCTAGGGGCCAACTAGCCCACCAGGAACCTCCAGTATGCGCCAGGGGCTGCGTTGCAGAGACGTGTAGAGAGGCCACACCCCTTTACACCTCTCTGCAACGCAGCTCTGTGGCGCTTTCTGGATGTACCTGTTGGGCTAGTTGGCCCCAGGGACCCTCAGGATTGAAGGGATTTAATTCCCCATCTTAAAACGCGCCACGGGGCCTGTTTGCACACATGTCACCTCAGGCCCCGCCTCCCTTCACCACTGTGCAAACGCGCCCGTGGCGTGTTTTAAGTCAGGGGATTAACTCCCCTTGAATCCTGAGGGTCCCTGGGGTGCAACTAGCCCACCAGCTACCTCCATTAAGCGCCACAGAGCTGCGTTGCAGAGAGGTGTAAAGGGGCGTGGCCTCTGTACACCTCTCTGCAAGGCAGCCCCTGGCGCATACTGGAGGTTCCTGGTGGGCTAGTTGGCCCCAGGGACCCCCAGTATTCAAGGGGAATTACTTCCCTTCTTAAACGCGCCAGGGGCGCGTTTGCAGAGTACTGCAGGGAGGGGGCGGGGCATCCGGCACGATGCCGTTTTTTTTAATTTATTTTTTTATGGGAGGGTGCTGCGTGGCCCCCCTTCCCTCAGCCACTTTTGGCCCCGGGGACCCCATCCCCCAAGGCCTGAGCATTTTTTTGTTTTATTTAAAAATAAAAAAAAACGGGAAGAGGGGCCGCGTGGCCCCCTTCCCTGGGCCTCTATTGGCCCCGGGACCCCATCCCCGGGGCATGCCCTGTTTTTAAATAAAAAATATGGAGGGGGCTGCGTGGCCCCCTCCTCAGGCCATTTAAGGCCCCGGGACCCCATCCCCGGGGCCGGCCTTGCCCTTATTTTTTTTTTTTTTTTATTTGGGGAGGGGGCTGCGTGGCCCTCCTCCCGGGCCACTTATGGCCCCGGGACCCCATCCCCCGCGGCCTGGCCTCTGGTTGGGGACTGTGGGGTGTCCCCAATCCCCCACAGTCCCGCCGGCTCCCGCGTCCTATGGGAGCCGGCATTGCTTTCCACATGGGGAGCAGCTAAGATGCTGCTCCCCATGTGAAAGCAATTGGTTTGCATTTTGAAGAGAGAGCAGGTTTCCTGCTCTCTCTTTCAAAATGCAAACTAGTTTGCTATGACAGGGCGGGAGCCGCGAGGCTCCCGTCCTGTCATAGCAAACAGCAGTGTCCCGGGGTAGGCACCCGGGACACTGCAGGAGCCGGCCCTGGGGGTGGCGGTCCCCAGGGCCATCAAGGGCTCCAGGAGGAGCTGCGCGGCCCCCTCCCTACATTTTGAAAGCCCGGGGAGGTGGTGGTCCTCGGGGCTTGGGGGTCCAAAACGGACCCCCATTTTCAATTCTCTTAGTGCCCTGGGGAGGTGGTGGTCCCGGGGCTGCGGGAGAGCTCAGAGCCCTCCCGCACCATTTATGATAAAGCCCGGGGAGTGGTGGTCCCGGGGCTTGAGAGGCCCTAGAGGCCCCCATACATAAAATAAACAACCCCCAGCATGCCCCCGGGACTTGGCCCACCCGGGGCAATTAACTATCGAGCGTGGGAGACCGCGCTCGATTTTATCGGCAGGATCCGCGCACCCTGAGCGCATCCTGCCGATTTAAAAATAAAAAAAATGCTTTTTGCCCAGGGGTCCTTGTGGGACCCCTGAGCAGACCTAGGGGTCAGGGTGTTTCTACCCTGCCCCCTTTGTGCGCTTTGCGCACTTTTTACTGCTTTCTTGTTCCTCGGTTCTACCGAGGAACAAGATGGCTGCCAACACTTCCTGGTTTGGAGTGTTGACAGCCAATTAGCAACAGCTCGTGATCGGGAGGGTGCGCGAATCCGACGCGGCCATAGATATATATGTACTTTTACTTTTGATTTTCTCAGCAACTACTGAACGGATTTACACCATTTAACAAAAGGGTTCTTTCTGAACCAAGAACTACCTCTTTGCCAAATTTGGTGTAATTCCGTTCAGCAGTTCAGGCTGTAGCCGTGTCTAAAGTTTCCTATGGGAAATTGATTTTTGACTCTTATTTATTTAATTTCTCCACAACTACTGAACGGATTTACACCATTTAACAAAGGGTTCTTTCTGAACCAAGAACTACCTCTTTGCCAAATTTGGTGTAATTCCGTTCAACAGTCAGGCTGTAGCACGTGTCTAAAGTTTCCTATGGGAAAATGAATGGGGAAAACACGTTTTAGGACCCCCTTTTTCTCGGCCCCGCTTGACGAATCACCCTGAGACTTTCAGGGTAGGAGCGGACCGGAGCGGGCCATAAAGTTTGAAAATTTCACGAAGATTCGTCAACCGACGCAAGAGTTATTTCAAATAGAATGTCGCGGATTTCCTATGGAAAATAGGTCCTAACTATAACTATCTACTGGCGACCGCCAGTAGATAATATATATATATATATGTTTTATCTACTGGCGGTCGCCAGTAGATAGTTATAGTTACAACCTATTATCCATAGGAAATCCGCGACATTCTATTTGAAATAACTCTCTTGCCGGTTGACGTATCTTCGCAAAATTTTCAAACTTTATGGCCCGCTCCGGTCCGCTCCTACCCTGAAAGTCTCGGAGATTCGTCAGCGGGGCCGAGAAAGGGGTCCCAAACGTTTTCCCAAAGCGCATTTTCCCCATGCAATTTTCCATAGGAAACTTTAGACACGGCTACAGCCAGACTGCTGAACGGAATTACACCAAATTTGGCAAAGAGGTAGTTCTTGGTTCAGAAAGAACCCTTTTGTTAAATGGTGTAAATCCGTTCAGTAGTTGCTGAGAAAATCAAAAGTAAAAAGATAGTGATATCTATGGCCGCTCGGATTCGCGCACCTCCCGATCACGAGCTGCATGTTAATTGGCTGTCAACACTCCAAATCAGGAAGTGTTGGCAGCCATTTTGTCCCTCGGTAGAACCGAGGGACAGAAACAAGTGCGCAAAGCGCACAAAGGGGACAGGGTAGAAACACCCTGACCCCTAGGTCTGCTCAGGGGTCCCACAAGGACCCCTGGGCAAAAACAAAAAATTATTTTTTTTAAAAATCGGCAGGATGCGCTCAGGGAGCGCGAATCCTGCCGAAAATCGAGCGCGGTCTCCGCGCTTCGATGTTAGTGGCCCCGGGTGGGCCAAGTCCCGAGGGCATGCTGGGGGGTTAATTTTATGTGTGGGGGGCCTCTAAGGGCCCCCAAGCTCGGGGACCACCACCCCCGGGGCTTTATGTATAATGGTGCGGGAGGGCTCTGAGCCCTCCGCAGCCCCGAGACCACCACCTCCCGGGGCTTCTTTTTTAAATTAAAAACCTGTGTGGGGGCTCCAGCCCCACACGCCCGAGACCACCACCTCCCGGGGCACTAAGAAAAATTAAAATGGGGGTCCGTTTTGGACCCCAAGCCCGAGGACCACCACCTCCCGGGGCTTTCAAATGTAGGGAGGGGGGCCGCGCGGCCCCTCCTGGAGCCTGTGGTGGCCCTGGGGACCGCCACCCCCAGGGCCGGCTCCTGCAGTGTCCCGGGGTGCCTACCCCGGGACACTGCTGTTTGCAATGACAGGACGGAGCCTCGCGGCTCCCGTCCTGTCATTACAAACTTGCTGGATATTGGAAGAGAGCAGGAAACCCGCTCTCTCTTCCAATATCCAAAGCCGACTGCTTTCCACATGGGGAGCAGCATGTTAGCTGCTCCCCATGTGTAAGCTATGCCGGCTCCCGTAGGACACGGGGAGCCGGCGGGACTGTGGGGGCTTGGGGACCCCCACAGTCCCCAACGAGAGGCCAGGCCCGGGGGATGGGGTCCCTGGGGCCATAAGTGGCCACGGAGGGGGCCACGCAGCCCCCTCCCAAAGTAAAAAAATGGGAATTTTTTTAAAAAAGTGCAAGGCCGGCCCGGGGGATGGGGTCCCGGGGCCTTAAATGGCCTGAGGAGGGTGGCCACGCAGCCCCCTCCAAATAAAAAAAAGAGGCCATGCCCCGGGGATGGGGTCCCGGGGCCAATACAGGCCCAGGGAAGGGGCCACGCGGCCCCCTTCCCGTTTATTTTTTTAATTTTAATTTTAAAAAAGAGGTAAGGCCCTGGGGGATGGGGTCCCCAGGGCCTAAAAATAGGAAAAAGGAAGGGGGCCACACAGCCCCCTTCAGAGAAAAAAACAAAACAAAACAAAAACGATCGGGCCCGTAGGCCCCGCCCCTTCCTTCACCACTCTGCAAACGCGCCCCTGGCGCGTTTGCAGAGAGGAACAATTCCCCTTGAATACTGGGGTCCCTGAGAGCCAACTAGCCCACCAGGAACCTCCAGTATGCGCCAGGGGCTGCCTTGCAGAGAGGTGTACAGAGGCCACGCCCCTTTTACACCTCTCTGCAACGCAGCTCTATGGCGCTTTTGGAAGTATATGGTGGGCTAGTTGCACCCCAGGGACCCTCAGGATTCAAGGGAGTTAATCCCCCGACTTAAAACGCGCCACGGGCGCGTTTGCACAGTGGTGAAGGGAGGGGCGGGGCTTCAGGTGACATGTGTGCAAACAGGCCCCGTGGCGCGTTTTAAGATGGGGAATTAAATCCTCTTCAATCCTGAGGGTCCCTGGGGGCCAACTAGCCCAACAGGTACGTCCAGAAAGCGCCACAGAGCTGCGTTGCAGAGAGGTGTAAAGGGGTGTGGCCTCTGTACATGTCTCTGCAACGCAGCCCCTGGCGCATACTGGAGGTTCCTGGTGGGCTAGTTGGCCCGTAGGGACCCTCATGATTCAAGGGGACTTAATCCCCCAACCTAAAACGCGCCACGGGGCGCGTTTGCACAGATGTCACCTCAGGCCCCGCCCCTCCCTTCACCATTGTGCAAATATTCCTCTAAAATCAGCCGAAATACGAATTCTGATTTACTCACCTGTTATCAGGAGAGACCTCAGTGCTGCATCTTTCAGCCCAGTACTAATCCTGAAAAGTAATTTTAACCGTACTTACCAGTAACTTGAATTTCCTTCCATAGGTTAACATTGACTGGTTTCACTTGGAAATTCTTCTAAGTGTGGAGTTTTGGAACTTTAAAATATTCCTCTAAAATCAGCCGAAATACGAATTCCGATTTACTCACCTGTTATCAGGAGAGACCTCAGTGCTGCATCTTTCAGCCCAGTACTGATCCTGAAAAGTAATTTTAACCGTACTTACCGGTAACTTGAATTTCCTTCATAGGCTAACATTGACTGGTTTCACTTGGAAATTCTTCTAAGTGTGGAGTTTTGGAACTTTAAAATATTCCTCTAAAATCAGCCGAAATACGAATTCCGATTTACTCACCTGTTATCAGGAGAGACCTCAGTGCTGCATCTTTCAGCCCAGTACTGATCCTCAAAAGTAATTTTAACCGTACTTACCAGTAACTTGAATTTCCTTCCATAGGATATCATTGCCTGCTTTTTGCTGAAAAAGTTTCTAAGTGTTGATTTTTGAAACATACAAATATTCCTCTAAAATCAGCCGAAATCCGAATTCTGATTTACTCACCTGTTATCAGGAGAGACCTCAGTGCTGCATCTTTCAGCCCAGTACTGGTCCTGAAAAGTAATTTTAACCGTACTTACCAGTAACTTGAATTTCCTTCCATAGGCTAACATTGACTGGTTTCACTTGGAAATTCTTCTAAGTGTGGAGTTTTGGAACTTTAAAATATTCCTCTAAAATCAGCCGAAATACGAATTCCGATTTACTCACCTGTTATCAGGAGAGACCTCAGTGCTGTATCTTTCAGCCCAGTACTGGTCCTGAAAAGTAATTTTAACCGTACTTACCGGTAACTTGAATTTCCTTCCATAGGCTAACATTGACTGGTTTCACTTGGAAATTCTTCTAAGTGTGGAGTTTTGGAACTTTACAATATTCCTCTAAAATCAGCCGAAATACGAATTCCGATTTACTCACCTGTTATCAGGAGAGACCTCAGTGCTGCATCTTTCAGCCCAGTACTGATCCTGAAAAGTAATTTTAACCGTACTTACCGGTAACTTGAATTTCCTTCATAGGCTAACATTGACTGGTTTCACTTGGAAATTCTTCTAAGTGTGGAGTTTTGGAACTTTAAAATATTCCTCTAAAATCAGCCGAAATACGAATTCCGATTTACTCACCTGTTATAAGGAGAGACCTCAGTGCTGTATCTTTCAGCCCAGTACTGGTCCTGAAAAGTAATTTTAACCGTACTTACCAGTAACTTATATTTTCTTCCATAGGAATCCATTGTCTGGTTTTCAGCAGAAAAGTTTCAAAGTGTCGATTTTCACAAACTACAAATATTCCTTAAAATCGCCTGTATGACTTAAACGCATTCTTTCAACTGTTTACAGGAGATGCACCAGTGCTGGATCCAGGATCCAACACTGAGTAAGAAAAAGTAACGATAACAGTTTTTACCTGCTAAGTGAATTTCCTTCCATAGGATAACATTGGTGATTCTATGAGAAAAAGTTTCTAAGTGTCAACTTTTAAAATACAATAATATTCCTTAAAAATCACGACTGTAACCAAAACGCTTTTACTCAACTGTTTACAGGAGATGTACCAGGACTGAATCTAGGATCCAGTCCTGTGGTTAGAAAAGTAATCCATAAAGTAACTAATTGCATTTAACTAGAAATTCACATTGAGCTGAATGTTGCATTGTGTTTGAAAATGTGTTGCCCATTGCAACAACTGTAACTACTGTACTTAAAAGTCTATTGCCTATGTGCAAAGTATTTAAACTAAAGTAATTCATTCTGAGAAAGTATTTTTGTAATGTAATGTATAATGTAATTACAATGTAATTTAAAAAATAAAATATGTAAAAGAAATTGTTTCTAAAAATGTAGTAAATCAGTATGAAAAAAATTAATATAAAAATGAATACTATTAAAAATTGTCATTTAAAAACCTTTGAAATTCACTGAAAAACCGTAGGTTTCAGGCACGTTATAGTTACAAATTAGCATTTTAAAAACCTTTGAAATTCACTGAAAAAACCATAGGTTTCAGACACGTTATAGTTAGAAATTAGCATTTAAAAACCTTTGAAATTCACTGAAAAAACCATAGGTTTTAGGGACAGTTATAGTTAGTTGGACATTGCACTCGTACAAAACCCGTGAAATTCCCCGTTATAGTTAGTTCAGCTAACTATAACTCGCGCCCATAATGCACTGCTGATGACGTCACATATTACATCACTCATGACATGGTCAGTGACATCACTGATGACATCACTGATGACATCTCAAATGACATCACTGATGACATCATCCACGTGATAATCTGATGCAGCTCCTCACACCCTAATATAACCTTTGATACACCCAATCTAAATTACAGAGTGCCATTCGCAAAACCATAGACACTCCAACACCAATAACTACATACCCACTCACTGATTCTTAGGTCTACACACACACATCCACTCACTCACCCGTACAGTCACTCATACTTATGGTCACTGAGTACAGGACTATCATATGCACTCTTACTCCTATATAGACACTCAAACAGCGCCACTCATCCATAGAGGTACTCACACACCTAGTCAGTCATGCAAATAATTAAACACACTGCCATTTACTCACCTATACAGTTATACACACACCAGCTCACTTAATCATACAAATACTAGCACATTGTTACGCTCTTATACAATCACTGATACAAGCACACACTCATCCATACAGCCACTATCACAATCACTCACTCTAGCTTATAGCTATTTATATACTCCAATACACATATATACTGCCTTTCACATATGTAGTTACTCACACATGTACCACTGGGACATACATTCACTCACTAACACACTCTTACACACACTTACCCACCCATACAGTCTATCACAGATGCACTCTTGAAACCATCCACCCAGTGAATCACCCACTCACACATCTATGCACAGTCGCACACACCCCATCCACACAAACACTCAGGCACCCATACAGATACTCATAGAACCAATCAATAACCCATATAGACACTCATGTAGCTATTCGCAAATCCATGCATCCACTTACACACCAACAGACGGATACAGACATTCACACAGTTTAGTCACTAACCCATGCATTCAGTAAGATACGTTTAATCACTCACTTGTAGAGTCAGTCACGCACGTACTAAATCATCCATTCAGACACTTATACACCCACTCATTCTTCAATACGCCTTTCCCTATATATATTAAACATATTTAAACTTTACAGAAACACACAGTCACTGGATGATGTCATCAGTGATGTCATTTGAGATGTCATCAGTGATGTCATCAGTGATGTCACTGACCATGTCATGAGTGATGTAATATGTGACGTCATCAGCAGTGCATTGCGGGCGCGAGTTATAGTTAGCTGAACTAACTATAACGGAGGAATTTCACGGGTTTTGTACGAGTGCAATGTCCAACTAACTATAACTGTCCCTAAAACCTATGGTTTTTTCAGTGAATTTCAAAGGTTTTTTAAATGCTAATTTCTAACTATAACGTGTCTGAAACCTATGGTTTTTCAGTGAATTTCAAAGGTTTTTAAAATGCTAATTTGTAACTATAACGTGCCTGAAACCTACGGTTTTTCAGTGAATATATATATATATATATATATATATATATATATATATATATATATATATATATATATATATATATATATATTACCTACTGACGGTCGCCAGTAGGTAGTTATAGTTAGGACCTATTTTCCATAGGGAAAGCGTTTTTTGATTTGCTAATATCTTTGGCACCGTTTGACGAATCTTCGCGAAATTTTCAAAACAAATGGAGCGCTTCGGTCAGCTCCTGTCTTGAAAGTTTGGGGGCGATTTGTCAAGCGGGGGCCGAGAAAAAAGGGGGGCCCCAAAACACGTTTTCTCCATGTTAATTTCCATAGGAACTTTAGACACGGCTACAGCCCGAACTGCTGAACGGAATTACACCAAATTTGGCAAAAAGGTAGCTCTTGGTTCAGAAAGCGAGCTTTTTTTAAATGGTGTAAATCCGTTCAGTAGTTGCTGAGAAATTCAAAAAATAAAAATGTATATATCTGAGCACCGAGGAGTCGCGACTCCTCCCGAACACGAGCTTCATTCTAATTGGCTGCCAACACTCCAAACCAGAATGTGTTGGCAGCCATCTTGTGACTCGGTAACCGAGTCACAAGAAAAAGGGTGAAAAAAAGATGAAAAAAAAGAAAAGGGGGCAGAGTAGAAACACCCTGACCCCCTAGGCCTGCTCACGGGGTCCACAAGGACCCCCAGGCCCAACAAAAGCATTTTTTTTTTTAAACGGCCGAATTCGTGCTGGGTGCGCGAATCCGGCCCAAAATATTTTTTAAAAACGAAGCGCGGACTCCCTCGCTTCCTTATCTGTAAGCCCCCGGGTAGGCTAGGTCCCGGGGGCAATATTTATAATGTATGCCGGGGCCCGCAGGGGCCCCCCCTAGCCCCGGGGAACGCCACCTCCCCGGAGCTTGAAAAAGATGCTTCTCAGCCGGCACCACTGCCCCCCATCTTTATTTGGGAAGACTCCGGCCTCGTGCCATGTAGACCCACGCTGAGAGTGGCGTATATTTTCTGTTCTACGCCTCCTTGCTCCTCCCGGGTGACCATTATTTTCCAGTATCCCCTCATCACCAGAGACAACCCCCTGGCACAAGGCCTTACATCCTCACCTTCCTTCAATGAGCTGGTGACCAGGACCGCCGACTGAGGCACCTTGAAGACGGGCATACAACGGAGGCTGTGGAAGAGGACGCCGACCGTGCCTGCTGACGGTGAGTGCCTACCTGCAGGGGTGTAACATGCAGGTCGGGTAAGGAGGCTGGGGTGGGGGTGGCACACTCCACTGTTTAGAAAGGTAGTGGTGGGCTGCAGCCCAAGCGGGCTGCTGCTAGAAATAAATAATTGTTAAAAAAACCATCATCTGGATGCGCCCTCTGCCTCCTGTGTTTTTCAGTAATGGGTGAAAAATCCTTCCGCCTCAGATGCACCGTGAAACAGGCCTGGAATAGGGGGATCAGACCGGGATAGAGACTGGTTTAGTAGAGACCTATTACCAGTGGCGTAGCCAGTGTGCCAGGCCCCCTAGTGCAGGTAAGGAAATACCCCGCCCCCCGGCCGCAGTCTGAACTGGGAAGTGCCGCAATAATCATGGTGTAGTGAGCCCCTCGCACCTCTGCACCCGGTGCCACTGCACCTGATGCACCCTGCCAGCAGTGGAGCCAGTGTGTCACGAGCCCTAGGGCAGGAAAGGAAATGGCCCCTGGCAGCTGTTAGAATTATGAAATACAGTAATAATCAGGGTTCCGTGGGCCCCTGTGCCACCAGACTTGCTGCACCAATAGGAGCTATGCCCCTGTCTATTGCAGGAGTCAGTCGAGGCCCAATCACCAAAGACAGAAGGAGGCTATTACAGCTTTTTAGGCACCTGATCCCTTTCCACTTGCCAATTGCTTGGAAGGCAACACCAAGCAATTGTATGATGACTTCCTTTGTGGACTAGGCCCCCGGAGGAGGTGTGGTCTCAGCGAAGAAATCTTTTTAGAGCTCAGCAAGACTCAAAACGGGTGCAAGTGAATTTGCTATGGGCTCGAGGTAAGTGTGCCAATGAAGGCTCGAGCCTGCTCCAGCCGAGAAGTCTGACCTGCCTCTGGCTCGGTCCGGTACCTCCCATAGGACTGCTGAGTCAATATAGCGCCTAGCATCCTACCCCATGCCGGCATCCCTAACAATATCCCATCTCTCTCCTCCCAAAGGCACTATTGAAAAAAACAGACACCGGCATCCCTTCAGGACAGCTGGGTCTTATGCTATGCCAAGGCGTCATTCCAAACAGAAAAGTGACGTTTTTCCACTGAGTAGTAGCGACGTGAAAGCGTACCTACAGGCTGCTGCACTTGGCAGGTGTATTACATTGGAAGCCTGTATAATTCTCTTCCTTACATTTAGCTTTTCACTCAGCTAATCTGCAGCATGCACTTTTCAACCTCATCGTTAGCTAAACTGACCTGCACTCCTGTCCTGAAAGTTAATCCTCTTTTGTACTTTTTCACCCTTTGAGACTGACTCAAAATCGGTCCGTTTAAGTTTTTTTTTGTAAGATTATTGCTTTTATTTATGTATCATGCGAGTTGTGTACTTTGCAAGCCTGCCTAGGTGAGTTGTGCCTGTGCTAGTCTTTTCTTGTAAGACCAGTATGCAGAAGGGGTTGATTTTCGGTGTAAAATTGGATACCTGAGAACATAACAGTCAGTCAATGCTCAGCAGACTCCAATCCAGGCTACCCTGCTATACCAAATTGTGTGATCTTAGGCAAACTACATCACTTCACTCAGTTCACTGCGTCTCCTTTTGCATCACCGCACCATTTAAGAGCACCTATGAGCGATTCAGCTCAAAGTGCACCTGAAAAGACATACTAAGTTATTTTCAAACTCTGTTTGTTTAAAAGTTATTCATTTTGATAGCGCATTTTGTGAAACTGAAGTGATTATTCATATAGAGGTTCACGTGCAAAAAATCCATGAACGTTTTCCACGAGCGTTCATTCTTCATTTCTTGGCATTACAAACGCTGCCCGTGAACACTGTGTCCTGGCTATACAAAGGATTCCGCTGAGCGTGGGTCTCTGTGACCCACAGGTGGGTGTGTGGTAAACAAAAGGTGACGTGCGTGGGGGCCGAGGGAGAGGAGGGGTGGGGGGAGGGGGCTCTTTAGAGCTCCGCGCGTCTCGGTTCTGATATAATACATAGCGCATGGACATTGTAGGAGCCTGGTAGGTATCTGAAGTAAAATGACACGTAAAAACTCTGTTGATGCTTTTACAGTTTTGTAGCCTGCTGAATTCACACAAGCTTGCTCTCACATCATGCGATGTTTCGAGCCCAGCACCTTGTTATCTTTTGTAAGCATTCCAAGTTGAACTGTGGCCTTACCTAATTAAATTGACTTCGAGTTCTGAAAATGTTTCATTCAGGTCACACAGTCTCCCTATATCTTCACCTTCTGAATTGCATTGTATTGTATTTTCTTGGTATTTGTGTAGTGTTTACCATACTCCTCCAAAGGCATAGCGGCCTTTTCTGGGTGGTTTGGTTGTATTGTTTTATAGTGCCTTATACTCTGGCAAGGGCTCAAAGTCTTCCAATTTCCATTGGGTTCCTGGGTGCCCTCAGAACGCCTGGATTGGCCTATTTGAGATATGGTGATTTTTCTGTGTATGGTTCGATGGTGTGGTTGGTGCACAATTGATCAAATGTCACTGCGCATAAGCATGGGTGTTGCAGAAAACTATGAAAGTTGAATGCATTGGCACTGAGACATCCACAGATCTCTAACAGTCCACCTCTATACTGATTTGCACCCTGCACAAGATCTTATAAATCAGCTATGTAACAAGCTCTTACAGTCAGGGCCACTAGAATTATGAGATTGTGCGGCTGCGGCGATTTTTGAATTTGTATAGATTTGCCGCCTTTGCCACATAATCCACCATCTGCCACATAATGTGCAGATTTTTAAAAAAAAATTCCAGCTCAAATGGTTCAATAGTTAAAAAAATTGCAGCAACACGTGTTGCCGCACAATGGAATGCCCTTTGCAGTACTGGACTGATCATCTTTCTGTTGCTTACAGCTATATTTGGGTGTTAAACTGATACTAATGAAGTGCAATCATTGCCCATATAGTGGTACCAAGTTTCAAAATTATGAAAGAATTAAGTAATATTATTACAAAACGTGCTGCATTATGCTGCATAATATGCCCTTTCTTGTTGAATAATTTACTCAAAACTGCTGCATGATGTGGCCCTCTCATGCTGCATAATTCCAGTGGTCCTGCTTACAGTACAGCCTCGCCTGAGCCACAGCACGTGCCATTATAGTAAAGAGACATACACAAAAGTCTGATATTTTTCCTTTACACTTCCCTGTAGTGCACAATGGTTTGTCAGTACTGAGATATTCACCTAGGGGCTTATTTACAAACCCTGTGCGCCGCCGGAATTATACTTATAATGAAGCGTTATATAGAGAACGGAGGTACAGCACCCCGATATATAGTTATACTGGTTTTAATATTATTGTTGAAATGTGGAGTAATGCCACCCCAAACCAAGGGTTGTGGTGGTTGTGTTTTAAAAGCAACAAGGATGTGTTTAGTGCCCTAAATGTATTGTTGGTTGCAGCGGCAGCATCATGAGCAGAAGTAGAAATAAATAATATCCGCAATTTACGGCCGAGCAACAATGTTATTATTAATGAGAATACATGTAGTGAGATGAACATGAGATGCTCAATCTGCGGCCATAGAGCCATTTAGTAACGAGAAAGGGTGAATGAACCAGTGTCCTCCAATACAAGGTCACGAGGTGTTATTATTAAGGAGAAAGGGTGTATGTAATTCACCCCTCCCAATCTATGACCTTAGGGACCGGTTCAATGCTTGAGGGAAAGGATGCCCCAAGGGGTTGTTCTGTATTGTATTGTATTTGCATTTATATAGCTCCTACTATCCCGGATGAGGCGTTGAAGCGCTTTACAGCGAGTAGCACGCTACACCGAAACCAAAGGCTAGCGGGACGGTGGTTTTAGAGAGTACTCATAAAGGCCAGGCCTGCATGGCGGAAGCTGGACGGGGCGGCGGACGGGCATTGGCAGGGCCTCTCGTCAGTAAGGTGCACTCCTCCCACCTTTTTCTGCACCCCTCTTGCCTCTTTTTGCACCTCTGTTGTTTTTTTTTGCATTGCTCTTGCCTCTTTCTGCACTTCTCTTGCTTCTTTCTACACCTCTGTTGCTTCTTTCAGCAATTCTCTTGCCTCTTTCGGCACTTCTCTTGCTCGTTTCTGCACTTCTCTTGCGTCTTTATGCACCTCTGTTGCCTCTTTCTCTACCTCTGTTGCCGCTTTCTGCACCTCTCTTGCCTCTTTCTGCACTTCACTTGCTTCTTTCTGCACCTCTCTTGCCTCTTTCGGCACCTCTGTTGCTTCTTTCTGCACTTCTCTTGCCTCTTTCTGCACCTCTGAGTTAGAGGTAGTTTTAATCCCCCTGCCCTATTATGTACTAGGGCCTTACAGGGGAGGTCATGCCAATCACAGGGATACCCCAACCCATAGTGTACCCTAGTGTATGTAGGTGTTTTCACTGTATTCTAAGTGTCTTAGTGCCCCCTGGGTATCTGATACAGAGACAGGATCGGGAATTAAGCAGAGGGGGTGGTCTGGCCATTATCTACAAAGACAAGTACAACTGCCGGATCTCTCCGAGCATGATTCCCGACTGTGAAAGCTGCCTCTTTGCACTTGGCTTTTCCCCTACATGCACCTTTTCTGGTGCCCTCATTTACCGGCCGCCAGGACCTATTGGCCACTTCAGCAGGGAGCTCTCGGATGTGTTAGCCACATCGGTCAGCTCCTTTTCTAATTTTTCCGTTTTGGGGGATCTTAATATTCATTTTGATGTGGCATCTTCTTCTGATGCTGAGGCTGTAATTGACAATTTGGGTGCTCTGGCACTGAAGCTGAAAGTGTCCGGCCCCCCCCCCACCTAAAAGGCCATCTCCTTGACCCACTCTTCTCCAACATTGATAGTCTTGTTGTGGAAGAGCATATCCCCCTGCCGTGGTCAGATCACCTTATGGTCCCCTTTGTGTGGACTAAACAGGATGGTGGTCATCCACGGGAAAGGGTAAAAATGTAGTGTCAGAACTGGTCTAAACTTTCTATTGACTCCTGGGCATCTACCTTGAACAAGTCCAAACCCGACTTAAGTAATGATCCAGAAGCTGCTAACAATAAAGTCAATCAATGGTTGGAATTATCGTTGGATACGCTAACCCCCAAAAACTGGATAACTAGTAAAAAAGATGGGTACTGCGCAGCCTGGTACTCCCCTAAACTTAGAGAACTGAAACAACTATAGAGCGCCTGGAGAGAAGCTGGAGAAAGGACTTCTCTACTGTTGAGAAGACTAAATAGAGAGAAGCCATTAAAGCCTATAAGGCAGAAATTAGAACTGCCCAATCCGAGTATTATGAAAAAAAGATTATCTCAGCCTCCAACTCCCCCGTGAAATCTTTAAAATTGCTAACTCCCTCCTTAAGCCTCCTGTGCCCCCCTTACCGTCTGAAGACACCTTAGGACGCTGTAATAATTTGGCTCATTACTTTTATAAGAAAATTGAAGATATTTATTCGACCTTTCCCCTCTTCCACCCTACATAAATCCCCCCCCTGCTGATGCTAAACTTCCAGACCCTTTTATTGAGACAATCCCTCCCTTGGATATGAAATCTTTAAAAATCTACCTTGACCGTCTGAAATCCGGCTCCCCAAGCGATGTTGTACCCCCTAATATTCTCAGTCAGGTCTTTGACTCTGTCGCCCCAGTTATTTTGGATCTCATCAATACATCACTTCCTTCTGGGATTGTCCCGTACTCATGGAAACGGGCCATGGTCAGAGCTCTTTTGAAGAAACCCACCCTGGACTCTGAAGCCTTTGCTAATTACCGGCCGATCTCGCTCCTGCCAGGGATTGCCAAAATTTGCGAAAAGTATGTCACTTCCGTTCTCTCCGCTTTTTTGGAGGAGAATGAATGTCTTCACCCCTCTCAAACGGGCTTTAGGCCCCCACAAGGCACGGAGACAGCCCTATTAGCTTAGCAGTGGTCGAAGAAGCCAGAAAAATTCTGGATAGTGGCGGGTCTGCAGCTATTGTATTGCTCGACCTCAGCGCGGCCTTCGACACGGTCAACCACCAACTATTGATCGCAAGACTCAGAGAGATTGGGGTTTCAGGAATTTTACTCAAATGGCTTGAGTCTTTCTTGGCCGATAGATCATTCCAGGTTTTTGAGAACAATTTTATCTCGGAAAGTATGCCTCTGCGATGTGGGGTGCCTCAGGGCTCCTCCCTGAGCCCCATACTTTTCAATGTTTATCTACGCCCACTGGCCGAGGTGGTCAAGCCCTTTGGGGTTAGGATCATCTCGTATGCTGATGACACTCAGCTGATTGTGTCCCTCAATCTTCTGGACAATTCTAAGATTAATTTGGCCAACTGCTTGGAAAGGATCTCCGCGTGGATGGATGGCTCTTTCCTAAAACTGAATGCAGCCAAAACGGAGTTGATGTTTTTGGGTAAGACCACCAATCTTGATACCAGCGTACTTTGGCCTAAATGCTTAGGTGTGATGCCCACCCCCAAAGAGCAAATAAAAAGTCTCGGGGTGTGGCTGGATCACAACCTGAACTTTAGGGAACAGGCGCGCAGTGTGGCAGGCACCTGTTATGGTATCCTAAAAATGATTAGGAAAGTTCTTCCCTTTCTACCTTTTATTGGTGCAAGCCTTGATTCTTTCGAGGCTTGACTATGCCAATGTGCTCTATTTTGGAGCTCCTTCCTCCACTATTAAAAAACTCCAAATGGTTCAAAACTGTGCGGCGCGACTTCTTATGCAGGTTCATAATCGGGAATCTGCCAAACCACACATTATTGCTTTGCACTGGCTACCAGTGGCCGAAAGAATTCAGTTCAAGGCTTTGTGCATCGCCAATAAGTCACTGTCAGCTAGGGCACCACCAATTCTGCAATCTATCATTTCCCCATACCTCCCGCTATGAGCATTGCGCTCCGGGAAAAAACTCCTAGCAGCTGTCCCCAGAATAAACCGAGCTCGGAGTGGTGGACGTCTGTTTTCCTTCATTGCGGCAAAATGTTGGAATCAGTTACCAGACCATATCCGGCTGGAGGTCAATCATCTTTCTTTCCGCAAACTCCTGAAGACTCTGCTGTTTCCTTGATCCCCCCTGTTACTCTTTAGTTGTCGGCTTTGTCTCTAGCGCTGGGAGGCCTTTGGTAGCCATCCGCTTTATAAGTGTATACTCATTCATTCATTCATTCATTCTTTCAGCATAGCACTGGCTCCGGGCCTGGCTAGTCAGAGTCAGTTACCACCAGTACAAGTCAGCAAAAAGTTGGGGGCACAGGATGACTTTGCAACAAGGCCTCTTCATGCACCTCTGTTGGTTCTTTCTGCATATCTCTAGCTTCTTTCTGCACTTTTCTTCATCTTTCTGGACTTCTGTTGCCTCTTTCTGCATTTCTCTTGCTTCTTTCTGCGCCTTTCTTTCTCTCTCTTTCTGCACATGTCCTATCTCTGTAGGCATAGTTAGAAATTAGCATTTAAAAAACCTTTGAAATTCACTGAAAAAACCATAGGTTTCAGGGACGTTATAGTTAGAAACTATCATTTAAAAAACCTTTGAAATTCCCTGAAAAAACCACAGGTTTCAGGGACGTTATAGTTAGTTGGACATTTCACTCGTATAAAACCAGAGCAATTCGGCCGTTATAGTTAGTTGAGCTAAGTATAACTCGCGCCCCCGCAATGCACTGCTGATGACATCAAATATTACATCACTCATGACATGGTCAGTGACATCACTGATGACATCTCAAATGACATCACTGATGACATCACTGATGACATCATCCAGTGACTATGTGTTTCTGTAAAGTTTCAAAGTGTCACATGAAAGTTGTTTGCGCTATGTTCTATTAATATGTGACTACGTCAGTAAATGTCAGTAGGGGTTCGAATTCAATGCAAAAGTTACATCGTTTATATAATTATCAAGTGTACATATTGCATGTATTTTGAAGTGGTCCGATAATGCACTGTGCAGTTAAACGATATATGTGATTACACTATGCACTAGGCATTTGAATGATTATTATTCTTTGAATTATCAATGTGACCACCAAAATTATCTAATGCATTTCACGTGAATGCACATGCGTGCACTTTTACAATGGAGGTATCTTTTTTGTTAAATTTTAAATTGAATCCATGAGATGTCTTCTATGTCTATGACTATGACATAGTATAAAAGTTTTAAGTAAAATGGTGCTCACCAGATTTGAGGAAGGCTGCTGTGACAGCCGAAACGTGTCTCTCTGTGTTGCTGGGTCGGAGGAGGCCCTTTAGAATAAAAATGCCTTGAAACTCAGCATTCTTCGTGTGCATGCTCTCTTCCATGTGGAGCAGGGTTTGTTTTAATATATATATATATATATATATATATATATATATATATATATATATATATATATATATATATATATACACACAATTACAATATACAGGGCCTGAGCAAAGTAAAAAGCATTTCTCCCTTAAGTACCTGTGAAGTGATAAGATGTGAGCCTTTGTTTCCCCTCCATTGCATCTAAGTGTAAGGCTCCCAGCCAGGATACTCCAACAAAAGGAGGCCTTATGGCCCCTTGCCTTCAGCTTTTGTTATGGGCAACACTGGATTCTGATAAACCCCTTCCCCGCCTACACGTTGCTGCTCGGAACAAAAGCAGACAACGTGCAGGCGCTGCTAAAAGTGTCCAGGGATGAGTTCAGCATATTTCTGTTAATTTCGGGATTAGTAGGAAAGGAATGTGGCACTCTGCTGAAAGCGGACAGTTTTGCAGCAGGGTAGATGTTCCTATCCTCTAAATTTAGTGGGTAGACGGTGTCTACCCGAGTCTTCCATCGGCTCAAGCCCTGCCTGTACCAGTGAGTACCTGCCCATTTTAAGCGCTTGAAAACAGGTGAGGTTAGTTGTTAATTTTGTCACTACCTTTATCTTTGAATGCCTCAGGAATATATTTTCACACACCTCACTCATTGTAGCACTACATTTAGACACCTACCCTCACTGTTTTCATGTACTATGCAAAAAATGAGGCATTTTTCATTACCACTCTGCATCCTGGCGGCCTTTACAAAATGATGCATTAACTTGAGTAAAGTGTCACTGTTGGCTTTAATGCTTCCTTTATAAACCTAGCAGTAATAGTAGACTTTAGTGTGTGATTTAAAAACACTGTACAGTACTTGCGCTTATTTAAATGTATGTGTTTTGCAAATATATAACACGCACACTTACATCAAGCATGAGGAGAGGGCACTTTTACTGAAATAAGGTCAAGGATCTTTTGCATTTTAAAAGAGATCTTAACATTATCAGTCCTCAAGCTGCAGTGAGTGTGTTAGCCGTCTGAGCTAACGCACTAAGCTACTAAGGCACAAGCATGCAAGCAGTGTATGTGTATAATTTTTAACTGAGAATCACAATTTGTTTTTTGTTTTGGTTTAATAGCTCCAAGCATTTCGTTTTCTTGAGCACTGTGCATTTTTTGCTCATTATGCTGCAGTTCGCCATAGAAAATAACTGTGGTTTGTGCGCTGTTTCATGGCTACTGTCACCCCATTACCAGTCTTTTTAAAACAAAATACATTGAGGTATATGGATGCTTCACATTGTATTTCATCATGAGTTTCCTAAGAGGATTTGCTTTTCCAGATGATGTGAATAGGTATTTTTTTTTATGCAGCATATTATTTGTACAGTGCCTACTGTGAACTGAGGTGCATTCAGGTATCTTGAAAAGAAGTTGTTGGTGCATTTTTATGGCTGGACTTGATTGAGAGCTCTGGAGTTGAGGCAGAATGCAGTGCTAGTTTCGCGCAGTGCCTGTTAATGGGTCCTAGAGGTGTCAAGACTGCATGCACCTCCAAAACTTTGGCCTCTCCACATACCACAGAGAGTGATGGTGTGAGGCCAATAACATGAGCTCTATCCAGGTGAATAAACACTGTTAGGCAGTTTCTGTGATCTACCAGAATTAATACAGAGAGAGGGCTTTGGGTCGGCTCACTTCAACCAGTGCTTTTTGTGGGGCTTTCATGGCTTGCCATTCTTGGATGGACTGTCCATCAAGACCATGGCATGCATCTCTAAATTGCAAATATGTCTTAAGACCCCTCACATGGTGCAGTATGTGTGGAAATGCATCTTCTTTTCACATTAAGTAAAAGTTTGGAGTAGTATTTGCACTGATATTTGTCGCTGCACTCGCATGCATGGTCGGATACTTGGCACACATATCCTTGGCTGCAGCACACAGAGACCATACACTGCCGCACACAGAGGAAAAGAATTTAGAGGGAACATTGGTCACCCCTTCTGACACAGAAGACGGTAATTGCATGCACACATAACAATCTCTTGCATCCATAGTGTTAACATATTTATACAACAATTTAGTAAAAACATTCAGCAAAAAATCATTCATAGAATTATATTGGTGTAAGTCATTTCCAGTTAATCTCTTTATGTTAATCTGTGGGTCTTCTTTAAGATTTTCTCCCACATTCATGTTTATATCCACAAAATCATTAGTAGTATTATTTTTAGTATGAAACATAAAATAAGGCACAACAACTATTAATATTAACCAAACAACTTTAATAGTAAAACACATATAAAGCAAGCATTAATACATTTATGCCTAGTTGATCCCTGATTCTGATTACCAGTCTCCTGAATACTAGCCATTTTCAAAAATTCTATAATCAAAAAAACTTAAACTAAAACTAAAAACTACATTTTGAAAAAAGTATGTGTGTCCAAGCACTTTTAAGCCTCAGGCCTTTTCAGAACTTTCCAAGACCTTAATCTAATCCCCTCTCTTTTTTTTTTTCAAAAGTCCTCAGCACAGTTCCAGTCTTTATTCTTGTTACTTTTTCTGCACTTTTTGGAACAGTTCTCAATCTTCTGCATCCCAATTTTAAAACAGTTCATTTAGGGTGGCTCATAGCAATTTCTGCGACTTGGCTCAACAACTTCTCCACAATTGT
The DNA here is from genome assembly GCA_963921515.1 of Calotriton arnoldi. Taxonomy (NCBI): domain Eukaryota; kingdom Metazoa; phylum Chordata; class Amphibia; order Caudata; family Salamandridae; genus Calotriton; species Calotriton arnoldi. The sequence goes on along the minus strand of CAWUFW010010044.1, from coordinate 96,948 downwards.
TTGTTGGAACAACTGTTTCAGCAACCAAATACGTCCATTCAGGTGCTGTATATTTCTTGTTCGGAACTCTTGCTCTTTTTGTTCTCCGAACTGTATCTTCTTCAGAATTACTTTGCTCAGATTTGCTCGATATTTCAATTATTGTATTTGGAACACTTTCATTCAAAGTATATCTCAGTCTTTTGACTCCTTTTGGCAATATATCTCCTTTTCTTGCTCTTTTCTTTTGAACAATTTCAATTTCATTTGATTCAAGAGTTGTCTCAAAATTCCATTTAGTCGAAGCTTTTTTCTCTTCTTCGCTGTTTTGTTCTGGAATCAATTTCTTTACTGTATCGACATTGACAGTCTCACGAGACCCAGTAGCTGGTGCCCACTTTACTCGATTCTCAGTCTGTTCAGGTTCTCTTTGGTCAGTTTCTTTTTCTCTTTCTTGATCACCTTCAATCGATTCTTTACTTTCAAGTGGACTTGGGACTCTTCGTGTGTGGCTAGCGTGTATCCAATTCGGCAAGCCACCACACTTCACTGCTGTAGTTGTCACCCGTATCACTTGATATGACCCATGCCAACGAGGTTCCAAACACAATTTTCTCATGTGCTTCTTGACAAGAACCCACTCTCCAGGGCTCAAGTCATGTGCCTGTTCTTGCTGTGTTGTGGTTGCAACTTCTCCAACCTGATGAAACACAGAACGCACCACATCAGCCAATCCTTTGCAATAATCGAGCACTAAATCATCAGTTATATTCATCAGTTGATTTGCTGGAACTATTGGCTGTCTTATTGCTCTGCCCATGACAATTTCATGCAGTGACACTCCAGTTTTTTTATCAAGAATACTTCTTAGACTCATCAGGACTAATGGCAATGCATCTGGCCATTTCAGTGTAGTGGACGCACACACTTTTTGAAGTCTCGACTTAATTGTGCCATTGACCTGCTCAACCACACTGGATGCTTCTGGTTGATAGGCACAGTGTAATTTTTGTTCAATTTGCAATGCTGCACAAATCATTCGAATTATTTCATTATTAAAGTGCGTTCCTCTATCAGATTCTAAAGAGACTGGAAATCCAAATCTTGGGATAATCTCTGTAAGAAGCAATTTAGCAACAATTAGGCTATCATTGCGATTGTTGGGTAAGCCTTCACCCAATGAGAAAACAAACAAACAATTACCAGTACATATTTTAGTCCATTACATGGTGGTAGTTCTATAAAATCAGCCTGCAATCGTGTAAATGGACCAGCTGCTTTTCTCATTCGTCCCCAACTAACAACTGTCTTTCTCCCTGCATTTTGCTGCTGACAAGTGACACACCTCAGGCAAAGACTTCCTGCAATGACTGAATTTAGGAATAAACCATGACTGTTTGAGCAATCTAATCATAGCGTCTCTACCTATGTGTGTAGGACCATGATAAAACCTCGCCATCTGGGACCACAAACTGTCTGGCATGATTGGTCTTCCATCAATGTAGATCCATACTTCATCTTCTTCCCTACGTGAACAACCTGCCTTGATCCAATTTTGTTTTTCCTCAACACTTGCTTCTTCCTGTATTTGCCTAATTTCTCCCCAAGTTTCAACAGATGAGAACATCAGATTGCACAATTTTTCATCAGATTTCTGTATCTCTTTATTGATTGAAACTGAATTTAGCGCACAATAACATGCAACTTCATCAGCATATCTATTTCCGACTGTGATATAATCACTGCCAAATTTGTGTGCTGAATATTTCACAACCCCAATTTCTTTGGGCAATTGTAGTGCCACCAATAGGTCTCTTACATATTCTCCATTTAGAATTGGTGAGCCTGATGAGGTCAAAAAACCATGTTGAGACCACAATTGTCCAAAGTCATGAACCACACCGAAACCATATTGACTATCAGTAAATATGGTTATTCTCATGTTCTTTCCAAAGCAACACGCCCTTGTTAATGCCACTAATTCTGATAAGTGTGCAGATTTTACTTCCCTCAAGCCTGAAGCTTCAATGACAATAGCCACTATACAGATTGCATGGGAAGCTCGCAAGGTATCCATTTCATCTCTCAAACAAGATCCATCCACAAACATCACACAATCTGATTCAGGTAATGGAGTATCCCTAATATCAAGTCTTGGCTTTGTACACAATTCTGTCACATCCAGACAATGATGATCTGCTTCATCCATCACCACTTCACAATTCGTATTAGGCAACAAGGTAGCTGGATTCAAATTTGTGCATCTCGTCACAGTCACATTCTCAGCTCCCAGTATCACTCGTTCATATTTTGTCAGCCGACTGTTCGTAAGGTGTTGAGTTCGAGTACGTGTCAACAAAATCTCAACAGAATCTGGTACATACAGTCTCAATGGATGTCCCATCACAATCGCTTCACTCTGTTCCAAGCTCACACAAGTAGCAGCAACTGCTTTTAAACATCCTGGCAAAGCTGCAGCTACGGAATCTAGTGTGGCAGAGAAGTATGCCACAGGACGAGGTGCTGTTCCATGCATTTGCATTAGAACTGAAAGTGCACATTCTTCACTTTTGCAACAGAACAATGCAAAGTCCTTGTTGAAATCTGGCATTCCCAATGCTGGTGCTTGACAAAGGCTGTCCCGCAACTCAATGAATGCCTTCATACATTCCCCAATCAATTGAATCAGATCTGACACATCTTTGTGAGTCAATATTTGCAATGGCTTGGCTGTCAATGAGAATCCATTGATCCACTGTCTGCAATAACCAACCATACCCAAAAACATTCGAATCTCTTCTGTGTCTTGGGTGGTTTTATTGTCAAAATGGCATTTATTCGATCTTGTGACACTTTCCTGACTCCTTTTTCAGTTTTGTGCCCCAAATAAAGACCTTCTTTTTGGCAAAATTGCAGTTTTGCTGGTGACACCTTATGCCCACCTACTGCCAAATGATTCAGTAGAGCAACAGTATCTGTCACACAAACTTCTCTTGTCTTTGATGCAACAAGCAAATCATCGATATACTGCACCAAGACTGAGTCATTAGGCATTACCAGTGACTCTAAGCACCTCTTCAAAATTTGATTGAAGATTGAGGGGCACTCTGTATACCCTTGAGGAACTCGGTCCAATGCCAAAACACGGTCTCCGAACTGGAACGCAAATAAATATTGACTATCCAGGTGCAAAGGTATCAAGAAAAATGCTTAACACAAATCAATCACTGTGAACTACTCCGCATCACATGGGATTTGATAAAGAATAACTGCTGGACTTGGCACTATTGGACAACAAGGTATTACTCTCTGAATAATTTTTCTCAAATCTTGAACAATCCTATATTTTCTGCTTGGTTTGTTAATTCCCATTATAGGAGATTTACAAGGACTACCTAATATCTCTTTTATAATACCTTGTTCAATCATCATTTCAATCACTGGGGTTACTTCTGCAATCGTCTCAGGACTCATTTTGTAAGGTGGCGTTTTCGGAAATTCTGCACCCTGTTTAACTGAAATTTGAATAGGATCAACTCCTTTCATTAATCCAATATCTTTCCCTGAAAAATCCCACACATCAGTCAACACAGTGTCTCTCAATTCAACAGGCAAATCCTTTGCTGTAAATAAAGGATACAAATTATTCACTTCTGTCCCTTGCCATCTTGAACACCACGTCTTCATCCTTTGTATGAAATGCTATTCCATCTGGTGTACAATAGATGGTGCAATTCATTTTGCACAACAAGTCTCTACCCAATAGGTTAACTGGACTTGTATCACACACCACAAAACGATGCAAATCTCAAAAATCTCCAATCTGCACTTTCATTGGTTTTGTCACTGGAGTTTTAATCAATTGATTTGAAACGCCTACAACTTGGATACTATCTCCCGAGAGGAGTAGGTTAGGAATGTCCACAGTTCTTACAGTAGAACGGGTAGCACCAGTGTCTACAAGGAATGTAATCACATTACCTTCTACTTGACCATCCACAAAAGGACCACACTGATCTACCTCTAGGAATGCGCGAAGCACGCACTCCTCCTCCCCCCTCAGGCACCGTAATTGAGATGTATCTGAATCACTCTCTTGGCACTGCAACCAATATTGTGAAGCCACTTGTACATTTGAATTAAATGATTAATCCGTGTGAAAACCCATATTCGCACTGTATCTCTGTACTTGACCATTCACATTCTGATTTGGCATAGGAGCTTGAGGTATTTGTGGACCCTGTCCTCCCCATCTGCTACTTGTGTATTCTGATTTTGCATCTGATTCATATAATTTATGCTTGTATCACCTGTGTTTACCAACAGACTCCTACACTCGCGTCTCCAATGTCCCAACTTGCTGCAAGCATGACACGGATATTTCTTCTTTAAATCCTCTCTATTGCTTTTCCCTTTTCCAACACCTTTCATAGCAGTAGTAGTCTGAGCATCTTGAACATTTTGACCCTTTCCCTGGAAACCTGTCTGAGGGAAATCTACAAAACCACCTTTCTGTGCCAGTTTCACCTGAGCCCACATTAATTTCTCTTTCAACTTTTTGTGTCTTGTCTCAATGTCATCACTACAATATTTCGCATAACGCAATATCTCGTCAATCGTTTTACTCTGCCAACAAATCAAATGCTGTTGAATCATCATACTAATCTCTAGTCTCAATCCAAACACAAACCTATATACAAAATGACCCATATCTTTGTCAGTGATGTTCTCAATGCCACTATACTGTTTAAACCCTTGAAGAAGCCTTTCCTAATAAGCATGCACTGTTTCTTTCGTTTCCTGAGTAGTTCTATCTATTTTGACCCAATCTGTCTCTTTGGTTGAAATCTTACCCTTCAGATAAGTAATGACCTGATTATATTTTTTCATCACTTCATCAGATGGTGCTCCAGTTTTTGCATCTCTTGGATACTCTTCTTTCGGCCAATCTACAGCAATTATACACTCAACCCACAAATCAGCTGGAACTATAATATCAAACAAACCATCTAAGTCTTTCCACAAGACCTTTGAAACTTTCACAAACCTCTCTACTTGTTTGTACCACTCCATTGGCTTTTCTCTCAATATGGGAAATTTATTTGTAAATGACAATACATTCTGCCTTGACCGTGGGACATGAACACACCCATCCCCAGGTACTTCTCTCATTGGCTATATTATTTCAGTCGCCTCTGCACCTGTTTCTCTCACCCGAAACATTGGTAAAGCCCCTGTATTCACAACTGTTTCTTCCTTATTTGTAGCCCATCTGCCTTTCCAACGATCCAACTCACCCCATCGTCTCAATGTACTAATTAACTCCTTAATTTACAATCGTTTCCCAGAAGCATTTAAACTCTCCAGATCCTTATCACTGAATTCCAGTCTGTATGTTTTTGTAAAGCCTTCAAGTTTTCTATATCCACACCATATGTCTGTGCAACTTCAGCAAACTTCTCATGAAGATTTCTCGCTCTCATCATAATGTTCTTGCACAAGAATAACAACTCTTCTTCCTGATACCTAATCAATCTCTCAGGACTGATAGTACCCAATATCATTTCCTCCAAATCCGCTTTTAATTTACCCACATCCATGCTCTTGTCAATTTTATTAGACACCATTCCTCTAATACACTCATCCAAATCCTCTGGTGAAGGCCCTAAAAACCCTCCTGATGTAGGTGTCACTCCCTTTGTATTCTGCAACAATCTCTTTGGATCTATTTGTACACCACATTTTGGAGTTTCCACTGATCTCTCTGAAATATCAATCAATGACTCTGATTCACTTGCGCCATTACTAGTCCTATCATTCGCTACGGGAACAAAAGTCTTATCTAGAACTGCACGAACTGTTATAGCATGTACCTGTGAAATGCTTTGTCGATCACTGTATAATGGAACTATAGGATCAATAGTCACGGGAACTGACAAAGCATCTGCATTCAAATTCAACTGATTAATTCTTTTTGTTAAATCTCCTTTTGCCTGACTCACTGCATTTATAGTTTTCCCTCGAGGAACCTCTATCTGAATCAATGGAGCACTTGTGAAGGCCTCTCTTGTTCTTCCTGATACAGTGGCGGTCTATTCAATAATAATTCATCCAATAACTCATCATCTACCTCATTCGGATCTGATTCTGGTTCTGCAATATTCTTCTTCTTCTCTTTACACTTTCCTCCCTCTTGATTCTCCACTACCACAACTGGATACATTCCTTCACCCAATGCCACTACATCTCTTCTCCATTTTTTTCATCTGTGCATCCCATTTTGCTTCTGAGTATCTACTCACAGTGTTTCTGTATCTATTCTCAGTCCTGTCTCTATCTCTTTTGTATGCCTCATGTTCCCATTCTTCAAGCGCTTCATACTGAATAGGTCTAGGACTTGGTCTCAACTCATTCATCTGATATCTCAGATTCTCTAAAATTGTAGTGTTAAAAGTTCCATACTCTGGAAACGCTAAATTACCATCTCCTTCTGTATACTTCACCCAATTCTCCAACCATTACACGTATGGTAACCCCTTTCCAATGACATATAAGAAGCAGGCGTACCCTCAGGAGCTACAGGGATTCCCTCTCTAATGGGTATAGGCTCAACCTTTCTAAACAAAGTTTTCAACAATTTTAATAACTTCATATTGTCTCGATTGCTAAAACCAATTCAAGAACTCCCTCCGTACTTCTAACAAATCTGATTTGTTTACCCTGATCAATACCAGCGCGACTCACACCAACCAACTAAAAACAGCACACACTTTCGTGACGATTCACACTAACTGACCAATGTCAGCGCGGCTCTCTGTGACGTCAGTATAACTCCTGCGACTGGCCCTCCCTTTACAAATTTATCTGCAACAATTCTAAAAGAATTTTTTAAGACAAAACAAGATTAGAACACATGAAACAATTCAGCTTGTCTGCTCCACTAAAAGAAGATAGATACAATTCACTCTAAGAATTCTCCCACTACCAGCAAAATCTCGACCAGCGTGATTCTACTCTCAATCAAGTGAAAATTTTCTGGACTTCTCCAGATGCGCTTTCCAAAGGTACCCAAATAAATCTCCACTATACTAACTTCAAAGTTCCCTGTGCAATACCGACAATACGACCATTGCTCAGCACTGCATCAACAGCAGACAACGCAATTCTACTTAGGGGCCGATTCCGATCTCGGCCGGTAGGGCTCCGAATAGGATTCGGCTTTACCGGATCCGATTCGGAGCCCTGTTTCCCGACCGAACCGTACGCGGGTCCGGCCGAGCGAGTACGATGCGAAATCGCCGACCGACTCGTCCGGGCGTCCCGACAGCTCCGACCGACTCGCTCGGACACGAACCGCTCCGACCGACTCGCTCGGACTCGCCTCGCACCGCGCAATGGAGACGTTTCCCGGCCGGGTAAGTACGATGCGCGCCGCGAGCAGTCCGACCGAGCCGCGCACTCCGGCTCGTAAGAGCTGTCGGAGCCGTACTTTGGGGGTCCGTGTCGGACCCCCTGTACGCGTAGCCGCGCGAGTCGCACACAGGGGGACCCATGGGTCCCCCTACCTGTGCGTGTACGGCGCGAGTCGCTTCGCCGCGTACCCGCTGTAGGGGCGCCCTTGTCCGACTTCGCACCCATTGAGTCAATGGGAGCCCGCGTACGCGTTGTACGACCGGCTCCCATTGACATCAATGGGAGTCCGACCGACTCGAGTCCGATAACATACGGACGCATCGTACTCGTTCGGTCGGACTGCACGGGTCCGATCGGTCGGAAATCTCTCCGGATCCGGCTCGGTCGGAGAAATTTCCGGCCCGAATCGGAATCGACCCCTAAGTGTATACCACACTAAGACACACCCTTGGGCTTATCCCAGGATCTTAGGCCTACTGCGGACCTGCTAACTCAATTCCACAACATATAACAAAAAGGTATGTAAACCATATTAATAACGAATAATAATTCCTGTCTTAATCAATTGCCAGTATAATCAATCTAAACTAACCATCTTAACTCTGCTACCAAAAACTGATGCAGCGGAAACATGGGGCAAAAATATTCACCACATGTAACCAATTTTAGTAACCTCCTCCTCCTTATGAAACTAAATTTGGCCCATACCTATAACTGATCCTCCGACTAACCTTTTTGAGAGTTGTCAGGGACTGACTATTGTTAAGACGGATAATACCCCCCCTTATGAGGACCTACAACAAAGGGAATATTCTTCTAACCAACTAAACATCACAAGGTATAAATCACATTAATCATAGTCATCAATAATGCTAGACTCTGTTTTACTTATCACTTAGCTTTTATCTATTTTCTTTAAGCATATGAATTGGTCAATCAAAAGACACAGTATTGAATTACAGATCTTCACACAAAAGAAAATCAGCAATTCATAATAACATCTCATTTAACGAGCATGAGTGAGCGGAGAGGATTTCACAGTTCTCATTGGTTCAGGAACATAGGGTGTTCAGTCACACCACTTCTGTCGCACCTAACTCTCAAGAGTTCTTTGTTTAGAGCCATGCTGTCATCATCGTTCTTCAGCAGAGGAAATCACGATGTTCTCCTTCCAAGGCTCGCGCACATTTTCGAAACATTTGCAACATTTTACTAGAGCAGTTTTCCACAAAACTAAACATTTCCTCGGACAGTAAGGAAGTTCCGCTGATATATTTCTTCCACGTAGCCGTTGACAAGAAAAGAACACAACAATTATAACAAAGGACAAAATACAATTCTTTGCAGCCTACATTTAAAAAGCAAATTAATCCTAAAAGTGGTTTGAGGCCCTCCCTGTAATGCGTGCCATTTTCTCTAGGAGAAATAAACAAACTCATTTATTTGTTCACATAAAAAGCTCCATTTCATTATTCATTTTAGTCTTCTATTATTCTAATATAAATGCAATTATTCTCAATCAGTATTTCTATGGAAATAATATCACTCGTGTAAAACTCTTTTGTTAACGCATTTCATTTACTTTGCACATGAAAACTCAAACCTCTTAACATTATTTCTTTTCTGCTACCTTTTGTGCAGAAAACGTTTGCGGCCTACACGAATCATTTGTCATTTTCTCCTTCACATTTCTCGATTCTCTTTCCAAATACCCCATGTTAATATTTTCCAGTTAATTTCACGACTTTTGTTAATAATTTTCAGGAGGTTTAATCCGAGCAGGTTTAATTTGCGAAAATCCTGTTCCATCAAGTCCAAAGCCCTCAATCAGGGTTTCCTTCATGAGGTCATAGGACTCGGCATCAGCGTCATTCAGTGTCAGGAGATTATCCCTGCACTTTCATGTGGACAGCTCCCAAAGAAGAGAGCCCCAATATTTTTGGTTGAGTTGCCTCATTTTGCAAGCCCTCTCGAAGGTTGTAAACCATTTGGTGATATCATCACCCTCTGTATTTGGGGACAATCCCTTTGGGGATTTTAGGGTTGAAAGCTTTATCTTTCTCGCTATTTATTATTTTGCTGCCACCAGAGATGGATCCTAGGCCCATGTCAGCTCTTTCTTTCTCTATAGTTAGGAGTTTAGCCTCTAAGGCTATCCTCTTGGCAAGTTTTTGAAGATCTGCATCTTCACTGTCTATTTCTCCTGAGGTACCGTCATTAGCCCAGTGTTGCTTTCGGTAGGATTCCTGTTGGAATCATCGTCAACGTCATCCACCTCAGCATCCTCTGCCCCTTCTCCAACTGACTTGGCTGGTGCCAAGTCAGTTGCTTCATCCGCAGTTCATCCTTTCATGACTCTTCAAGCCTTCTTATTTTGGTCGGCAGGATCTGATTTCCTGGTGCCAGGGCTCCCCTAAATACTGAATTTAGGAGCGTTAGGGGAGTGTAGGGTAGTAGCCAATTGGCTACTCACCTCTAGGGTCACTACGCCTCCTACATGACAACTTCCTGGGAGAATTGGGCATAACCCTGTCCCACAGATACTAAATTTGCCATCACCAAGATGAGCACTTCTGAAAAGTCACATCCACTTCAGTTAGCCCAGTTCAGGGGTGGTGCTCGTCTGAGTGTGGACACACCTGTTTTGCCTAGCTAATTTTTCTGCCTGTCCAGGTGCCAAAGAGCTCTGGGCAAAAGGGGGTCAGTTTTCTTTTCTGTGAGAGAAGCCAGATTTGCATACCAAAGGCTGCGGGCATCTTTGAAGATGCCTCAGACTTGGAATGCTAATCCTCAGTTCATCCTATGGGTTGCGGTGCCAAGCATTCCCTGCCTGAGCAGGCTTGGTTTATGGCCCCCGGAGAAAAAAGGCCCTCACCCTTGGGGGTCAGAAATCTGTCTCTGGTAGCAGGCTGGCGATAACCAGTCAGTCAGCACACCAGTATCTAGTAGGGTTTCAGGAGGCACCTCTAAAGTGATCCCTGGGTGCATGTATTACTAAATCAGATAATGGCATCAGCCTGGGTTTGTTAATATGAGATGCCTGATACCAAAAATCCCTATTTTCAGTGACGCCCTCATGTAGCTGGGGAACTCATTTTCACCATTGTCCAGCACATGCTTTTAAAACGGCATCTCTCATCACTTGTACTGGTAGTAATTGAACTGACCGGTACAGGGGCCTATTTGCTCATGCAGTTATGCCCTCACATGTAGTATAGTGCACCCTGCCTTAGGGCGGTAAGGCCTGCTGTAGGGGTGACTTACCTATAGTGCATGCTGTGTTGGCAGGCAGGGCACACAGGCTGTGTGCCATGTCATGTTTTTACTTTTGTCTGCACCAAGACTTGCAGCCTGCAGTGGAAGTTTGCATTAGTTTGGTTAACTGTGTAGTCTTTAATTAACCTCATGCCTCTTTAATCCACTACCAGAAACTTTCTTCCCCTTTACCTCGCTGTTGCAGGTTCCTGCTTTCTCCTTTTGGGATGGATTTTTCCTTCTTTGTCTTCCTCCTTCTTTCTCCTTTGTATGATTTTCCCTCTCTTGCTTTTGAGAAATTTCCGATGAGGAAAAATTAGTGCTGGTCCCCAATAATTAGTGCCAGTGGCCCCCACCGGCAACCACCAGCTCCAATTAAGCACATTTTTGGAGACATACAGTTATTTTTCCTCAACAGCATAAGAAAGAAAAACATGAAAGGGGGAAAGAAGGAAGAAGAAAAAGATGGATAAACAGTGACAAAGGGAGAAAGCATAGGTGAAAGTGCCTTGTGGTGGATTAAAGAGGCATCAGGTGGAATCAAAACAATGCCTAGCTATTTGGTAGGGGTAGGCGGAATTCACGGAGTGTAATTCCATGGAATTATGCCGAATGACAATTAAAATGTCGCTAGATTCTGCGAATTCCACAAGGGGGCGGAGTAGGCATTTGGCGATATTTCCTTTGTGCAAAATGCACCCTTGCGTCCAAAAATGGATGTGAGGATGCATTTTGTGCCCAGAAAATGGTGCAGCCAAATACCACTCTGCACGCTTGCATACTCTGCAGTGATTAAAACTGATAATCATTACATAGTATGTAAGGGCGCTAAGTGGTATGGTATGGAGTGGTTTCTAAACTTTAGAAACCACTGCCTACCACTTGGTGCCCTTGCAAACTCTGCAGTAAATAAAACTTTAGTCACTGCAGAGTATGCAAGGGCGTTGAGTGGTATAGGCAGTGGTTTCTAAAGTTTAGAAACCACTGCATATTACTCGGCACCCTTACATGCTCTGCAGTGATTAAAAGTTTTAATTACTGCGGAGTATGCATGGGCGTCAAGTGGTATGTAGTGGTTTCTAACTTTAGAAATCACTGTATAATTTTTAATTCTGCCAGCAGAGCAGCAGAATTCTAATTTATCACTAATTTTTCATTACAAGAGTGACGCAGAATTACCAAAATTCCTTTGATTCTGCCAGCAGAATAGAATATTCCACCCAGGCCTAGTATTTGGCACTGCTGATATTTAGTGGCGTAGCTAAGGGGGGCGGGGCGGTCTGCCCCGGGCGGCACGAGTTTTGGGGGCAGCGGCCTCGCCCGTCTTACCTGCCATCTCGGGGCGGCAATAGCACCCCCACTCCTCAATGCTTTAGCCGCGGGGCGACGAACAGAGAAAACTCTCGCCAGCACCCCCCACCCCGCTCTTCACTGCGGCCGTGGGGCAGCAAACGCAGCGACTGCCACAGGCAGCCAGAGGGCCTGCTACACCACTACTGATATTCATAGCGCCGGCGCTAGCTTAGAAGCAAAACTTTGGGCTCCTGTTTGAGATACTTTTACTTATGAAGCACTGCCTTATTGTAACATTATTAGAACAATGTAGGTCTGATGGACACTCTGAAATGTTAATTCCAAGCTGATATTTAATTTGGAGACAAACCAGGATTGCTGGGCATTATCTACTTCTATGAAGCCATGCTTCTTTGTCAAGCCTGTATATGATGTCAAATGCATTGTCACTGTTGAAAAATCATGCGTCTATTGTGTGAATGTGGTTTTGTAGTCATGACTTAGTTGTGTTCTTTATACGTTTATAAGATTTTAAGCACCATGATTAAGATAATAGTAAAAAAAATGGATGCACAGTTATTACCCAGTACTGATCAGAAGTATTGTGAAATGAGCAGACACCACCCAGTGCCAGCTCTAGGACTGAACAATACAGCAAGCTAGGACTCCAATAGCAGTAAAGCCCTGATTGCCCCCAAAATGTAGCAGATAGCATCCCTGTGCTGAAAGAAACAGTGACATAATAGCCCTGTGGCTAGTGCATCAAAATGCTTGCTCTAGTTTAGGACTTCTTACCCTTTTCCCTTAGTGCCTGCATGCCTCAGCAATTCTCCTTATTTCAGAAGTCCAAATCACAATATATTTGGAAGTTCAGGATCTGTGTCCTGAGAAAGAATTGCGGTCTTCAGGTAAAACTCTAAATTGCTGTGGCAGTAGATGTTCTGAAGGCGTTTGTACTAGCATACATCTGAACTGACTGCACATTGTAATCTGCTGGCGGAAGAGGCAGTGTGGTGCATTGCAATGTCTGTATGCTTAACAATAGAGAACAGACTGTTGCGGTAGTGCCAGCATGATAACGAGAGGATTCACAAATAGGCCGGGCCGTTCTGCTGCTCTGGCATTCCCCAGTGGGAGGCAGGCTGGTTGCTGATTTCAGAGCATGATGGACTGCCATGACTCAACCGTTCAAGTTGCTGATGTTGGTTTCCACTCTGGCCCTGCACCCAGGGATCCCATAATAGAGTTGGTCCTAATGACTGCAGTGAACACAATAGTTGCGACAGCTTGGGGGTTTAGCAGCCCTTTCGGCACAATGGCGAAGTCAGCGCAATGGCGACAGAGTAATTAATAGTGATTGGACCTTTTTGGTGTAATCATAATAGAGAGTACAGAAAGGAATGACTCTTAAAAGGGACTGCAAAAACCATGAAGGGAAGTGAAGTATTAATGGGCACTTTATTCGATATTGTTGCAGTTCATTTGGAGCTAGAAGAGATGATATCTTGCTAATATGGAAGAGGTCTGGTATCCAAAGCAGAGAAGATCACTTGTTGATTCATGGAGGGAGTAAGAAAATAGAATTTGTAGGTTGTTCGAGATGAGCGTGCTTTTGATACACCAATGAGACACACTAGGCCTTTTGCTCCCTTCAGCCTTCCATGTGGTGGCCGGTGTGCACAGAAAAGGGCAAATAAACACAGTAGTAGAATAGAGACCACTGGCGTCCACCCAGGTGTGCACAGCCTGTCCCACAATTTTGAGCTGTTCCCATCTGATCTTTGTTTATCAGACTGAGCTGGTGTTCCCGAAAGGGTGGACTGTGTGTGAGTCTATCATCATCTTTCCTGTGTAGGTGAGCCCCTCACACGTCTTCTACAGTCTGAAGTGTTGGGGTTTCCTGGAGAGACAGATATGCATTTAATGGGAAACTATGACCAACCAGTAAATGTTGCCTGCAATAGTGGGATTAAAGCTTTTGTGAAAAACTGCCCTGTCCTTTAACTACCTCAGACCCAGCAGCAAACTAGGTGATTGTGGATCGATTGGTAGAGGGGCTCGAGAGAAGCTAAAATACTGAGATGGAAAGTTTGGATACTCACACAGTTGGTACCCAGTGAGAGGGCTTCTCTATCCAGCTCTCCCATTCCTTCACCAAGCCCAATCCAGGGCGAGTTCCAACTTCTGATATGAGCTTAATTTCTCCAGGGTCATACATCATGAGCACGTTGAGGGAGCAGAGGTACAAGGCTGACCGTTCCTGCAAGCAACAGTGGGGATGGGGGGATAAGGGGGTGTAAAAAACGAGACAAAGACCTTACCTCTTGACCGCGTCTCTACTCCGTCGTCCCTCCATCGTCTCTTCCAACCAGAATGGAACAGAAGCACCCATGCTCCCCTAAGCCAATCACAATTCTGCATTGCAGCGTTCTGATTGGTCTGAGCGCCGTGGTTCGGCGCTCAGACGGGCAGTGGAAGCATGGACATGTTCTCCACCCAGGTTGTGATACAGACGGCCGGCCAAACAGTCATGCACACTTACAGTGTTCCACCCCTCCTCCCCCTGCTCCTCTGTCATAAAAGCAGCCCCCGCCCGCCCGCAAAGCTGCCGCAGCAGGAAAAAATAAAATGATAATAACCTCGAGTTATTATCATTTTATTTTTCCTTTATTTCACTGTTGCAAAGCAGTGGGGTGACGCTCCTCCGCCTTAGCAGATGAGCCGCCACTGGGGAGCAAGAGTCATTCAGGTCAGTAGCTGTTAAAGGGATATTCCTAGGGAACAATTTTCACTCTTCCAGCTCTCGTCCAAGTTCTTGTGAAAACTGTTTTTTTTTGCATAGAAGAATACAGAATGTCAATCAGACTATTTTTCTCAGATCACCCTGCAGTTTTTTCACCACCTCACCGACTTTTCTCATCTTTCAACTTTCTTTCACTGTAACATCAAAGCTGTAAACTGTGATTGTTCTGGCTATATGTATTAGCACAACACTATTGTTGATTTTTAAACTTTACACCTTTCCAGTGGATTGTACTTTCTATTTTGCCTTATGAGGCATCATGCCTTTCCAAAATGTCCTCATTCTTTTTCACTTTTACAGATTTTTTGCCACCTCACTCTTGCCATCTTAAGGATTTTTAAGGTCCTGGGCAGGATATATTTTGAGGCCCATTGTGCGGAAAAAAATGAATTTATTACCAATAATATGTAGTTTTCAAGGTTCAAAGTTCTACATTTCATGCTTTGGAACTCCTAGGAGGTCCATATAAAACAAAGACATGCAATTATAAAACACATAAAAAATAATTCTCAAGAAAAGATTGAGTTGCTACCCACAAAACCATCGAAGTAACGGATCTGGATGCCGTAGATTCATATTAAAATGTTCAGTACAAATTTAAAATAGATCTTAAAAAGTTAAAAACTTGATAACAAAGCATTTTATTAGGAGGATTATATAGCAATTGGAGAACCTCTGCTGTGGTTCGTACGCAATACTGCAAAAAAGGAGATCTCAAGAACTTTCATCGACATAACAACAAAGCAGGAAAAACACCTAACCCCATATTCCATGCCAGATATGCTTGCGGACTTTTTATAATAGCAGACTTTACTAAAACCTCATATCTCTTTTTTGACTGCAGGAACCAGTATCCAGACGATGGCTTAAGTTTATAGAAACATGGTTTAGTCATGCTTTTAGTTGAGTTGGCGATAAAAAAGATACCACATTTTGGTCTAACTTCAGTTGTTCTAGAGCATACTTAAAATTTCTAAAAAACAGAGACTTCTCTCACTGCAGTTCACAAATCTCCTTATATATAAAGTGCCTTAGTGAGGAAGTGCCGCTTCACATCAAACAAGAAGCCCATCCTATCACTCCTAGAAAGCCTTGTACAAAATAACTTTTGATCCCTAACTCTAGTCTTACAGCAGCAGTTGTTGAGAATGTATTACCCGAGGTCATTCGTCTTAAATTTTACCTTCGTCTTATTCAGAAAACCCCAAGCTGCCACATCTATAAGCTCCATTGCATACAATCAGGTGGAAGGGATCTTGGCCTATTATATGGCGAGAAGATGGAAAAATGTCTCCTACCTACTGCATTAAAAAATGCACCAAACCCTTTAGCTTGAGACAGAGCTTTACTCACATTGTTTGATATATGATGTAAGTCACTGAGGGAGCTAGGCATAATTTTTCCTAGAAAGCGTTATGATATAACTCTCTCTAGTTTTTGGGAGCCCAGATGCCATGAGAAGTTAATATTTTTACATGCTTTTTTCCCCTGGAAGCATAATATTTGACTTTTCGATGAGTTTATCTTCAAGTAATGTAGGTCTGCATATTGTTTGAGATCCGCCAAGCGGCTGTTTAGGCTTTTTCGGAGTAAGATCGAAGATTCCAATATCATCTGCGTAAAGTCGACAGGTTAAAGAGCAACCTCCAATGCTTGGTGAAAAACCAGTACCTTTTGATATGAAGCTGGGAAGATCATGTATATATAACAAAAGTAACAAAGGAGCAAGTAAAAATCCCTGCTTCAGACCATTTTTTGTATGGAATTCCATGGATAGGCCCCGATAATGTCCCATCAGAACTTTACACCAGGTTGGGGAGTGCAAAGCTATAATTAAATGCAGCAAAGTTGCTGGAATGCTGAGCTTAAATAGCTTTTTCCACAATGTTGGACGATCAACCTCATCAAGGGCTGTGGAGAAGTCTATAATACTGGCATAGACTGAGGAGCCCCTGATCGTTGCGCATTTTTCATTTATGAGCTGCAAAGCAGCAATGTTATCTAGCATACCGTGGCCTTTCCTGAAGCCAGTTTGTTCCAACAGGATAGTCATTCTGCTCTCTACCCAGGTATGAAGGTGAACTAATAGGCACTTGGTAAAGACCTTGCCAACTGCATCTAACAGGGCAATTTGACTGTAATTAGCAGGTGAATTTCTATCCCCTTTTTTATATAATGGGATAATGACGCTTCCAACCCACGAAGAGGGGACTTTACCTTTAAGATAACAATACTCAAACACTGGTTGAAGAATCACTGCCCAGAGGGTGGCCTCTTGTTTGATAACTGGGATTGGGACCTCATCAGGGCCCATTGTGCCTGAGGATCGCAGTGCTCTGATTGATGTCTCAATTTCACTCACCGAAGGGGGTCCATAACTAACACTTACTGTCTTAAGGTCAGCAGATGTATCTTTAAGTTGAAATTTAATCTCTGGGTTTTCTGCGTATAAAGAAAGAATAAAACCTTTCCAAATGCCCTTAGGAATGGGAGATGGATAAGACCTCACTTTAGTACCGCAACAATCGGCAACGATCGCCCAAAATTAACTAGCATTTTTAATAGGAGCCGCTTCTCTCAGGTCGACTCACCTATGCTCAGCATTCTGCCTTCTAAGACCAACCTTCAGACGCCTCCTTCTTCACTTTATTAGGGAAATAAGTCTATCTCATTCCTTCGAAAAGGAAATAAACTGCATTCGAGTCAACCTGTTGATTTCCCTATTCAGGGAAAGCAATGGCTGGCATAACACTTTACGAGAGGACTTGGGGTATATTGGACAGTCATCCTTTACAATCTGTTTCATAAACTGAGTAAAGGAGTTAAAGTTGTCTGCATTCCAAAGGTCTAAATCAAGGATTGCCCCCTCAAGTAGCCCTTTCAAATTAGAGATTTTAGACGGGGGCCACTGCGTCCTACCCGAGTTCTTATCAAATTGAGCGCTGATTCCATCAAATTTCCATGGCCCTACTGGGGACAGGTTGAATTCTAGAGAAAAAACAAGTAATCTGTGGTCACTGAGTGGGAAATCTACAACTTTCAAATCTGTCAAAAATTGAGCTGTAGTGTAGGAAGCAATAATATAATCAATGATAGAGGTTCCCTGGGGTGCTTTATGAGTGAATTGAGCCGGGAATCCTAGATAAATCTACCATTTAAAATCACATAATCATTCTTTCTTAGATGGCTAAGGAATGAAAGCTCTCTTTAGTCAGTTCTCAGGTTCGATGAAAAAAGTAATGGCGGGATATTAAATGCAGCTTCTTTCTCTATGTCAGAGAACAAATTAATGGAATGGTTGGAAACTTTACTGTTTAGTTCTCCAACCAACAGAACTTGATGTTCCCCCTCAATGTTCCCAATTTTCAATAAAAAGGAGAATATATCAAAAAGCATGTTATTATAGCTTTTATCTGGAGAATGTAGGCATTCCCACTAGTAGTGGAGCTCTCACACCTCCATCTAAAGCTGGAACAATCTTTATAGCCTGGAAGAGATTAGAGGGGTCTTTAAAGATATTATATTCCCAGTTTAACTCATTACTCAACAGGATAGCTATTCCTCCTTTGCATGTTCTTTCTCAGAAGAGAGGGCATTACAACGTACGACAAAATAACCATCACAAAAAATCCAAAGCACACCAGGTTTCTTGGATGTAGATCAAATTTGCTTTTAAGTTGTTTAAGAGTTCAATTTTCTCTGGAAAATTCATTAGACCAGCTGCATTCCAGGAAACCACATTAATGTTATTGCCAATGAGGGGGCTTTGGTTCGTGACCCGATGCCTGGGTACCATTAAGTGCACCGGCTAACCAATTCCATTTCATGTACTCATCCTCTACTAGGGTGGGAGAGATACCAGGGACACTAGACCCCAGATGTCTTACTAATCTCCCTCCATTCACTACGGAGGCAGACAAGCTTTTTAAATTATCGGTAGTTAACTCATTTAAAGGTAACGAGTGATAATCAGACATTGCAGAATTTGAGGTAACATGGTGCCAATTAGAGATTACATTTTCCCAGAAAATGGAGATTACATCAATACGTCTACATTGGAGCAAATCACTGTTTTGAAGAATCAGATTTACAAAATGTTTTTAATAGAACTTAACCCTTGTTTTCTGCACTCCAGGGGAGTGCAATAAATACACAAGAGAGATGTCACTTCTTTGTGTCATCTTCAGGTTTTCAATCTGTGCAAAAAATATAATTAAAAAGTACGATTCATAGTTAAATCAGAGTCAAATAAAGCCACAAAATCTAACCTAAAGATGTCTGTAGAAAGATGAGAGGATACATAAGAGGATGTAGGTGTACTTCCACTCAATCCCATGGAGTTCGAGGTTCCCTTTGGCAGAGCAAAAAAAGCATCAGCCCTGGGATTCAGTTTTGAAGACACCTGATCTGTAGAAACTTGATCAGCTGTGGGAGGGTCAGCCTCTCTACTAACTAGAGCATTTATCATGGTACAGTAGTCCGTCTTTTACCGGGGGCACCAGTTTCTCCCAATTCTTGGAAGCAAAGTTTACTTGCATTTTTCTTAGATATCCTCTGTTTGTTCTTTTTTTGCAGATTCTGTTTCTTTGCTTTAGCTTTTCCATTAGGAGGAGCAGGAACCGGAAGGTCAACCGAGCTAGTTATGAGGTCTGAAGATAGGAAAGGCCTCAAACCTAGGGCGAGAGGCTTTCATCAATGGTTTAGAAGCAATACAGTAACAAGCCAACGTTGGCAGGCACCTACAGGTACCCGCAGAGCCCACCTGAGGCAGGGAACCAGCAGCAGGGCATCAGCTGCCATCTCATGGTGGCCGCGGTAAACGTAGTCGTGGTAGAAGCGGCGACCGCCAAGCCACAGTTCCCGCTCAGCGCTGGCTCCAGCACCAGCCAACATCGGCGAGTGCCAACAGAAAAGACCTGCGACTGGGAGTAGGAAAGTTCTCCCAAGGTGTTGCAGTTTTCTGCGGCGGCTGCAGCAGCAGGACCGCAAACCAACGTGGCTCAGATTTTGGCGTCGGCGTCATCTCCAACACAGCTCGAGCGGGGCCGGAAAAAATTTAGTTAATTCAAATCCTCATGACACCAAACAAACATTTAATTATAGTTAAACTTTCAGAAACGGGTGCATGCAAAAACAGCTGAAAGCTCAAGCTGCCTAGCATCCGCCAGCCAAAAAGTGCTTAAAGAAGGCTTAAACAAGCATGGATAAAGCTAATTCGTTTTGCACTAGGATCTATTTTGTTTTGTAATAATATTTTTTGGGCATTTAGTGTCCAACCAGCCTCTTCCTCCTATTGTAGGAAACATACAATAGGGTTGTCTTGGTGGATGTTTAGTGGACTAGTGCATAATATTAATACAAATTAAATGCACATGCAGCTTGAAATTTTATCTTTGGTTGCCATAAAATCGTAAGGGACAAATAAATCCCCTTCACAACTGGCAATCTTGCTGCAGCGGTGAAAACCAAAACACTGCTCCGAGGTTTTCCACATTTTATCAGGGGAAATCTGAACATTTTATCCTTAATTCTCTTTTCCTGCTTCGTTTCTCTCTCCTCTTATTTTATCAGGGGGTCCTCTGGCAGGTGGGGGCCCTGGGCATGTGCCCAGTTCGCCCTTGCCTTAAAATGTCTGCTCAATCCCTTCTTTGCTTTGCCTGAAGATTGGTCTCAAGTCATGGTTTCTCATTTTACCTACCATATCCAAGTATGTTCCAATCCATGCTTGGTTGATGCCCCTTGTGAGCTTCAGTTTGGGGTAAAACTCAATCATTTTTTGGCCTCCTTCTTGGGCGTGGACAACTCACAGCTTTAGCTTCATGTAATTAAAAACATTCATAATAAAAATATATACCTAGAGGGGCTTTTCAGTCAGCCCTCTTCTTTTATTTGTCTGTTCAAGTATCAGTCACTGTTTACTTCTCCCCACCACAGCACATAGCATTGGGCAATGGATCAGCCCACTTCAGTCATTGGACCACATGTGTGTAGCTGCCAAAATGAACGCACTCCAGTACCTTGATTGGTGGGCCAGTCCTTTATTTTTGTTACATTTTACAAGTATGCTATGCATTATTTTGTGTCTGCCCAATGCTGTAACTCAGGTTGTATTTTTGTACATTTTTATGACCGCGTTTTTTATTTTTTTCTGTTATTTCCAAATTCGTTTCCAAATTTCCAAGGTCAGACCGACTGGCTTTGTTGTGTGTCCATTGTCCAATAATGTATGGCCCACAATCACTTACAGCTAAATGGAGAAAAACGGAAATCCTTTTTCCTTTCCAGCAATCCTGTGTCTGTGACTGTGCATTCTGGCCCATTTCTAAGGGTAGAAGCCCTCTGCTGTGCCTTGTGACATGGAATCAAACTAGATGCAGGCTTGACTTTAGCAGATGAGATCAATTCATCAGTCAGGACCTGCTTCTTCCAGTTGCTGATCCTGAAAAGGGTCATCCATTTTTTCTCCGTCCAACGTAGATTACAGATTGTCAGTGTATTAACTTCGGCTAGACTAGACTACTGTAATTCAATATATCTTGCTCATCGAGCTAAAGTAGTCCATAATCTTCAGTTGGTACAAACATGACTGCTAGATTAGTGTTAAATGTGCAGAAATGTGATTCCATATCTGAAGGCCTAGTTTAGCTCCACTGGTTACCAATTGGCCAAAGAATTACATTTAAAGCACCATGCCTTGTCCATAACGTTTTTCGAAGCAGTAAGATCAGCCCTCTGTCTAAACAATTTTCATTTGATACTCAGAGGCATAATCTGCGCTCAGAAAAGGCCTTCATGCTGGATGTCCCCAAGTTTCACGAAGTCACTGCAGAAGTAAGAACCTTTTCGATGCTGGAATACCCTCCCATTGGTTCTCAGGAGCAAACACTCTTTCTTGTGCTTTAGGAAGAAGTTAAAGACGTGACTGTTTCGCCCATAGGTGACGTCCAGTGATCTTTCTTGTAGATATAATTATATCAGGGCCAAAATATCCTGGGCTGAATGTTACAGCTTTATAAATACTCTGAAAACTGAAACTCGAACTCAAAAATTGTCAATGTTTGCTTCTTGTTCTTGTAAGATGTCTGCTGTGGCAAACATTGAGCTTTAAGGAATCCACCTGCATCCCTCTGCCCACTGTTTAACTGAATTAAGACCCAGTACTAACTGACCCAAGGAACTGAAAAAGTGATGCAACCTTTGGAAAAAGAGCAGTTATCCTTTATACATGTTGGTGTCTAGTCCCATAGCGACTGCTGTGTGTATTTATATTGTCAGATTCTGTATTATATCTTGCAAACCATTTTGGGGCTTTTATTTTGTGTTAACTTGTAATGGTGAGCTGCATGTATGCACATGTTCCTGTTGTACTATGCTGAACGCTGCAGCTTCTCTTCTTTACCTTGCTTAGTGTGAATGGTCAGGGTACTGTCCAGTAATCTTCATTACTCCAAGTCCTGTTCTTCCTCGTCACTTCCCTTCCTTGACGAGCATTTGCCTCAATACAAAGACATTGTTTACCTGCCCTAGCAAAACCAAAACAGCACTTCAATTTGGCTTCCTCCTTGAGACCCAGACTTCTCCCCATTTGGATACTTGCATGCTTCCTTTAATGCTCAGAAAATAATTATACTCTGGATGCCCCACCAACTTCCAGACTAGGAAGGTAGAAAGGCTAGGAGTGTGCTGATCAGAAAGTAAGACTTGGAGTAATGATGATAAGTGGTAAGTAAATGAAGCAGTTATCACACATCTGGATCTGCCTTGACCCACACCTGGAGCATCAGCTCCTCTAGAAGAGAGAGACAGGAAATTCGTTCCTTGAGCCAGTGAATACAAGTTGAAGTAAAGGGATGAAGACCGTAATTCGAACTTCCAAAAGCTACAAACAAAACATCAACCCTTCTAAAAGATGCTGTTCTGGACAAATGAGTTGACAGTGCCCTATGTACATTCAGTTCATGGAGGCTAGAATCTGCTGCAGAATAAGGGTTTTGAAAAAAATTGAAAGAAGCAAATCCTGAGCACAATGAAATATTGAAAAAGGGAGCTGGATGTAGCACCACTCAGTCTTTATAGAAACATGGAAAAATGATTCTGACTACAAAAGGGCCGATCGCCCAATCTATCTACTTGAACAGATTGCCACCAAAACACGTAAATGAAAGGAATTTAAAGTTAACTGAATTTAGCAGCTCAAAGTATCATGTAAAGCGTGAAGATCCCGAAAGGCACTAGGCAAATTAATCACTGTTCTCCTCAGGGAAAAAACCCCTCAGAAGATCAGATACCAGTACAGAAATAGATTGGACTTCTGATGCCTTAACTGCCTCAATCAGATCCCAGTGAAGGCACAGCCTAAAGGAGCCTTACTAAAATAATGTGAGAGGCTGAAACACATCGAAACAAATATGAAGCAATGACTCAAGCAAAGAAATTGATATAATAATATATACAAATGATAGAGGTCCATCAGCAGACAAAATAATTGTGAACTTCTTAAATTATGTGCCTCAATACAATAATTTTGTGCTCTGGATACTAGCCCAGTGCTGTACAAAATGACACAATAATTCTTCCTCTTTGTAACATTAGATAAAAATTGTGTTTCAGTTCTATATGATATAACATGAGCTTTCTGTGAATAATATCGAGAATAATCTAATCTTTTTATAAAACAAAGTATTGTTGACTCAAAAGAGATTTTATATTACAAGTTGGCAGCTTATGAACATTTCCATTGTGTAACTGCAAGTAATAGGAAGATTAACTTACCACATATTTGCATATTTTTTTACTGTGGAGAATTGCATTATAAACAATGGGACGTATGACGGAACGGCGAGGGCATTTACCATGAATGCCTTTACAACTATGCTGGAACCACAACAGCGTCTTTACAGCGAAAGTCTTTACAACTACTTTTTGTACCATGAGTATGCCTTTACCACAAATGCCTTTTCCACGAAAATATAAGCATTTTACAGGTAAGTATATAATTATATATATATAAATATATATATAAATATATATATATATTATCTACTGGCGGTCGCCAGTAGATAGTTATAGTTAGGACCTATTATCCATAGGAAATTCGTAACATTCTATTCCCAATAACTTTGGCGTCATTTGACGAATCATCGCGAAATTTTCAAAACTAGTGGGGCGCTCCGGTCCGCTCCTCTCTTGAAAGTTTCGGGGTGATTCATCAAGCGGGGGCCGAGAAAAAAGGGGGGTCCCAAAACGTGTTTTCCCCATGTTAATTCCCATAGGAAAATTTAGCCACGGCTACAGCCCGAACTGCTGAACGGAATTACACCAAATTTTGCAAAAAGGTAGCGCTTGGTTCAGAAAGCGACCTTTTTTTAAATGGTGTAAATCCGTTCAGTAGTTGCGGAGAAATTCAAAAAATAAGAGTGAAAAAATCAATTTCCCATAGGAAACTTTATGCAAGGCTACAGCAAAAACTGCTGAACGGAATTACACCAAAGTTGGCAAAAAGGTAGTGCTTGGTTCAGAAAGCACCCTGTTTAAAAATGGTGTAAATCCGTTCAGTAGTTGCTGAGAAAATCCAAAATAAAAGTTTCGATATCTATGGACGCGGTGGATCCGCGCACCCTCCCGATCACGAGCTGCATGCTAATTGGCTGTCAACACTCCAAACGAGGAAGTGTGGCAACGAAAAATCGGCAAAAAACGCACTGGGTGCGCGGATCCTGCCGATAAAAAAAAAAACGCTTCGTGGTTAATTGGCCCCCGGGTGGGCCAAGTCCCGGGGGCATGCGGGGGTTAATGTATATTTATGTGGGGGGGCCTCTAAGGCCCCCCCAAGCCCTGGGGCCCAGGGCTTTGTAAAAGAAATGGTGCGGGAGGGCTCTGGGCCCTCCCGCAGCCCCGGGGCTTCTTTAAAAAAAAAAAAATTAACCTGTGTGGGGGGGGGGCTTGTGCCCCCCACACGCCCCGGGGACCGCCACCTCCCTGGGGCACTAATTAAACAAATGTGGGGGTCCGTTTCGGACCCCCGAAGCTCCGGGGACCACCACCTCCCCGGGGCTATGCAGATGTGGGGAGGGGGGCCACGCGGCCCCCCTCCTGGAGCCTCTGGTGTCCCTGGGGACCGCCACCCCCCAGGGCCGGCTCCTGCAGTGTCCCGGGGTGCCTACCCCCGGGACACTGTAGTTTGCAATGACAGGGCGGGAGCCTCGCGGCTCCCGCCCTGTCATTGCAAACTGCTTTGGATATTGGAAGCGAGAGCAGGAAACCTGCTCTCGCTCCAATATCCAAAGCACATTGCTTTCCACACAGGGAGCTGCATGTTAGCAGCTCCCCATGTGGAAAAGCAATGCCGGCTCCCGCAGGAGGCGGGGAGCCGGCAGGGTCCGTGGGGGAGTTGGGGTCCCCCACGGACCCCAAAGGATAGGGCCAGCCCCGGGGATGGGGTCCCCGGGGCAAGTAGTGGCCCGGGAGGGGGGCCACACGGCCCCCCTCCCCAAAAATAATTAAAAAAAAAACAAATAAAGGCCGGCCCCGGGGGATGGGGTCCCCGGGGCCAATAGAGGCCTTAGGAGGGGGGCCACGCAGCCCCCCTCCTCCAAAAATATGTCTCAAAAAGTGGCCATGCCCCGGGGGATGGGGTCCCCGGGGCCGGAATCGGCCACGGGAGGGGGCCCACGCGGCCCCCTTCCCCTACAGTATTTAAAAAAAAAAAAGGAAAAAGGCATAAGGCCCTGGGGGATGGGGTCCCCAGGGCCCCAAAAAGTAAAAAAGAAGGGGGGCCACACAGCCCCCCTTCAAAAAAACAAAAAAAAGAAAAAGACGCAATCGAGCGTCAGGCCCCGCCCCCTCCCTTAACCACTCTTCAAACGCGCCCTGTGGTGCATTTTAAATTGGGGAAATAATTCCCATTCAATACTGGGGGTCCCTGGGGGCCAACTAGCCCACCAGGTACCTCCAGTAAGTTCCACAGGGCTGGGTTGCAGAGAGGTGGTCCAGGCCACGCCCCTTTTTACACCTCTCTGCAACGCAGCTCTGTGGCGCTTACTGGAGGTACCTGGGGGGATAGTTGGACCCCAGGGACCCTCAGGATTCAAGGGGACTTAATCCCCCAACTTAAAACGTGCCATGGGGTGCGTTTGCACAGTGGTGAAGGGAGGGGGCGAGGCTAAAGGTGACATGTGTGCAAACAGGCCCCGTGGCGCGTTTTAAGATGGGGAATTATATCCCCTTCAATCCTGAGGGTTCCTGGGGGCCAACTAGCCCACCAGGTACATCCAGAAAGCACCACAGAGCTGCGTTGCAGAGAGGTGTAAAAAGGGGCGTGGCCTCTGAACACCTCTCTGCAACGCAGCTCCCTGGCGCATACTGGAGGTACAGGGTGGGCTAGTTGGACCCCAGTGACCCTCATGATTCAAGGGGACTTAATACCCCAACTTAAAATGCGCCACGGGGCGCGTTTGCACAGTGGTGAAGGGAGGGGGCGGGGCTTCAGGTGACATGTGTGCAAACAGGCCCATGGCGCATTTTAAGATGGAGAATTAAATCCCCTTCAATCCTGAGGATCCCTGGGGGCCAACTAGCCCACCAGGTACGTCCAGAAAGTGCCACAGAGCTGCGTTGCAGAGAGGTGCAAAAGGGGCGTGGCCTCTGAACACCTCTCTGCAACGCAGCTCTCTGGCGCATACTGGAGGTATCTGGTGGGCTAGTTGGCCCCTAAGACCTTCGGGAATGAGGAGGAATTAATTCTCCAACTTAAAACGCGCCACAGGGCGTGTTTGCAGACATGTCACCTCAGGCCCCACCCCTTCCTTCACCATTGTGCAAATATTCCTCTAAAATCAGCCGAACTACGAATTCCGATTTACTCACCTGTTATCAGGAGAGACCTCAGTGCTGCATCTTTGAGCCCAGTACTGATCCTGAAAAGTAATTTTAACCGTACTTACCAGTAACTTGAATTTCCTTCCATAGGATATCATTGCCTGCTTTTTGCTGAAAAAGTTTCTAAGTGTCGATTTTTGAAACATACAAATATTCCACTAAAATCAGCAGAACTGCGAATTCCAATTTACTCGCCTGTTATCAGGAGAGACCTCAGTGCTGCATCTTTGAGCCCAGTACTGATCCTGAAAAGTAATTCTAACCGTACTTACCAGTAACTTGAATTTCCTTCCATAGGCTAACATTGACTGGTTTCACTTGGAAATTCTTCTAAGTGTGGAGTTTTGGAACTTTATAATATTCCTCTAAAATCAGCCGAACTACGAATTCCGATTTACTCACCTGTTATCAGGAGAGACCTCAGTGCTGCATCTTTGAGCCCAGTACTGATCCTGAAAAGTAATTTTAACCGTACTTACCAGTAACTTGAATTTCCTTCCATAGGCTAACATTGACTGGTTTCACTTGGAAATTCTTCTAAGTGTGGAGTTTTGGAACTTTATAATATTCCTCTAAAATCAGCTGAACTACGAATTCCAATTTACTCACCTGTTATCAGGAAAGACCTCAGTGCTGCATCTTTGAGCCCAGTACAGATCCTGAAAAGTAATTCTAACAGTACTTACCAGTAACTTGAATTTCCTTCCATAGGCTAACATTGACTGGTTTCACTTGGAAATTCTTCTAAGTGTGGAGTTTTGGAACTTTATAATATTCCTCTAAAATCAGCCGAACTACGAATTCTGATTTACTCACCTGTTATCAGGGGAGAACCCAGTGCTGCATCTTTTAGCCCAGCACTGACCCTGAAAAGTAATTCTAACCGTACTTACCAGTAACTTGTATTTCCTTCCATAGGAATCCATTGTCTGGTTTTCAGCAGAAAAGTTTCAAAGTGTTGATTTTCACAAACTACAAATATTCCTTAAAAATCGCCTGTATGACTTAAACGCATTCTTTCAACTGTGTACAGGAGATGCACCAGTGCTGGATCCAGGATCCACCACTGAGTAAGAAAAAGTAACGATAACACTACTTACCTGCTAAGTGAATTTCCTCCCATAGGATAACATTGGTGATTCTACGTGAAAAAGTTTCTGTCAACTTTTAAAATACAATAATATTCCTTAAAAATCACTACTGTAACCAAAACGCTTTTACTCAACTGTTTACAGGAGATGTCCCAGGACTGAATCTAGGATCCAGTCCTGTGGTTAGAAAAGTAATCCATAAAGTAACTAATTGCATTTAACTAGAAATTCACATTGAGCTCAATGTTGCATTGTGTTTGAAATTATGTTGCCCATTGCAACAACTGTAACTACTGTACTTAAAAGTCTATTGCCTATTTGCAAAGTATTTAAACTAAAGTAATTCATTCTGAGAAAGTATATTTTGTAATGTAATGTATAATGTAATTACAATGTAATTTAAAAAATAAAATATCTAAAAATAAATAGTTTAAAAAAATGTAGTAAATCAGTATCAAAAAAATAAATATAACAATTAATACATTTAAAAATTGTCATTTACAAAACCTTTGAAATTCACTGAAAAAAACCATAGGTTTCAGACATGTTATAGTTAGGAATTAGCATTTAAAAAACCTTTGAAATTCACTGAAAAAAGCATAGGTTTCAGACATGTTATAGTTAGAAATTAGCATTTAAAAAACCTTACAAATTCACTGAAAAAACCATAGGTTTTAGGGACAGTTATAGTTAGTTGGACATTGCACTCGTACAAAACCCGTGAAATTCCCCCGTTATAGTTAGTTCAGCTAACTATAACTCGCGCCCGCAATGCACTGCTGATGACGTCACATATTACATCACTCATGACATGGTCAGTGACATCACTGATGACATCACTGATGACATCTCAAATGACATCACTGATGACATCATCCACGTGATAATCTGATGCACCTCCTCACACCCTAATATAACCTTTGATACACCCACTCTAAATTACAGACTGCCATTCGCAAAACCATAGACACTCCAACACCAATAACTACATACCCACTCACTGATTCTTAGGTCTACACACACACATCCACTCACTCACCCGTACAGTCACTCATACTTACGGTCACTCAGTACAGGACTATCATATGCACTCATACTCCTATATAGACACTCAAACACCGCCACTCATCCATAGAGGTACTCACACACCTAGTCAGTCATGCAAATAATTAAACACACTGCCATTTACTCACCTATACAGTTATACACACACCAGCTCACTTACTCATACAAATACTAGCACATTCTTACGCTCTTATACAATCACTGATACAAGCACACACTCATCCATACAGTTACTCTCACAATCACACACTCTAGACTTATAGCTATTTATATACTCCAACACACATATATACTGCCTTTCACATATGTAGTTACTCACACATGTACCACTGGGACATACATTCACTCACTAACACACTCTTACACACACTTACCCACACATACAGTCTATCACAGATGCACTCTTGAAACCATCCACCCAGTGAATCACCCACTCACACATCTATGCACAGAGTCGCACACACCCCACCCACACAAACACTCAGGCACCCATACAGATACTCAGACAACCAATTAATAACTCATATAGACACTCATGTAGCTATTCACAAACCCATGCAGCCACTTACACAGCAACAGACAGACGGATACAGACATTCACCCAGTTTAGTCACTAACCCATGCATTCAGTAAGATACGTTTAATCACTCACTTATAGAGTTAGTCACGCACCTACTAAATCATCCATACAGACACTTATACACCCACTCATTCTTCAATACGCCTTTCCCTATATATATAAAAAATATTTAAACTTTACA
The DNA here is from genome assembly GCA_963921515.1 of Calotriton arnoldi. NCBI lineage: Eukaryota > Metazoa > Chordata > Amphibia > Caudata > Salamandridae > Calotriton > Calotriton arnoldi. The sequence goes on along the minus strand of CAWUFW010010044.1, from coordinate 67,411 downwards.
GAAACACACAGCCACTGGATGATGTCATCAGTGATGTCATTTGAGATGTCATCAGTGATGTCATCAGTGATGTCACTGACCATGTCATGAGTAATGTAATATGTGACGTCATCAGCAGTGCATTGCGGGGGCGCGAGTTATAGTTAGCTGAACTAACTATAACGGGGGAATTTCACGGGTTTTGTACGAGTGCAATGTCCAACTAACTATAACAGTCCCTAAAACCTATGGTTTTTTCAGTGAATTTGTAAGGTTTTTTAAATGCTAATTTCTAACTATAACGTGCCTGAAACCTATGGTTTTTTCAGTGAATATATATATGTGTGTGTGTGTGTGTATGTGTGTGCAATGGGTTTATACTTAAAATAAAATACTTACATTTCCATTGCAAAAGCATGCATGGTAAAGGAATATGCGTGGTAGAAAATTAACAGGTAATTTTAACCCCATTTCTATTTTTTATTAATATATATGCCAGAAATAAATTAATCTGAAAGCTGTACACTGAATGCAATCTCCTTTGTGTCCCACTGACACGTGAGGCGCCACTTCTACATTGTTTACGGGACCCGTACCAGCTGCATTGCACCACCCCCGTCATGTGGATGTGGCCGGGCTTCTAAAGGCTACAGACCTATGATTGTATGATTTTATATATATATATATATATATATATATATATATATATATATATATGAAGTAAACTCGCATTCACTTCTGCCTTGCCACCAGAAATAACGAGCGAGGACCCAGCGATAAGTGCATATATCCTTTTACTTTATTCCAACCATTTGTCCGCCATGACGCGTTTCGGCCGAATAATCGGCCTTGATCACATGACACGTTCCCAGACATTGCTACCATTTTTAAAGTGCTAGTGCAATCTGTTATGCCATAGACATAGAAAACATTTTGTATACGTAGATTATAAGCATAAATGCTAATAAACATTTGTACAATCTCAAGATCAAATTTAAAATAAAATTGATTAATTAGAATTGTATTTTATAAAAACAACCCCTAAAATCGTATCATACCAAAACTTGTTTTCCATTTAAAACGTCCGTATTCTACATATTATGGCTAATAGATTAATAATGTATTCACCCCTAAAAATCCCTATCTAAACCACCATATTCATTAAGTATACCGTCACTTGAGATACCATTTGTTACAGGCTTAAATGCCATAACTAAATAAAGGGTTTTATAAAATAAGTATTATGGGTTCATACATGGGTGACTATGCTACCCCTATGTTGCGACCTCCTTTATGCCATTTCTCCTTAAAAAGTCATGTGGAAAAAACATGTATATGCTCATCCTAAAGTGACGGTGTGCTTATAGAAAGTGCCTAAAGTGCATATAAAAGTGCAAGTGCTGAAATAATGTTATTCTACAGATTACTAGCTAATATAAACCTAATGGAAATTCTAGCAGCATATTTCTATAGAAACTTTCCTCTGAGTTGTCATTTACTGACAACACTATATTTAATTAATCCTTTAACCATCTAAATATCTGATCCTATTATTCTTGGATTACGTCTAGGTTAACGAAAATAAGATGCTGATGATTAACCAGTGCAAATCAATGAAGGACATAATATACATCATTGTCTAATCCACAGTTGATCCCATAACGAATTCATAAACAATTCATACCAATTACATATATATATAATATAATATAACATAAATTGAATACCATCCATAAAAACAACTGCTAAAAAGCAATAAATACCTAAAAAATATCCTAAAATTCCTAAAACCAATTATAGTAGGTAAATTAACATGAGGTTCCTTTCTGATATTCACGAAAACTACTCATTGGATGCAGTATACATTTGCTATTTGATAATTGACAATACCAAGTAAAAACATACATAAAACCCATCAAATACAAGAATATTGCAACTTATCCTATAACGGTTCCTAGATAGTAACATCCGATTCAAGTAGATCTTACTCTCTACCTGCCTCTGTAAAGTCAAATCAGAAGATATATACAATTCTACATAATGATATTATAACACTGTATCATAAAAAAGTATATAAATCCTCACTCGTATTGAGACCTCCTGGATGTTTACAATCGAACTGCAATATATAGTTAGTTTCTAGGCGTCTTAGCTTTGACTCACGATCCCCTCCTCTTTTCTGCGGAGGAACTGAATCTAAGACAAAATATTTCAAATGCTTTAAATTGCTGTCATGACATGATTTAAAATGTCTTGCCACAGGATAATTGGCATCATTGTTGGCGATAGCCCTGATATGCTGAAGAATACGTTTATGCACAGGTAACTTGGTGCTGCCTATATACTTCAAATGACAACTGCACTCTAAAATATATACTGCATACTCAGTTTTGCAGTTCAAGTGTTGATTAATTTCCTGAGTTTTGTTATTAAAGGCAGTTGTATAGGTTGACGTATTAACACCATACTGGCACGCCTTACATGAAGAACACTTATAAAATCCTTTTCGTGCAGTTAACCACATGCCTCTGCTTTGATCTCCCGGGCTATTCTTCACTAGCATATCACCCATATTTTTAGTCTTTCGAAATGTTATCATAGGGTTAGATGGTAATGACCTGCCTATCACTGGGTCATCCCTTATTATGGGCCAACTACGCCTGACTATTGACCTTATCTGCTTTTCCTGCCTAGAAAAAGATAAAATAAGTCTTGTATGTTCATGAGTTTCCTCATGTTTTTTGTCTGACCTCTTAGATCTTAATAGAAGGTCTTCTCTTGCCTGTTCCCTAGACCTTCTTATTGCTGTATCAACTATTTCTGACCTGTAACCCCTTGCTAAAAAACGGGCCCGACTTTCAGCTTGCTTTTTGTGGGTTTCTAGGTCACTACTGCATATGCGTCTGATACGCAGCATCTCCCCATATGGAATGCTCTTAATTAAATGAGGAGGATGTGCACTTGAGGCATGAAGCAGTGTATTGCCTGCTGTTGATTTTCTAAATAATGTAGTGGTCAGACAATCGTCAATCACCTCAATCTGTACATCCAAGAATGTCACCATATTCCTGCTAATAGTTGAGGTAAAATGTAAATTAATGTCGTTCTTATTTATCTCTTCAATAAAGTTTGTGGCACTTAGTTCATCTCCATTCCATACAATAAATAGATCATCTATAAAACGCATCCATGTTATTATATTATCAGCATAAATCTCCTCATATTGTTGCATGAGGACCAGCTCCTCCCACCAGCCCATGAACAAACATGCATAGCTGGGAGAGAAGCTGGCCCCCATTGCTACTCCCTGTGTTTGCTGATACATTTGGTTGTTAAATAAAAATAGATTGTTTTCTAAGCAAAACAGCAACATGTTAAGCAGCATTTTCGTATGCTGTGCGTACTTGATAGGCCTATTAGACAAAAAGTACTCCACAGCGCGCATTCCATCTCTATTCCTAATACATGTATATAAAGATGATACGTCAAGAGCAATAAGTACATAATCTGTTCTCCATTGTAAATCTCTAATCTTATTTAAAAAGTCCCCAGTATCTTGTACAAATGATTTCAATTTCTTTACAAACTCTTGCAGGAAGAAGTCAATATAAATTGAGGCATTCTCCAATGGGCCATCACAGGCTGCTATTATTGGTCTTCCCGGTGGCTTATCAGCATTTTTGTGAATTTTAGGAATAAAATATAATATCGGAATAGTCGGATGCTCCTTTTTAAGATATTTAAATTCTTCCCAACTGAGGAGTCCTGCACTCTTCCATGCAAGTAGCTGCAAATAAAAAAGTTCCTGGGCATTTTTAAATTTTAATGGAGAACTCTTCCTATAACATTCTTTGTCAATCAATTGACTATATGCTTCCTCTAGATATTCTTTAAGAGGCCATAAAACAATGTTCCCACCTTTATCGGAATTTCGGATGACTATGTTTTTTTCTTTTCTTAGTTTTGCGATAAGCTGCTGGTACTGTCTTTCTTGAATGGAGATGTTTCTTTGTGTTCGATTAGTAATAATATTAAGCTTTTTCACTTGGGCCACTATCTGTTCATTAAACACATCAATTGAATCTCTGGCCATAATCGGTACAAACTTAGATTTCTGCTTGAAAGGAGTGGCAGGCCTGGCACATGTCATCAGTGCCTCTCGTTGATAAGACATTGTCGTTGACATATCTTGAGGAATCACCTCAGAACTTACATTGTCGCCTACTCCTCTTTCCAAATCTTGCAGATCTTGCAATAGTCCATAGTCTGAGACTAACAGATTGGGGGAATTTGTATCACTAATAGATTGTACTGTATTATCCACATCACCTTGCTTGTCTTTTAATTGGTGGAATTTCCTCAATTTGAGTTTTCTGATGAATCTATATATGTCTGCCCTTGTCTGTGTATAATTAAAATTCGATTCGGGGCAATAAGACAAGCCTAGGGATAAAAGCTGTTGTTCTGCTAAAGTCAAGTTTATATTTGATAAATTAATGATCGTTTTCGCCTCTTGAGTTTGCAACAAACATAGATTGGAGGGGTTGTTATTATAAGGTTCACTTTCTACCTGCGTGTCCCTCTCCCTCGACCACGTTTCTTTGCGTTCTCTCCTGGCCCTCCGGGCCTGCCTTCTCCCCTTCTCCTCCGGGTATCCCTGTTTTGGCTATCCCGTTGTTGCGGGATCTCAGAGTGTCTCTTCGGCTCCGTTTTAAAACATCTAACTCTTCCCCCGGAGTCAGTTTGATAATACCTGCCTCGGACCTTGGTCTGCTATTTTCAGCTTCCGATTCGCTCTCTAAGGCAGAGCTTGAATCAGAAAGTGATGTCGATTCCGTCGTTTGTTGCCCTCTTACAGTTTGATTATGGCCCTGCACACGTTTACTGGCGGTTGCTGTTCTCATGTCTTCATATCGCCTAGCAAACGTAAATATTTGGCCATTTTCATAGTCCTCACGATCCCTTTTGAATTTATACGTTTTTCTTATTTTTATTTTATCCTCTTCCTTTTGCAATCGTGTTACCATTTCCTCATGTAATTTTTTCCTACTTTGGGGATCACCTTGTAATTTAATTATATTCTCAAGTGCTTCAATCTTTATCTGCAGTTCATTACGATCTATTTCTGCATATTTGACCAGTAACACCACTAATCTCCGGGATGACTCCAAATTACATTCAGCCCACTCTGCCATCATGAGTGGGTTTGGGGCCTCATAGCTGGGAGCGATCATGATGCGGAGTCCTCTAGGTACTCGTCCCACATCTAAATATCTTTGCAATGACCTCGCTTCCCACCACTTAGACTGCTCCTGGCGTTTTAATTTTTCCAGCACTCGGTAATTGTCTCTCAATCCCTTCATCTTGCTACTTGGTTCATCACCAGCATCCTTGCTAGCACCTCGTGGTTCCGAAGGAGAGTCGGAAAACATCTCCTCTGCGGCTAATTCCCGGTCTCTGAGCGTGTCAGCGGACATGGTGGCTTATGTATTTTCCTTTTACTTTTCCTGTATGCTCACCACCTCGACAAATGTCCCAGGGAGCATCAGGATTGCATACCTCCCAACCCGCTTGTTGCAGTTAATTGCGTACCTACTGTGTCCAGTGAATTCGGTGTGGCTGCCCCCTTCCGATGAGTACTCCGCCGAGTCCACCTCCGAAAGACCGATACTCCACACTAAACCCACCACACTCGCTTGCACGCTGTTGCTTTGTTGCTTGCAGGGGGCTCCGTCATTTCCGTTTTCGGATCCAAAAAGTGCCCCGGGGGTCCCCGCCTGCGCCGCACCACGAGCCTGTGATGTTGCTGCCAGTTCAGGGCTTCCGGGACCAAGACTTGCCAATTACGGAGCCTGCTCGCAGGGAGGGGGTCCCCGAACCGGAGGAAGTCAATCCGGTATATATGAAGTAAACTCGCATTCACTTCTGCCTTGCCACCAGAAATAACGAGCGAGGACCCAGCGATAAGTGCATATATCCTTTTACTTTATTCCAACCATTTGTCCGCCATGACGCGTTTCGGCCGAATAATCGGCCTTGATCACATGACACCTTCCCAGACATTGCTACCATTTTTAAAGTGCTAGTGCAATCTGTTATGCCATAGACATAGAAAACATTTTGTATACGTAGATTATATATATATTTAAATTCACTGAAAAAAACTAAGGTTACAGGGACGTTATTACTCATACAAAACCATAGAAATTCAGCAGTTATAGTTACCTGACTATAACTAATTATAAGTATAACTTACACACCCGAAATGCACTGCTTATGACCTCACATATTACATCACTCATGACAAGGTCAGTTACATCACTGATAACATCTCAAATGGGCAAATGGGCTCCTCTCCTACTTTAAGATCTTATTTTGGCCCCAGGGAAGTGGTGGTCCATAGGGGTCCATGCGGCACACCACAATTTATCTAATGTATTGCCCCAGGGAGCGGTTGGCCCCCTGGGGCTTCTAATAAGCCCAGGAGTGGGGTCCGTGTGGCCCCCCTCCGTTATTAAAAGGAAAGCCCCTGGGATGTGACCAGGGAGGTGGTGGTCCCCGTGGCTTCTGGGAAGCCCAGGAGGGGGGCCCGCGGCCCCCTCCATCATTTAAAATAAAGCCCCAGTAATGTTGTGGTCCCTGGGGCTCAAAGAGCCTCAGGATGCGGGTCCCGTGCATCCCCTCCTTTCTTCATAAAATGCCCCAGGGACCTGGCCTACCCAAGGGACCTTTTTAAAACAAGAGCAGGAGCCTGCGCTTGTTTAAAAAAAAAAAACAATCACTGGAGTCGCAGATCTGCAGTGATTTTAAGAATTGTTTTTTAAAACAATGCTTTTTTTTTGCCCTGGCGGAGTCCCTCTGGGATCCTAGGACCAGAGAAAAGAGGTCAGGGTGTTCCTACCCTGCCCCCTTTTCTTTTTTTTTAAAAACATTTTTTCAGGGATTAGGTGAAGCCAAGTCCCAAGATGGCTGGCAACACTTCCTGGTTGAAGTGTTTGCAGCCAATCAGATCTTAGCACAAGATTAGGAGGGTTTGCAGAGCCTTTGCGTCCCTATATATACAAATTTGTTTTTTCTTTAATATCTTCCAAACTACTGAACGGATTTACACCAATTCACAAAAAGGTTGTTTCTGGACCAAGAGCTACCTTTCTGCCAAATTTGGTGTAAATCCATTCAGCGGTTCGGGCTGTAGTTGTGTCTAAAATCCTTACGAAATTTGCATGGGAATAACACATTTTGGGGTCCCCCTTTTCCTTGGCCCTGGCTTGATGAATCACCCTGAAGCTTTCAACACAGCAGCTGAACTAACTGTTGTAGAAATTTTAAAAATTTCGTGAAGATTCGATCAAACAGCGCCAAAGTTATTTGCAAAACAATAAAACGCTTTTCCTGCCTGTAGGTAATATATATATACATATAGCCAGTAGGTAGTTATAGTTAGGACCATGTTTCCATAAAAAAAGCGTTGTTTGACTTGCCTATCTCTTTGGCGCCATTTGATGAATCTTCACAGAATTTCCACAAAAAAAATCATAGTGATTCTGTTACAACCAAAAGAAGTCCAGGGGTAGCCATGAGGTAAGTTGTAAGTAAAAGGTTTATTTAGCTTAGTTACAGGTCAGGTCTAGATGGTAAGTAGAAGGTATGAAGTAGAGCCCCACCAGGAGCAGCATCCTTGTTGCCCAGCCCACACTCTCCAACTGTCTCTCTATCCACTCCACCAGGCACTCCAGCATTCCACTACCTCATCATGTATTCTAACATCCCACATTCACATCACATTCATACTGGCTGAGCAGCAGGGAATGGGTAACCAGGGAAAGGATGCATTATAAGAAATCAAGGTATAACACAACCCCTTCCCTTGGGGAAACAATAAATAATGATTTCTACAACAATACACAGTAAAAGTACAGTGCGAAAGAGAAATATGCAATATACAAATGGTAATAACAAATTAGAGTTCTTAACGATAGCAGTACAGCATGAAAGAGAAATAAGCAATGTACAAATAATAACTGCAAATATAGAAGAACTAAGGATAGGAGGATGAAAGAGAAATATGCAATATACAAATGATAACTGAAATTTAAAAGAACTCAGGATAGAAGGATTATCCACTTTCCAACAATACAGAATAAAAATAGAAATTCCACTGTGGCAATATTGTGCAGGACTGGGAGAATGGAGGACACCAATGAGATGTAAATCCCTCACCACTCACCCCCTTCTGCACACCACACATACCTGAGAAAAACAATTTCAGGTATAAACACAACAAAGGATAAACTCACCCATAGGTAAAACAAAAGTATGGGGTGCACGACCCTTCAACGCACTCCTAGGTAAAACAAATGTATAGGGTACATGACCCCTTGCACACTCCCACGTAAAACAAATGTATAGGGTACACGACCCCTCAACACACTCCCAGGTAAAACAAATGTATAGGGTACACGAACCCTCAACGCACTCCAAAGTAAAACAAATGTATAGGGTACACAACCCCTTGCACACTCCTAGGTAAAACAAATGTATAGGGTACACGACCCCTCGCACTCTCCTAGCTAAAATAAATGTATAGGGTACACAACCCCTCAACGCACTCCAAAGTAAAACAAATGTATAAGGTACACGACCCCTCAATGCACACTCCTAGGTAAAACAAAAGTATAGGGTAAACAATCCCCTCAACGCAGCACTAGGTAAAACAAAGCAACCAAGTTTCACAAAAACCCAACACACACACCATGCAAGACCAGGTAAGTAAGCGATCACATTCAAAACGATGTAACAAGTAAGAAAAAAAAACAACCACAAAGCAAACATGCGCTGTAAAAACAAAACGTGGTACAGTACACATATGCTCAAAATAAGTGGAGCAAGACATACATGGCAGCAAGATGAGCACAGCATAAATAACAAGATGGCATCAAATAAAGCATGGCATAACAACATGTCAACAAACAGAAAATACAGTGTGAGCTAAAAAAAAAACAATTAGAGCAGTAAACATGTTTAGGATAAAAAAACTTGTATACAGAGTGTAGTTCCACCAAGGCGAAGAAAGGAAACACTGTCCTGCCTCCAAAGCAAAAAAGAAAGCGCTGTCCTACCATCTCCGGAAATAGAAGCATGACAGCAGCGTAATGATAGTTGTGACAATAGGTGAAGGTCCCGCAACGTTCCAAATAACGCACATAGTGTTCATAGTGCGGATAAGCCCTCTGTGATTCCACTGACCACACACGTATTTTTGTCTTCCGTCGTAATGACGAGCAAAGAACGGCTTAGTGTTGCTGGGAGACGCTCAAGATTCCTTTGAGCTTCACGTCGCAGGTGCGTCACAGTGCTTGTTTAAGAGAGGAAAATGGAGAGCCTCACTCCTACATGTGGTTCGCGCTCTAGTCTTCACATACGTCATCACATGACATCGCCGTCTTTGTTCTTGCACTCGCGCTTAAGACTTGCTGAGTAAACACCAAGAATCCACGATTGGCGTAATGCAGCCTCGAGGCAGATTTGAATGTTGCACCAACTCCACAAGAAAACGGAAAGGAGGCACGCGTTCTAATATTATGTGCTCACAGCTGTTATCTCCGTTGCTTGACGCCACGAGCGGCTCACAACAAATTCAAATAAACACAAAATCAAAGTTTGTTGGGAGCATGTATGGACAGCACATCGCATCTATGCTAAACCAAACATCACCGTGAACTCATCATAATGTTGACGCGCTTGATAAGCTGCCCGTTTGCTCAAAATACCCAATGTAGCTGGCTGCAGCTCCTTGCTTTTGTTGTCCACTTTGTTGGCACTCGAAAAGCTGCTAGTTGGTCAGAGTAAAATGCTTGGACTGTCCCGATGCACCACATCTGTCCAAATATGCCAGCAGTACCTTTCCAAACGTAGAATGGTGCAGAACAGTTATTTATTCACTGCTTGTCGCTGTAAAAATAAAGACGCCAGTTCCAAGTGCCAGATGACAGCGTTTGTAAACTAGCTGGTTTAAAGCCACACAATGTCCTTTCAGAAGGCTGTCAATCTTCAAAGTACACTGGTTAGCGCTCAAATGATGTTCACAACATGGATGTAAGGAAGGTCAAACGCCCTAGGCAGGCTGTCCAGGTAGTAAAGGACACTGGTGGGGCTAGCGAGGGCGTTCTTTTCCTTCAGGTTTCAAGCTTCTTTACCTCAAGTTTTCTTAGTAGTTTCCAGCAGTATAGTTCAAGTATCTTCACCTCAGGTCTCTCAGTAGCTTCAGGTACAGGTAATCTTTTACAACACGCAGGTTATTTTCTCCAAATCGTCGCCATTGTCCAGGGGTAGCCATGAGGTAAGTTGTAAGTAAGAGGTTTATTTAGCTTAGTTACAGGTCAGGTCTAGATGGTAAGTAGAAGGTATGAAGTAGAGCCCCACCAGGAGCAGCATCCTTGCTGCTCAGCCCACACTCTCCAACTCTCTCTCTCTCTCCACTCCACCAGGCACTCCAGCATTCCACTACCTCTTCATGCATTCTAACATTCCACATTCACATCACATTCATACTGGCTGAGCAGCAGAGAATGGGTAACCAGGGAAAGGATGCATTATAAGAAATCAAGGTATAACAGATTCTTGTTGCTCATGGAAAGTTTCAGGGTGATCCATAAAGAGGGGGTCGAGAAAAATGGGTGTCAAAAAAATGCTTTTCCCCATGTTAATTCCTGTGAAATAAGGAATGCGGTGTTCCTGAATTCCGCAAACTCCGCGAGTGGAGCCGAATGTCAGGCCCAGGCCTAGATACCATTCACAGACACACTCAGAGACTCATGCACCCACTCAGAGATCCACTCACAGACTCACACACCATTCCCAGACCCACTCAGACACTTTTGGACCCACTCTCAGACCTACTCTGCGACTCACACAACCACTCACAGACCCACTCAGACATTCGAAAACCCACTCGCTCACCCACTCAGAAACTCACACACCCACTAACCTACCTATACAGTGATTCACACACCCACTCTCAAAGGCTACAGTTAGGAAATAAAAGAAAAAAGGTCAACATTTACTGAAAAAAACAAAGGTTACAGGGTCGATACAGTTAGGAAATAGAATTCAAAAGCCATAGACATTCACTGAAAAAACCAAAGGTTACAGGGATGTTATAGTTAAGAATTAGAATTTTTAAAAAAACGTAGAAATTCACAGAAAAAAACAAAGGTTACAGGGACGTTATAGTTAGGCTTACATTTCACTCGTACAAAACCAGAGAAATTCAGCAGTTATAGTTAGCTGAGCTAATTATACCTTATGCCCCGCAATGCACTGCTTATGACCTTACAAAATAAATCACTCATGATATGGTCAGTGACATCATGATGACTTCACTGATGACTTCTCAATTGACATCATTGATGACATCAACCACACAACCACTCACACACCCATTCACACCCCTATACAGCCTCTCACAGACCCATTCACAGACCCACACAACCACTCACATACCCATTCAAAGATGATTAAAACGGCAGCCTCGTTGTGCAGACGCACCACCGTAATTGTGCTGGGTCTGTGGTGGCCTGGTACATGTGTTTGCCACACACGGAGCGTTCAAGCTGGACATTGGTAAAATTGAAACACACTGCAGGATTCAAAGCCGATTTTAGGGCGAGGATGACTATTGGCACTTTGAACCCAATGGGGTAAGATTGAACATGCAGAACTATCCCATCCATAATGCTGTGCAAACCTCATTGGAGGGACCACCCGGGACAAGATGTTTGTTTATTTTACCAATGAATTAATTCTGCAACGTTGTCATGAAAATGCCACAATAACTTACCTGTGAAAAGGGCTTTGTTATCCCGAAACGCATCAGGAATTAACAAGTTATTTTAATCAAGTGAATTTACCGGAGTTGTTTCACCCAATGTCAATAAAGTTTGCTTGAACAGCGAGTGCGTCTCCGAGCTTAAGGCAGAACTGGTGATGATTAAAATGGCGGCCTCATCGTGGAGACGCACCACCGTAATTGTGCTGGGTTTGGGTAGCCTGGGACATGTGTTTGCCACACACGGAGCGTTCAAGCTGGACATTGGTAATATTGAAATTTACGGCAGGATTCAAAGCCGATTTTAGGGCGAGGATGACTATTGGCACTTTGAACCCACTGGGGTAATATTGAACATGCAGAACTATTGCATCCATAATGCTGTGCAAACCTCATTGGCGGGACCACCGGGGACAAGATGTTTGTTTATTTTACCAATGAATGAATTCTGCAACGTTGTCATGAAAATGCCACAATAACTAACCTGTGAACAAGGGCTTTGTTAGCACGAAACGCGTCAGGAATTAACAAGTGATTTTAATCAAGTAAATTCACTGGAGTTGTTTCACCCACAATGCAAGAGGTATCGAGTAATTACTAATGCACCTATCCTAGACTGTAAGGTTTACATATATCATCATAAGCTACTAGGGTGCACAAAATCACAGGCTGAATACCTCTTAAGCCTTTTAGGATAAAAAGATCCTACTGATAAATTTCAAATAACGATTCAGCACTCCTCTTTATACGAAAAACAATATATTCTGATAAGTACAAACAAAGTGAAAACAGAAAGAAGGAGAACATTCATTCAGCAGGTTCTTGTTTCTTTTTTGTTCTTTATTGAAAAAAATGTCTTCTTTAAAAAGCAACTGTAGCCAACGCGTTTCGACCCGAAGGTCTTCTTCAGGGCTACAAATAAATGTACAATATATACATTAGATCTATACATATATACAAAATATACAATTTAAAACATTAACATTTTATTTGCTTTACAGTTATCAAAGAATTATCCAGGACCATGACGGAGAATTTAAAAAAATCCTGACACAAAATATAATAACATTTAGTTATATAAAATATTCACATTACTGTATTTTCTTTTGCACATTGAAATGTTTTCAATATTCTAACCTGCTGAAACCTTGCAAACAATGTTCAAAAACAGTGATTCAATCTCAAAGAAATATGTATTTTGTAGGGCATTTTTAATGATTTCTGTGGAAACAAAGGACACGAAAAAATACCATTCGTATGTATTGAAATGGTAATATTTTTACATATTTTACACCATGGTTGAATCTATGTAGGCAGCAGCACACGCAATTTGAAAATAAGAATCCAAGAGCATTTGAGAGCCATCAGAAACAAGGATGAGAGGTATCCCGTCGCAGTACATATTCATGAAACACACCCAGACAATCAAACGATCTGGTTTCATGCAATTGAAAGTGTGAAAACACCCAGAAGAGGCGGAAATAGGGAGAAATCCCTGCGCAAAGAAGAGGCAAGTTGGATTTGCCGTTTAAGGACTATCTCCATGGGACTGAATATCAACAATGAAATGTATCACTTTTTGTGAAATTCTGAGACGAGCTGTACCTTAGTAATGGTCTTAGTGCTCCCTAACCAGAACCTCACTCATATCAATTCCATTTGAATTGGGGCCCAGAGTCTCTACCTTAGCTGAAAACTTAAGTGTCAGCCCATAGATAGAGATGTATGCTTATATGAAAACTCACCCGAATAGTTTTCTGTGGGGCTTATATTAGAGCAAAACATAGATTCATTATACTCATAACATCTGGGTTTATCCCCTGATTTTTTGATACATTTAAAACGACAACATCGAAAACGGTGACTTATGTACTTTTAGAAGGACTTATGATCAGTAAACCCCCGTCAAATAGATCCCTGTGAGATATGGCCCAAGATATACAAAAAATAAATAATAATATTGGTTTCTGTATGACTCAGGGATACGTTGCTTAATAAGTAATAAACAAATAACATAGGACTCTGTATTAATTGTATAAAAGAGGCTAAAAATACAGGGGTTTCTTTTTATCGTGTATATTATGGTTAAAAAGATACCGCTTGTTATTTGTACAAAAGGGACCCGATCATAATGGGTCCCTATTCACCTACATATCAAGGTTAAAAACTATCACGCTAAAATGGCGGTCGTGAAAACGGCAATTTTTTGGTATACCATACTGTATTAATTGTATAAAAGAGGCTAGAAAACAAGGGTTCCTATTAACCTGTACACTATGGTTAAAAAGTTACCGCTTGTGAACTGTATAAGAGGGACCCGATTATAATGGGTTCCTCTTTACCTATATATTAAGGTCAAAAACTACCACGTTAAAATGGCGGCCGTGAAAACAGCATTTTTGCGATTACCATATGTTGGGAAAGAATAGTAAAAAAATTCTTATAAGAATGGCCTCCTCCGGACCTAATATATATATAATAATAAAAAATTTGAGATATAGCAATTAGTTCATAATACTAGTGGTTGTTTTGAAGTTTAATATCAATTTAACAGCATTTTTTTAGCCCTTACAAAATGGCCGCCGTAGAAACCTAATATTAACGCCACTTGTCTAGGATTACAAACAGGTGTGCTAAGCAGCGGGCTATTTAAACGCCGCGGCTTGGGAGCTCCAAATAATGACGGGAATCCATACGGTGGGAGCGGTCCGACGACAGAACAAGTAAGTTGGAGGAGGGAGCGGGTTGCTTTTCTATGACCGCAAGTAGTTACTAAACGTGGTCTTTATTTTAATGGGCACCAGTTAAAAATCTTTTACTGTTTTAATAAATAGAGAAGTAATTCCCCCCTTTTTCAACCAGTGAAATTGCTGGTTAACAATTTGGATAGATAGAATGAGCCTAATACTTTGTGTACTAGTTGGTGTAGAAGAGACCATTCACTTTAGTGGGCACCGGTTTAATAGTATGATTAATGGGTAAGGGCGTGCTCCAGCTTATAAGATAAATGTGTCCCATTATAACAAATAAAAAAGCGATCCGTTTGTAATCAGTGGAGTTGCCGTTAAAAAGATAGATAGAATGAGCCTAACATGTTGTGCACCACCTGGCGTGGAAGAAATCACTTAGACAAAATAGCTAAACACTATTTTCTAATTTGTTGCGAGGACTACGAACCACCAAATGGGGTCTCTACGACCATCAATAGCTTTCAATAACGGTCATACTTTAATGGGTGATGTTTTTATGACTTGATCAATGAGCAAGGGTGTGCCTTCTGACCCGGGATGTTGTTGTTAATAAGATAGACAGAATGAGCTTGATATCAATGTGGGGATATAAATAGATTATTATCGCCTCTAACATAGATAACAACAAAGCTAATATGGCGAGAACCTTTTATTAGTTCTTGTGCAATTCTTTATGTTTGAATTACAGATGAGCATTGGGAACTCACCAATGCTCGTGGGAAATTGAACATCGTGTTTGTGATCAACTAAGGAAGCAACTTATACTCTCGGTGGGCAAACCCTAGGAACTAAGAGGTATGCCTATGATTACATTAATTAGGTTGGGAGATATGTCCAATGTTACATAAAATCTTGCAATTTATGGCCCACTATCTGTTTTTAGATACCATAAAAACAGCCCAACATCTAGAGCAAGATACAAAGTCATCTTTTACTCAAAAGAGACATACATCATTTTTATTAGGGTAAGCTTTTTCCTATTTTTCTTTTTCACTTTTTTCTTTCAAATTACTGTATGGTTACTATATATCAAAACCACAATAAGATCTACATTACTGTTTAGTGATTTCAAAACTATACGTTTGAATTCAATCAATTTTGGTTATAAATTCAAAAAGTGAAAAGTATCATTAATTCCACTCATATGAATGTTTTTCTTGTGTTTTTTGCATTTATAGACTCTTATTAATATTTTTTTCAATAATAAACCCCATTATGTTTGAACCATGGTGTAAAATATGTAAAAATATTACCATTTCAATACATACGAATGGTATTTTCTCGTGTCCTTTGTTTCCACAGAAATCATTAAAAATGCCCTACAAAATACATATTTCTTTGAGATTGAATCACTGTTTTTGAACATTGTTTGCAAGGTTTCAGCAGGTTAGAATATTGAAAACATTTCAATGTGCAAAAGAAAATACAGTAATGTGAATATTTTATATAACTAAATGTTATTATATTTTGTGTCAGGATTTTTAAATTCTCCGTCATGGTCCTGGATAATTTTTTGATAAATGTAAAGCAAATAAAATGTTAATGTTTTAAATTGTATATTTTGTATATATGTATAGATCTAATGTATATATTGTACATTTATTTGTAGCCCTGAAGAAGACCTTCGGGTCGAAACGCGTTAGCTACAGTTGCTTTTAAAGAAGAAATTTTTTTCAATAAAGAACAAAAAAGAAACAAGAACCTGCTGAATGAATGTTCTCCTTCTTTCTGTTTTCACTTTGTTTGTACTTATCAGAATATATTGTTTTTCTTATAAAGAGGAGTGCTGAATCGTTATTTGAAAGTTGTTTCACCGGATGTCAATAAAGTTTGCTTGAACAGCGAGTGCGTCTCCGAGCTTAAGGCAGAACTGGTGATGATTAAAACGGCGGCCTCGTCGTGGAGATGCACTACCGTAATTGTGCTGGGTCTGTGGTGGCCTGGGACATGTGTTTCCCACACATGGAGCGTTCAAGCTGGAGATTGGTAATATTGAAATTCACGGCAGGATTCAAAGCTGATTTTAGGGCGAGGATGACTATTGACACTTTGAACCCACTGGGGTAAGATTGAACCTGCAGAACTATTGCATCCATAATGCTGTGCAAACCTCATTGGAGGGACCACTGGGGACAAGATGTTTGTTTATTTTACCAATGAATGAATTCTGCAACATTGTCATGAAAATGCCACAATAACTAACCTGTGAACAAGGGCTTTGTTAGCACGAAACGCGTCAGGAATTAACAAGTGATTTTAATCAAGTGAATTCACCAGAGTTGTTTCACCCCATGTCAATAGAGTTTGCTTGAATAGCGAGTGCATCTCCGAGCTTAAGGCAGACCTGGTGATGATTAAAATGGCAGCCTCGTCGTGGAGTTGCACCACCGTAATTGTGCTGGGTCTGTGGTGGCCTGGGACATGTTTTTGCCACACATGGAGCGTTCAAGCTGGAAATTGGTAATATTGAAATGCACGGCATTAGTCAAAGCCGATTTTAGGGCGAGGATGACTATTGGCACTTTGAACCCACTGGGGTAAGATTGAACATGCCGAACTATTGCATCCATAATACTGTGCAAACCTCATTGGAGGGACCACCGGGGACAAGATGTTGGTTTATTTTACCAAGGAATGAATTTTGCAACTTTGTCATGAAAATGACAAAATAACTTACCTATGAACAAGGGCTTTGTTAGCCCGAAGCGTGTCAGGAATTAACAAGTTATTTTAATCAAGTGAATTCACCGGAGTTGTTTCACCCGATGTCAATAAAGTTTGCTTAAACAGCGAGTGCGTCTCTGAGCTTAAGACAGAACTGGTGATATATATATATATATATATATATATATATATATATTATATATATCTCACCAACAACAAGGTACTCGCACTCCAGAAGATGTTTGTTCAGGCTATTTTATTTTATTAGATTTCAGCCATTACCATCACCATCACCACCAAATAACTAACACGTTTCGACCTGAACGGTCTTGATCACGGTTAGTTTCAGTCCTTCTACAATTTCTATTTATACATGAGGCATTGTGGGATATGTAGTGCATTGTATAAAAATGTATAAAATATGTCCACGCTGTTCAATGTGAAAAGTTCTTACTATATTACTCATGTTCCCTTTATTCTTTTAGATAGAATTTTTTAACCAAAATGAATTACAATAAGATTAAATTGAGGTTCAGGATAGTTTGGTTTTGTCCTCGCTGTAATCACCCTGATTCGGCTAAGTGCCCCAAATTGAAGATTGTTCAATTGTTCAGTCAGTGATTTTTTATCAGCGATTTTTTAATACTCCATGGGTCCCATAACTCCACTAAATTGTTCTGCCACTGCTCGATAAATGTGTTAGGCTAAGTGCCATACATTTGCTTTATGGGATTTTGGGGATCTGTGGGACCTATCTTCTCTGATTACCAGCGAATAGCTCTCAATTGTTATTCCGTCAGAGTGCCCTCACGGTTTGGGTATATTTTAGTATATGATTTTGTAATTCAGTTTTTGCAATTCCTCTATTTTTCTTCCGGAAACTGTTTGATCCTACTCCGGATTAGAAGTGAACATGTAGTTCTTCATCCCCGTTCAATCCGTATGGTTGTTTGGTATGGAAACGAATTATCAATCTGGATTCTAGGCATCTCAGTTCTGTTGTTCTATCCCCGCCCCTCTCACTGGCGGGTACTGATACAATGTCCCAATATTTCATTTGTTGCCAGTTGTATTCCTGATGTGTAAGCATATGTTTTGTCATGGTATAGTTGATATCATTGTTCTGTATTGCACGAATATGTTCTAAGATTCTTTTCTTCAATTGACAGATGGTGCTGCCAATGTATCTTAGGCCACAGTTACATTCCAACAAGTAGACGACGTAGGTTGTTTCACAATTGAGCTTTTCATTAATAAAGAAAGTTCTTCCTTTAAAATCCACAATTTCTTTGATATTTTTCCCAATACGACACCCTTTGCATCTATCACACTTGGTAAAGCCTTTTTGACGTTCATGTAGCCATGATGTAACTTGCGGTCTAATGAAATGACTATGTACCAATTTATCATTCAACAATGGTGCTCATCTATAGGTCATATTGGGTTGATGTCCCAAAGTCTTCCCTATGTCAGGATCCTTTGTAAAAACATTCCAATGTTTGTTCATGATCTTGATGATTTCATGATTTTCTTTGCTATGGGTTAAAATCAATCTAATTTCTGAATGGTCCTAATTCTGTGTCTCACTAGTCTTTTCTTTTCTTTTTAGTAATGTTTGTTCCCAAGGTATTGCCTCTGCTTTCCTTTTTCCTTCTCTGATGTATGCTGATTTATACCCTCTTTCCAAGAACTTGCATGCTGTTTCTCCTGTTTTTATTTTTAGTTCCTTCTCATCTGACCAGTTCCGTTTCATTCTTATAAACTCCCCATATGGTATGCTTTTGATTAGCGATGTAGGATGAAAACTGGATCCGTGTAGGATGCTATTGGTTGCAGTAGGCTTGCGATATACCGTAGTTTTGATTATGCCTTGATCTATGTATACTTGTACATCTAGGAATTGGACCATTGTTGTGCTGATGTTACACGTAAATTTCAAACCTATGTCATTTTCGTTTAGTAGATTGAAATATTGGATAAATTCATCAGTTGTACCGTTCCATATAATGAAAAGGTCATCAATGAACCTCAGCCACAACATTATTTTTTCTGTGTATTGGTCCTTCCCCTCTCCCCAAGCTACCGTCTTCTCCCACCATACCATGGTGAGATTAGAGTAGCTTGGAGAGAAGAAACTCCCATAGCAGTTCCAAAGATCTGGCAGTATAGTTGTCGTTCAAACAGAAAGATGTTGTTCCTGAGACATATCTCGGCCATTTTCTTGATCATTTTGGAATGTTCCAGGTACTTGATGTCTTTTTGACATAGGAAGTATTCAAGTGCACCTAGTCCCATCTCATGGCTAATGGATGTATAGAGGGATACCGCATCGATAGTGGCAAGGAGATAACCATCCTGCCCATGTGTGTTCTCCAAAATTCTCAAAAAATCGCCAGAATCCTTTATATAAGAATTTAGTGTGCTTACCATGGGAGCTAGAAAATGGTCGACATATTCAGAGATTGGCTCAAACAGTCCACCACAGCTGGAAATTATCGGTCTACCAGACGGGTTTACTATATATCTATATATATATCCACCATACCACAATTTTAAATTCCATGATTCTTGCTATGTTTTCCCTGTTGATTCGTATTATAGTAATCACTGTCACACATTGAATTTAAATATATATATATATATATATATATATATATATATATATATATATATATATATATATATATATATATACATATATATATATTACCTACTGGCTGTCGCCAGTAGGTAGTTATAGTTAGGACCTTGATTCTATTCAAAAAGCGTTTTTTCTTTTGCCAATATCTTTGGTGCCGTTTGACGAACCTTTGTGAAATTTTCAAAACTAATGGGGCGCTCCGGTCAGCTCCTGTCTTGAACGTTTTGGGGTGATTCGTCAAGCGGGGGCCGAGAAAAAAGGGGGGTCCCAAAACGCGTTTTCCACATGTTAATTTCCATAGGAAACTTTAGACAAGGCTACAGCCCGAACTGCTGAACGGAATTACACCAAATTTGGCAAAAAGGTAGCTCTTGGTTCAGAAAGCACCCTTTTTGTTAAATGGTGTAAATCCGTGCAGTAGTTTTTTAAATATTAAAGGAAAAAGAAATTTATATATCTGGGCGGAGCCTAACCACACATCTCATCGTGAGATCTGATTGGCTGTCAGCACTTCATCCAAGAAGTGTTGGCAGCCATCTTGGGACCAATATACATGATAGCACCCCATTAAAATGCATTTTAGTGAATGGAAGGTTTTGAGGGTCACCAAAAGGAGAACTTATAAAGGGTTATAAGACTTTAGTTACATTATAAATCATTTGTTGATTGTACCATACTAATTTTAGGAATTGTGGTGTGTTCTAAGGTGATTTTACCCTGCGAAAAAGCCTTCTGCTGGGATATCATGAATCATTTTTGAGAGAAAACTATTTTCTCATACTTTTCCCATAGAGGTTTGGAAGGTGATCTAGAAGCTAAAATGAGAGCATATTTTCTGTAAATTCACATTATCTTTCTCAGTCATGTGAGAATGAAGTCTGACATTCTCAGTAAAACATGTACATCCAACAAGGGCAGAGACTGTCAGTTGATTCCTTTGTGTTCTACTGCAGCTTCCCAGAGTGTTCTAAAGAACAACTAGAGCGCTAACAGTATTACTTATGACAAAAGTATGGCACACCTGAAGCCATCTTGATTGGAATAAAGTGGTAACACTTAAAACATTTAATTTAAAAAGGAACAAAATGAGGGGGTTCATTTTGCCATAGAAATTATGATTAGTGCTGCAGAAAGAAAAATTAGGGCACATTTTGAGTGACTTCTCAAATCCTCATATATTTCATTAAAAAATTCTGACATGCAGACTGAAACATGCACTTTCCATACCAGCAGCAGACTTCCCTGGTGAGCAGTAGCTTTACTACAGTGATCTAATGAGCAACTAGAGTGCTAACATTCTGAATTTATGGCAAATGTGTGACACATCTGAATGCCTTCTTGATGGAATCAAAGTAAAAAACTGAAAGTATTTCCTACTGAGGAGACTGTAGTAAATGAGGAAATTAGGAAACCTCATAACCAAATAAGTCTCCCAAGATGGCCACCAGAGACAAAAGAGCCCAAATGTAGCACAAATATCACCCAGATGTAGCCCACGTATAGCCCAATGACAGAAGTGTGCAAAACACTTTTTATTTCTTGTTTTTTGCAGTTTTATATAGTGCAGACTGGTCAGGTATTGGAGTGCTTTACATGAGCATTGGTTACATCACACAAGGACAAATGCATGCTGGTTGTAGACATGGGGAGATTAAGGGATTTGACCAGAATCACAGAATGTCGAGCTGAAGCAGAAACTCCAACCTGGTTCCCCAATTGCAAAGTCTGCAGCGCAGGAAGTAATACCACATCCTCTCCCTAAGTGCAACATTTAATCAAGTGGTCAACTGGATAAAAAAACATAAAGATAACAAATAATTTGAAAGTGCTTTGTCGCTATTTGAAAACTCAGAAAATATGTCCTCATTTTAGTTTTTTAGAGCACTAACCATAATTTTGATGCAAATAAGACCCTCTCATTTCTGTAATTTCTAAAGGAAATGTTCTAGGTATTACAGTTTTGATTACATCAAAATGACGTCAGGCGTGCCACACTTTTGTAATAAATATAGAATGTTAGCAATCTAGTTGTTCATTAGGATACTGTTGAGAGGCAGAGGCCAGGGGCACGGACTCAGAAAATTGAAGGCAGGTAGGAGGGTGCAGATTCAACAATTTGACCACACTGGGCAGGCAGGAAGGGCAGTGGCAGCACAACAGACTATGGAGGGCAGTGGAAAGGGGGGCAGGGGCAACAAACCAACAATGCAGGACAGGCAAGAGAGGCTGTGGCAATATAATAGACCATTGTGGGCAGTAGGAAGGGGCAGTGGTAGTACAACCATACATGCCAACAGACTCGATTCTGCCAGGAAACGCCCAATGTTTTTAAGCCCAAATGAGCTTTATTTGATCTGTCTCCTGTCTACAATCTCCTCTTTTTCAATGTAAGTCAATGGGGAAAATCGATACCCCAGTTTTTTTTCCAAATCTCCCTCTTACCAAGTTCAAAATGTTAGCAAGTATGGTACATTGGATCATGGAAGGCAGGAGGAATTGGGGTAGGGACATGGACTCGGATAACAGAGGGCAGGAGGGACATGTACAGGTGCACCAAACTGACCTTACAGGGCAGGCATCAGGGTTTGCAGCAGCACAATACACCACACAGGGCATGCGGGACGGGAGTGCAGCACAACAATCCATGGAGAGCAATAGGGAGGGGACAGGACCATGCACATGGACAACAGAGAACAGAGGGGAAAGAGGCAATGGCAGCTAGCTGACCATAATGGACAGACAGGAGAGAAAGCTGCAGCATAACGGACCATAAAGGGCAGGAGGTAGGGATCAGGGGCATTACAATGGAACAGACAAGCCAGGAGGGAGGGAATAGGGGTCTGCACATGGAAAACAGAGGGCAGGGGGCAAGGGGGCAGGGCAGGAGCAGCAAGCTGACAATGGAGGTCAGGCAGGATGGGCACTAGAAGCAAGACACACCATGGAGAGCAACAGAGAGACTATAATGGCATACACACAGACCATGGAGGGAAGGTGGGAGGGGGTCAGGGGCAGCTAGCTGACCACACAGGGTAGATGGGAGGGGCCGTGGCAGCACAGAAGACCATGCATGGCAAGCGGGAGGGTTAATGGCAGCACAATGGCCATGATGTGCGAGAAGGAGGGGGCAGGTGCATGCAGAAAGGACCATGGAGGATAGAAGGGAGGGGTAGGAGCTGGGCACAAACAAGAGAGTTCAGGGGAAGGGGCCTCACAACAGACCACGTGGGGCAGGCAGGAGGAGCAGTTGTAGCACAACAGACTAGGGAGGGCAGAAGGGTGTGGCAGTAAAATGGACCATGGAGGACATGAGGAAGGGGATAGGGGCATGGAACGTGGACAGGCAGGGTGGAGGTGGCAGGGACAGGTTACAGCCATCTGACAATGCTAGGCAGGTGGGAGGGGAGTGGCAGCTCAACAGAACACTCAGAGTAGATAGGAGGGGCAGGTCCATGGAACATGGTGGGCAAAAAGGATGGAGCAGCGGCATGCAGGAGGAAGGAGAGTAGGGGCAGCAAGCTAAGCACAGAGGCTAAGCAGGAGGTCAATGATGGGTCATAGAATTGGGCAATGGAGGGCAGGAGGAGTGGACTGGGACATCATGCTAAATGGAGGGCAGTGGCAGCACATCAGACCATGCATGGCAGGAGGGAGAAGGCTAGTGCATGAATTCAGACAACAGGGGATAGGGAGGAGGTGGATGGGGCAGCAAGCTAACTGTTCAGAGAAGGCGGGAAGGCCAGTGGCAGAACAACAGCCACACAGGGCTGTAATGAGGGAGCAGGGGCATGGACTTGGACAATGGATGGCAAGAAGGAGGGGAGGCAGGAGCAGCAAGCTTGGGTGGGGGCAGCACAATGCCAGACCAGGCCCTGCTTCCAACCCCCCACCATCCATTGTGATAGGCATCTTACTTAACGTTAAAAAAAACTAGAAATTGGCTGAAAAAAACAAAAATTACAGGGAGGTTATAGTTAGACTCAGATTTCACTCGTACAAAACCAGTGAAATTCAGCAGTTATAGTTTCCTGAGCTAACTATAACTTACAGCCC
Organism: Calotriton arnoldi; assembly: GCA_963921515.1. Taxonomy (NCBI): domain Eukaryota; kingdom Metazoa; phylum Chordata; class Amphibia; order Caudata; family Salamandridae; genus Calotriton; species Calotriton arnoldi. Next base: position 43,497 of record CAWUFW010010044.1, on the reverse strand, counting down.
GCAATGCACTGCTTATGACCTCAGACATTACATCATTCATGACATGGTCAGTGACATCACTCATGACATCACTCATGACATCTCAAATGAGCTGTGAATGGAATGGAACTATAATCGCTAGAACTTTATTTGTGGATGTTATGCTATGTTATGTTATGTGGGTATTTCTAAAGCGCACGTTCACCAACGGTCTCTTGGCGCTATGAATTGAATAGGGAGTGTTCGAAGCCGAAGCAGTCTAGATATGAGCTAAAGTAAAAAGCCAAGTTTTGAGCAATTTTCTAAACCGTACATAATCTGGATATTGTGTGTATATTAACACCCCCTTTTTTTTCTTTTCTTTCGTGTAAGAACCATTATAATACGCAACGTGCCCAGATCAATATGGCCGATAGCCTTTCACTTTAACCCGTTTACCGCGGCGAACATTCCACCGCGGTGCGGGCGTTCTAAAGGGTGGGCGGGGCTGCGTCGGCCAACGGTCGTGCGCAGCACCAGGGAGGTAGTGCACGGAAAGGGTTAAAGTAATGTGTAGTCCATTGTTTATGTTGATGTTTGCAATCCTAAGTATGTTTATTATGAACAAGTCACGTTGACGAACATACAGGTACGGCGGTCACGGGGCAAGATATGCTGAAATGACATTGTGTGCATATTAACACTTGTTTTCTTTTCTTTATTGTATCAATTCCTGAATTTTCAAATCGTGACCAGGCCAATATGGCCGCCAGCTTTTTGGATTAAAGTAATATGTAGTCCTTTGTTAATGTTGGCAACTGGAGGCATTTGTACATTTAAATAAGGAAGCTACAATGACATCTTGTATCGTTATCAAAGTTCGGACGAGCCGAAACGTGTGGATCGCATTTCGCATTTGAGATGTCATCAGTGATGTCATCAATGATGTCACTGATCATGTCATCAGTGATGTAATATGTGACGTCATCAGCAGTGTATTGCGGGGGCGTGAGTTATATATATATATATATATATATATATATATATATATATATATATATATATATATATACCTATATATATATATAAACATATTCTCCCTTGACGGAAAGAAGGTGAGCCACACTCATAACTTGCTGTTTATAGATCTTTATTTCTTGATTGGTGAAGCATCATGGCAGTCCTGACGCGTTTCGGTCTCCAAAGACCTTTATCAAAGGTTAACCTGCACCATATACATCACTGGTGTCCACAGCCTAATGTCCTAATTTAAATCTTGATCCTCCAATGGATAACCTTTATGCTTGCATTCTGGGACATGTGGTCCAACCGGCAGTGTTACTTTAATTCCCTCCAGTGGGCGGTGCTTTTGTTTACTGTTTCCATAAGGCATGTGCTCATATAAGTATTCCACGAATATATATATATATATATATACTGCTCTCCATCTGAAACTTGGGAACTAGCCCGGGTTGCCTCCTCTTTTCTTCTTTTTTTTAATAATTTATGTCGCACACTAAGCCTTAAAGGGCATTTATTATATATAGAATGCCCCTTTTATGGCTCAATACATTAAAAATTTAAATATTAAATGAAGACAGCCCATGGTTTAGCTAAATGTTATATGCGACGATGAAGTCGACTCTACCCCATGTTTTGTGCAATAATTTATTGACATGTTAGGCACAAACTCCCTCTTTAACTTACAGAGCAGCTATCCAATTTTTATTTCCCCTGTATTTCTGACCCCTTGTACTACTCTGTGGATACTGCTTTCACTATTCTGTGGATGTTGTTTTTTTTCCCCCCAAACTCGCGGTAGTTTCGACCGCACCTAAACTCACTGATTTTCCGCGAGCTGCCCCCTTCGTTGGCACGCACCGTGTGATACGTGTCACATGGCAATACACCTGCATTATCGGTGCATCGCCTCACGCCGCACACTAGCAGCTGCTCGGAGGGACATTACATCTACTAGTATACCATACAGTTCCATAGAACCCCTTCGTATGCTAAGATTGTTAATCATTTCGAAGAAACCATGGCCTACATATATGTGTAACTATATAGATATTACGCACATTAAGAACTGCTGCATTCTTTTCGTGGCTGAAGCAAAAAAATATCCCGTGGTCAGCATGTGTAGGGGAACAGAAGGCACACCATGCCTGCATCAAAGAAGCAGAAGGCGAAAAAAACACCCACACTTTTTGCCGTAGAACATTATTTTCAACAGGGGCTTTTAATTATTTTCGATAAAGTTTTGTATTCTAAATTTCTGCCTCCATTGTGAATTGGGAGTAGGGTGTGCATTTGGTGTTTTACACACAACTCGTTCATTCTTTGCAAAATGTACTTGTGTTTCTTCTAGCTTTCGGTTGTTTGTCTTTCTGCCTGTCTTTTTCTTTATTTCTAAGAGTGTTTTTTGTTATTCGCTTCCCACCGGTCTTTCTGTTATCATCTCAGTCTGGTTTCACTCCATTTCCCTTTTATGCTAGTATCTGTCCTTCTGCCATCCACTAGCTGCAAACGTTTTTCAATCTATGTATTTTTCTATTTGCCCTCCCCTCTATCTAGAAGCCTGTCTTATGCTTTTTAAGTCTTTCAACCGACCTATCTTTCCCCCTTTTATCATCCGCTGCACATCAGTAGCGCTTGTCTTTTCGACATTTTCTATCTGCTTTTCTTGTTTTCTCTCTGTCTGCCCGACTCTCCTATGTTCAAGCTGTGCATGGCTGCCCGAATGTGTGGTTGCCATTTTCTGTCTGAGTTCCCATCCGCTTGTCATTCCATTTGTCTTTTGCCGAATTTCTTTATTACCCTTTTGTGTCTGTGTGCCGTTTGCTCATTCTCTGTCCTACTGCTTAATGGTTGTTCTACTTTTCAGTCTGTCTTTCGTCATTTTTTTATTCGTCTGTCTGCCTGGTTAACCTTATTTTTTGGCTTTTTTTAACTGCCTCTTTTTTTTATATTATTGTATCTGTCCCTTATCCTGCCTTTCTTCATTTTCCCCTCTTGGTTTACTTGTGTGTATCCCTTCTTTAACTGTCTGCCTGCCTTGTTGTCATTCTCTGTTAGCTTTTACTTTTTCCATAGCTAGCTTTTCTCCGCCTTTTATCTGCCTTCCTGTGTCTCTTTGCTACGTGGCACCTGTCCGTCTGAATATTCGTTCATCCTTTTGCCTTTTTTTCTATCTGCCTGCCTCCGTTTTAGCCATAGCTCACTGTAACTGTCTCTTTGTTGTGATTTTAATTTTTTTTATGTGCCTGTTTCCCTTGTTACCTTTGTTTCTGTCTGTCTTGTTTCATTTTCTATCTATCTTAATCTTTTCTGCCTGCCTTTTGTGACAGTTGACCACTCTGTCTCTTTTCCCCTCCTGCCCATCTGCCCATCTTTTCTCATTTTCTATGTGTGCATCTTCTCTGTTTTCTACTTTACTTGCCTTTTTTCGAACACTCCAACTGTCAGCCTCCTCACGCCCCCTTGCCTTTTCTATATGTTCCTGTTTTATTCTCATTATATATATATTTTTTTCTAATTCTCCCGCTTGTTTTGTACCTAACTCTAAACATTTGTGAAGTCATGCCATCTTGTCCCCGAGCTCTTTGGTACAATGCATGTAGATGCTTAGCAAGTGACAGTACCACAGGACAGGCTTCTGCAATGGTTTACAAGGTTCACGTCATGGGTCAGAGGGACCTGAAGACAGACCGGCATTTCACAGCGCATATGTGCCCACACAGCGTACCTCTCCACTCCCTGCAGCAAGCATGCCAGTGGTGGACCCTAAGATTCTAGAGAAGCAAATGGTACTGCGTGGATCAATATGTCATAAGCCTCTTTTTGCACCTCTGTTGGTTCTTTCTGCACTTCACCTCTTTTGCAAATTTCTGCATCCCTCTTGCCTATTTCTGCACCCCTCTTCCCTTTTTGTTCACCTCTCTTGCTTCTTTCTGCACTTCTCTTGCTTCTTTATGCACTGCCCTTGCTTCTTTCTGCACCGCTCATGCAAATTTCTGTATCCCTCTTGCCTCTTTCTGCACCCCTGCACCCCTATTCCCTCTTTCTGCACCTTTCTTGCCTGCTTCTGCACTTGTCTTGACTCTTTCTGCACCTCTGTTGCTTCTGTCTGCACCCCTCTTGCCCCTTTCTGTACACCTCTTGCCTCTTTGTGCACCTCTCCTGCCTCATTCTGCACCTCTCTTGCCTTTTCGTGCAGTTCTCTTGCCTCTTTCTGCACCTCTTTTACTTTGTTCTGCACTTCACTTGCCTCTTTCTGTCCCCCTCTTGCCTCTTTCTGCACCTCTGTTGGTTCTTTCTGCACTGCTCTTGCTTCTTTCTGCACCTCTGTCCCAAATTTCTGCATCCCTCTTGCCTCTTTCTGCACCCCTCTTCCCTCTTTCTGCACCTCTCTTTGCCTCAGTCTGCCCACCTGTTCCCTCTTTCTGCACCCCTTTTGCCTATTTCTGCAACTCTCTTGCCTCTTCCTGCAGTTCTCTTGCCCCCTTCTGCTCCTCACTTGCCTCTTTCTGCACCTCTGTTGGTTCTTTTGCACTGCTCTTGCTTCTTTCTGCACCTCTCTTGCAAATTTCTGCACCCGTCTTCCCTCTTTCTGTACCTCTCTTGCCTCTTTCTGCACCTCACTTGCCTCTTTCTGCACTTCTCTTGCTTCTTTCTACACCTCTGTTACTTCAATCAGCAATTCTCTTGCCTCTTTCTGCACCTCTCTTGCCTGTTTTTGCACCTCTCTTGCCTATTTCTGTACCTCTTCTACCTCTTTCTGCACCTCACTTGCTTCTTTCTGCACCCCTCTTGCCTTTTTCTGCACCCCTCTTCCCTCTTTGTGCATCTCTCTTGCCTCTTTCTACACCTCTATTCCCTCTTTCTGCACCACTCTTGCCTCTTTCTGTACCTCAGTTGCTTCTTTCTGCACTTCTCTTGCCTCTTTCTGCACCCTTTGTGCCTCTTTCAGCACCTCTGTTGCTTCTTTCTGCACTTCTATTCCTTCAGAAAGAAGGAAGAGAAGTGCAGAAAGAGGCAATAGAATTGCTGAAAGAAGCAACAGAGGTGTAGAAAGAAGCAAGAGAAGTGCAGAAAGAGGCAAGTGAGATGCAGAAACAGGCAAGAAATGTACAGAAAGAGTGAAGATGAGTGCAGAAAGAGACAACAGGGGTGCAGAAAGAAGCAAGACAGGTGCAGAAAGAAGCATGGAAAGTGCAGATTGAAGCAACAAGGGTGCAGAAAGAGGCAAGAGAACTGCAGAAAGAAGCAACAGAGGTGCAGAAGGAGGCAAGAGAACTGCAGATAGAGGTAAGAGAGGTGCAGAAACAGGCAAAAGAGATACAAAAAGAAGGAACGGAGGTGCAGACAGAGGCAAGAGAGGTGCAGAAACAGGTAAAAGGGGTGCAGAAAGAGGCAAGAGGGGTGCAGAAATTTGCACGAGAGGTGCAGAAATAATCAAGAGCAGTGCAAAAGAACCAACGGAGGTGCAAAAAGAAGCAAGTGAGGTGCAGAAGTAGGCAATAGAACTGCAGAAAGAGGCAAGAGAGTTGCAGAAACAGGCAGAAGGGGTGCAGAAAGAGGGAACAAGCGGGAAGACTGAGGCAAGAGAGGTGCAGAAAGAGGGAAGAGGGGTGCAGAAAAAGGCAAGAGGGATACAGAAATTTGGAACAGAGGTGCAGGAAGAAGCCAGATCAGTGCAGAAAGAACCAACAGAGGTGGAAAAAGAGGCAAGAGGGGTGCAGAAAGGGGTAGGAGAGGTGCACAAAGAGGCAAGAGGGGTACAGAAAGAGGCAGGAGGGGTGCAGAAAGAGGAAGAGAACTGCGGAAAGAAACAACAGAGGTGCAGAAAGAGGCAAGCGAGGTGCAGAAAGAAGCAAGATAAGTGCAGAAAGAAGCAACAGAAGTGTAGAAAGAGGAAAGAGGGGTGGAGAGAGAGGTAAGAGGGGTGCAGAAAGAAGCAAGACAGGTACAGAAAGAAACAAAAGAAGTGCAGAAAGAAGGAACAGAGGTGCAGAGAGGCAAAAAGGATGCAGAAAGACGTAAGAGGGGTATAAAAAAAGGCAAGAGAGGTGCAGAAAGAAGCAAATGAGGTGCAGAAAGAGGCAACAGATGTGCAGAAAGAGGGAAGAGAGGTGCAGAAAGTAGAAGAGATTTGCAGAAAGAGGCAAGAGAGGTGCAGAAAAAGAAAGAAATGCGCAGAAAGAAGCAACAGAAATGCAGAAAGAGGCAAGAAAGGCGCAGAAGGAAGCAAGAGTGGCTTACACACCATTAGTACCAATTTAACACCCACATTTAGCAATAAAGAACAGGTGAACATTCTAAGTTTGCAAAGGGCCTTCCACCACGCTGTATGCAAAAGAAACAATTGATGGACGGAATGCTGAACAATGCAAACATTCACCCCCTGTCACAAGGATCTGGGTTTAATCCATCATTCTTTTGCTCACCACGCCACCCCAGTTTGGACCCAGCTATATGCAAATCAGGCTTGACCCTGTGCCTCATGGGAACAGTCCAGCCCGAACTGCCAAGCGAGGTCCTCCCTGGACCAGAAACAAGCATCCTGGGACCGGTTTCAGGGCATCACCCTTCATCAGCCAGGCTAGCTTGAATCCAGTGGCGCAGTGAGCACGGGACCCACGTCTGGGCATACACAAGAGGACCTCACCGCCCCACCAGCAGTGCACCAAGAGGTGCGTTTGCAGAGTGGTGTAAAAAGGGGCGTGGCCTCAGACCACCTCTCTGCAATCCAGCTGTGTGGTGATTACTGGAGGTACCTGGTGGGCTAGTTGGCCCCCAGGGACCCTCAGTATTCAAGGGGACTTAATTCCCAAACTTAGAACGCGCCAGGGGGCGCGTTTGCAGAGTGGTGCAGGAAGGGGGCGGGGCCTCCGGCGAGATGCCAGCTTTTTTTTAAATATATTTTTAGAAGGGGGGCTTTGTGGCCCCCCTTCTTTTAGTATTTTTGGGTCCCTGGGGACCCCATCCCCCAGGGCCTGACCATTTAAAAAAAAGAAAAAACGGGAAGGGGCCCCCCTACCGATGCCTATTTCGGCCCCGGAGACCCCATCCCCTGGGGCATGACCTCTTTTAAAAAAAAATATTTATAGGGTAGGCCTTCCTTGGGCCACTATTGGCCCTAGGGACCCCATCCTCCGGGCTTGGCCATTTTATAGATATTTTTAAGGAGGGGGCAGCGCGGCTCCCCTCTCCAGGACGATTTCGGCCCCGGGGATCCCATCCCCCGGGGCCCGGCCATTTTTTTTTTTTTAAATAAAGGGGAGGCGGGCCGAGTGGCCCCCCTTCCAGGCCACTTCTGGCCCTGGGACCCCATCCCCCGGGGCCAGCCCTTAGCATTGGGGACCGTGGGGGGAGCCTCAATGCCCCCATGGGCCCAGCTGGCTCCCCGCCTCCTGCGGGAGCTGGCATTGCTTTTGGGCAAGGGGAGCTGCTGACATGCAGCTCCCCTTGCTCAAAAGCAATCTGCTTTGCTTCGTTGAAGCGAGAGCAGGTTTCCTGCTCTCGCTTCAACGAAGCAAAGCAGTGTTTGCTACGGCAGGGTGGGAGCCGTGCTCCCGCCCTGCCATACAAACAGCAATGTCCCGGGGGTGGGCACCCCGGGACATTGCAGGAGCCGGCCCTGTGGGGTGGCGGTCCCCAGGGCCATGGAGGGCTCCAGGAGGAGGGCCGTGCGGCCCCTCTCCCAGCATTTCAACAGCCCCGGGGAGGTGGTGGTCTCCGGGCTTGTCCCCGGGACTTGGCCCACCTGGGGGCTTACAGATAACGAAGCGCGGAAGCCCACACTTCATTTTTTAAAAACATTTCACCGGATTCGCGCACCCAGCGTGAATTCGGCGTTTTTTTTGTGTGCTTTTTTTAGCCCTGGGGGTCCTGAGTAGGCCTAGGGGGTCAGGGTGTTTCTACCCTGCCCCCTTTTCTTTTTTTTATCCTTTTTTCTACTGATTTCTTGTGACTCGGTTACCAAGTCACAAGATGGCTGCCAACACTTCCTGGTTTGGAGTGTTGGCAGCCAATCAGAAGTCAGCTCGTGCTCGGGAGGAGTCGCGAATCCTCCTCAGTGCTCAGATATCGATATTCTTTGGGGGGGAATTTCTCTGGAACTACTGATCGGATTTACACCATTTGAAAAAAAGAGTGCTTTCTGAACCAAGAGCTACCTTTTTGCCAAATTTGGTGTAATTCCGTTCAGCAGTTTGAGCTGTAGCCTGTCCCAAAATTCCTATGGAAATTAACATGGGGAAAATGCGTTTTGGGACCCCCCTTTTTTCTCGTCCCCCGCTTGACGAATCCCCCCAAAACTTTCAAGACAGGAGCTGACCTAAGCGGGCCATTAGTTTTGAAAATGTTGCGAAAATTCATCGAACGGCGCCAAAGATATTGGCAAATCAACAAAATGCTTTTCCTATAGAAACTAGGTCCTAACTATAACTACCTACTGGTGACCACCAGTAGGTAAATATATATATGTGATCAAGGCCCAGGTGGGGCTGAAACGCGTTATGTTGGTGGAGATGCAGGGCAAATAAAACTTTATGCACAAGGAACTTTGGGTCCGTGTTCGTCTGTCCTTGGAATGGGAAGTTTTAGGCGAAGTCAGCGATATATATATATATATATTTGTCAACTTTTTAGAAACACTCAGTCACTGGATGATGTCATCAGTGATGTCATCAGTGATGTCACTGACCATGTCATTCATGAGTGATATAATATGTGATGTCATCAACAATGCATTCCTGGGGCACGAGTTATAGTTAGCTCAACTAACTATAATGGCCGAATTTCTCTGGTTTTGTATGAGTGAAATGTCCAACTAACTATAACATCCCTGAAACCTGTTGTTTTTTCAGTAAATTTCTAAGGTTTTTAAATACTAATTTCTAACTATAATGTCCCTGAAACCTATGGTTTTTTTCAGTGAATATAAAAGAAGGTGTATGCATTTCTTTCTGCTCACAATGCAGGGCACATGGGTATTCAATAGTATATTTGAGGGGCTCTATAACACATGTATACATAAGACATGTCTGCCTGTGCAACCGAATGACAGAGCAGAACTGAGAAGATTTGACCACCTATTGGAAAAGTTCCCCGCTTTTTAAGCTACCATCTTCAGATGCATGACACATGTAAGAATACATATACAAGTAGACATATACCTCAGTCACGAGAGCACGCAGACCTTTAAACTTGGCAGCTTGCACTTCCCATTTGAGTACAGAAGGAGGCAAGAGAAGTACAGAAACAGGCAAAAGAGGTGCAGAAAAAGCAAGAGCAGTGCAGAAAGAACCAACAGAGGTGCAGAAGGAGGCAAGAGGGTGCAGAAAGAGGCAAGAGGGGTGCCGAAATTTGCAAGAGAGGTGCAGAAAGAAGCAACAGAGGTGTGGAAGGAGACAAGAGAACTGCAGAAAGAGGGAAGAGAGTTGCAGAAACAGGCAAAGGGGTACAGAAACAGGGAACAGGTGGGCAGACTGAGGCAAGAGAGGTGCAGAAAGAGGGAAGAGGGGTGCAGAAAGCGGCAAGAGGGATCCAGAAATTTGGAACAGAGGTGCAGAAAGAAGCAAGAGCAGTGCAGAAAGAACCAACAGAGGTGCAAAAAGAGGCAAGAGGGGTACAGAAAGGGGTAGGAGAGGTGCACAAAGAGGCAAGAGGGGTGCAGAAAGAGGTAGGAGGGGTGCAGAATGAAGGTGGCTGTATTGATGAGTGACTGCCTGTATAAATGACTGTATGGGTGAGTGAGTGGATGTGTGTGTACACCTAGGAATCAGTGAGTGGGTATGTAGTAACTGGTATTGGTATGTCTTTGGTTTCAAGAATGGCAGTCTATATTTTAGAGTGGGTGTATTAAAGGTTATATTAGACTGTGAGGAGGTGCATCAGAGGATCACGTGGATGATGTAATCAGTGATGTCATCAGTGATGTCATTTGAGATGTCATCAGTGATGTCACTGAGCATGTCATAAGTGATGTAATATGTGATGTCATCAGCAGTGCATTACGGGCGCAAGTTATAGTTAGCTCAACTAACTATAACGGCCGGATTTCTCTGGTTTTGTACGAGTGAAATGTCCAACTAACTATAACGTCCCTGAAACCAGTGGTTTTTTCAGTGAATTTCTAAGGTTTTTTAAATTCTAATTTATAACTATAATGTCCCTGAAACCTATGTTTTTTTCTGTGAATTTCAAAGGTTTTTTAAATGAAAATTTATAACTGTAACGTCCCTGAAACCTATTGTTTTTTTCAGTGAATTTCAAAGGTTTTTTAAATGCTAATTTCTAACTATAGCGTCCCTGAAACCTATGATTTTTTCAGTGAATTTCAAAGGTTTTTTAAATGAAAAGTTCTAACTATAACGTCCCTGAAACCTGTGTTTTTTTCAGTGAATTTCTAAGGTTTTTTAAATGCTACTTTCTAACTATGCCTACATAGGTAGGAAATGTGCAGAAAGAGGAAGAAAGGTGCAGAAAGAAGCAAGAGAAGTGCAGAAAGAGGCAAGAGAGGTGCAGAAAGAGGAAGAAAGGTGCATAAAGAATCAACAGAAATGCAGAAAGAGGCAACAGAAGTCCAGAAAGAGGAAGAAAGGTGCATAAAGAATCAACAGAAATGCAGAAAGAGGCAACAGAAGTCCAGAAAGAGGAAGAAAGGTGCAGAAATAAAAAGCAAGAGATGTGCAGAAAGAACCAACAGAGGTGCAGAAAGAGGCCTACTTTGACTGTACTGTACTGGCAAGAGGGGTGCAGAAAAAAGCAAGAGATATGCAGAAAAAAGCAAGAGAAGTGCACAAAGAACCAATGGAGGTGCAGAAGGAGGCAAGAGAACTGCACAAAGAGGCAAGAGAGTTGCAGAAACAGACAAAAGAGGTGCAGAAAGAGGGAACAGGGGTGCAGACAGAGGAAAGAGAATTGTAGAAAGAGGGAAGAGGGATGCAGAAAGAGGCAAGAGAGGTGTAGAAAGAAGCAAGAGCAGTGCAGAAAGAAGCAACAGAGGTGCAGAAAGAAGCAAGAGGGGTGCAGAAAGAGGAGAGGGAAATGCAGAAAGAAGCAAAAGAGGTGCAGACAGAGGAAAGAGGGGTGCAGAAAGAGTGAAGACGTACAGAAAAAGGGAAGAAGGGAGCAGAAAGAAGCAAGACAAGTACAAAAGAGGCAAGTGAGGTGTAGAAGGACGCAAGAGAACTGCAGAAAGAGGCAAGAGAGTTGCAGAAACAGGCAAAAGGGGTGCCGAAAGAGGGAACAGGTGTGCAGACAGAGGCAAGAGAGGTGCAGAAAGAGGGAACAGGGGTACAGAAAGAGGCAAGAGAGATGCAGAAATTTGCAACAGAGGTACACAAAGAAGCAAGAGCAGTGCAGAAAGAACCAACAGAGGTGCAGAAAGAGGCAAGAGGGGTACAGAAAGAGGCAAGAAAAGTACAGAAAGAAGCAACGGAGGTGCTGAAAGAGGCAAGAGGGGTGCAGAAAGAGGCAAGAGAGGTGCAGAAACAGGCAAGAAGTATGCAGAAAGAGGGAACAGGGGTGCAGGAAGAGGTAAGAGGGACACAGAAATTTGCAAGAGAAGTGCAGAAATTTGCAAGCGAAGTGCAGAAAGAAGCAAGAGAAGTGCAGAAGGAAGCAAGAGAGGTAGAGAAATAGGGAGGAGGGGTGCAGAAAGAGGCAAGAGGGATGCATAAAGAGGAAGAAAGGTGCATAAAGAATCAACAGAAATGCAGAAAGAGGCAACAGAAGTCCAGAAAGAGGAAGAAAGGTGCAGAAAGAAAAAGCAAGAGATGTGCAGAAAGAACCAACAGAGGTGCAGAAAGAGGCCTACTTTGACTGTACCTTGCAACAGACTCATACAAAGTAGCTTAATCACTAATCCGTCTCCCAAGATGTCTTAAACCTCACTTTTCTCTTGAAGGTTTAATATTCATCGACTGCTCAGAATGTTAGGCCTACCAAATATAAAACAGCAATCCTATGCATATCACTGTGGTAAGTCTGACCAAAATTGTGAAGGTATGCATGCGTTTGTCTCTGCTTTTACCTAGTGATATGTTACATAAAAATATACATACAAATACTTGAATACCTGTGTTTCAAACAGCATACTCTGTAAATTTGTGTACAAAAAGGTAGAAGCAAGAGAAGTGCAGAAAGAAGCAACAGATGTGCAGAAAGAGGCAAGAGGGGTGCAGAAAAAAGCAAGAGAGATGCAGAAAAAAGCAAGAGAAGTGCACAAAGAACCAATGGAGGTGCAGAAAGAGGCAAGAGGGATGCAGAAAAAGGTAGGAGAGGTGCAGAAAGAGGCAACAGAGGTGCAGAAGGAGGCAAGAGAACTGCATAAAGAGGCAAGAGAGTTGCAGAAACAGACAAAAGAGGTACAGAATGAGGGAACAGGGGTGCAGACAGAGGCCAGAGAATTGCAGAAAGAGGGAAGAGGGATGCAGAAAGAGGCAAGAGAGGTGTAGAAAGAAGCAAGAGCAGTGCAGAAAGAAGCAACAGGGGTGCAGAAAGAGGCAAGAGGGGTGCAGAAATAGGAGAGAGAAATGCAGAAATAAGCAAAAGAGGTGCAGACAGAGGCAAGAGGGGTGCAGAAAGAGTAAAGAGATGTACAGAAAAAGGGAAGAAGGGAGCAGAAAGAAGCAAGAGAAGTGCAAAAGAGGCAAGTGAGGTGTAGAAGGACGCAAGAGAACTGCAGAAAGAGGCAAGAGAGTTGCAGAAACAGGCAAAAGGGGTGCAGAAAGAGGGAACAGGTGTGCAGACAGAGGCAAGAGAGGTGCAGAAAGAGGGAACAGGGGTACAGAAAGAGGCAAGAGGGATGCAGAAATTTGCAACAGAGGTGCACAAAGAAGCAAGAGCAGTGCAGAAAGAACCAACAGAGGTGCAGAAAGAGACAAGAAAAGTATAGAAAGAAGCAACGGAGGTGCTGAAAGAGTCAAGAGGGGTGCAGAAAGAGGCAAGAGAGGTGCAGAAACAGGCAAGAAATATGCAGAAAGAGGGAACAGGGGTGCAGGAAGAGGTAAGAGGGACACAGAAATTTGCAAGAGAAGTGCAGAAAGAAGCAAGAGAAGTGCAGAAAGAAGCAAGAGAAGTGCAGAAGGAAGCAAGAGAGGTAGAGAAATAGGGAGGAGGGGTGCAGAAAGAGGCAAGAGGGATGCAGAAATTTGCAAAAGAGGTGCAGAAAGAAGCAAGAGCAGTGCAGAAAGAACAGACAGAGGTGCAAAAAGAGGCAAGAGGGGTTCAGAAAGAGGTAGGAGAGGTACACAAAGAGGTAAGAGGGGTACAGAAAGAGGCAGGAGGAGTGCAGAAAGAAGGAAGAGAAGTGTAGAAAGAGGCAAGAGAGGTGCAGAAACAGGCAGGAAAAGTGCAGAAAGAGGGAACAGGGGTACAGAAAGAGGTGCAGAAAGAGGGAAGAGGGGTGCAGAAAGAGGCAAGAGGGGTGCAGAAAGAAGCAAGTGAGATGCAGAAAGAGGCAACAGAGGTGCAGAAAGACGCAAGAGAGGTGCAGAAACAAGCAAGAGAAGTGCAGAAAGAGGCAAGAGAATTGCTGAAAGAAGCAACAGATGTGTAGAAAGAAGCAAGAGAAGTGCAGAAAGAGGCAAGTGAGGTACAGAAAGAGGCAAGAGAGATGCAGAAAATGGCAAGAGAACTGCAGAAAGAGCCAAGAGGGATGCAAAAAAAGGGAAGAAGGGTGCAGAAAGAAGCAAGAGAGGTGCAGAAAGAAGCAAGAGAAGTGCAGAAAGAAGCAAGAGGGGTGCATAAAGAGGGAAGACGAGTGCAGAAAGAGACAACAGGGGTGCAGAAAGAAGCAAGAGAGGTGCAGAAAGAGGCAAAAGAAGTGCAGAAAGAAGCAACAGAGGTGCAGAAAGAGGCAAGAGGGGTGCAGAAAGAGGAGAGAGAAGTGCAGAAATAAGCAAAAGAGGTGCAGAAAGAGGCAAGAGGGGTGCAGAAAGAGGCAAGAGCAGTGCAAAAAGAATAAAGAGATGTGCAGAAAGAGGCAAGAGAGGTGCCGAAAGAGGCAAGAGATGTGCAGAAAAAGGGAAGAAGGGTGCAGAAAGAAGCAAGAGAAGTGCACAAAAAGGCAAGTGAGGTGCAGAAGGAGGCAAGAGAACTGCAGAAAGAGGCAACAGAGGTGCAGAAGGAGGCAAGAGAACTGCATAAAGAGGCAAGAGAGTTGCAGAAACAGACAAAAGAGGTACAGAAAGAGGGAACAGGGGTGCAGACAGAGGCCAGAGAATTGCAGAAAGAGGGAAGAGGGATGCAGAAAGAGGCAAGAGAGGTGTAGAAAGAAGCAAGAGCAGTGCAGAAAGAAGCAACAGGGGTGCAGAAAGAGGCAAGAGGGGTGCAGAAATAGGAGAGAGAAGTGCAGAAAGAAGCAAAAGAGGTGCAGACAGAGGCAAGAGGGGTGCAGAAAGAGTAAAGAGATGTACAGAAAAAGGGAAGAAGGGAGCAGAAAGAAGCAAGAGAAGTGCAAAAGAGGCAAGTGAGGTATAGAAGGACGCAAGAGAACTGCAGAAAGAGGCAAGAGAGTTGCAGAAACAGGCAAAAGGGGTGCAGAAAGAGGGAACAGGTGTGCAGACAGAGGCAAGAGAGGTGCAGAAAGAGGGAACAGGGGTACAGAAAGAGGCAAGAGGGATGCAGAAATTTGCAACAGAGGTGCACAAAGAAGCAAGAGCAGTGCAGAAAGAACCAACAGAGGTGCAGAAAGAGGCAAGAAAAGTATAGAAAGAAGCAACGGAGATGCTGAAAGAGTCAAGAGGGGTGCAGAAAGAGGCAAGAGAGGTGCAGAAACAGGCAAGAAATATGCAGAAAGAGGGAACAAGGGTGCAGGAAGAGGTAAGAGGGACACAGAAATTTGCAAGAGAAGTGCAGAAAGAAGCAAGAGAAGTGCAGAAAGAAGCAAGAGAAGTGCAGAAGGAAGCAAGAGAGGTAGAGAAATAGGGAGGAGGGGTGCAGAAAGAGGCAAGAGGGATGCAGAAATTTGCAAAAGAGGTGCAGAAAGAAGCAAGAGCAGTGCAGAAAGAACAGACAGAGGTGCAAAAAGAGGCAAGAGGGGTTCAGAAAGAGGTAGGAGAGGTACACAAAGAGGTAAGAGGGGTACACAAAGAGGCAGGAGGGGTGCAGAAAGAAGGAAGAGAAGTGTAGAAAGAGGCAAGAGAGGTGCAGAAACAGGCAGGAAAGGTGCAGAAAGAGGGAACAGGGGTACAGAAAGAGGTGCAGAAAGAGGGAAGAGGGGTGCAGAAAGAGGCAAGAGGGGTGCAGAAAGAAGCAAATGAGATGCAGAAAGAGGCAACAGAGGTGCAGAAAGACGCAAGAGAGGTGCAGAAACAAGCAAGAGAAGTGCAGAAAGAGGCAAGAGAATTGCTGAAAGAAGCAACAGATGTGTAGAAAGAAGCAAGAGAAGTGCAGAAAGAGGCAAGTGAGGTACAGAAAGAGGCAAGAGAGATGCAGAAAATGGCAAGAGAACTGCAGAAAGAGCCAAGAGGGATGCAAAAAAAAGGGAAGAAGGGTGCAGAAAGAAGCAAGAGAGGTGAAGAAAGAAGCAAGAGAAGTGCAGAAAGAAGCAAGAGGGGTGCAGAAAGAGGGAAGACGAGTGCAGAAAGAGACAACAGGGGTGCAGAAAGAAGCAAGAGAGGTGCAGAAAGAGGCAAAAGAAGTGCAGAAAGAAGCAACAGAGGTGCAGAAAGAGGCAAGAGGGGTGCAGAAAGAGGAGAGAGAAGTGCAGAAAGAAGCAAAAGAGGTGCAGAAAGAGGCAAGAGGGGTGCAGAAAGAGGCAAGAGCAGTGCAAAAAGAACAAGGAGATGTGCAGAAAGAGGCAAGAGAGGTGCCGAAAGAGGCAAGGGATATGCATAAAAAGGGGAGAAGAGTGCAGAAAGAAGCAAGAGAAGTGCACAAAAAGGCAAGTGAGGTGCAGAAGGAGGCAAGAGAACTGCAGAAAGAGGCAAGAGAGTTGCAGAAACATGCAAAAGAGGTGCAGAAAGAGGGAACAGGTGTGCAGACAGAGGCAAGAGAGGTGCTGAAAGAGGGAAGAGGAGTACAGAAAGAGGCAAGAGGCAAGAGGGATGCAGACATTTGCAACAGAGATGCAGAAAGAAGAAAGAGCAGTGCAGAAAGAACCAACAGAGGTGCTGAAAGAGGCAAGAAGGGTACAGAAAGAGTCAAGAAAAGTGCAGAAAGAAGCAAAAGAGGTACAGAAAGAGGCAAGAGAACTGCAGAAAAAGGCAACAGAGGTGCAGAAAGAGACAGGGGAGGTGCACAAAGAGACAAAAGGTGTACAGAAAAAGGCAAGAGGGGTGCAGAAAGAAGCAAGAGAAGTGCAGAAAGAATCAACAGAGGTGC
This sequence comes from Calotriton arnoldi, assembly GCA_963921515.1. Lineage (NCBI taxonomy): Eukaryota > Metazoa > Chordata > Amphibia > Caudata > Salamandridae > Calotriton > Calotriton arnoldi. The sequence goes on along the minus strand of CAWUFW010010044.1, from coordinate 27,201 downwards.
TGAAAGATGCAAGAGGGGTGCAGAAAGAGGCAAGAGAAGTGCAGAAAGAAGCAACAGAGGTGCCAAAAGAGGCAAGAGAGGTGCAGAAACAGGCAAGAAAGGTGCAGAAAGAGGGAACAGGGGTGCAAAGAGAGGTAAGAGGGATACAGAAATTTGCAAGAGAGGTGCAGAAAGAAGCAAGAGCAGTGCAGAAAGAAGCAAGAGAAGTGCAGAAAGAAGCAAGAGATATGGAAAATAGGGAAGAGGGGTACAAAAAGAGGCAGGAGGGGTGCAGAAAGAAGGAAGAGAAGTGCAGAAAGAAGTAACAGAGGTTCTGAAAGAGGAGCGAAGGGTGCAGAAAGAGGCAAGAGAAGTGCAGAAAGAAGCAACAGTTATAGTTAGTTGGACATTTCACTTGTACAAAACCAGAGATATCCGGCCGTTATAGTCAGTTGAGCTAACTATAACTTGCGCCCCTGTAATGCATTGCTGATGACATCACATATTACATCACTCATGACATGGTCAGTGACATCACTGATGACATCACTGATGACATCTCAAATGACATCACTGATGACATCCCTGATGACATCATCCAGTGACTGAGTGTTTCTAATAAGTTGATCGAATGTTATATATATATATATATATATATATATATATATATACGCCATGGTGTATTGAAGTATCAGTGGGTGTATGAGTGTCTGAATGGATGATTTAGTGAGTGCGTGACTGACTGTATAAGTGAGTGATTAAACGTGTCTTAGTGAATGCATGGGTGAATTACTAATCTGTGTGAATGTTTGTATCAGTCTGTCAGTTGGTGTATAAGTGGCTACATGGGTTGGTGAGTAGGTACATGAGTGTCTATATGAGTTATTGATCAGTAGTCTGAGTACCTGTATAGGTGCCTGAGTGTCTGTGTGGGTGGGTGAGGGGGAGTGTGACTCCCTGCATGGATGTATGAGTGGGTGAATACCTGGGTGTATGGGTTCATGAGTGCATCTGTGAGGTACTCTATGGGTGAGGGAGTATGCTTATGGCTGTGTCTGTGAGTGAATGGATGTCTCAGTGGTATGTGTGTGAGTAACTGCATGTGTATAAGGCAGTATACATGAGTGTTGGAGTATAGAAGGGACTGTATGTGAGAGTGATTGATTGTGAGAGTGACTATATGGGTGAGTGTGTGCTTGTGTCAGTGATTGTATAAGAGAGTAAATATGTCTTAGTACCTGTATGAATAAGTGAGGAGGTGTGTGTATAACTGTATAGGTGAGTAAATGGCAGTTTAATTGATTCTTTGCATGACTGAGTAGCTGTGTTTGTAACTCTATAGGTGAATGGCGGTGTGTGACTGTCTGTATAGGTGTATTAGTGAATATGATAGTGGCTGTATTGATGAGTGACTGCCTGTATGAGTGACTGTATGGATGAGTGAGTGATGTGTGTCTAGACCTAAGAATCAATGAGTGGGTATGTAGTTATTGGTATTGGTGTGTCTATGGTTTTGAGAATGACAGTCTGTAATTTAGAGTGGGTGTATCAAAGGTTATATTAGGGTGTGAGGAGGTGCATCTAATTATCATGTGGATGATGTCATCAGTGATGTCATCAGTGATGTCATTTGAGATGTCATCAGTGGTGTCACTGACCATGTCATGAGTGATGTAATATGTGATGTGCAGAAAGAATCAACACAGGTGCTGAAAGAGGCAAGAGGGGTGCAGAAAGAGGCAAGAGAAGTGCTGAAAGAAAGAACAACAGAGATGCCGAAAGAGGCAAGAGAGGTGCAGAAACAGGCAAGAAAGGTCCAGAAAGAGTCCAGAAAGAGGGAACAGGGGTGCAAAAATTTACAAGAGAGGTGCAGAAAGAAGCAAGAGCAGTGCAGAAAGAAGCAAGAGAAGTGCAGAAAGAAGCAAGATAGGTGGAGAAATAGAGAAGAGGGGTGTAGAAAGAGGCAAGAGGGATGCAGAAATTTACAAAAGAGGTGCAGAAAGAAGCAAGAGCAGTGCAGAAAAAACAATCAGACATGCAGAAAGGGGCAAGAGGGGTGCAGAAAGAGGTAGGAGAGGTGCACAAAGAGGCAAGAGGGGTACAAAAAGAGGCAGGAGGGGTGCAGAAAGAAGGAAGAGAAGTGCAGAAAGAAGCAACAGAGGTTCTGAAAGAGGCGCAACGGTTTCAGAAAGAGGCAAGAGAAGTGCAGAAAGAAGCAACAGAGGTACACAAAGAGGCAAGAGAGGTGCAGAAACAGGCAAGGAAGGTGCAGAATGAGGGAACAGGGGTGCAGAAAGAGGCAAGAGAGGTGCAGAAAGAGGGAAGAGGGGTGCAGAAAGATGCAAGATAGGTGCAGAAACAAGCAAGAGAAGTACAGAAAGAGGCAAGAGAAGTGCTGAAAGAAGCAACAGTGGTGTAGAAAGAAGCAAGAGAAGTGCAGAAAGAGGCAAGTGAGGTGCAGAAAGAGGCAAGAGAGGTGCAGAAAATGGCAAGAGAACTGCAGAAAGAGGCAAGATGGATGCAAAAAAGGGAAGAAGGGTGCAGAAAGAAGCAAGAGAGGTGCAAAAAGAAGCAAGAGAAGTGCAGAAAGAAGCAAGAGAGGTGCAGAAAGAGGGAAGACGAGTGCAGAAAGAGACAACAGGGGTCAGAAAGAAGCAAGAGAGGTGCAGAAAGAGGCAAAAGAAGTGCAGAAAGAAGCAACATAGGTGCAGAAGGAGGGAAGAGAACTGCAGAAAGAGGCAAGAAAATTGCAGAAACATGCAAAAGAGGTGCAGAAAGAGAGAACAGGCGTGCAGACAGAGGCAAGAGAGGTACAGAAAGTAGAAAGAGGGGTGGTGAAAGAGGCAAGAGCAGTGCAAAAGAACCTACAGAAGTACAGAAAGAGGAAAGAGGGGTGCAGAAAGAGGCAAGAGAAGTGCAGAAAGAAGGAACATAGGTGCAGAAAGAGGCAAGAGGGGTGCAGAAAGAGGGAAGCGAGGTGTAGAAAGAGACAAGAGAGTTGCACAAAGAGGGAAGAAGGGTGCAGAATGAGGCAAGAGGGGTGCAGAAAGAAGCAACAGAGGTGGAGAAAGAAGCAATAGAAGTGCAGAAAGAAGCAACAGAGATGCAGAAAGAGGCAAGAGAAGTGCAGAAAGAGGCAAGAGAGGTGCAGAAACAGGAATTAAAGTTGCCGAAAGAGGGAACAGGGGTACAGAAAGAGGCAAAAGAGGTGCAGAAAGAGGGAAGAAGGGTGCAGAAAGAGGCAAGAGGGGTACAGAAAGAAGCAAGTGAGGTGCAGAAAGAGGCAACAGAGGTGCAGAAAGAGGCAAGAGATGTGCAGAAAGTGTAAGAGATGAGCAGAACGAGGCAAAAGAAGTGCAGAAAAAGAAAGAAAGGTGTAGAAAGAAGCAACAGAAATGAGGAAAGAGGCAAGAGAGAAGCAGAAAGAAGCAAGAGTGGTTTGCGCACCATTAGTACCAATTTAACACCCACATTTAGCAATAAGTAACAGGTGACCATTCCAGGTTTGCAAAGGTCCTTCCACCACGCTGTAACACTTGTCGCTGCATTTTTGGTAACGTTTACGCCGTTTGAGCTAGAAACAAGGTTTTTTTGTTCAAATCTGCAGATTATGCAGCAGATGATGGATTATGTGGCTAATGCGGAAAATGTATTATTGTGCATAAGTCAGTGCAGCCAAACAGTTACATAATTCTAGTGGCCCTGCTCATACCTCTGACTAGGTCCAGAAGTGCTCCTCAGTGGTTCCTTCTTTTTTGTCTCATTGAGTTTATAATTTAGCTTCTATGGAAACGAGGAAGACTAAACCTGAGATTGCCACTCCACAACACAGACTATCATACCACACAATTACTCTTCATAACACATAATCCCACTCTACATAATTCCTATACACCAAATACCACATACTTTCTATCCACATAATTTCACTGCACAACATAACACATAATTCCACTACACACAAACTACATCCACTCCACTCCAAGAAACATTAATAAAACACTTTTAGATTTACAACGCTAATAGCTCTAACTCTTGCAAATGCGAGACCTATTACATTACAAATAGGCTGGGCGGTGAACTCCGCTCCGCTCGCGGAGTTTGCGGAGTTTTCGGAACTGCGCATTACGCAGAGCTCGCGGAGATCCCAAAAACTCTGCCAGCGTAGCAGAGTATTTTTCCTCGCTCGCGTTCATCAACGTCAAGTTGGCGAGCGCGAGCGGGGAAAATCCACCTCCCGGCGAGGTTTTTCCTCGTTCGCGATTGTCAACATCAAGTTGGCAAGCGCAAGCGTGGAAAATAAACCTCCCGGTGAGATTTCTCAACACGGGGGGTCAGGTTTCTCATTGCGAGTGGTCGCGTATGCTCACGTTGAGAAACTGCCCGTTTGCGTTGAGAAAGCTGCCGCTCGAGTAAAAATCTACTTGAGCGGCAGAAAGGAAATCAGCGCCCGCTTGCGCTGTGCCAGGTGCCGTTCGCAATGATTGCACAGTGCGGACAAGCAACCGGCACTGAAAATCACTGCAAACAGCATTTTTATATCGCACTCCGCCACTTGCGGAGCGCCACGTAGCGCAGCGGAGTTTTTTTTCCACTTTGCGGAGTTTCGCGTAGCGCAACTCCGCCCAGGGTTAATTATAAATGCTTCTTTAACTGGTAGTCGCGTTTGCAGAGTGGTGAAGAAAGGGGGCTGGGCCTCCAACCAGCGCTCAGGAATTCCGCTGTGTAGAACTTACAGGAGGTACGAGGAGGGCTACTTGGCCGCCAAAGTCAATCAGGAGTAAAGTGGACTTCATCCCTCAACCAGTACTGTGCTAGGAGGTGTGTTTGCAGGGTGGTGAAGAAAGGTGAGTGTGGCCTCCAAAGACCTCTGAGCAATCCCACAGTGTGGGATTTACTGGAGGTAACAGGAGGAGTAGTTAGCCCCTAAGGTCAACCTTGGGGGCCAACTACAACTCCTATTCCCTCTAGTAAGTCCCACACAGCAGGATTGCTAAGTTCTCATAGCAGGCCACTCCCCCTTTCCCCACCACTCTGCAAACGCACTTCCTGGCGCGCTCTTGGATGGGGATTAAAGTCCCCTTCGCTGCTGGGTGTCCTTAGGGGCCAACTACCCTACCTGATACCTCCAGTATGCCCCAGATAGTGGGATAGCTGACAGGTGGACACATGTCACGCCCCCTTTCTCCAACACTCTGCAAATTGTATTGTATTGTATTGTAATTGCATTTATATAGCGCTTACTACCCCTGACGAGGCGTCGAAGCACTTTTTTCGGCGAGTAGCACGCTACTCCAGGACCCATAAAGGATTAGTGTTGAATTAGTATAGTGAAATATGAAAGTAATTAAAGTGGTGGATAGGTTAGTCAGTTATTTGGATTCGGAAGGATAGCAGAAGGATATAAGAGGAAAAAAGGTTTGTATTTATATAGCGCTTGTTACCCCTGATGGGGTGTTGAAGTTTTTTTTTTGGGCAGTAGCAATCTACTCCGGAAACCCATAAAGGATTAGTGGTGAATTAGTATGGTGAAGTATGAAAGTAATTTGAGTGGTGGATATTAGTCAGTTATTTGGAGTGAGAAGGATAGCGGGTGTTTGTGAGAAGTTGGCCTGGTATATGCTGTCCACTAATTATAGTGGGCACCTTGCACCAGTCCAAACAACCCCTTATTGGAGATAGGTTAAAGACAACCTTTATTGAAAGCTATCCTAGTGGTAGCTATGGAGAGCAGCCTTCAGGCTAAGTCTTGAAGGAATGTAAAGCAGCTTGTTTTACCAGTCTATAATCTCTTGAGTGACCAAATGAAAGAGGACCACACCAGGTATATATTCAAAATATATGTATTTATTGCTAAACACACCCCTCTAGTCTCTTTATGAGGCTAGAGTTCAAAGTACATAAATTATAAGTTAGTTATCTACAGTAATAGCACAAATACACGTTTGAGCCCTAGGGGCGTACCAAACCATATACCAATAAAGTGGTATAAGAACCACGACTGAGCTAGACACAGGGCCTAGAGCCTGTAGAAGTGCTTGGACCACAAGGAACCACCCAAGGTAGTGACACAGGGGACCCACGGAGACGCGTGCAGTGTATGAACACAGCCGCGAATCGCCGTTAACTTCTATGGGGAAAGTCGCGGTTTGAATTTAAAAGAAAAGGGACACTTAGAGGAGGACTTGGAGCAAACCCTTTGAGAACTAGGCTGTTTTAGTGTCAATACCCACGGGAGCACCGGAGTACTCGAGTTACCTCACCCAGGGAGCCGGGTGCATAGGTGTCTTTCGGGGTCGGGTTTCGTCGTCGCTTTCAATGACGATCTGCTGCAAAGTGCTGCTGGCGGCCAAGTCGAAAGTGTTCGGGTGGATCCAAAGGTGGATCGAAGATCTGAAGAACCTGAAAGCAGAGGGGACAGAGTCTGGGTCACTAGCCAGTGACCAGGAAGGCGATGAGCAGATGCCCACCGATGTCGAGTGCTTCAGGTAGGTTGACAGTCGTCTTGACTCTTCAGCCACGAGGTCCAGGAGGCGTCGACAATGACCAGGAGCTGGATTCAAGCTATCCCATGACGTCTGTCGATTGCAGGGGTGTTGGCGACCGGATTGGACCCAACAAGCCTTGGCAACAGCAAGTCTCATGGAAATGGAAGAAGGACGATGTTGCAGACCAGCAAGGTCTGTGGGACTCACCCAGCAAGGGTAAGTCAGGGCACGCCTGGAGCAACCAGGGAGCCCATGCAGAAGAAGATTGGCCTTCAGGAGGGCCTACTAGCCAACGGACTAGTGACCGCGAAGGAGCCTCGAGTCGACGCATGTGGAGCTGGCTCACAGGACACTCGTGGAGTGGAGGCCAGCGATCTTCGGTGCAGTCGGTGCTGGAGGATGGGGCTACTCGGAGCCCAAAGCACGACTTCGTGGGAGACCCAGAAGAGGATGCACTTGCAAATGCGATCGGTGTCCAGGGGTCACGGTTCCACGTTACCCACGACAGCTACGGGTCTCAGCTTTGCTGGGGACTCAGGGCAGCCTCGAGGAAGTCTGGAAATCTACCTCTGGTGATGCAAAGACTTCGGCGTCCGGCGGGAGCTTCAGCGATGCAGACCGGACAATTGCTTCTTTGGTGCCTGCCAAGCAGGGGAGTCACTCCTTGACCCCAAGGAGATTCTTCAGTCCTCTAATCTTAAAGTAGAGCGTCGAAGGTCCAGGATTCTGTATCAGAGTTTCATCCAGGTAAATCTAAAGTTCTAAGGACTGGGGTCCCATACTTATACTAAGGTAGGGGTTGGACATACTCTGTGGCCCCACCTATGGGAGGGTCAGGGCAGAGGGGTGGTTACACCCTTTCCCTTTGTCCAGTTTCCACGCCAGAGCAGGGGCTGGAAGCCCCTGAGCCGGTTTGAACTGGGGTATGCACAGGACACCAAATGTGCCCCCAGTGCAAGACTTCAAAGCACCAGAGAGTGCTCCCGCCCAGCCCCAATACACACTATCCTGTCTGGGGAGGTGGTTACACTTCCCTGGGACAGGAAACCTATTGTCCAGGCCTCCCCTGCCAGAGTTTCGGTCAGCAGCAGGAGGCCAGACTCGTGTCTGTGGCATCCATTTTGTGATGCCAGGGCTCTGGAAAGTCAGTACCGGGTATACCGGTGTGTACATGTCTCTCCCTCTAGAAGGGTGGAATGCTACCCCTGCCACCAGAACTGGCGGGGGTAGTATTCCAAGATGTTTGACACCAAACACGACATGTTTCCGTGCAGCCATCCCAAAGTTAGCATTTAACGCAAGGTTATAATGCGCTTAAGAGTATATGGTCGGGCTGCACTACAAACAGCATCAGAGAAGGGTCTCCGAACGCTGCAGAGGGGCCCAGCTCATGCAGGGCACCCTCTCACATAGGAACCACGCACTCTGCCTTCAGGATTGATAAGGCCTGCCATAGGAGTGACTTATAGGTTTATATGTGTGTATGTATGTAGTGATATAGGTAGCCTATATCACAGTAAGAGGCGCATGCACCACCTTACCCAGGCTGCAGTAGCAGACCTGTGGTGTCATTTTGGATGGCCTTCCAGGGGTGGCACAATACATGCTGCAGCCCCTGGTAGGCCTCTGAGGTACCTATGCCCTGGGTACATAGTATACCATATACTAGGGACTTATAAGGGCACTCCAGATTCCAATCAGAGATGTGCCTAAGGCACATGGAAACCATTTTAGAGAGGAAGCAGCTAGGCTGGGGTTCTGATTAGCAGGGCCCCAGCCAGACTAAGGTTGAAAAACAGTGAGCATCAGCAAAAAGTGGGGGTACCCATGTGAAGCAGATCCTACTCTCCTACAGTGTTGGTGTGTTGAAGCGCTTTTCTGGTGAGTAGCACGCTACTCCGGAACCCATAAAGGATTAGTGTTGAAAATTAGTATAGTGAAATATGAAGTAATTTGAGTGGTGGATATGTTATTCAGTTATTTGGATAGAGAAGGGTAGCGGCAGGATAGAAGAGGGAAAGAGGTGTGTATTTATATAGCGCTTGCTACCCCTGATGGGGTTTGAAGCGCTTTTTTTTGGTGAGTAGCATGCTGCTCTGGAACCCATAAGGATTAGTGTTGAATTAGTATAGTGAAATATGAAAGTAATTTGAGTGGTGGATATGTTAGTCAGTTATTTGGATTGAGAAGGGTTGGGGAGGGGTAGAAAAGGGAAAAGGTTTGCATTTATATAGCGCTTGTAACCCTGATGGGGTGTTGAAGCGCTTTATTGGCGAGTAGCACGCTACTCCGGAACCCATAAAGGATTAGTGTTGAAAATTAGTATAGTGAAATATGAAAGTAGTTTGAGTGGTGGATGTTTTATTCAGTTGGATAGAGAAAGGTAGCGGAGGGATAGAAGAGGGAAAAAAAGGTTTGCATTTATATAATGCTTGCTTACCTCTGATGAGGTGTTGAAGCGCTTTTTTGGCGAGTAGCACGCTACTCTGGGACCCATAAAGGATTAGTGGTGAATTAGTATAGTGGAATATGAAATTGAAAAGTGAACATGCTAGTTTGTTATTTTGATTGAAAAGGATAGTGGAGGGATAGGAAAGTGAAGGATTTTGATTTTTTTTTTTGGAGGTCATAGCAGTAGGAGGAGGCTTTTGGATGAGTAAAAAGGGGTTGTGGAGGGGAAGGGTCAGAGGGAAGAGTTTAGAATGCACCTCCTGGTGCGTTCTGGGTTGGGGATTAAGTCCCCTTGAATCCTGAGGGTCCCTGGTGGCCAACTAGCCCACCAGGTACCTCCAGTAAGCCCCACACAGCTGGATTGCTGAGAGTGGTCCGAGGCCACGCCCCCTTTTTACACCACTCTGCAAACACGCCTCCTGGCGCACTGCTGCTCGGGGGATGAAGTACACTTTAGTCCTGAGGTCCTCAGGACACAAGAGGACCTCATCCCCCAACCAGCAATGCGCCACAAGGTCAGTTTGCAGAGTAGTGTAAAAAGGGGCGTGGCCTCAGGCCACCTCTCAGCAATCCCACTGTGTGGGGCTTACTGGAGGTACCTGGTGGGCTAGTTGGCCCCTAAGGACCCTTAGCATTCAAGGGGACTTAATCCCCCAACCCAGAATGCGCCAGGAGCTGCGTTTGCAGAGAGGTGCAGGGAGGGGACGGGGCCTCCAGCAAGATGCTGGGTTTTCTTTTTTTTGGGTATTTTTAGAAGGGGGGCTGTGTGGCCCCCCTTCTCTCAATATTTTTGGGGCCCTGGGGACCCCATCCCCCAGGGCCTGGCCAGCCTTTTCTTTTTTTTATTTTGGAGGGGGCCGTGCGGCTCCCTCCTGAGGCTTTATCGGCCCCAGGGACCCCATCCCCTGGGGCATTGCCTCCTTTTTCTTTTTTTAATAAAAATCATTAAATATTCGGGAGGGAGGCCGCATGGCCCCCCTTCCCTGGGCCACTTCTGGCCCCGGGGACCCCATCCCCGGGCCCTGGCAAGCCTTTACTTTTTTTTTTTGGATAGGGGCCGGCCACGTGGCCCCCCTCCTGAGGCCAATTATGGTCCCAGGGACCCCATCACCTGGTGCCTGGCAAGCCTTGTTTTTTTTGCAGGGGGGCCGTGTGGCGGTTCCCGGGACAGCGTGGGGGGGAAGGAGCCCCCCCATGCATTTTAATAAGAAATGCCTCAGGGAGGTGGTGGTCCCCGGGGCTGCGGGGGCCCCCACGGGCCCCGTACCAAAATAAAACATTGCCCCCGGCACTTGGCCCACCTGGGGGCTTAATTAAATAAAGCGCGGAAGCCCGTGCTTCATTTTCTTTTTCTTTTTTCGAATGGATTCGTGCACCCAGCGCGAATTCGGACAAAAATATTTTTTTTTAAATGCTTTTTTTGGGCCTGGGGGTCCTTGTGGGACCCCCTGAGCAGGCCTAGGGGGGCAGGGTGTTTCTACCCTGCCCCCTTTTCTTGTTTTTTAACCTTTTTTAAACACATTTCTTGTGACTCGGTTTCACAAGATGGCTACCAACACTTCCTGGTTTGGAGTGTTGACAGCCAATCAGAATGAAGCTCGTGCTCGGGAGGGTTCGCGGATCCTCCTTGGCCCTCAGATGTCGATATTTTTATTTTTTAAATTTCTCAACAATTACTGAACGGATTTACACCATTTAATAAAAAGCACGCTTTCTGAACCAAGAGCTAACTTTTTGCCAAATTTGGTGTAATTCCGTTCAGCAGTTCGGGCTGTAGCCGTGTCTAAAGTTCCTATGGAAATTAACATGGGGAAAACATGGTTTGGGAACCCCCTTTTTTCTCGGCCCCCACTTGACGATCACCCCAAAACTTTCAAGACAGGAGCTGACCCTGAGTGAACCATTAGTTTTGAAAATTTTGCGAAGATTCGTCAAACTGCGCTAAAGATATTGGCAAAAGAAAAAACGCTTTTAAATAGCAACGAGGTCCTAACTATAACTACCAGTAGGTAATATATATATATATATGAAAAAACAAAGGCTATAGCATATTTTGATGTTAAATTTTTTTCCTTTTCAACCTCTGTTATAATCGAATAAGCAGTTAAATATGCTTAACTGTATTAGCAAAATCCATACCTTGGCACTAGCCCGTAAATTCAATGTGTGACATTGATTACTATAATACGAATCAACAGGGAAAACATAGTAAGATTCATGGAATTTAAAACCGTGGTATGGTGTAAGGGTCAACAAAACTATAAGTACTATTGGCAGATGGAATATTTGATTAGGCACTGACCATTTAAACTAATGTACTGAAATAACATGTACTTCGAGACATAAATGATGCCAGTAATAAGCGTATGATGCTTGCCCACTTGTAGTATATAATAGGGCACTTGCCCGTATGGCTGGAAATATCCATGTAAATTGGCACTTATGCAGTTGCCCATTTATAGTATATAAAATGGCACTTGCCCGAGATATTTTTGCAAATAGGCACTTATGCACTTTCTTGTATATAATTTTCCCATGTTTTAAATGGATTGGTTGAGGAATATTTTTAACACAAGTCTCATCTTGTGATAATGATTTATGGATGGATTTAAAAAAAAAAAATGTAACAATGAATTATAATTGTTGTAGGGAAAAAATACGGAGGTAAAAGTCTTGCTTCTATGTTGTTTGAAACGCTGCACGTAAAATGTTTTGCATTACGCGTTCATGTCATGTGACCAAGGCCGTTGAGGTGGCCGAAAAAGTTATGGCGGATGGAATCAACCAAAAATAAAGCAACCACAATTGTGTCTGCTCCGTTAGTAGCAAGACGACAGCAAACATCAAGTAAATATATTTATATATATATATAGTTTTATATATATATATATGATATATATATATATATTTTTTTTGTTTTTTAACATATCTTTTTATACATACAAACATATCACCCTATTAACCCACAATCCCTAAACCCTAAAATTACCCTTACCATCCAAAAACCCATACCCACCCTAAACCAATAAAAAATCCCCTTGCCACCCAAAAACCCATATCCACCCTCAGCCCTAAAATGTCCCTTTCCACCCAAAAAACCCATACCCACCCTAAAATTAACCTCGCCACTCAAAACCCATACCCACAGATAAACAATGTCTCTGTATAGACACAAATGCACATCAGGTAAGAACTGGGACAAGACAGACAGGTGAGGAGGAAATGGCAATGTAATCAAGTTTTGGAAACTTTAGCCGCTTTGACATCTATTGTATTACATTTACTTTTATCCCTTTCATTTCATCATAAATGCCAACTGTTACCTACTTAAGCTATCCTAATTCCTTGTGGTATCTGCTTTGAACTTCCTTGTACTAAAGGTAATACATTTTTACAATAAAAACTAAATTATACTTGTGATTGTAAAAAATGTTTTTTATGAGAACAGAACAAATAGAGCCACGCTGAGAGTTACCTTCGTGGGAAATGTGCCAATGATTCCCATTGAAGACTTCTTTAAGTTCTTATAATAGGCAGTCTTTGTAAGCCTCAATATAGTATTAATGAAAAGTGTGTATAAACAGTAAATGTTTCTAGGTTCAGTTTGGTGAACATGGCATTTTCTGGGTTAGATTGAAGAATCCGATTTGTTATCCTCATGAGAGTTGTACGTTATAGACACAAAGGGGTCAGAGGAAGGGAGAAAGTGGAAATACAAAAAGGCTACGCTGCAGATTCCGAGAAATAAACTGATTGCAATGGATCACGGCCATGAGAAATAAGCACTGGCGAGGTTAATACGTCTTGCCTGTAATACTGGGGATTAGTCCTATCGGCTGTGCCAAACGTTTTTTTCCCTAGCTGGTGATCATTTTGAAATGCCTTTTATGAAAAAAACATTTCAAGTTGACTATTGGAGATCGCGGCGGCAGCGAGACAAAATGGCCACCCCCTAGTGTTCCTCCAGCGCGTCAAGGAAACGTTATTAAGGGAAAGACGGCTATCCGGCACAATACAACTTTACAAACATGCAGAAATGCTTCAGATGTTTCTGGGAGCGGCGAGGTAGGTTTTCAGACTTTTTTTTGGGTCTAAACACTCATTTAGGGCTTTTTCCTTGCCGCTCCCGGTGTGCTCCTTACTCTGGCTGCCATTTTGAGAGCTCTTCAGCTCGGTTTTTCCTTCTCTTCAGGAATGAGTGTGCATTTGTTCGGCGTGAGTGAACAGCACACAGGCTGAAGAAATGTACTCTTTTCTTTGTTTTCCTGCCTTATTTTTTCTGGATATTACCGTTTTCTTGGACATTTCTGCAATATTTTTATGACAGTCTTACCTCAAGGGGCTCTTTAAGAATGTACTGGCTGTCTTTCGCTGGCTTGCTTTTGTTGTGACTTCTAAATGGTAGATTCTCTTAGTTAGTTGTTGCGCATTGAATATTTCTGTTGCTTTGGTGGTCAGTGTGAGAATATTTAGGGTAGCCTTCTGTTACTCTGGCTGTGCAAATATAGAGTCTGCACACTCATTTAAATCTTTGGCCTCTACCAATTCTACCACCAATAGTCACAAAGATTCTGGAGGTAATGCTCATAAAAGGGTTCAAAAAGACCCCTCCCATCCGAACACGTCACCGTTAACTTAGACATTAGAGGATATCATGGATGAGCTGAGGAATATAAGACCTTTCATGGTAGACACTACTGCGTCACTCCAAAGAATTGAGGATAAGTGGGCTCACATGGACGCAAGGCTCTCAGAGGTTGAACAAAGGATTAGTGATGTCCAGGATGTTGTTGCTAAGGTAGATATCTTATCCAAAGAAGTTACTCATCTCAAGAAGCTTACAGAGGATTTGGAAAATCGTAATCGGCGCAACAATTTACAAATTTATGGCATTTCGGAGGGCTGAGGGCCTTGACATGATTGAGTTCCTGAAGACTCACATACCAAGAATAGTTGGCCTGCTGAAACCTGCGGATCTCAATATTCAGAGGGCTCACAGGATTGGCCCTCTTTATGCATCATTCTCAAATAAACCGCGGGGAATTATTGCCTATTTTCTTCAGTATTCTGACTTAATGATGGTTCTTACTGCGGCCAAGCAACTTAAACAAATGTTATGGTCTGGCCAGAATATTTTTTTCAGTCAAGATGTCTCAAAGACTTCTGCTAATCGCAGGAACGAGTTTTTGGATCTCAGACCGGCACTGCGTTTTATGAATGCTCATTATGGCCTTATTCATCCTTGTTTTTTTAAAGTTACATATAAAGACAGGACAAACACATTTGAGGATCCTGCAGAGCTTAAGAAATTTATTCATGTGCATAAAGGTGAAGACATGGAATTAACTAAATCTTAAAATGTTTTATTTTTTAGTACTTTAACAACTGTTTTTTTCTCTCTTTTTGCAGGTCTCCAAATCCTTCTTACATCGATGATGCTGTATTTGTTCACTATTGTACTATTATCCGATGTGCACTTTTTGTTCAGATGTGCTGTCTCCCTATTGTATGGTAAGTCCTTATGGTGCTGTGTTGGTCAAGTTTTTCTTTTCTCTTACAACGTCTTTCCAACATCTGTTGTAATCATATTGCTTTAATCTTGATTTTTCCACTTAAAAGCGGTATCTGTTTTTCTCGTTCCCCTGTCTCTTTGACAATATTTCTCTTTTGTTCTTTACTCGCATGGCTAAAGCTCTTTGGCTTTTTACCATCTCTCTTTCATATGTGTGTCTGGGGAGTATGTGTTCTCCTCATGCCGTTTTCGTTTTTTCTTCATTTATTACTTCACTTTCTTTCTTGTCAATCCCCTTTTTACTTTCTTCTTTGTTACACAACAAATGTCTTGGTAAGCAATTCTGTTTTTCTGGATCTCTATTATTTATTGCCTGGTTTCAGATGGATGGCAGGATATCTACACACTAACCTCTATGTTTTATCTTAAATTATCTCTTCAAACTTCTCTTATAACAACTTTTTTGTCTGTGGGCCATACTGTCTATTTGGATTTCCACTTCTTTTTCTTAAAATTGTTTTGGTTGGTTATCTCTTATAGTCCTTACTGGTTTCTTATTTACTCTTCAATAGTTCTTTACTTTTTTCCCTGATGAGTGGTTTACAAATTGTTTCTTGGAACGTTAAAGGAATTTGTAACCCAGTTAAAAAAAACAAAGAGTGTTGTCTCATTTGTCAAGGTTGAAGTGTCAAGTAGCTTTATGCAAAAAACGCACCTTAAAGAACAAGACTTAAACTCCTTGCGTAAGCAATGGGTCAGGAATGTTTTTTGTTTCCCAGCTGTTAATAATAAGAATGGTGTTGTAATATTACTTCATAAATCGTTATGTATTCAATTGTTGAACAAGGCCAAATATGACAATGGTAGATAGCTTCTATTAGAGATTAAGATAAACAATACTCAGTTTTGTTTTTGTAATGTTTATGGTCCTAATGGTGTAGATTTAGTATTTTAGAATGCATTCTCCACTCTTCTTTCTTCTCATGCATCTGAAAAGCTCATAATAGGTGGTGATAGCAATCAACTTATGGATCCCTTTTTAGACCGGAAATCTCAAACTAAGTTTATCCCAAACAAAATGCACAAGACCTTCCACAAAGCTTTCGCTTCTAGAGGGCTGATAGATGTTTGGAGAGTCTCTCACCCGGATGTTCTAGAGTTCTCCATTTTCTCCCCTGTGCATAGATCCCACTCCAGAATAGATTATATTTTTTGTACACAACCTATTCTACAATTTCTTACACACGTCGAGATGGGTTCAATACTTATTTCAGATCATGCCCCAGTCATAGTAGATCTGGACTACCCTACTCCTATGCCCACTTCACGTAGATGGAGATTTAACTATATTCTTTTGCTGGACAGTCAATTTACAGAGCAGATTACATCATTTACACAGGAATTTTTTGATAATAACCTTCCCTCGGACTCACAGATGAATTTTGTATGGGATGCATTTAAGGCAACAGCCAGGGGTTTCATTATAGATTACGTTGCAAAAAATAGAGGAAGAGACGTAAAGAATCGACACTACTTATGGAACAAATTAAACCCTTAGAACACAAATACTTTTCTCCAAACCACAATGACACTCTGTCTAAACTTGTTAAGGCAAAAATGCAATATAGCAAACAGTCTTGGAGCGACGCTTGTGAAAGTTTGCTTAAGTTTAATGCTAAAATTTATGGAGGTCTGAACAAGGCTGGCAAATCGTTGGCTAATTACCTTAAAATTAAAAAGCAAAAGACTAGAATTGTCGCTAGAACAGACATAACTGGGGTTAGTCATGTTAGTGACTAAAATATTAGAATGCTTCACAGATTTCTACATCAACTTATATACCCCTGAGTCTTCCCCTTCACAGGATCTGATAGATGCCTTCTTTCAATCTATTCCTAAGTATCTTGAAAACAATATTGATCTATCCTCTTTGGATATTCCAATTTCCGAGCAAGAAATATCAAATGCCATGATTTACCTTCCAAAAGACAAAACTCCCGGGCCTGATGGATTCTCTGTACGCTTTTTTCCACATTTTAAACAACTCCTGATTCCTAAGCTGCTGCTTCTTATTACCCATTTTTTAACCATGGGAATAACACTAGGTTCTTTTACTCAAGCCATGCTCTGCTTGATCCCTAAGAAAGGCAAGGATTCCTCCCGGTGCAGTAATTACAGACCTATTTCATTGATTAAAACGGACTGTAAGATTTTGCTAAACTATTGCCACTCCGTATTAACCAAGTTGGACCTGACTTAGTTGATATACATCAATTGGGGTTTGTAAAAGGTCGCTCCATCACAGACAACTCTAGAACTTTCCTTAACATAATTCACTTGGCTCCCAAGTTGAACTCCCCTGTGGCAGCCATAACGCTAGATGCAGAAAAAGCATTTGATCGTGTGAACTGGGAGTTCATTTTCAGAGCATTGAAATGGCATGGCTTTAGTCCTCATATCCTTCAATATATTAAGTTATTATACTCTGATCCCTCTACCACTATTTGGGTCAATGATCAGCAGTCCAGTTATTTCCCCCTCCATAGGGGGACTAGACAAGGGTGTCCTTTATCCCCATTATTGTTTATGTTGTCTCTAGAACCCTTCCTGGAAAAAAATTGCCGTTCTTCAAAATTCACAGGTTTTCAATTTAAAGATATAGACATTAAATTTACTGCTTTTGTGGATGATATTTTGCTATACCTCCCTAACCCAAGTACATCCATTCCGGAATTATTCTCATTATTACAGGAATATTCCATAGTTTCTGGATATAAACTTACTATAGATAAATCAGAGGTTCTTCCTCTAAATAAATACTGCCTTCCAGCCACGTTCAAGGACACGGGGTTCACATGGAACTCAAAAGATATAAAATGCTTAGGTATCATATACACAAACAACATTAAAGAAACTATTAAACTTCATTTGAATGAAATTAATATAAAAATTTCAGCTTTAATAGAGGGCCGGTCCCCCTTATTTTTGTCCTGGTGGGGTAGATTGGCAACTATTAAAATGATTTTATTACCGATAGTCAATTTTTACCTCTCTATGTTGACAGTATCCCTTCCACTTTCTTTTTTAAACTGTTAATCGCTCCCTCATTAAATGTTTATGGAATAGTCGCAAGCCTAGAATGTCATTAGTACGTCTGCAACAGTCAAAGGAAAATGGAGGGGTCAATTTTCCCAAGCTTAGACTATACCATCCTGACTTTATGTTGAAACAAATGTGGTCCTCCCTTGCCCTAACCCCTCAAGCAGAAGTGACTACCTGGGGTCAACTGGAACAGGCCCAAAGCACACCATTTTCTTTGAACAAGGCGGTTCTTCTCTTTCAACCCCCTAAAACCTTTTTCTCTCCAATACTTACCCACTCCATAGCTGTTGCTAAACCTCTAATTCTTTCCTCTAACTCCTGCATGGATATTTTTCTGCAAACTCCCATTTGGTACAACAAACAACTAAATAACAAAGTCCTCTCTTGGAGAGGTATTATTACCATTGGCCATATACTCAACGACGGCTCTCTTATGGATTTTTCTGAGATTCAGGAAAAGTATGGCATATCTTCTTTTCATGCTACACATTACCTTCATCTTAAGACTCTTTTTCTTCCTCACCTCACTCAGGCTTCTCTCCCTGTTCCAGTAACTCAACCCCCACCCCTTAATTTAGATTTTTCCTCTCATATGAAAGCCTCGGGTTTATATAGGATTTTGTCCTGCGCCTCCGATTTGAGAACTAAATCCAAGGTGGAGCTCTTATGGGAAGCAGATCTTAACCACGTTCTCTCTCCAGACATGGGAATCCATTTGGGCTAAAATTCACACTTCATCTCACTCAGCAAGCACAATACAAACACTATATTATTTTTACAATAGACTATTCCTCATCCCTGCGGATCGTCACAGATTTAAGTTGACTGATACTGCAAAATGCTGGTCTTGCTCGCATGACAAGAGTGATCTCTTACATATGTGTTTCCTTTGCCCTCCTGTTAAGCAGCTTTGGACACTCAAATGGAAGAAGTTGAACGATATTTTGTCCGTGACCTTTCCTTTTGATATTTTGCACATTTTCGTAGGAGGTTCCTCCTCTATATGGCAATCCCAGGGTATGATAGGAAAGTTCATAGACTTGTTCATAGCATTAGCCCTACTGATTATCACCACCAATTGGAAAGATTCTCCCAAAATTTCTTTCATTGGTTGGTGGAATTTATTATGCCATCATCATAGATTGGATCGTGCATTTGCTACCTCTATTCCTTTATTAATTAAAAAGGATCTACTTTGGTCACCACTTTCGTCTCTTATCCAGATAATCTGCTCAATCTATATCCATTGCTACCAATTATGAACCACCATAAATGATATAAACTTTAACAAGTCAATCCTGTTGTTTTTTAGGGAATGTTGCTGTTGCTTATCATATGCTTTTCCTTCTTTCCCTCCCTTCCCCCTTTCCTTTTCTCCTTCTCCCTCTTTCTTTCTATACAAATTAAAATGCATTCGCTTTGGTAAATGTCTATGTTTTTCAATTCAGGCTATATACTTTTAATGCATCAGTTTATGCAAAGTTATCCCTAGCTGATCTTATATTCAGTAAATGCTCATTTTTGGTTAATAGAGTTATTGACTGTTCTTATTTTATTTGTTCATTAATTTCGCTTGAATTGAAGTGCTTGTATATTTTGCCTTATTGCTGTACTTACACAATCTTAATAAAGCATTGTAAACAAAAAAAAGGATGACCACCGTGCGTGTGCATGCATGATATGGTTGCCGCTAGGATGAACTAACTTGATCCTTCACTAATATACACAATCAAGATTGAGCAGACTGTAATGACGCATTCAACGTTCTATTTATTTACAAAGCTTATCATACACAAACTACGGTTATGTCCCTTAACACTGAGCAAGTTCAAGAACAACCTATGAACTGATAAGCACGCATAAGGTCATGACACTGCCTAGACTCCCAATAGAACTTTAATATCTGCTTCATCCCTTCCCTGTTTGCAAAAACCACATTCCATCTCAAAGCCTGCTTTGGGTGATTCCTACAATCCGACAGACCAATAGCAAGAGGGTATCCCCTGTGGAGTCTACTTCCTTGCGGCTCCTACAAAAGACATTCAACGAGGTGCATTTTTTAAACCAACACTACGGGCCCGATTCACAAAAGTAATCTGAGACAAAATCCTAACTTTACGACTTTCGGTATTCACAAAAGGCATTTAGGAGTAGTAAAGTTAGGATTCTAACTTTACTACTCCTAAATGCCTTTTGTGAATACCGAAAGTCGTAAAGTTAGGATTTAGTCTCAGATTACTTTTGTGAATAGGGCCCTACAACTTTCAGAATGCACTGATGTCCTAAAAGGCATAATCCTCAAACTAATTTGTGTTTGCAAACCTACGTTACTAGAGCAAATACCTTGATGTATCAGTGTAGTATATTCACAGAAGGATACCTTGGACTTGTAAACTGTTTATCTCCCACAGAATATTACGCCACCCATATTTAACATTGAATGGGAGTAAATCCAGTGCAGGGAGTTGGTAGCGGGTGTTTTCAAGGTATGTAATATCTTAAAAGTTTGGGAAAACCCAGAAACATATCTGTTTGTGGCTATTTACAAAATTCCATCTTAGCCTTTTCCACCCTGGAAATGTTTGCTTTTGCCAAGGTTTTGAGTAAATCCCTTTGCAGGATGGGAAAGGGAACGGAGATGTCGGTGAAGAGGGTTCTTCATGGAGAAAACTGGTATACTGTTCATCACAAATCTTTCTCATGTGACCACCTGGAAATCTAGGAGCCTACAAAGTCCAAACGATTTGGGAATACTCCGTACCAAGCTAATAGCATCCATAGTTTTAATCACCCCCGCCTCCCCCCAACGACATTCCTACCTATTCAAACCTACAGAAACCATGGATAGTTGTTATGAAACTGCACTATACAAGTTTGTAGGGATTTATTCAATGTCTAATGACAGATAATTGGATTGAGTAAGATGTATGACCTCAATGGATAACTTGACCAAGGAAGGATTTGGAAAATGCGCCTTTTCTCATTTTTATGGCTAGCCTCCTCCCTCTGTGCCTCATTCTGAGATTAGCTCTCACATTTATTTGGTTACAGAACCCGCATCCCATGGCCAATTCATTGGCGCTGTCACATTCCTAATACATATGAAACATTTTCTTGTATTTTGATGCTATAATAACTCTCCAACACAGGCTGATTTAACACTGATATATTGTAATAGACTGCCACTTTCACATTACAGTTCTCAGTCGTACTGTACTCTTTAAACTGCAGCTTTGCTGAGGTATGTGTAATACAAACATTGTGGAGGATCAAAATTCCACCTCTCATGCATGTAAAGGTGTGTTGCACACTCATATGTGTCTTCTGACTAGTTACTATTGTAGCATTGTGTTTACGACCTTTTTCAAGGCTAGGGAGTAGCAAACTCTGTGCTGACCTCGTATAGTACTGTGAACTGGAAGGCACTGGCTTCTCAGAACAATACTTTTTAATAGCATTTTCAGGGCCAAACAGAATAAAGGTGGTATATGTAAAGCACACACATGTAGGAGCAGTCCGCCAGAGCACTGAGATGTGAGTATTAGTGTAATGAAGGGCCGCTTATAGTACTCACTATTTATATCCATGCAACAAGAGCAAACTGTATGTACAGTGGCTTACCTTCTTGCATAAATAATATGAAAATAGTCTGTGGCATCTTGCAGAATACAGTGAATACACCCTCTTCATACAAGGGAGAGGTGTGGTGCAGTGGCCATAGTGGCTGACTTTGGAGCGCGTGGTTCACGGTTCGATCACCGGCAGCAGCTCAGCTCAGCATCATGTGACTCTGGGCAATAGCTCACTTAATCTCCCCGACAGCCCCCAGTGCCTAGAAACCCTTAAGGGGGTTATATGTTCACGTTTTACAAATAGGAATTATTATTATAGGACTGAATTTCAAAATAGACTGGCCTTTTTTCTAAGCGTGCATCATCTCCAGAAGTTCTGCTGACCCGCAGTTCAATGCCGGCTCCCTGTCAGTAGTCCAAGCTATCACTCAGTGGGGCTGAAACTGTGAACCACTCTTGCAAAGAATGGTGCCACAATGCTCCAGGTTGTCTGACAAACAACAGGAGAACAAAGAATGTTTGCATGTGTGACATTCAGGTCAAGGGTTGCATCACATATGCATCAGTCAAGCTTTTTGGGATGGAAACTCTTATGGTTGTGAGAGATTAGCTTGCAGCAGCCCTATCATTATAAAGCAAGTGTCTAAAATTATATGGGAGACTGAAAGCTTGAGAACACAGCATATTTAACATCCGTAGAATACTTGCGTTGCATTTGTATAACAAATATTATATGTTCATTGTGGAGTGATGCTTCATTTTGAACAGTGGTACAGTGCAAAACAGTTAACGATTTATTGAAAAACCCAATAAAAATAATTTGAAATAACTAGTACAGGCTGTACAGTAACACTGTAGAAGCATTGGAACAACAATTATAATCTGAATCTTTGACATACATCAGAGGTCAGACTGCCACGCCACCCATTGTGAAGGTTATGGCATTGTTACGTTTCTGTGCTAATGTCTCAATTCAGGTACAGTACACTAATCGGATGTATCAGCCAACTTTTTCAGCTGTATTCAACCAGGTCCTGGATGTTATGTTTAGAGGCATGAATGACTATATCCAAATTCGATTGGATAATGCTATACTGAACAATATCAAGGCCAAGTTATGTGGATTGGGAGAAATGCCACATGTGGGAGGTGCCATAGATGGAACCCATGTTGCACTGATGCCACTTCATAACTGGATAGCAAATGTACCGCAATAGGAATAATTTCCACTCCATCAATGTGCAGTTGGTTTGCATTGATAGACCAGTGTCTGTGCAACATTTCCAGATACCAGCCATGACTCACTTATGCTATGATGGACAGCTGCATACCACAAAATATGGCAGGCCTTGCACTGAGGAAGGCCTGGCTTGAAGATAAGTTACAGCCATTATCTTTACCCCATTTTTGAAGTTCATATTTGTCCATCAAAAAATCAATTTGCTAATGTTTGCTTTTGTGATGATGTATCTTAGCAGATTTAGGTTTTCAGAGTCATATCTGACTTTCAACACCTCTGAGGAACCCAACAATACCAGTGGAACTCCACTTCAATGAGGCCTATGTGTGAACAGGAGTCTCGTGGAGCAGGATTTTGGGCTCATGAAGGCCTGGTTCAAGTTCCTGAACAAGATCGGAGGGGCTCTCCATTACTCTCCTGGAAAGGTCTGCAAGAGTGTTGTGGTGTATGCTTCACAACATTGCCCTGTGGAGATACATACCTTTCATCCCTGATGACAAACCCCGGGGTGATGTTGATAACATGGATAAGTAAGATGTTAGTGATGAGGATGAAGGCACTGACATCAGGAATTAACTTATTGACAAGATCTTTTGACTGATATGACTGTAAAGAAAGTGTCATTTGTTTGTCCGCACTATGAATTTATCCTTTTTTACAATTGAATCTACTAACCAACAAATTTCATTTCAGATTGTGGTTTATTTATTGTTTTATAAGTGCAGTTGAGTTGAAAATGTGTTTGAATTTATACTGTCATATTTTCACAAACACAGATATAATCATGGCCATGCATGATGACTAGTAACATTTTTACAGCACTTGAAGTGAGCTTGTAAAAATGTTATCAATAACAAATGTAAATAGAATGTTAGCCTAAAATTTAAGAATATATTTTCTTAATCCTTCCTAGGTCATGTCATCCTTTCATCTGCTGGGGCAGTAGCACGTCATTGGTGGATACTTTGGAGTGTTGCAAAGATACAGGTTTTGGACAGATCTGCAGCATATGTTGCCTGACTGTTGATGGAATGGTTGTGACCATTTAGCAGTACACTTCCTCTTAGTAATGGAGTGATGCCAATGTAAATGAGTTTCGTAAAGATGACTGACATGTGGTGTGTTGTCAAAGCTGTAGCAAATCTGTGTAAATTTGGTGTAGTGTATGCCTGTGCCTGAGCATAATGTCTGTGGAAAATACAAGGACAGCTTAATGTGTGGCTGAAGACTCTATCAGGCTCCTACTGTATTTAGACATGCCAGTTGTCATCGGCCTGTAACCCTGAGTTTATTTCTTCATAATAGGTATATTCCTTACATAACTTTCATTAGAACAATCGTATTTCATTATACCCCATACAACTTTTTCTATTTGGATATGTCATTCTTAATGCTATGTTTTCTCTGCAAGTTCTGTGTGTAGACAAGTGTCTGTACACATTGTTGATGTGTCTACCTCTCTTGCTGGGATTTTGGATGTGTAACACATTTTATTTTGACAAACCAAAATTGGTGTTGTTTTACATATTGAGCTTAGTTTAACAGTAATTAGTTGGAGTCATAAAATGTGTACTGAGTGTGTAGACTATATGATTAACAAACGTTTTAACTTTTATAGTAGTATGTATGGGTTGTGAACAAATATATAATTCGACAAATTATTAAAATAAGGAGGTCATTGCACACATTATTTCTATTCATGTATGCGCTCAGTCATAATGAAAAAAACGTTAAAATAAGTTTACACCCAGTAATATTCTCAAAAAATAAGTTTAGTTGTATGTTTCAGAGAAAATAGCAAGTATCCAACAGCTGCTTAGACTGAAGTATACAAAAAAAAAGTCATGGATAGAATTCCAAAATTAATCTCAGCCACTGGTAATTACCTGGGCCACATCCCAGTTTATCTTTATTTTGCACACCATGCCACATCAGTTTAGACCCAGCTATATGCAAATCAGTCTTGACCCTGCTCCAATGGGAACAGTTAGCCCCAACTGCCAAGCCAGATCCTCTCTTTACTGGAGCACATGCAACCTAGGACAGCTGCTTGAAGTCATTTTCCAGGCAACAGTCCATGAGCCGATGGAAAATGCTTGATCATCAAGTGGACAAGGAGAATAGTCCAGATGTTCACATTAGGAGATCACTTTTCTTGCCTCTTGGTAGCAGGTTCTTTAGTGTTGTTCTCAACTGGGCCAGATGAATGACTGATTCTAAGGGACACTGAAGTGGCTTGAGTGTCAAAAGGGGGGTGGTGAACCATAGCCCAGTGGGCAGTAGTGTCCCGCATTCTGTGCAGCTGCCTGCTGTAGATATGTCTGAGACACTGCTAGTAGCAATTGCGTGGTCACAGGTATAGTGTGTGTTCTGACTGCACAGCAAATGGCATGGCTCTGTTTCACACAGGAACTAGGACAGGGATGGCCATAGGTGCTGAAGGTGTGGGGATTGTGGGCACTGATATAGGTAATGGGGATAGGACTCTCCTGGATGTTGTTGATCTGGTGTTCTCAGGTAGAGGGAGAGGCTTAGGGTGCGGGCCACATAATCCTGATGGGCCATGCTCAGCTTCAAGACCATCCACGTTGACAGGAGTGCTGATCCCACTGAAGGCTGAGTGGAAACACTGTTGAGGCGGAAGAAGGTGATCTTGCTGCGCCCCCTTGAAGAAAATTTTAAATAAAATATTGTGACTTTTAGGAAATTATAGTTATTATTATATAAATTTCTGTGTTATACTATTGAACATTTGCTCTTTGTTAATGTTTACAATTTCACACAGCTCATCTCTTTTCATCATTGGAATTTAAGAATTGAAATTTAGGGTCCTGATTTATTTTAATTCATATACCTAGGAAATATTGAGTAGCCTATTGATACAAAGTGAAGTCAAGGGATTTGGTGGTCCACATGGCAGGGCGGCCTACTGGGCCTCAACTGTGGAACCTAGCGTTGTTTGGTTAACCTGTTTCAGGATCCATCCTATTATGCTTTAGCAACACTGTGTCAAATACAACCTCTCAAGCACTTGACGGGCAGTTTATGTAATGGTGATGAGTTCTAGGCTTCCCAGAGATGTTAGTGTGGGCATAGAAAACGCAGATTGTGAAATACAGGCTAGAATGCAGTTGAAAAACTGAGCCTTAGAATGATTCAGTTTCATTAAAAACAACATTTATTATCGTGTTTAATATTTAAAAAGCACACAAAATAAACACAACTTCTGTATTATGCAGGTATGAGGAAAAGACATCTGGCCTTGCTGATTCTGTGTCTCAATCTACATCCTTTTGTAGAGTTTTCTCTCAGTTCTTGCATAGAATGTATGACTGTATTTTTCATACAGACTGTCAGACAATTCGTGGTGATCAGCTGGCAATGGTATCCCATCCACTTACAATCTGTTAGTATCAGAGGTATGTTGTGCCACATTGATGAAAACCAGTAAGGAAGAAATAGCAGATTAGCTCTGCAATGCTGTACTACAGAGGTATAAACAACTCAAAAAGGCAATCACAGTCAGGAGTTAGCCCAACCAAGGGTGCCCAGGCTAAAACTGAATTAAAATGAAGACATCGTCTCCATAGCAGCCACCTCCACTTACAAAAACATTCCCTAATACAAGTAGAACTGGCTTTACTGAGTGAACAGACCTAAGCACATAACAAAATGCAAAGAGTGCAGCAAGTATGTTACAGGAGAGAAGCACTATTCACGAAGTGGTCTACAGTGCAATTTACTGTCACACAAATCCTATGACGGGGCATCCACCAAGATAGCAAACTTGTAGGTAAAGCAACATGAGATAAATCATTGGCCAGTCCATCAGCAGCACCTTTCACATTATGTGGCGACGGCTTACCTGTCTCCCTCCCTGAGCCACACTTTCAGTGACAACAGAAGGTCAAGGAAGGATAAACATTGAGATAGAAAATTCACCATTGATTATAAGCAACATGATGGCTCAGTGAATAGATCATACACTGTTGTCAAAGTGTGATGTGCCAGTGACAATGAGTCTGAATTCTAGCATGACAAACTTGATCTTCCATCCTGGATAATGAATTGAGTACCATGAATAGGGTAATAGCAATATCTATTATTTCCGTGTTGCAGAAGTGCGGTATATAGTTCTATGTAAAACAAAAGTTAATATTATTACAATGCTTGGGAGATGGTCTGAAGGGGCCTACCCCAAACATGCCAATGGCTGATTGGTCTGACCTAAACCCCCTCTCTGTGAGTATTCAGAGCAAGTGGACTTTGGCTTACACCAATTTGAGGTTTCAAAGTAAGGTTCAAGGGTTCTGTTCTCCTTCATAAACCGATATAGTTCTCAGTTCCAGGCGGTAATTTCAAATATATTCATTTATTTATTTGTTTTTTATATTTTTGTGGGTCCAATATTCATTGCAAAGTGAGGTTCAAAAAAAGACCTTCAGCAGCCGACACGTGTTTCGCCCTACAAAGTCAATCAGACCAGGGCTTTCTCAAGGCTGAAAGAAGATCAAACAGAGCATCTGTAATACTTTTACAGAAGAAAAGGCATACTCGCCACCAGGTGCTATGTGAGGTAAGTGGGTCGTGATAGTGATTTGTATGCCATGCAATAACATCTCCGTGTCCTGGCAGTGATGTTACTAAGGGACAGTGATTAAGAAGGTGTGAAAAATTAGACGTAAGGTGAAATTAGGAAATAACGATACACTGTTTTCAAAGCTGTGTTTTTTACATAACGATGCAAGTTTCAAATGTCTAGTATTCATCATAACTCTATCAATCATCACAGACAAAAGCAGCAAACACTGTGCCGTCCAAAGTGACGTGCCACATGTGGTTGGTGAAAAATCCTTT